>CM053623.1:227675262-227714688 GCA_028646595.1 Phalanger gymnotis
TGGGCCCTGAATAAATTTTTTGATGCCTTCTGCTTGGAGAATTCTGTATACCCAACGATTTTGAACCATTCAGATATTTATATGATCCTTTTTGAGATCATAAATTCGGCCTTCCTACTACAGGGTCACACAGCTAGGCAGTGTCTGAGGCAGATTTGAACTGAGGAAGGAGTCTTCCTGACTCCAGGCTCAGCGCTCAATCCATTGTACCACACAGCCGCCCAAATACAAAATTAATAGTTATAAATAGATGCCAAGTTGGACAAATCCCACAGAGCTTGGGAAGGAGGGCATGAGAAGGTGAGACTGAGAAGGAAGCCTTGTCTGAAATGTCCACCATCTTCTGCCAGTTGTCCCCACCTCTCTGCCATGTTTGATTTCTCTTTGGGGTCATGATTTTAAAGCTGGAAAGCGCCTTAGAGGGTGTCCCATTAGATGCACTCTTTCTATAAATGAGGCCACCTCCCATGACAGGCCTGGCTCCCCTCAAATGACCCTCCAGCTGGCTGTGTGCAGGTCCCAGACGTGACAAGGTGCTCTGGGCCAAGTCTTGGGTCTTGCTTTGAGGACGGTGACAAGGAAGAGAGTGGGGACAGCCTACTGCCCTGCCTATGGGATGCACTCAATCCACCATCAGTCAGCAAACATTGAGTGCCTACTGTGTGCAGGGCCCTTGGCTAGGGGTGGCAGAAAGAGGGCGATGTTGGAGCCAGAGAAGCTAGGTTCCAGCCCCACTCTGTTACCACTCATTTGCTTGGGTGACTTAGACAAGGGGCTTCCATCTCTACCTCCCATCACCTTACTGTATTAGGCATCTTACTGTTCACCAAGCTTTCCCCACCCCCAACAACCTTCATCCTCATAGACAAGCCCTACACATCTCACTATCCCCACCCTCCAGAGTCAGAGCTTCAAGGTGGAAGCATTGGCCAGAGCCAAGGCTGGATCCCAATCCTAGGTTCTGGGGCCTTGGAGGGATCGGCAGAGATCTGCTTAGCTCCATAAATGGGATCCTGTGACCTCGTGAGTGAGGAGAGGCGGGATGGCTTCCCCAGGCACCCAGGATTTGAACCCAGCTCTTGTGTTTCCAGTGGCACATCTAGGCCTGTCAGGCCTGAGTGGGAATCCCTTTGGGAACCAGGCTGCTGTCCACTTAGTTTGCCTGGGGCAGCTCCCAGGGCCAGGTGTGGTCTCAGAGGCGCCCAGGCCAGCTGTCTCTGGGAGCCAGTGGGGGCTGAATAGAAGGAATGTTAGTGAGTGAAAGGCAGAGACAGCGGAGGGGCCTCAGACAGGACATTTCTCATGTTGAATTCCCCGTCTGCTCTGTGTGGGTTTAAAGACCCAGAAGGAATCCCAGCCAGGCCACCATTCTCCCGGCCAAGGGCCCTCTAAAAACCTGGGGCAAGTTTGAAAGCAGCCTGGGTTAATCCCTACTCTTGGGGGGCAGGGCGCTGGGGCCAAGGGCACTGAGGCTACTGGATACCGCTGGGCCCTTGTTTAGGTCCTCAGACCTGAAGCCATTGGGCTCCTCAGCTGCCCTCTGGTTGTGGGCCAGCTCTGGACCTGGGCCGGCCTGCTAGAGCTGACTGTGGGAAAGACCTTTGCTTCTGTTCCTCTCAGAGCTCCTCATCCCAGCTGTCCAGGGGCCTGCCCACCTGCCTGGCCAGCTGCCTATCTTCCTGCCTTCCTGCCCATCCAGAGGTTGGGGGGACCCTTTAACCAAACCTCTCATTTTACAGAAATTCAGGCTCCGAGAGGACTTGCCCATCCTCACCAAGGAGGTCAAGATCAAAGCCAGGATTCACCCCCTGCTCTCCTGAGCCCCATTCACTGGCTCTAAAGACCATCTGATCCTTTCCCCTGACTTTACAGATGGAGAAACTGAGGAACCTTTGAGAGGGAATGGGGTGTTCCTGAGGCTACAGGCTCAGTGAGTTTTGTTGGGAGACTCAGGCGAGCAGGTTGGAAATGGGTCAGATTTTAGCCACAGGACCAGAGATCAGGGGTGACCTACCAGAAGCAGAGGGAAGGCCTGACTCGTAATGAAAGATGCTACCCCACTTCTGACAGAGAGCTGGTATATTCCTAGTTCAGAATAAGGCATGCATTTCTGGACGGGGCCTGTGTGGGAATTTGTTTTGCCCGATCATGAACTTTTGTTGTGAAGGTTTCTTTCTCCCTCCCTCCTTTCCCCCCTCCCTCCCTCCTTCATTTCCCCTCTCCCTCCTTTCCTCCCTCCTTTCCTCCCTCCTTTCCTCCCTCCTTTCCTCCCTCCTTTCCTCCCTCCTTTCCTCCTTTCCTCCCTTCCTTCCTTCCTTCCTTCCTTCCTTCCTTCCTTCCTTCCTTCCTTCCTTCCTTCCTTCCTTTTTACTTTTTTCTTCTAGGGGAAAGGAAGAGAAAATAATGCTTGTTAATTCAAATCAAATTTTTAAAAAATAGCAAAGTGTTTTATATGTACAGTATTAGCTCAGATGCTGCCCCATCTGTGAAGCCTTCCATGATTTACCCCAAAGGGGAATGATTAACCTTCCTTGGGCCTCACTTAGAACTTTTGTCAGGGCCTCCCTCGAGTTCTGAGCCTCCTCTGATGTTTCTGGCACTGAAACAGACCCTAGGCTCTTCTGGAGCTTCCCTGAGCAGGAGCAGCCTTTCACGATCCCCACCCCCCACCTGTGCTTTGTCCTGCCCCTGTACTCCATGTTGAGAATCCTCAATGTAGATGATGTCCTCACTGGGCAGCTTGCCCGGGGTTCAAGTTTCCCAGCTAAGAGCTTTGCCCGGGGCATTAAGAGGACAGGTAGTTCACCCTGTGTCCCATGGTCAGGAAGGGTCAGAGGCAGGACCTGAAACCAGATCCAGCTGACTGAGGTTTTTGCCTCTCTCTCTACGCATACAGTAGGTGTGCAGAAGGATACCCGGGATGCCCTCAGCCTTCGCAATGGCCCTCTGCACACAGTAGGAGTGCAGGATGGTCTCAGCCACAGACTCCTCCACGTTGGATCTTTGACCCACCTTCCAGGCCTCAGTTTCTTCCTTTGTAATAATGAGAGTCCAGATAGGGTCTCCATCCCTCATAAAAATCTCTATGTAGCTGTTTGTTCTGGTGTAGAATGAGTCTGGTGTAGAATGAGTCTGACATAGAATGGGCCACAGGCCTGGAAGGCACCTGATCAGCCCCAAAGCTCCAGGACTAGGCACGGTGCATACTGGCAATCTGGCAGCCCAAGCCCCAGGTTTGAATCATGGGCTTACTCAGCCCAGACACTTTCTGTACTGTGTTAAGATTTCACACCTAAGCCAGTCAAAATCCTCTCAACCATTACTGTCTAGAAGACTTCTGCAAATGAAGTGAGCCAGTGGGAAAGAATGCTGGCTTTGCAGTGATAGGATCCGGCTTCAAGTCCCAGCTTTGCCACTGGCTACTCATGTGAGCCAGGGCATGCCTTCTGCCTCTCCTGGGCCTCAGTAAATTGAGGAGATGTGGAAACTAAGGCAATGGAAGGTTTAGTGACTTGAGGGAGGTTGTCCTAGAAGGGGTCCAAAGTGCCCTCCAGCTGTAGATCTATGAGACTCTTCTAGTGGGAGCCCACTCCTTTCCAGCCCTGGCTTGGGTTTATTGATCACAAGATAAACCAAACAGTAACCCAGGAGGGAAAACCCTCTCAGTAACAAGCAAGTGACCTGCCAGCAACCAAAGGGAACTGTGCCAACATCCAGGGTCTCAGGCCTCAAGGCTTCCTACAGACTTCCATGTTCTCCTCTCTACTACAAGTCTCCCAGGCAGCCATGCTTGCAACTCCCAGTCACCCTCACCTCCTCATTCTCTCCCATGCTCCTACTCTACCCATATCTAATCTGTTCCCAAGTGATGCCATTTTAGGTCTGCTCATCCCACCACCACCCTAGTCCAGGATCTCATTGCCTTTCACCTAGACTAGCATAATAGTTTTTTTATTGGTCTCCCTTGGCTCCAGTTTCTCTCCTCCCCAATCCATGTTCTGCTCACCTGCCAAGGTGATCTTCCCAAGGTACAGCTGTTATTACTCCTTTGAGCTACCTTAATTAGCTCCCTACTGAGATAAAATACAAAGACACAATTCCTGTGTGTCTTTGTGTGTGTGTGTGTGTGTGTGTGTGTGTGTGTGTGTGTGTGAGAGAGAGAGAGAGAGAGAGTTTGGGAAACTTTTAGCCCTTTAGGTCCTTTGCCCCAACTCAGATAATCTAGGACCTTCAATTTTTGACACTCCTCTGCCGTCACACTGTGGTCACCACCTCCCTTACAAGCAAACAGGTTCACAAAGCATATAGAATGAATAGGTTTACTATAAATCGGGGAACAAAAGAAAGTCAGAACTCCTAGGAAACAACCACACCTGCCAATGAGCAATGTACAGTCTCAGTCACTCACAGCCCATGTGGGATAGGGCCTGCATTTCACCTGCCTCCTACTGAAGCTGTCACATCCCCTACATTACTTGGCCTACAGGTCTCCTCGGCTCCCAGCAGAAGGGACCTTTCGGTATTCACTCAACCTGATGTTGGAGGAATATTTTAGTCACTGATAAGACTCCCATGAGCCCCTGTGCCAGCCCATTTCTTTGTCCAATTACTTCCCTCAGAGGCAGGAAGGAGAATGTGACCAGAATTCTCTCACCCTAAGGAAATGCCTACAAGAACCCTACTGTAGGTCTTCTCCACATCCTGAAATCTTATAACCTTCTGATTCTCACCCCAGCCTCAGATGCCCTCAGGGCTCCTAAAGCTCTCTCACCAGATCTGGGAGTGATGGAGAGTTTCCTCCTTTCATCAAATTTCCTCCCTCATCCTGTTCTCCTCCATGGGTCTTGGGGACAAGCACTAGCATTGGGAGTGCCTTCCCATAGTATCTGGGGCAAGGCATTTACAAAAAAGGTCAAGGACCTCATTGCAGAGATGAAGCATTAAGGCATACCCACCTGCCCTCCTCAGTCTCCTAATCGGGCATCCCCTTCTGACTCACCCTAACCAAGGGAGGAATCACCACTCAGAATTCTGCCTCTCAAACCAGAGGGAGCTTTAAAGTCTGTGAACCGGTGTTCAAGGTGATGGACTGCATTGGCGGGGGAGGAGGAAGAGAGTACGCACACAGACACACACACACGACCAAAATGACATCATGATGTTGGGCTCAAGGTACAGTGTATCCAGTTGTGACTGATCAGACCCACAGGAGCTCAGAAGGCTCTACCACAGGCTGGACACAGATAGTCCACGAGAACATTTAGCATGGGGATAGCTCCTGTTTCTTTTGAGCTACTGCAATTCTGCTTCACTCATAGAGCACAAAGCATTCTTTGATGCTGGGTGGTCCTGTGCCAGCATCTTCCTGCCATGCAATTGATTCCAAAGTTCTCCAGAGACCTTGGGAGTGTCCTTGTATCTCTTTTTCTGACCTCCATGTGAGCATATGCCTTGAGCTCTCCATAAAACAGTCTTTTAGGCAAGCACATATTTGGCATCCAAGCAGCCCATTGGAGTTGTACTATCTGGGGAAGAGCTTGAATGTTTGGCACTTCAGTTTGAGAAATGACTGCAGTGTCTGGGACCTTATCTTGCCAGAATCTTCCTAAAACAATGAGTAAACTGACTTGCCCAAGGTCACACAGCTAGCTAAGCCTGTGGCTGGATTTGAACTCCAGACCCAGGACTCTATCCACTGTACATCTCCTCTCTCCACCACCCCCACCCCCAGTTAACAAGCTTTCCATTAGAATCAGACTCAGAGCTAGAAATGACCTTAGTCAGTAGCTGGTCCAACTCATCCCTAATTAAGAATCCCTTCTGGAACTCCCCTTACAAGTGATCACCACTCATCTCTGCCTGAAGACTTCTAGGGATGGTTAGCTCACTAATTCCCTAGACAGCCAAGGCCTCTTTGGGGTATGATGGTTTTCCTGACGTCAAACCTCATTTTGCCTTTTAGTAACTTCACCTTCACACACACACCCCCCCCCCATTGCTCCTGGTCCTGCCTTCCAGGCCTCAGCCAAACAAAACTAATCCCTTTCCCATATAGAAGCTCTTGTAATCCTGAAAGACAACTGCTACATCCCTTCCACCTCAACTCATATCTTCAGGTTAAAAAGACCCCTCCTGGCACACACTGGACCCCAACCTCATCCTGGTCACTGCTTCTGAGGGTCACAAATTGACCTATCAGAGCCAGGGTGTCCTTGAGCCAAGCTAACCTTTCTGGCACAGGTGAGCCCTGGCATGTTGAGGGAGAAGCATCCTCAATGAACTCTTTCTTTCTTGGAGGTGGCCATTGGGTCTCTCACCCCCATTTCAAATAAAGAAAGGATCATTTTAAATAAGCCTGAGAAAGGAACATCCCTCGTTGGACCACATGTGCTGATTTTGGGCTTAGGAGATGGAGTCACTGTGCTGGCTTGTCCACAGATAACGAGGAGAATCCGGAGCTTTTCACATGAGCTAACATGGTGGGCTGTGACCAGAAACCTGATCTTGGAGTCAGAGGGTTGGGCTCAAATCTCCTGTTTCTTTCTAGACACGTGGCCTGGCCAAATCACTTCCCCTCTCTCTTCCTCGGTGATCTCTGAGGTTTCTCCCAGCCCTGGACCCTTTGACCAGATGGATAAAGGGGGATTTGGACCCCCAAGTCCATTCAGCTCTCTTGAATCTCCCAAGAGAAGCCCCACAGGCCTTGGGCACATCTTTTCCTCTTCTCTCTTAGATTCCTCCTCTGATGAGAAAATTGCATCTGATGAAGCTTAAGATCCCAGAGTCCCAGCTCTGAATCCCAGAACCACACACTCCCTTCCTAGGGGCTCAGATCATAGACAAACTCTACCCTGCCAAACCAGGAGGCAACATGGAGGAGCTGAAATCTCTGAGCTAGGCAGCAAGAAGGACTGGGTTTTACATCCCAGCCCCATCCACCCTTTACTCTGTGACCACAGGGAAGCCCCAGAGCCCCTTGTAACAACAATCCAGCTAGTAACTTCCGTGGGGGTGTAAGATCCACCAGCAACCAGCGCCCAGAAAGCTGCCAACACAGGTCGTTTTGATCTGCTTTACTTAAGGAAAGCAACTTTAAGGGGTTAACAATCTTACTTTAATGCAGCATACAAATAACATCCACCTAGTTCAGGGGAAAAAGCCAGCACCCTGAATTACAAACTAAATACAATTTGTAGTTATCAACATCTGGGTGTACAGCCAGGGAGCTCATTAGAAAGGCTGGCCTAGAGTCACATGCCACTCCTGCTGTGGCTCAGAGCTTCAAGCGAGAATGCTAACCTCTGCACTTATATATCCTGTTCAGAGCTCCTGAAGGGCCCTGATCTCATCCAGGCTGGGTGTGGAAAAGTTCCACCCCCAATATCACATCACACACAAATCAATGGCTCCCAATTGTCTCAGTGCTAAGAAATACAAAAACATCCCACTTTATCTGCCCCATTCAAACAAAGGCCAGAATCATTAAAGGTCAACAGCAAAAAGTCCCACCTTAATTACAATTACACCCCTCTGAGACTCACAGCGCCTGGCTGATTTAGGGGATGGAAGCGAATGGACAACTGGGAGCCAGATGTTGTCCAGGGGCTGGGAAAGGGTGATTGTGGGCTGCCATGGTGAGAATGCTCCTTGGTTCCTGGCCTCCCCACTGTGGTGAGATGGGCGCAGCTGATTCCCGGCACGTTCCCTCTGGGGGGGTTCCCGGGCTCCCCACATGGTGGTCAGGCCTTTCGCTCTGCATCTTCCCAACTCCCAAAAGGCTGTATCACAATGACAGGAACCTTCTGGTGTGGTTACTGCCTGCTGACCCTGAGCTCATCATCGGCTGAGCCGCCAAGCTCTCCCTAATCACAGGCCTGGTCCACCACATCCAGTAGCCAGGCTCTTCCTGGGAACATGAGCCAGCCAGATTCAGGACATCGCCTTGGTTCCATTGTGATTCAGGAGTGGTCCTGAGAGGGTGCAGGTATTGCCGTTTGTGAGTCCTTTGGGGCAACAGTCAGGAGAGGTACGGAATGAGCCCCTGGCGCAGATGAGGAGACGAGCCTGGATTGGAGTGATTTCGTCAAAGTCTCGGGGTGGGTCAGAGACACTCAATCCTCCTCCCTGGTGATGTCTGATCTGAAGAAGAGAATATTGAATTGAATGAATGAAAAGGCATTTTTAAGCCCTTCCTCTGTGTGCCAAGTACTGTGATGAGGACTTGGGATACCTATGCAAACGAGACACAGCTCTCTTTGCCTGCCCTCAGAGGACTTACATTCTGATGGGGGGATACCAGACAGCTCTCTCCCCCAGTACTCGAAGAATTAGCCCCAATGATCAGGCCCAGGAGCAGGGTGGGGGGCGGGGCAATGTTCAGATTGGCTGGCCTCAGCCACACACAAGATGATTGTCCTAACAAGGAGCTCTGTCTGGGACTGGATCGCTCCAGGAGATGCCTGTTCTCTGTCCTGGATGACCATTTGTCATGGATATTTCCAAGGTGTCTCTTGCTGAGGGCAGGTCTCTGCCAGCTTAGACCAGGATCTTGGATAGGCCTGGAGCTGCCAGGACAGAATTGAGCTTGGGTCCTCTGACTGCTCCTTCAGACCCCTCTAATAGACCTGAAAGAAGGGCTGGCAGTGGGCAGAGTGGGCCAGTGGGGGTGACAAGGAGTTCTACTTGGCCTGGATTGAGGCTGAGGGGCCTACAGGACATCCAGAGGGAGAGGCTCAGGAGAGAGACTGGAATTAGTTTAATAATTAGATCCAAGGCAATCAATGAATGAGTTCAGAGAGACAGAGACAGAGACAGAGAGACAAAGAGTGGACCCTGGAGACTGAGAAGGAGTAGTTTGGTGAGTAGGAGAAGCAGGAGAGAGTAGTGCCATGAAAACCTCAGGAGGAGAGAGGACCCATGAGGAGGAGGAGGAGGAAGCTGCTGGGCCAGATGCTGCACAGGCTCCAGGCAGGGGGAGGATGGAGGACAAGCCATTCTGTCTGGCTTTGCAGGCCCTTCCTCTTAGAGATGGAGAAACCAGAGACTCAAAATCACATAAAAGCCGAGCGGCCCAACCAAGCTGAGCTGCTGGCAGAAGGCCTGGGCCAGTGCCCTGTCTTCTCCACACTGAAAAAGTACAGAGGCAGGCAAATGTGGCTCTCGAAAACCTGCCCCCAAGACAAACCATGTTGGGGAGGGCCAGAAAAGGCAAAGAGGGATCAAATAGAAAACTCAGTCAGTAAATTCATACCTACAACTGGTTCCTCAAGTTTGGGGGTTTTATGTCACTAGGCAGAAATCCAAGTTCAACCCAATTCAGGTCAGCCCATCTATAGCGAATGCCCACAGTGTGGCTGGCCTCCTAAGGGGCTTTATGGGAAAAGTTGAGGAGGGGCCGGTCTAGGATTGCCCTCTGAGCCATGGATCTGGAGAGACAGAGGAAAAACTGGACTAGATAGTCCTGCCCTCAGGGAGCTCCCAGTCTGAGGGGGCAGAGTTAGAGACAGCCTAGAAGCCCCACCCTCTGGGAGCTCCAAGGATATTGGGAGAGATGTATGAAAGGTGATGGGGAGAGGGGGTTGGTTTACTCATGCAGGCCTCCCCACCCCTGCAAGATCAATTAACTTCAATCCCAGGCTTTAGACCAGTGGTTCTCCAAGTGTGGTATAGGGACCTTTAGGGGCCCCCAAGACCTTTCAGGGGGCCTACTAGGTCAAAATGATTTTCATGATGATACTGACACTTTAATTTCTAGTGGAGTAAATATCAATAGATAAACTAACATGAACAAAGTTCCTTGAGGGTCAGGTCATTAATAATTATGGAGAGTGTAAGGGGGGTCCTGAGGCCAACAAGTTGGAGAATTACTGCTTGAAAATAAGTGAGGAAAGTCCTTGGAACCCGAGTGCTATTACACAGGAATTGGGAATTGGGTCATCTATAAATTAGCAAACTGGCTTAGAACCCAAATCATTTGAGAGATTGGAGAAAGTGAAGCAGTTGGAATAAAACCCTTGTGGAAGATCTGCCTAGGGAAGCCGGGGAAGGAGAAGCCCCTGGATGAAGACCATCACTTAGTGTTCCTCCCTTCCCCACTCTGGCTGGAGACGACCAGGTTTCGCATAGTCCCAGAGAAGTTCCTATTCAGAAAGACAAAAGGGGAACCAACCTAATCCCGCTCTTGGAGAGTTTATGAAGTGAAGGAGAAACAGTCTGGAAGAGACAAAGGAGGACAGAGCTCAGACCTGCCCTTAGGGAGCTCGAAGTGTGAAGCAGACTGGAGACCAGGGTCCTGCCCTCAGGGAATTCTCTGTGGATTGGGGTTGAGGATATTCCTGATAAAGCGGACCCCAGAAAAGAAAGGTTCTGGCCACTCCCCTGATAAGCCCTCCAGCTACAATAAAATGGGACACCAGGTAAAGCTAAAGAAACACTGCTAAGCATCCTCGGGCAGCAGGACCACACAGGAGAGCAGCCTGGGGGGACATGGTGAGGAGCCAGAGAGAAGGTGGGGTGAAAGCCACCTGATCCAGGGTAAATGGGCCTCGAGGCAGCAGGGTCTTGGCCCTGGGCTTTTAGAGGCAGAGGGATTAGGACAAGCCTTGATGAGTAGGTGAAAGTGCAGGGGGATAGAGAAGAGGCAGAGACACTGGGGAAGCCCAGACTGGAGGCCCTCCAGAAGCCTGGAGTCAGGTGGCCCCTGCTGCTGTCCAGTGACTGTGCCGGGTGATCCAAGAGACAGAGATGAGGCAGAGGTGCTTAGGGGAGCCACACTGCTCCCCAAGGGTCTGCCTGGGCCCTGGAAAGGCTGCAAAGACAGTGAGTGAGGACGAGATGGCACGGCCACCAGGTGATAGAGGTGGGAGCCAGAGATTGTCCCAGTCAAGGCTGGCGGAGGGGGCCAAGAACTATCTGCCCCACTCAGAGGTCAGCGATGTCCAGACCCCAGAGCCTGCCCAAGAGTGTTAGGCATCACACCTAAGCGTGCAGTGGGGAAAGAACCTGGTCCAGAGATAAAGTCCCAGTCCAGGTCCTGGGGCTAGAGCTATATATAAAGAGGGGAGAATGAAATCATCCTCCTCCCAGGCCCCCATACTCTGGTAAAGACCCTACAACCTGGGTCTATTGTCAGCCTATTGTGGGTCTGCTACCTCAAGGACCAACCCCCCCCCCCCCCCCCGAGTCCATCCACCGCTAATCTACAGAAATGATCTTCCTAAAGCACAGCTTTCTACTCAGGAAACCCCGGAGGCTCCTTATCAATCATGTCCTGGATCCAACATAAACTCCTGTCTGGCTTTCCAAGCCCCTCACCCTTTGTAGCCCTTCCACCTTTCTGTCTTCTTATGCCCTCACACAGAGACTCTTCCCCCTTCAATGCAGAGACCATGGGCCCCTGGCTGCTCTTCCGATAAGACCCTGTCATGACCATGTCATCTCCTGACTCTGGGCACTTTCTCTGACTGGCTTCCATGTCCGAACTATTCTCCCTCCTCTCTTACTCCTGGCTTCCTTCTAGTCTGAGAAAAAAAATCCTACCTCCTACAGAATAAGGCCTTACCCATTCCTGCTTCATTCTGATATGCCTCTGCTGGCTTTTGCCACTGTATCCTGTCTTGGATACATTGTATCTAATTGTTTGCCTGTTGCAGCAACATTAGACTGGGAGCTCCTTGAGGGCAGGGGCTGTCATTTGCTTCTCTTTTTATCCACAATGCTTAGCACAGTGCCTGACACACAGTAGGTGCTTCATAAATGCTTGTTGACTGATTGGCCTCATGTATATTTTGTATGCATGGAGTTGTTTACACATGGTCTTTCCCATTAGACTGGGAGCTCCTTGAGGGCAGGCACCTAGTCTTTGCTCCTTTTGTATCCCCATTGCTTAACCAAGGTTTGTTAACTGACTGACCGACTGATAGTAGAAATACTCCAGATTAAGAGAATGTAGACGAGTTGAAGGCATTCTCCATAAGGGACTAAGAAGCCTGACTTGGCCACTAGGGCTCCGAGAGAGGATGGAAGAAATGAAGCAAGAAAATAATGAAATTAGAGCTTTGGAGGAAAAATTGGGAAGGAGAATGAACAGGTTAGAACAGAGGCTGGAAAACATGTCCTGGCGAAGGAGTCCCCGAGAAGCAGAAAGGAACAAACAGAACTCATAGAAATCAACAGCAAACTCCACATGGAGAAATTAGAGCATGTGAGTAGGCAGCTATATTGGTTCAGAATCATCCATTTCCCAGAAAGCCAGGGGCTCTTGAAGTCACCTCCTCCACACTTACACTTGAGATCTGAGTTGTTCTTCCAGAGTGGACTGTGACACAGCACAGAGAACAGGGCTCACAATTCAGATCCTCCCACTGAACCTGAGGATGCTAGCTCTCCCAGAGTGGAGGAGGACCTCACTGAGAAGTCCTTTGCAGGAGCAAAATACTTCTGTAGGTCTCTGAGAATAGAACCATAGGCAGTGAACAGGAGTCAGAAGGCGGATTTTGGCTTAACATATATAGGGAAGATCTTCTCAATCATCAGAGCTATCCAACAATGGAAAGGGCTGCTTCCTTCAGGAAGCAGGTAGCGCTCCATCGTGAGAAGCCAAATGTTGACTTGTAAGGGATGCTCTAGTGGGAGTGTCTATAAAGGCAATGCTTGGCGTAGGAAGCTTGTAAGGTCCTGACCAAGCCTTAGCATTCTGTGAGCTTAAGGATACCATATTGGGTGACCCCCAGTCTGCGCATGAGCCCAGTCAGGAAGTGACTCAGGTCCTGCTCTAGGGGTCATGGCCGTCTGACCAGAGTGGGCTCTTGGCTGCCTGAACAAACAGCATGTGTGACACACACAGGCCCAGCCTCTGGGCGGGGAAGTTTCCACAGGAGCTCAGCAAACCACAGACAGGGCTGATGAGGCAGCAGCAGGAACCGGGGCTGCGCCCAGTGAGTGTGGTCAGAGGCAGAACTGACCTGCTTCTACAGCTCTCCTGAGGTTAAGGAGGGAAGAAGGGACAGGAGGAGGGAAGTAGTGGCTCAAGAGCAGGAGGGGAAGGAGAGGAGCAGAAGGCACAGCAAGAGGAGAAGAGTGAAGGAAGAAGAAGAGAAGGAAGGAGGAGGAGACTGCGAGGGGGAAAGGAAGAGGAGAAGGGAAGGGGAGAAGAGAAGGGGAAGAGGAAAATGAGAATGCGAGGGGAATAAGGAAGAGGAAGAGGGAAGGGGAGAAGAGAAGGAAAAGGATCCAAGGTCATTCACCCACTATTTCTTCTCTGGATCACAGCTTGGGGACAAGAGAAGACACAAGAAGTTATCCCATTGAATCTCAGGGTCTGTGGCTGGGGCTGGATACTTGCATGAAGGCTCCACCTCTACTCTCAATCAGTCATATATAGTAGGTGTTGAGGAATTTCCACATAACTTCATCATAATGTGTGAACAGTCCCTTCATCAACCTGAGGAGGCCATAGAGGGCCATAGAAATTTCAGTCACTGGATGAAGGGCAGACCATGTCACCCAGGAAACAACTTGTGTTTGGATGAGAAGACTGAGTTCATACCTCTTGGCTGGTCCTTTGGGGAGGTCAGTTGGGCAGTAGGCCAATCCAATCCAATAAACATTCATTAAGTGCTTACTGTGTACTAGACATTGCTCTAAGTGCTGGGGATAGAATTACTAAAAGGAGAGTCCCTGCCCTCAAGGAGATTTCTTTTGAAAGTAGGAAACAATACACCAAAGGAGGCAAGGAAGGGCTGACAGGACACCAGGGGTACCCAGTGCAAAGGCATCTTCTTCCATTGAGTTGAAAGCAAGCAGGGTATCAGGTGTAGTCCAGTTTCTACCCTCCATAAAGGAATGCACTTGGCCCATCAGCTCTCCAAGCAGAAGAGAGAATCAAGCAGTGGAAACCTCCAGATCCAGGCGTGCCTGTGATGGAAATGTCAGCAGCTGACCCTCTGCCTGTCCCTTCCCAGCAATGAAACAAGCACACGATCTCTGGGCTGGGAGGGACCTCAGAGTGTGCCTGGTTCTGTTCACAGTGTCTGTGACAAGTGGTCTTCTCACTCTAGAGACCTCCAGAGGTAGAGAAGCCACCCCAGCCCAAGGCGGGCTCTGGAACAGCTCTGATGTACCGGCAGAAGTGGCTTCTTTGTGACTTCATGTTATACCTGGCTCTGCTCACTAAGTTTACGACTTCATTTATCTCTATTAAATTCCATCTTAGGAGATCTGGTCCATTGACCTGGTCCGAGCCACCCGGTGTTTCAGCTTTCCCTCCCACTTAGAATAGACTTTCCAAATCTTCACCGGAGTCACTGATAAAAAGGGTAAATCTCTTTGGGGCAGATCCTTGGGGACACTCTTTGAATGACCTTCCCTCGCTCTGACATCAAGTCCTTAAAGACTCCCATTTGGGAGGAAATAGAAATTCAGAGAATTCAAGGTTGCAGAAACCTGACTCTAACATGTTGAGCTTGTTGGGGAAGACTGGTACTGTGGACAGAGCTGGGCCTGGAGTCAGGAACACCCACATTTGAATCCTCCCCCAGCCTCTTCTTAACTATGCAGCAAATCACTTCAGCTCTGTAAAATGAGGACCCAAAGTGCCTACCCCATAGGGTTATTGTGAGGATTAAGCCTGACTCTTGTGATAAGGCTCTTGTTCTAAGGACCCAAGGAAGGGACGGCTCCCTAGAGAGGCAGGGAGGTACCGTGGGTAGAGAGTTGAGTGGCTCTGGGCAAAGGGCTACCATTTTATCTCTCAAGGTTTTTGGCAGCTCTCTATGACAAGGCACACAGAAGATGTTGCCCTGCATTGGAAGGGAGAGTTTCTTTATTAGGTCCAAGGTCTGGACCCCACATTAAAAGTTCCTTGCTACCGAGATTCTAAGATCCTGGGCTTGAGACACTTCTATTGATGGAAAACACCACGTCTCAAGGCAGCCTCTTCCACTTTGGAACAGCTCCTTATTGGGATGTTTTCCCACACATAAAACCTAGTCTGACTTCAGCTTCCGCTGCTCTTGGTTCTGCTCTCTGGGCCAAATAATCCCTGCCTGGTCCCTCCTCTACATGTCAGCCTTTCCTTTAGTACTCCTGTTTTTCTTAGTCTTCTCTCCCCACACCAAACACCCCTGGTGTCTTTGATCGATCTTCCCATCGTAATAGTTTCACTGTCCTCCTCTAGGAGCACCCCAATTAGTCAATGTTTTCCCCAATCCTTGGTGCCCAGATGGACACATGGTGCTGAAGATGTGGTCAGGAAAGGGCAAAGGCTATAGGTCTTATCACCTCCCTAACTCTAGGAGTGAGACGTTGACCATGAGCCAGGGAAAGAGATGGAGAAAAAGCGTTCCCAGAGGTCAGAGGTTATAGAGCACAGAATTGCAGCATGATGTAAAGCCAGAATGTGGAGGAATTGGAATGCCAGAGTAACATCTTGCTACAATAATTATCTTTTTTCAAGCCCCAGGGAAATAGAATAGTTCCTCAGGTCTTCTGTCGCTTTAGGGAGTTTATATTATTGTCCAGCTTTTCAGTTGTGTCTGACTCTCTGTGATCCTATTTGGGGTTTTCTTGGCAGAGATACTAGAGTGGTTTGCCATTTCCTTCTCCAGTTCATTTGACAGATGAGGAAACTGGGGCAGAGTGAAGTGACTTACCCTGGGTCACACAGCTGGTAAGTGTCTGAGGCTGAATTTGGACTCGGGTCTTCCTGATTCCAGGCCTCTATGCACCTAGGGAGTTTATAGTAATGGGGAAATTAGGAGTACAATTAAGAGTACAATCACAATGACTCTGAGCCCCCAGATAGAGTTAATTCCTGGCCTCTTTGTGGTTGAGGCACAATTTAGAGTCCTGGAAATGTTTGTGTAAAGGAGTAGGCAGGATATATTAGGTTTCTGTTATTAGCCAGGTAGGTACAAGGAAGGGGAGTTGGGGAAATAAGTCTTCGTCTGGATGTTTCCTCAGTCCTTGAGGATGTAGGTAAAACTTGTGGTGTCAGCCCAAGTCTTCTGCACTGAGAATCCTTGAGAGCCAGCAGCCCTCCCCAGGCTTCTCTGGCCCTGCACAGCCTTAACTTTTCCTTCTCCTTTTGCTGGTGGTCCTCTCTTGGCTCTAAACCCACCCCTGCTTTTATACCAACTCCTCAGGGCATGACTGCATCATCACTCACTCAATCAGAACAGACTCCCTGTCATACCTATTTCTGATTGATTCATCCAAGTGTAATTGCTTTCAAGTGGGGTGACACAATCAATACCCTGCCCCCTCACTCATATCAAGCCACCAACCTGAGAAGTTTGAACTGTAGCCATGCTCAAGGAGAGAGAATGAGGAGGAAAAAAAAGGAAGAGAAGGAAAAGAGAGAAAAGAAAGAGAATGAGGAGGAGAGAGAAAAGAAGGAAAGAAGCAGGAAAAAAGAAGAGGAGGAAGAGCGGAGAGAAAAGGAGAGAGGGAGGGACACATATGCCTTTCTTTCTTCATTTGTCTAGACTCACAGATAGCTCCCATTTTCCTCATTTCCCATCACCCCTTTCCCCTCACAATTTGGCTTCCCACCCTCCCGCTTTGCTAAAGCTCACCAGTGACCTTGGCTAGAGCCAATGAACCTTCTGTCCTCTTATGTTTCCAGCCACATCTGAATGATCCTGCTGAGATATTCTGTCCTCTTTCCTCTTCAAGGACATAACAGCTTCTCGGGTCTATAACTCCTTCATTTTTCCTTTGGTTCATACTCCTCTTGCTTCTCTGCAAGTGTGGACAACCCCAAACGACACTCTCTCCTTTTCTCTCCACCCTGTCTCCCAAATGCCTCCCAGATGCAGATTTGTTGCCTCTCTTCCAAGCTCTAGTCTGGTCCTCAGCCCCTGGGATGCAGGACTCTCTCTTGGGGAGCTGAGTTACTTTGTTCCCAATGGGAGAGGATCCTCCATCTCCCCCAAGGGGAACCTCCCTGAAACCTCTGGGGTGCAAAACTGGGAATAGGGCCATGATGGAGATGCCTGAAGCTCCTCTCATGTTTTCCCAGAGTCTTTTCTTTCACCAACCTGAAGCAGGGTTGGCATCATCCACCTTTTCTCTCCAAGTTGGAAGCCAGAAGCTCCCAAAGCATTGCACAAAGCAGAGATTTGATGCTTGAAGAGTGAAGAAGAAAAAGAAGACCCCAAACTTGATGAGCCCCCGAAGGAGATAGGTTAGAACTGAAACTCTCAGCTCTCACTAACTTTGCTTTGTGCCCACATAGGGCAGGGCCTTCACCTCCACCAAAAAGGAGAGGATCCCATACAAGTGGGTCTTGGTACAGGGGTTACACCAATTACACAGAACACAGGGAGAGGCCTTAGAAGAGGGAATGTCAGAGCAGGAATCAGTCTGAGAACGGGATGTCAGAGCTGGGAAGCAACCTAGAACAGGAAATGGAAGAGCCGGGAGGAGCCTGAGAGCAGGGGATGTCAAAGCTGGGAGGGGCCTTAGAACAGGGAATGGTAGAGCTGGGAGGGGCCTTGGAATAGGGGATGGCAGAGCTGGGAGGGGCCTTAGAACAGGGGATGGCAGAGCTGGGAGGGGCCTGAGAACAGGGGATGTCAAAGCTGGGAGGGGCCTTAGAACAGGGGATGGCAGAGCTGAGAGGAGCCTTAGAACAGGGGATGGCAGAACTGGGAGGGACTCTGGACACAATGAGTTTCTATCTCTGAGTTTTGCTGCCAAAAAAAGAGGCCCAGTGAGGAGCATGAGCTTCCCGAGCTCCCATAGTAAGGCCTAAAATCTTGGTCTCCCAGATATCAGTCCTAGTCCTGCTTTCCTCCCACCCCCTCCCCTTTGGCTAGCCCCACTCTGGGGCCCCTGAGTCAGCCCACAGTCGGGGCCGTCACCGTCTCTGGTGTCAGAAGAACGAGCGTGTCTGTTTGTTGCTTTAGGCAGCCCAGGAAGGCCGTGGGGAGCTTGGGGTGAGGGGGAGGATGGGGCGGGGTGGGGGGGTGGGGGCCAGCAGCTTTCCATGGCCCATGGGTGACGTCAGCTCTGGTCAGGACTTGTATTTATTTTGGTTCCAAGTGTGGTCCTAAGCCTCTGATCCCTTTGATCTTCCTGTCTGGGAAAGTCCACGGCAGACAAGGAGTCAGAGGGCAAATGCAGAAGGGCCCCCACCTCCAGGCCTGGACTCCTTCCCTTCCCTGGAGGCTGCAGCGTACCCTCGGCATTATCCACCTCCCCCTTCTCTGGGGCAGTGGCCAAAGCCAAATCCGCAGCTGAGTTCCTCGATTGGGATGTGGGGTTCCTGTGGTTGGGGGTAGCTGGCAGCTAGCCTGGCCCCTGATGTAGCCAGAACAGCCACCGGCCCCACCCTCAACCTCCGGCACACAGGCTGGCCCAGGCGCCAGATCCTCAGTCACTTACTCAGACACGTATGACCCTGGGTAAGTCCTTGGCCCTGCTTCAGTTTGTCTATCCTTTGATACAATGAAAAGTGTAGAGAGATGACCTAGCAGGCTTTTCCCAGCTCTGACGTCCCCTGTTCTCAGACCCCTCCCAGCCGTGAGATTGCCTGCTCTCCATTCTAAGCCCATCCATGAAATTTCCCCAGTGACCTCCTCCAGGAACCCTCCCTTATAAAGCCAACGTCTAAGTGGTCAGGCCCAAGTCTCACCCCTTCTCCTCCCCGCCTCATTCTGTGTGATCCCTTCTTATCTTCCTGGGATCTTATCAGACTCTAGAGCTTGGATCCCAGACCTTTGCCAGGATTGGAGCTTACAGGCAAGTTGTCCCTACGGGAGTGGGAATGGGAGAACTCCAAGCTGGCTCTGAGGACTGAAGAGGAGGAATGTGGGACTCTACAGCGTTAGTTTGGGGTTACCTGTTCCTGAAGCAGCATAGGGTGGCCAGATCATTTTCTGCTCCCGTAAGATGGTTACTCCTCAGGACCCCATCAGGATCACACACTGACGGGAAGGAACCTCACCTCGGGGGCCACCTGCCCTTAGCATGAAGCAGGATGATGGGGGAGGGAAGAGGTGGTTTGAGCCTGTTTCTGTCTCTTAGACCACAACCAGTCAGCTTCCTTGTCTGTAAAATGGGGGTATTCCTGGGGGCATTACCTGGCTCACCACGTGCACATCTGAGTGTCCTTCAGAGAAGATGTGGGAGCCCTTTTCTGGGTCAGGCAGGGACCCTGTGACTGTCACACTCAAGCTGGCAAAGGAGCAAACCCCAAGCATAATAAACACTTTCTTCTGCTGTGTTAACTAATGCAGCACCATGCTTTAATTAGCAAGGCCATCCAGTCAGCAGGAAACACCGCCTAGAATCCTGGTGGGCTATTTACCCAGGAATGAAGGCACCAGTAGGAAATTGAAGTATCAAAGATTTGGTCATTGAAGGTGGGGGTGGGAGGAAGAGGCTGGAATGTCAGAGCTGGGAGGAGGCTTAGATCAGGGAATGGCAGGGCTGGGAGGGGCCTTAGAACAGGGGATGGCAGGGCTGGGAAGGGCCTGAGGATAGGGGATGTCAGGGCACTAGTAGAAGTATTACCCATTGAGGTCCACAAAGGTGCCATCCTAGAGGTCCAGGGCAGGGAGGAACTGCTTTGCATGATCAAAGTTCCCATCACCTAAATAATAATGATTCTGGCCATGCCAAGCACAGCTTTGTCAAGTCTGTAGAAAGCTCTCCACATATTCCCTCCTTTGGGCCTCACAGCAATGTTGGGGTGCCATTTTACAGATGAAGAAACTGAGACTCTGAGCTACAGTTACTTATCTTGGTCACGTCACTGGAAGGTGTCCTCAGCAGGATTCAAATCTGTATCTCCTTGACTCCCTGGTGGTGAGACCCCATATCTGGTTCACACTTGGCATTAAAGTGGTCTGTGGACAGACCACAACCTACTGTCTCTCTTCTGTGAAGTTCTCCAGTCGATGCTCCCAGCATTGGCCAACCATGAGTGCCAAGTTCAGGAAGGACCAACATGCCTAGACACAAGCTATCCCATGAACTCCATTTTTCAGAATCCCTGGGGAAGCTTCTCAGGTGGGTGTAGGTAATTGGTGACATGAAGGGACAGGGTGACTGACCCAAGAAAGCAAACGGCCAATCTTGGAACCCTCTGAAGACAGTGCATTGGAGGAAGTAAACTAGGCAACTTTAGCTTGACTCTCTCTGCTTTGACTGACCATTTGGCACAAAGCTCGGCTGCCCAGGGGTCCACAAGCATTGAGTGATGCAGGCCACGAGAAGCCTTGATGGATTCAGCTTAGAGCCCAGCAGGGTAGGCTAACTCTACCGTGCCTTGCGTATCCACCAACATGGCCTGGTAGAAAGGGCACTGGCTCTGAGCCAGAGGCCCCGGGTTCAAATCCTGCCTTGGTCACTATTTGTAGGGCAGTGACCTGGGCAGGATCGCTTCTCACTCCGAGTTCTCCTTTCCTGTCCTTTGGTTATGGTGGCTTCTAAGGTGCCTGCCAGCTCTAGTCTTGTGGCTCTGAGATTCCTTGATGCAATGTTCACAGATCAGTGAGTACAGTGATTGTGAGAGAGGGTCACTAACAATGGAGGAATCAGGGAAGCCCTTTTAGAGAAAGCGATATTTAAGCTGAGCCTCATGGAGGGGTGGAGAAGTTCCAAAGGTCTGGGCTGAGGGGGAATTGCTCCAGAATTTCCTGCATGCAGGATTTCCTGCCAGCCGATCAGCCAATCTGAATAGAGCACAGAATGCATGAAGGGGAGGAACATGTGGTGAGGCCAGATAGGTTTGCTAGAACTCCATTAGGAAGGATTTTAAATGGCAAAAAGAGCAGTATGTACTTTATCCTAAACAACAGGATGCCCACAGAAGGGAGTCCATCAGGGGAGTGAGAAGGTCAGATCCGTGCTTTGGGAAGATCAGGTGAGGAGCTCCATGGAAGAGGAACAGGAGAGGAGAGGCTGGCTGCAGAGAGACCATTAGGACCCTGGTGAAAGGAGATGAGGCTATGTGTACCTACAAATAATCCAGGTACCTGGGGAGTCCAGCATGTAACTACATCACGAATATTTTAATAGATGTTTTATAATGGGTGCCTACAGGATTACTTATCTACCCAGTGGAATTTTCAGGGACTGCAGTTTTTTTTTTCAACGAGGGGACCATAAAGGACACAGCCACTTAATCAAAATGCTGTGGACTCATGTTCTCAAAAGAAAGAGTTAATTCAACAAACATTTGTAAGTGCCCATGAGGTGCCAGGCACTGTTTTCTCACAATGAGACTATTTCCTCATTGTACCATGGGTCCGAGGTGCAGGCACTGTTTGGAAGGAAAGCAGGACTTACTGGCAGAGGGATGGAGAGCAAAGTCAGAGAAGGATATTAATAGCTAACTTCTTTCCAGTACCTTACAAACACATATTGTCTGGGAGGTAAGTGCTATTAATTTCTCCATTTTACAGATGAGAAAATGGATACCAACAGAGATTAAGTGACCTGTCCAGGGTTATACAGCCTGCGAGTGTCTAAGGCAAAATTCAAACTCAGATCTTCCTGATCCCAAGTCCAGTGCTCTAGCCACTGTCCAGGGTAGCTGCTTCAGGTAAGAGCTCTTGATGAAGAGATAGCAGTATTTGAGACAGCAAATGTCTGGCCAGTGCTGAGGGCTGCAAAGTAGAGGGAGGCGTGAATGGTCCATGGATGGAGGGGAGGCGTGTGGCTGCTGGAGTGGATAGCCTAAAGTCCCAGGGGAAGTAGGGATGCCTCTTTCCTCCCCGTGGCTATTATGGCAGCTGTCCCATCTCTGATGAGTCTTCAAGTCCTCAGCTCTCCTCCTGTTATTGAGATGCCCCTCATCTGTATCTCAAGATCGTGGATGTGGGGAAGGAGATGACCCTCTGGCATGGGAAGGGTCTCCTATGACTCCAGTCCTTGCTAACTGGGGATTGGATGGAAGTCCCATTTACCGTATTTACAAGTAATAAATATAGTTTAAATCCAATGGTTTCTCAGCTTCTTGCTGCTTGAGGAGGGAAAACTCTCGATGAACTATATTCCAATGTCCTCAGAGGTGACGTCTGGATGGAGGCCAACATAAGCCTATTGATTTTAAGAGAGAAGTTCTTCAAGGGTGAACCCAGTGCTTGTGCCAGGAGCCCCAAGTGAGAGTCAGCTTATATGATGGAGGACTTCATGGGATCAAAGGTCATGGAAAGCCTGATCCTGGGCTCCATGGCCTTCCCCAACAGTGAGAGTTCCTGTTCTAGGTTGGAAACTCTGCCTTCCAAGCCCTTTTAAGAATAAAAATAAACATTTGTGTTGTTGGCGGGTGGGGGGAACTGCACGTTGGGAGGCTAAAAATAGGCCAAGCTTCTACTCGACTCCTGGAGGATTTCTCCCTTTCTCGTTCGCCAGGCTGGTTGTGCAATGCCTGGTGTGATGCATCAGGCGTCTCGTGCCAAGTTTTGACTTAACTGCCAGTGACAGGAGTATGAAAAGCATTAGAAAATTATTATGGGATTAAGGCCGCCCATTCCTAGGAGACAAAAGACATGTTGACGCTGAGCCCTGTGGAGGCCTCGAAGGCCAGCCCAGGGTGGGCGTGGCCCTAGCTCCATGGGCATCCAAGATGCAGGGGAAAGAAGAGGGGGGAGGGCTGGAGTGGCTCTGACTCTGACCTCAGTGGCCTGGGGCATGGTCCACGAACGGAGGAGATTCTAAGGGGGCAGGTGTCTGGGAGGATGCTTCTCCAAAAGGAGCTGTCCAGAGGAGGGGCTGTCCAGGGCAAATTGGGTTGCCCTCAGCGGAGGTCTCCAAGCAGAGGCAGGTTGGAGAATAAGTCTATCTAATGCTGAGAGGCAGCATGGGTGTAGGGGGAGCCTCTTTTGGGCCTGCCTGCCTTTGGGGGCTCTCCAGGCCCTGGGGGACAGGCAGAAGGAAGCTTCCTCTACAAAAGCATGAGATGGATCTGTGCTCACCCAGTTTTATAGTCACAGAACACCCTTGGCACATCTAATGTTTACGGAGTTGGAGCCTCCAGTGGAGAGACTTTGTGCCAATCTAATCATGCCCATCTTACAGAGAAGGGAACTGAAGCCCCCAGAGGTAGTCAGACAGTCAGTGGCGTAATTCTTAGGTGGCCTCTGCAAAGGGGGCATGTTGTGGGCTCAGCATCCTTCAGGTTCCTCCCTCTCATTCCCCGCAGAGGTCTTTCTCACCTAGGCTGGGCCTCCTATCTCTAAATGCCCTGGGTTCTCTCTCTGTCTCACTGCCCCTCATATCCTATGGGTAGAAAGGGGTGGTCCTGAAATTCAAACTCAGGCATTGGGCCATGGAGGTGGTAGGCTCCCTTAACTCCAGGCTGGAAGGGAGGCTGAAGAGGGGATTCCTGCCCTAGGAAGGGATGGACTCCCTGGCCTTGGAGGTCTTGCTTCTGGTCTTCACTCCTCCTGTGACTTGGGGAACTCTATGGGCCTCACTTGACCCATCATTGAAGTAGGGGCGGGGTGGACTTGGCTTCCCAGGTCCCTTCAACCTCCAGATCCTACGCAGGACTGGTGAATGCTCTCTATAGTGACTCGCCCCTTCCTCACTTCAGCTTACATTGCCATCCTGGATCTGCTGCTGACTCACTAGTGACACTAAAATGTCCTTTCTCCCTGGGCCTCGCCCCACCCCCCCAAGGAGGGATTCCAGCCTCAAGGGTCTCTATGGTGCTTCTAGCTAGAAATCTTGATGTCCTATGATGAGGCACCTCAGTGAGCTTTATCCAGGCCTCTGTAGGAGCCAGATTGGATGGTCCCCCCGGCCTGCGGCCAGGTTCTTTGTGGTCCCAAAGCTCAGCTCCCTGGCTCAGCCTGGCCCAGACTTCAGCCCCACAAGGAAAACCATTCTTGCCATTCTGCACAAAGAGGAGATTTTCAAGGTGGGGAAAGAAATAGAAACTCACCCCACCCTTATCCCATGACCTGTCCTCCACCCACCTGTGCCCACACCCACAGCCAACCTCCCAGGCTCCTCCAGAAACTTGGCCTGTCCTTCTGGGATACAGGCCTCTTCCTATTCTCCTCATGGCTCCACTCCAACCCAATGATGGGATGGTGCAGGGTTGGCTAAAGAGCGGGGTGCCAGAGTGCCAGGCCTCACAATGCCCATTGCGCCACCTTGGACAAACCCCATTCCTTCTCTGGGCTTCAGTTTCTTCATCATGAAAAGACAGCATACTGAAGTGGTAGAGATGACTGGACCCAGGAGAAAAAAAATCCAGGTTTGAGTCTTGGCCCTAACTCACATTGGCTGTGGGACTCCAGAAAAGTCACAGCCACTCTTGAATCTCAGCTCCCTCATCTGTAAAATGGGGAGAATAGTGGCACCAACTCCCCCAGTCTGTTGTAAGGATCAAAGAGCTAATGCATGTATAATGCTTGCAAAGGGCTAGAGAATATGAGGGGATAGTAGTAATGATGGTAATGGTGAAGGCGAAAGTGATGACTGTGGTAATGGTGATTATGCTGATGATGATGATGGTGAAGGTGATGATGGTGAGGATGATTATGGTGATGGTGATGATGATGGTGAAGATTGTGGTGATATGGTGATGACGATGGTGAAGGTGATGATGGTGGTGATGGTGATGATGCTGATGGTTATGATGATGATGTTGATGTGATGATGGTGATGATGATGTGATGATGGTGATGATGGTAGTGATGATGGTGACGGTGATGATGATGGTGGTGATAGTGATAATTATCATGATGTGATGATGGTTATGATGATGGTGATGGTGATGATAGTGAAGGCGATTGTTAGAGCTGACCTTGGAGTCAAGAAGATTGGGCTTCAAGTCTCACCCCTGATACATACTGGCTGTGTGACCCTGGACAAGTCACTTAACTAATCAGCATTCCAGATGTTGTCAGCTGTCTATGTGTGCAAGCTTCAGAGAAGGAGCTACCCTGTCCTTCCCTGGCATAGGCATTGACATGGTGATGCTATTGGGACTGCTCATGATGGCAAATGAGCTGATAATGACTCCTAATGCTTCACTTCTTACCCCACCCTTCCAGGCAGAGGTCAGGTGCCCCCTCCTCCTCCTGCTCAGGTCTGTAACATATCTTAAGCACTCTCTGTGTACCAGATTCTGGGCTTGGTGCCAGAGATGCTGAGGCAGTAACACTGGTGACGTTTTTATGGCACTCGCTGGTCATGTGCTTTCTGTGCATGATCTCATTGGACCCTCTCTATAGCCCTGGGGTTAGAGTACTCAGTGTAGTCATTATCTCTATTTTACAAATGAGGAAACCAGACTTTATTTAAGCAACAAACACTTATTTAGTGCCTACTATATATCCCAACAAGCATTAATTTAGCACCGAGGGTCAAAGAGCTAGGAAAAAGAGCTCTTAGAAAAGATGAGATCCCAGTCCATGATCACACAGTCATCACTCTTGGTCAGGCCTTTCTCTCCTCTCAGCTGGACCATTGCAATAGCCTCCTTATTGGTCTCCTTGCCTTCAGTCTCTCCCCTCCCCAATCCATCCTCCAGTAACGCCCCAAGGAATTTCCCTAAAGCCTAGTCCCTGCCTCCCCCAAATAATCCAGTCTGCTGGAGGGGGGGTGGATAGAGTGCCCATGGAAAACTTTGGAACACAGAGGGGCTGAGGATGACAGGCCAAGACTGAGGTGTAGACCTAACGATTGGTGAAAATTTACAGGCAGAGATTGCTTTCAGCTGAGAATGTTGGTGAGAAATCAAGGGAAGCTCCATGAAAGAAGTAGCCCCTGAGCTAAGCCTTAAAGGAAGAGAAGAACTCTGCCAGCAATGGGAGGGAGGGCCACTATCACACCACCACACAGGGCATTGCAAAGATCCTTTGGCATGTTCTGTTCAGAGAAGAGCTGAGTCTCATCTGGCTGGAACACAGCTCCTAAGGGATGACTGTGATGAAACAAATCTGTAGAGTTGGTGAGAGCTCAAGTGTAGAAGGCCTTGAATGCCAGGCCAAGGTGTCATAGGGAGCCCCTGAAGGCTTTTGAGCATGAAGGTGATAAGGTCAGGTCTGTGCCAAGGAGATTAGACTCTAAAGGCTTAGCAGCTTCACACTGGAGCTGGGGCCCAGAGAGCTCACTGTTCTCTCCAAACTGAGCTTCTTCACTCAAGGTGCTTGGGAGAGCCTGAGAACTAGGCAGTACCTTCTTCCCCAGCCTTAGCCCAGAAGGACGGCACGCCAAGCAGGAGGGGCAGCCTGTGCTGCCCAGAAATTGGGGAGGAATGTTATCTACAAGGAAAGTTAAGGAGAAGAGTTTAGCCCTGGGTGAGTGAAGGGCAAGGATGGATAACAACCCTCAGAAGGCAGGTGGGAGCCAGATGGAGACAGCTTTCAAATGCTAAGCAGAGGAAGCTGCACCTTAGACATCATGTGTAGCTGCTAGCATTAACTGCTTAGGGTGACATGGTCTAGCTCTGAACTTCAGGGAATCACTGTAGGCTTTATGGAGGCTAGAGGGGAGTGGATAGAGACTGGAGGCAAGGAGACCAATCAGGAAGTGCTTTCAGTCATCTAGATGAGAGCTGAAGACCTGTACTTGAGCAGGGGCCAGTGAGAAGGGGCTGGGTGGGAGAGACATCATGAAGGTAGAAGTTGAAGGTTGAGATTTGGCAACTGACTGAATATATGGTGTGAGCATGAATGAAGAGTTGAGGACAACCCTGGCTTTGAGCTTCAGTAACTGAGAAGATGGTGGTGCCGTTGAGAGGGATATGGAAGTTAGAAAGTGGGTAAAATTTTTAGCTTGTTCTTTTGCTATTTACATTGCATACTCAAGTCATTGGTCTGCTCTTTCTCTATTTTACTCATATAGGGATTGGGAGAAAGATAATGAGTTCTGTTGGAGTCATAATTAAATTTGAGGTATCACTAGCACATATATTTGGAAATATCTGATAGGCATCTGGTGATGGGGACAGGAGCTCAGGAGAGAGACTGGGACTGGAGATAGAGCCCTGGGATTCATCTGAAGAAAGAGGGTAAGTAAATCCATGAGGGCTGAAGAGGAGAGAGAGAGAGAGAGAGAGAGAGAGAGAGAGAGAGAGAGAGAGAGAAAATGGAGGCAGAAGAGGGTGGAGGACACCCATGGTTATGAGCTAGGCCACCCAGAAAAAGAAGCTACTCAGGAAGGTGCTATCAGAAGGGAAGGAGGAGAACTGGAGAGAGCCGTTACACCGATATCCATGGAGGCTTTGGGAGCCCATACTATTGTATCGAATGCCTCAGAAAGAACAAGGAAAAGAGAGACTGAGCAGACACTCCTGGATGTAGCCATTCTCAGGGGACCCAGTGATCTTTAAGAGAGAGGTTTCAGTGGGATGGTGGACTTTCTTCAACTCTCCTCAGCTAGAAGAGTTCTCCCTTTCCCCAAATCTCTCTAGGTTGGCTGGTCTGGATCTCTTCTATGCTCCCTCCCTCCCTCCCTCCCTCTGTCCCTCCTACCATAACTGAATGTGCTTGTAGTAGGCTTTCTTTTGCCCATCCAGGAATAGGAGCAGGTCTGTTCCACCTTTCCATCTCCAACACCAAATGATAGTGTCCTGAGCAGAGTAGCTTGAAAATTGTCTGGTCAAACAGCTAACATTAGCTTAGACTGCAGAGAGGGAATCAGAACATCCCAGATCTGGAGGTGATGAGGGGTGCTGCTGCTGGTGGTTTTCAAAATGTGAGGGAGTGGGGAGGAAATAAGAGGAGAAAAACAGGGGTTGCTGAGTCCATGGTCCTAAGAAGAAGCTTGCAGCCCCCATGGGGGGCCAGTAAAATTGAGAAAGCCTCAATATAGCTGTTGTTTCCAAGATTTTAGCATTGGTGGAGAGAGCTCCAGGAAATGAGCAGAGGAAATCTTCCTGGAATTGGTGAAAATATGATTTTAGTGGAGCAATGGTACAGCAACATTAAGATCTGACAGGTCATTCATGGTGAAGATGGGGTAAGAGCAGAGGGGGACAGCTTCTGGGGGAAGCAATGAGCATTTCTTTTTTATGTGCTAAAACACTAAGTAGAAGATAATTTTATGCAGTTCAACAGGTTTAAATGTAAAGTCCTAGATTTGGCTTCAAAAAATCAATTGCCCAGATACAGCAGATTGATGGAGGGAGGTGTAGCTAGAAAACAAATAACTATAAAAAGGCTTAGTGATTAGAGGGGATTCACTGAAAGAGCTAATACAATCTTAGCGGGGCATTAACAGAAGCTGCTGGTAAAGCACAATTTTCACTGGCCCCTGCTCTGGTCAATTCCATCTGGAGTATTGTGTTCACTTCTAGATACCAGTTTTAGGAATTACCTTGGCAAGCTGGAGGACAGCCAAGATAAGATGGTTGGGGAGCAGAGACTAGTATTAGTGTAGGGAACCAGGGATGTTGAGCCTAGAGAAGACTTAGGAAGGATATGAGAGTCATCAACTGTAGGCCTGTCTTGTGGGAAATGGATTGGACTTGCTCTTCTTGGCTCTGGAGAGAAGAGCTAGGACTAGTAGGGAGAAGATAATAGGAAGAAGATCTTGGTCAGGCATAAGGAAAAATATCTACTGGAATTAGATCTGTCCAAAAGTGGAACAGGCTGCTTTGGAAAGAAGTGAGTTTCCTGTCATTGGAGGTCTTCAAGCAGAGGCTGAGTCTACTTGGGACACAAAGGACTCACTCTTTGGATTGGGCTTGGACCACATGTTCTCTGAGGTCTCTTTCCATTCTAAGTCTATGAGTCTTATATACTTAAGGAGGTAGTGTGGGTGGACAAAGGTTCAGGAGTGTCCATGGTGGTTACTCATCACCCACTTAGTGACCTTTGGAAGACTGGGAAGAATGGGAGTGGGAGCTGAAGGACTAGGAAGGACACAGGTTTCCCTGATTTTCAAAAATGAGAAAAGAATGGGGTCTGCATGCTGAGGACAAGCAAGCCGACTTTGATTCCTGGCAGAGTTCCAGACTCCAGCATTGAAGGGATGGTTAGCGAACCTCTAGAAAAGGAAGCAGCAATCCTCAAGAGCCAGCCTGGCTTCTCCCAGAGCAGGTCATGCCAGACTAATCTCATTTTCTTTTTTGACAGGGTTACTAGACTAGTACATCAGGGGAATGCTGTAGGTCTGGTTTACCAGGATTTCAGCAGAGTGTTGGACAGTCTCTTATGATGCCTGTGGGGAAAAGGAGAGGAAATGTGGGCCAGATGGTGGTTCAGTTGGGTGGGTTGGGATCTAGTTAAATGGCTGGACACAAAGAATAATCATTAACAGCTCAGTGTAAGCTTGAAAGGATGTCATAGGATTGTAGAATGAGAGCTGGAGGGGTCCTCTGAGGCCATCTAGCCTAACCTCTTCATTGTACAGGTCAGGAAATTGAGCCCCAGAGAGCAGAAGTGATTTGTTCAAAGTCACACAGGTGTCAGAAGTGGGATTTGAACCCAGCTCCTCTGACTTCAGAGTCAGTATGTCTTTTCCTTTATAGCACACTGTCCCCAATAGCCCCAGTGAAATGTCCCAGGAACCTGTGGTGTTTAACATGTTTGCCCATAACATTTATGAAGGTACCTGAGATTCCCAAATCACTTTGCATACAGCCCCTATTTTGAGCCCCACAACAGCCCTACAAGTGTTATTATTACCTATTAATGCTAAGGTGAGTGTGAATATTATTCTTATTTTTGTGTTTATTCATTTACCTTTTTTAATGAACAAAAATCTGTTTTCTTTCTTTCTTACCTCCCCATGCTGCAAAAACAAAAACAAACAAAACCCTTGTAACAAGTATGCATAGTCAAACAAAACGAGTTCCTGAATTGGCCATATCCAAAAAACATTTGTCTTATTCTGCAACCTCTGTAAGGAGGTGGGTAGTGAACTTCACCATCAGTAATTATTTTCATTTTCCATATAGCACAAACTCTGGGGTGGGTCTCCCAACTTTTCTTCAGAGCATAGATGCTAAGTCCTCTCAGGGCTAAGTCCTCACAGCCTCGGTGGCTGTGAGAGTTGGGGGGTGTTTTTCAAATGCTATGTTGTTCATAAGCCCCCATCAGTGTGTTTCCTCCAATGATCATCAGTTGATGTCAGTTAGATAGTCAGATCTCCTTGATTTTTTAGAAGGAATATTTATTAAGGTAGAACAGTAAGAACCAACATCCTCCCCAAAAGTCTGTAACTCCCCTGAGTACATATGGAATACAGGGGAACATGGGCTCCTGCTTAGACAGCACACATGATAAAGGATGATAAACCCATTTGCGATAGTCCTCAAGATGGTGTTCGTGTATAGTTTCTTTGCTGGGCTCCTTGGAGAATCTGTGAATCTGTCCAGTCTATCCTTGGCTTTTGATGCATACACATCTGCCAGCTGCTCCGGGGCACTGGATGCTGATGAGAAGATGAGAAATTCAAAACTCCCTAGACCCCACCCCCAAAAGCTCAAAGATCTTGCTCTGGTCACTGGCAGGGGAGGGAAGGGGGGAGACCAAGGCTTGCTCATCTCTTTTCCCCCTGCCCCCACCCAAGGATTCTTTCTGAGGGGTTTTCTTGGAATGGCTCCTACCACTGAGTTGCTTGATGTTTGATTCCCCTGGTTCTGAACTGGGCTGGCATTTTATTGAAGAACCATGGGCATGCCCAAGTCCTTCACCCAATCAGAACCGACTTCCTATCTGGCATGATTTTACATCATTCGGTGGCATTGAAAGACATCTGAAATTCATCAGACTTCTTACACTGTCTGAAGTTTGATGGATGGGTTGGTTGAGATATGTTCTCACCTTATTAAAGTGTCAGGGCTCAGCATCTTACTCTAAGATGACCGAGAGAGTGACTGACTCAATGATGGCCACCTTATGTAAAGGAGGGGGACCTGAGGTTTATCAAGATGAAGTGACTTGCCCAGGGCTGTCCAGCCAATCAGTGTCATATTGGAAAGGCTTCTGGACTCCAAGTCCCTCGGCCTTTCTATGGAAGCAGCCTCTCTCTAGCTTCCCTCTGTCTGATTGGCCAATGGCCTGAAGCTGGGAGAGATGATGGGTTCATTGGATCACAGAGGGCTTTCCTGACTGTAGGTTCAGGAATGTATCTACCCCCCATCACCCTCTCCCCTTTATCTCCTTTCCTTCTCCTCACACATAGCATGTCATCAATCTTGACAGATCTCAACAGGTTAGATGGATGGGCTGCATTCTACAAGATGATGAGGCTGAGGCAGCTCCCACAGATGTGCTCCAGCATGAAGCTCACACATCTGCTTTGTGAGAGGAGAGGGGCAGTCTTGTAGGTGGAGGGGAGAAGAGACCAGACCCCCCAAACTCTCTCAATCACCACCACTCATATTGGACTTCACTCAAATTTGGCTAGAGGGTCTAAGGCCAAGAGTGCGGGAGGCCTGCTATCCTTAGCCTTATTGCCACTGAACTTGGTGATAACAAAGCTGCGCTTGGGAGGAGCTGATAGAGTAGGAAGTAAAAGGTGCAGAAGGAGACCCTCTGCCCCTGGGCTTCCCTAGGAGATCTCTGGCCATGGAGATACAGCTGAGTCTGGCATGAGCAGGAGAAGTGAGGTTACTGGGGCCCTTCTGGTCCATGTCTCCACATATCTGCCCAGTCCCACCATCTACTGGGGGGCTGGGAAGGAGGAGCAGTAGAAATCTTAGTGGCTTGGCTCCCAAGGGTAGGAATAAGGATCTCCCTTATTCAGAAACACTAGCCGCAGCCACAGCCATCCAGCCTGAAGGGTCAGAGCTGAGGCCCCCAGAGGGGCAATGAGGCAGATCCAGGACCCCAACCCATGTCCACAGCTCTTTACCTCTGGCTCACCTTTCCACAACCCCCAGCATAGGACCTTGAATGCAGGAGGCACCCAGTGAGGATTGTGGATTGAATAAATCCAAGGGAATTGATGTCAGTGCTTCTCAATTTCATGGTATGGTACAGAGAGGATTGGTCAGAAATTCAGAAGGATCTAGATTACATTCTTGCTCCTGACACTTTCTGCATGATCACGGATAGGTGACTTTACCATTCAGAGCCTCAGTCTCATCTCTAATTTGGGGATAACCTTACCTATGAGAGGCAGTGTGCCCAATCTTAGAAGTCAGGAAGACCTGGATTCATGGCCCAACTGTGTGACCCTGGGTAGGTCACTTACCCTCTCCTTTCCTCCAGACAACTCTATAAGCCTAGAGCTTGTACTGACAGAACCAATAAATAAAAATCCCTGCAGGATCTCCTCATCAGGTTGTTGAAAGGTAGGGGAGAATAGAGAGAGAGAAGGAGGGAGGGAGAGGGGGAGAGAGAGAGAGAGAGAGAGAGAGAGAGAGAGAGAGAGAGAGAGAGAGAGAGATTGAGAACCGCATACAGAACAGACTTGAGAAGAGATATTTTGGTTCTTTAGGTTATCGAGAGAGGCTGGATCCATTGGGAAACATAAGTGATGTCAAAACAAAAGTTCTAAGTAAAATCTATATTTGCACATGTGTAGTACAAGCATCAATCTGCAAACACAGGGGTGCGGACAAGCTGGTGCCCAGGATTCCTCACCGAACTCAAGTCCTTGATCAGATGAGCCTTCACTCTCCTCCCCATTCAATTCCCCTCTGGCTGACCTCAAATCCCCACCGGGATCCACCTCCCAGAGGGGGCTCTGATCCTAGCTGGGACTTAGCCAATCCTCTGTCAAATTCACAGTGTTTGAGGCTGAATCTCATCCCAGTCACCCCAAGTAGCTTGGTGACCACTTACACCTGAGGAGCTGTCTTTAAGGCTATTTCACTGGGAGCCCCCAGAGTCTCCATTCTCACCCACTTTCTGAGTCTCTTCTAGGGTCACCAGAGAGGCCAGGGGCTTTTCCCCACCTTTGCATCATTCCTTCATTTCTTTTCCAATGTCTGTTTTCTTCTTAGGGCTTTATTGCATTTGCATTCTGCTCCCTTCTGTGAATAAAGCTTGGTTTTAGAGCTTGACCCTCCTGAAGGGGTCTCCCTGCCCCTCATTTAACAAATTCAGAGAGTGAAAGTTACCTATCCAGTTAGCCCCAGGATCCTCATCATTGACAAGTCAGCAGGTTCCATGACCTGACGCTAGGGGAGGTGGTTGAAGGAAGTCCATGGCTTCCTCCTGGCTCAGGAAGGTGAGTTCCCCCCTCCCTCTTCCCCTCCCCCCACCCCAGTCACTGGAGAGAAGCAAACTCCCTGAGGACAGGCATTCCTGACCCCAAACTGCCTCCTGAAGCTGGGGTGGGTATGGCCACAGGCAGATCCACAGGATACTGGGACAGTTCAGACCCCAGGACTCTCAGGGCTCCTCCCTTGGTGTGTGTGTGTGTGTGTGCGTGTGTGTGTGTGCGTGCACGCACGCGCGCGCGCACGCATAGTATTTGGGAGTGGAATCTATGTGTGTCTATATTTGAGTGTGTGGGACTGGGCGTGTCTCTTGGGTAAGAGTTTCAGCATCTATGAGGATGTTTGTGTATGTCTGCATTTACCCATGTTCGAACGTGTGTGATTGTGTAACTGTGTACCGCATGTGAGCTTGGGTAAGTGTAATGTGTGTCTGAGGACTTTCATAAGGCACAAGAGGCCTCAATCACAAGCTACTAGTCTGCCTTTTTGAGTCACTCCCAGTCTGCCCTCCGAGCCTGTCCCAAGAGACAGTCCAGCCAAACAGATGGTGTGGGGGTTCTGGTACAGGACATACCATATCCGGCCACTGAACCTTTGCTCAGACCACCCCCTATGCCTGGCATGTGGCCTCCTTCTCCCATCTCACTGCCTTGTGGAGTCCTGAGCTGGCTTCCTCCAAACTCCACTTTCATCAGTCTTTTCCTGGTGTACCCTACTTTGGGTTGTGCCTTCATTTTTATTGACATTAATTTAAGAAGAATCTTTTCAAGGAGCCATGCTATCATTGACTCAAGAGGTCTTTCCAGTGGTGGAGATAGTAGCCCATCTTTTCCTCCCCCAAATTTACCAGGCAAAGTCCATCCACCATGCTGGAAGGCTGCCTCATTTTCTCCAACATTGGGAGGGGACCAGCAGGGTGCTCTGTCGGCCAGCCAACAATCGGAGTCCAGTCCAATGAGACCATACTATAAAGCATTTAGCACAGTTCCTGGAACATAGTAGGTGCTTAATATTTTGCTTGTTTCCTTCCTTCCTCTTTTCTTCTCTCCTTCCCTCCCTTCCTTCCTTCTCTCCTTTCCTCTTTCCCTCCATCCCTCCTTTTCTTCTTTCTTCCCTCCTTCAATTCCTTCCTCCATCCTTTCCTCTCTCCCTCCCTCTCTCTATCCCTCCTTTGCTTTCTTCCTTTCCTCCCTCCCTTTCCCTCTCTCCCTCCCTTCCTCTCTCCCTTTATCTCTCCTTTCCTTCCTTCTTCCTTCCTTCCTTCTTTCCTTCCATTTCCTTGTAATTATTCCAAGGTGGGGGCACAGAATCAGAGAGTGAAAGAAGCCTGACCCTCCTCCTAGGACCAGCCCAGAGCTAAGCTCCTTAATGGAGGGGACCATTGGGCAGAGGGGTGTCCCTTTCTGGGCTTCTCCTTTCAGGCCTCAACCCCTTGGACAACAAAGAAATGAAAAGATCTGCAGAGAAGACAGAGGGTGGCAGAAGGCCAAGGGCCTTTGGTGGGCACTGGGCACATTACAGGGCCTGCTTAGGGGGCAGGGCTGGTTAGTGGAGCCTTCCCGGCAGCAGACTCCAAGGGTGCCTGGCCTCCTGCAGCCTGAGCTTTCGTGCCCATCGGACAAGACTTGTTGAATCAGAAAGCAGCCCCATGCCAGGTGGGGTTGGGAACAGGACCAGTGACCAAACCGGCCTGGCCACATTGTTTCTGGCCTTTAAAAAGAATGCCATTCATTTTGCTATGTGAGCCCAGATCCCAGACAGAGGTGGTGATGGGGGTGGGGGTGGATTCCAGGCAGGGGAGGATGGTCCTTTCCATGCCTGGAGAGCCTCTTGAGGACTGGCTGGTCACATAGCTGCCTGCTTATCTCCATTGTACAGAAGGCAAAACTGAGGACTGTTCCTGGAAGATGGCAGACCTCCCAAACCTCCCCCAAATGCCCCAGGAGCCAGGGATCCCTTTCTCCCTCACTCCTTCCTTGAGGCCTCCAGTAAACCCTAATTAAGCTCCTACTGTGTGCCTGATGCTTGCATTCATTCCAAACTTTTCTCTCTCTCAGTTTTCAGTTTTTAAAGGGCTTAGAATGACCAATTCCTGCAAGAAGAGGAGGGGCATAACACTTCATAGTTGGCTCTGGCATGTGCTTAATAAATGCTGGTTGGTTGATGGACACAGTCTCATGAGTCAGGAGACCTGGGTTCTAATCCTGCCCCATTTCTTTTGTGACCTTGGGGAAGTCACTCCCTGTCTATAAGTCTCAGTTTTCCATCTCTACAATGGGGAGAGTCATCCTTATTCCCTTTGACTTCCCAGGCTGTTAGGAGGAAAGCACTTTGTAAACTTTGAGACAGGAACCTGGGCACAGATGTCTGCTTGGACCGATCGTGGTGTCATCCTTCGAGGAGCAGCAGATGGAGACAGAGGAAGCCCCTCCCCCCGCTGGATCCTGCAGGATTAGAGAAGAGCCCCCTAACTCCTCTATTAGACGCTGAGGTTTCCCCTCCCCTCACCTCGTCCCCGGGGAAGGGTACACCTGAGCAGACCACACATTGGGCTCTCAGTGGCCAGGCCCCTCATCACCTGGAAGGACTTAGGTGAGCCATAAAGGCACAGAAATTAGAAGTAGGAGGGAAGCTAGGAATTGCTGATAGAATGGACCTGGGTTCAAATCCTGATCCATCACTAACCCTCTGTGGTAGGTGACCTCGCCTCTTTGGGCCTTAATGTCATCTGTTAAATGGTGGGAGGGCTCAGGATGACCCTGTTCCTTAGTGTCTGGGTGCGAACTGTGCCTCTGAGCCGGTGCCTTCACCCTCTCCCCACCCCTTTCCCCTGCTTTGAGCTCCCTTCGATGTGCTGTCTTCCCTACTAGAAGGCAAGCCCTCTGAAGGTAGGGCTTGTATTTATCCTAGAGCTCAGCTCAGGGCCAGGCTCATTGGGAGCCTTGACACATTTCACATCTTAGCTCCTGGGGGAAGGGGTCAAGGCCAGTGGACTCTGAACCCAGCCAGTGCTTGATAAATGGTGGAGGTGGGATTGAATCAGGGCAAACAGGTGGTCTTTGTTGAAAATCCTTTAATAACATACAGTATTCTGCGCTCTGTTAGTGTTCACTGCTTCCCAGGCTGGGCAGCCAGATTTGTGGGGGCCGCAGGGGCTGTGGCCTGGCCCTCGAAGGTGGGACCACAGTATGTTCTTCTGCTGGGGGGAGGAGAGGGTCACAAGAGGAGGGCATGGGGATCTCCCCAGTGGGCCATTCTAGAGCCAGCCAAAGAAGAAGGCTGCTCAGGAATCATGCCACTCTTTCCAGGAGCAAGCCTCCCCTTCTTCCCTCCACCCTGGGCTTCCAGGCTGGATGGCATGCTGCTCCCCTTCAGGCAGATGCTGGCCATGGGTCCAAGGATGGACTCCCCCCAAAACATTTCCAAACCTTGTTTTCAAATACTCTTCTTCACTTTTCTTTCTGGTAGCTGAATTGATGAGAAGTGTCCAAGGACCACAGAGCCAGGAGTCCATTTCTGGGTGGTGGAGATGCTTCGGGCAGCTTGGGGCCAAGCTTCAGGAGGGACAGGATAGGGAGGTGGTTTGGCTGCTCCTCCCTTCCTCAGTGTAGTCCACAATAATTTAAGTACTCTATAGACATTTAAATGATATACAATAATATAACTTAATTGGGTTCCTTAACAAAGGCCACTCTAAGGTATTTACAATCTCTAGTAGCCTGTGCCTTCCTGGAGCTGGGCGGCTTTGCCCCTTTCCCCCAAAAGAACAAGCTGAAAGAACATCATGTTATAATGTACATGGATTCCCACCTGAGAATCCAAAGGACAATTTTAAATTTGAGGGCTGGGCACCTGGAGTCATGAGGAATGGCTTTGAATGCCACCTCTGCTACACACTGTCTTTATGATATGGGCAAATCAATCCCTTCCTGCACCAATCCCCTATTCTGTAAAATGGGGATAATCAGGGTTATGGTGAACTGTCAGGGGCAGGGGAGCCCTAAGACTTTCTGTCAAGGCTCTCCCTCCCTCTCAGGTTTGGGACTCTGCTGCTGATCAGTCACAGCAGGCTATGCATGAGAACAGTTTTCTGTATCTTCAAAAACTGCAGTTGGGCAGAGGCAGATATTGGGTGGCAGAACCAAGCAGCTCTGAATCTGAGCTCTACAGAGTGATATGAACTCAGAGAAATCTCTCCCCTCTCAGACTCCAGTTTTTCATCTCTACAATAGAGTAGGCTGGACCATACACTCTCTTAGGGTCTCTTTTATGCTCTGTTCACACCCGAAGCTCCTTCCCAGCTTTGACTTTCTGCATTGGAATGTTCTAACAGTCATGTTTTAAAGACCTTCCCAGCTCTGACATTCTCTAAGGCTTTTCTGAGGTCTAACATTTGTTTTCTAAGGCCTCCCTACTACATTCCATGTTCTGGGTTTTGAGGTTCAGTAGCATTCTATAGCATAAGACCCTTTCCAGCTCTGACATCCTCTCTTCTAAAGAGTTCTCTCAGCTCCGATATTCCATGTTCTAAGGTCCCTCCCAGCTCTGCCACCTTGTTCCAAGGGCCCTCTCAGCTCCAAAGTTCTAGATTCTAAGATCCCTTTCAGCTCCAGCATTCTAGGTTCTAAGACTCCTCCTAGCTCTGACATTCTAGGTTCTAAGTTCCCTTCCATTTCTGAAATTATTGATTCTAAGGTCTCTTCCAACTCTGAAATTCCAGGGTCCAAAATCCTTTCCAACTTCGATATTCTGGTTTCTTAGGTCCATTCCAGTTATGATACCTCGAGTTCTAAGTTTCATCCTAGCTCTGGCATTCTAGGTTCTTGGTCCCTACTCACTTTGACCCTTGTCCAAGAGGCTCTAATTAAACTCATTAAACCTCATTTCACATGAGGTTCTTCTAGACTCCCTTTGGGGACTCAGTTTGAGGCTGAGCAGAGAGTTGGGTAGGGGAGGCAGAGAGTACAGTAGAAAGAAGAATGCGCTGCCTTCTGCAGTGTCACCGCCATGGCCCTTTTCTTCAGAGGGGAAATCCCTACCAGGCTTGTCCTGCCTAGCCTTGGACCCAGGCTGAGCCGTTTGGGTTTCTGTATTCTAACGGGCAAAGCCCTGGATTTGGAACCATGATACCTGAGACCATGTCTTGACTCCAGCGCTTATTAGCTTTGTGGACTTGGGAAAGACATTTCCTATTTCCAAGCCTGCTTCCTCCTCTGTGAAATGAGGATGGCCACTGACACACTGTTTCTGTCTTGGATTTGCCAGGAGAGGAGGGCTTTGGGAAGGGGACTATTATTTCACATCAGGACAAAGGAAAGGGGATTTCCCAGAACTAGGACTCTGGATATCCCTTAGAGACTCTCAGTCAAAGGTGAGTCCTGGGAAGTGGGGGGGGGGGGGAGAGATCACCGGACAGGCAAAGCGTCCTGACGTACCTCTTCCCTACCTTAGGACATACGTTGACTTGGGAGGCAACAGGCAGGTACTCAGGCCTATGGCCAGGATAGGAGAGGTGGTGGTTCGAGAAGCACCATTTGGGAGATGATTTCAAAGGAGTGTTGGGGTGAGAGGGAGGAGGCCAGTCACTGTTGGAAGATCCTCTCCGTATATTTCTTCAGTGTTCATCTTCCATTTGCCTTGGAGCTAGGAGTCCCCATGCCCCTCAGGCCAGAAGCATTCTGCACCTGGCAACGGCCAAGCCAGTGATTGCTCTTATAGGGCTCAGGGGTAAGGGGATACCACTCCAACAAGAATCTGTCATCCCAGTTTTACCCAAGTGACCAGGTCCCTGTTCTATAGTCTGAAACTTGGCGACCACCGATCAGTAGCACTGAATGAAAACAATAGCACAACAGTCACAATAATGACAACACAACAGACCTTGGGAGCAGCCCAGTCCAGGCATCGGGAAGTCAAGGAGTCCAACAAGCTGACGTTTAGTACAGAGTGAAGACAGCGCTCCCGTTAGTGCTTCCAAATGGCACTGATGCTAAAAACATAAATAATTCTTTCCACTCTTCAGTATGAGTCCTCTGTGTCACCAGATGCTTACGGCATTGGAAAATGGTTGCTTTTTCCCTCATCGAAGACATTGCCATTTTTTTTTCCATTTCAAGTCATTTCCCTACAAGTCCTGGTCTGTTCTCTGGCAGGTGTCAAACCCCCCAAACACCTGAAGCAGTACCAAGCAGCAACCCCGATCGGGCTGATTCTCTTTCACTCAACTCTCTCTCTCTCTCTCTCTCTCTCTCTCTCTCTCTCTCTCTCTCTCTCTCTCTCTCTCTCTCTCTCTCTCTCTCTCTCTCTCTCTCTCTCTCTCTCTCTCTCTCTCTCTCTCT
>CM053623.1:227714788-227785727 GCA_028646595.1 Phalanger gymnotis
TTCCCCAGTGGAGCTGGCTTAGAGACAGAGGACTGCAAGAACAATACCTCGTCCCTACCGCCCCCCCCCCACCGCGGTCGGGGCGGACGCGGAATGAAGGCAGGCCGGCGAGGCTGCCAGGGGGCGGACGTAGGCTGGGCCGCTCCCCTCTGGTCACAGACGACAGCCAGCTTGGGGGGGCCACAGGCCTCTGGTCTCCCCGAGCACGGGAGGGGCCCAAGGCCCACGCCCTCCGAAACATTCGCTGTGCAAATTGTTGCTGGAGTCGGGTGGCTCGAGCGGAGGGGAGGTACGCGCTCGGGTCCGCGGGCCTACTTGCAGGTGAACACCTCGGTCCGCTCGCTGCACGTGTTGCATTTGACGAAGCAGCACCAGTGGAATTTGCAGTTGCACTGCCAGACCTTGGTATACTGGTGCGTGTTGTAGCCGCGGCCGCAGCACATGGTGTCGCAGCCGTCGGCGCCGGGCGACGTGCGGTTGCACAGGCGGCCCTGGGTGCCCACGCTGCCCGTGGCCGCGTCCTCCTCGCAGTAATTGGGGGACTTCTCGATGTAGACCAGGTCCGTGTCCAGAGGCTTCTGGTAGCTGCGTAGCTGCTTGACCTTCAGGAAGGTGGGCTGGCGCAGGCGGCTGGCGCGCACTACCTCTACCTGCACTGCCGCGTTGTACTTCTCCTTGAGCAGGTGGCCCACCTCCCGGAACTTGGGCAGCGTGGTCCAGCACGTCTTGGTGGTGCACGAGCCCGACACCCCGTGGCATTTGCATTCTAGCTTCATCCTTTCCTCGAGGACCTGGAAAGGGACGAGAGAAGAAGGAGAAGGCGGAGCGGTAGATTAGAAGCATGGCCACCTTGGGCAACACGTTGGGCAAGAATCACGGCGACACAGAATCCCCGAATGCCAGCATGCCTGGAAAGGAGGAGGGCGGGGAAATGAGTGTGGCTGGCTGGCTCCGCAGGCCTGTCACTGGGCTTAAAGCCCAGGTTCGTCATTAACTCACTACCTGCTCGACTTTGAGCAGAACATTTCCCCTCTCTGGGCCTGTCCAATGGGCGTAGGGAAGGGCTAATGACATTCTCTGTGGTCCTAGCCAGCGTTTGACACAATGAAGTGTGAGAGACTTGGAAGATCCGGAAGAGGCCTTTGGGCACAGATCGAAGACTGTCCGAGCTAAGACCTCCAAGACTGAGGATGTCAGAATAGGGAGGCACGGAACATCCCACCCGGAAGACTCGGCTCACAGCATCTCACAGTGGACGAAGTTTTGACAAATGTACCATGACTTACATAGAACTTACCACCCGAAATCTAATGCACGTAGACGAGTCTCTTGACTCTTCCATGTGCTGGGATTTTGTGACAAAGAATAGCATTGTTCCAGGGGCACACAAAGCTTGAGAACTAGTGACATAAATTATGAACCATCAGAGCTGGGAGTGGCCTGAGATGTCAGAGACTGGAGGGGTAGAGAATGTTAAAAATGGTAAAGAACCTTAGAATACAGAATGATGAGCATCAAAGAAATAGCCTTAGTACATAGACTAGAACATGGACAGTTGGCAGTGTCAGGGTACTGCTAATATAGAATGCAAAAGAGCAGCTCTGCTCCAGATCTGAGTGTCCAGGACCCAGAGCGTGAAGCCCAAAAGGGGCCTGAGGAACCTGAGCAGATTTTTGAGTCTGAAGTCTGGGGACCCTCCTCAGAATCAAGTTTTTAAATGCTAAGATAAAATATATAGGATTGCAAAGGAAACCAATGATATTGAAATGCAATTATCATATTCTTTCCAATCAGAAGCTCACTCACCCAGGTGAAGAACTAGCCAACCTCTCCATTTTGTAGATGAGAAGACTGAGGCCCAGAGAAGGGAATAGACTTTGTCTTTTGACCACAGAAGAATGTGGAGGTAATTGCTTCGTTGGGGCTGGAAATGGGCCACCCTGAGCTGCTTCTCCACAAGGCTCCAACAGCCTATCTCTGAGCCTTTCCCAGCACCTCCTTCACCATGTCTGGGTTTTCTTTGGACTAGCGAGGAAGGATCTCAAAATATTCCAGCCCCTTCACTTTACACACGAGGGAGCCAGAAGCTGATGCCAGAAGGCTTGTGACTTGCTTAGGGCTACACAGCAAATGTGGGGGAAAGTTTCTATCTCACATATCTCACTTGTTGCTCAAAATAGCCCTAAATGTCAAGGATTCCTTTCACCATTTTACATATGATAAAACTAAGACTTGAAGTCACACAATGATTGGACCATGCATCTTGCATGAACCAGAACAAAGACTTGGGGGATGCTCCACAAGACTCATGAATCCCTGCTCCTCTCCCACTACTTGAAAGACTCTGCTGACCCACATAGGTCAGGCCACCCCCTCAAGTTCATAGTTCAAGCCAGGATTCTCAGTGCCCACTCTCTCCCCATCCAGTCTGGGAACTGTTCCTCCCGCTCCCCCCTCCCCAACTTTCAAAGAGGTCAGCCGGGGCTGGATAATCCCCAAACAACAGATAATCCACAAATCATTTCTAGTTGGCTTAGGAGGGGTTGGTGTGCACATTCCAGCTTTGTCTTCAGCAGCTGACTCACTCTCCTGTCTGCATTCAGAGCCAGGTCAGCTTAAGTACAATGGAGTCACATTCCCCCAGCTGAGCTGGCCCCAAAGGGGGTTGGCCCTGGGTTCAAGAGCCCGGCTGGAGGGCATCCACTGTTGGAACAGAGTGAGGATGAGAATGGCTGGAGATGAGGCAGTCTGGCCTAGTGGATAGAGAACCGAGGAACCCTGGGGTCAAGCTCTGCCTTGACCACCTCATGGCTGGGTGACCCTGTCCTCACTGACTCTGAGAGCCCCTGCACCTCTCCAAGATTCTGAGTTGTAAGGCAGGGGCCAGTCTCCATTGGGGTGTGGTGGGGAAAAGTTCAGATGAAATCTCAGGTCTAGATGGTGGTGGCAGTGGCACTGCTGGACAGCTGGAAGGGCCCCCAGAGGAACTACCTCCCTCATTTCACACACCAGGAGGTGGACAGAGCTTGAGTGTTTCCAGAATACATGTCCTTCATCACTGTCCCAAGCCCCCTTGGGAGAGAGAAGTTTCAGGGTGATTATCCCCATTTTACAGATGAGGGAACTGAGGCACAGAAAAAGTCAGTGACTTGCTGAGGTCCTGGAGATAGCATCAGAGACAGCATCTGAGGCCAGTTCTTCTGGATTCCAATCTAGTAACTGGGACGTTGGCCACGTATTCTTCATAGAAGAGAATTTAGAATCGTCCTTGAAGAATGTCAGAACCAGAAAGGCCTTTAGAACAAGAGGTATGAACATCAGAGCTGGGAAGGACCTCAGCGGTCATCTAGTACCATCGACCCATTTTATAGCTGAGGAAATTGAGGTCCGTAGAGCTGAAGTCACTTGTCCCAGTCAGAGTCAGAGAGGAGTACCATAGCTTGAACCCATAGGATCCCAGGAGTTTAAATGTAGAACTAGAAAAGAGCTTTGAAGCCAACCAGTTCAACCCCCTCATTTTATAGATGAGGAAACTGAGGCCCAGAGCTATGTGTCCAAGGTCATGCAGACAGGAAGTAGCAGAATCAGGATTGGAATGCAGGCCTGGCTCTGTGCACTGTCTCCTGTTGCTGCCTCTCTCACCCCAGAGAGTGCTTTCTCCAACATCTCATTCTTTAGGGTATTCTGGAATGAGCCTGGAGTTGGGAGGCCTAGTCGGTCCTGGCCCTACTGTCTGTGCTTAACCTCTCTGTGCCTCAGCTTCCTCATGATGGCATGGAGATAGTTAGCATTACATTACTTCCTCCAAAGGACTGGTGGGGGAGAGCATCTTTGAAAGTTCAAACTTCATATAAATGTGAGCTGTTGTGAATGTGCGTCCTCATAGTCACCAGTGTCAGCAGTGTGGTCACCAGACCCATCTGTCCCCCTCCCCACCCATTCTCAGCATCCTCACTGTCAGTATCCTCAGCACCATTGTCTCATCCTCAGAACAGTTATCACATCTTCTCCGGTGTCCCCTTCATCATAAGAACCTTTGAAGCCATCCTTTTCAACATCACTACCAATGTCCTCATCACCTCTTTCCACTCATCCCTATGACATTGTCCCTATCACCATCAATAACATTCTTCTCACTTGTGCCATCCCTCTCAGCACCACTGCCATCCTTCCTATGGGCACCATTACTGGCATCATGACAACCATCTTTATCCCCATCACCTCCATCCCCTTCAGCACCACTGCCATCCTTCCTATGGGCACCGTTACTGGCATCGTGACAACCATCTTTATCCCCATCACCGCCATCCTCATCATCATGATCAACACACCATTGACATATCAATTGGCTTTCAGCTCTTCCAGTTGGGGCTCTGAGGATCTGGTGGATCAGACCAGGATGGCTGGCCAGCTGACACCTTTCTCTTCCTCTTTCTGAGCTCCATTCAATTCAGTCCAACAAGTATTTTTTAAGTGACCCTTGTGTGCTAGGTGCCAGGCAGGGCTCTGGGTGTACAACAAGCCTGCCCTCAATCAGCTTACAGTCATGATTTCAGAGGTAGCTCCTGGGGATAGCAAGGGAAGGCTGGTGTCTCTTGGGGTCTGAAACCTGAGTTCTCTTCCTGGCTTCTTCAGGGGCAATCACCTAAATCCTCTGAATGCTCACTTGGAAAATGGGAATGAGAACATTCGCTGGAGGGGCAGTAGGGGAGGGGCACAAATGTTGTGTGATGCCCCAGAAACACCTGGAAGTGCTTTTTAAATAGTCAAAAGCCAAGGCAAGGCTCACTTGTTTGAGGCAATATGGTGCAGTGGGAATAGTGGAAGGAGGGGTTTGCTCAGCATAGGGAATGATGTCTCCAGACCCTTTCAGCTCTAAAAGCCCAACTGTCAGAGCCAGGTACTGAGCCCAGGCAACTGTGCAGGGGGAAACCAAATCTGCAGCCACCTGGGTGTGGAAGCTCAGTCTTGCATCAGACCAGGGCTGCCACCCAGCGCTTGGCTGATCTCAGGCAACCCCCTCCCCTCTATAAATATGAGGTGACCTTAGTACCTTCTGAAGGGACTTCTAGCCACCTCTCCCATGAGCCTGGGATTCTAGCTCTTCTCAATTTCCCTTTATCGGGAGCTCATAGGACTGACGTGACAGCTGGGTTTCCCCTCTTCCTCCATTCCCAGAGCCAACCCTGACCCCCGAGGTACTCATTTACCAAAATCGAAGAGTTCCTGCCAAGCTCAATGCCTGATTAAAGATGGAAAATCATTAGCTCCTGAAAAATTCCATTCATCATCTGCCAGGGCCTCTGGCTAACCTTGGTCAGCCCAGGGCTGCTCTTTCACCTAGGGAGGGTCCCTCTTGCCCTGCTACTTCTCCATTTGATATCCAGGAGCCACTCTGAAATCATGAAGAATCGGCCTTGGGGCTGGCCCCTGAGAATGGCGAGGAAATGGAGGCGGGGGGCTCTCCCTTCTATAAGGATGTCTGAGAAGAAAGACCAGTCCACGACAGAGCGAGAGAGTGTCTCTGAGAGCTCAGAGTTTTTCACAGCTCGAAGGGATGTTAATCATGCCACTGATGTTTATAATTAGAATGGTAAACATCTGGAGTGGTCTGGCAGGTTGCTGGAGGGAGCGAGCAATCCCCAGCCCAGCTGAGGAAGGTGGGCTGAGGCTGGCTTTTTTACTTTTGTCTCTGTGGCCCCAGGCCCTCAGATGCTTGGCACCTGTATGACCACTTGCTTCAAGTCCTTGGGCCTCTACAAGCCCCTTTGTAAAATGAGGTCCCTGCAGTCTCTAGAGCATTATCCCATGGTGTTAGCGAGGGGCTCAGCTTGGACAGCAAGGTTGGAAGATGCCAAGGTCCTCCGCCTTATTCCGGCATCAGCCGTTGTCCTGTCCTGCTGCTGGACTTGATGACCCTGGAGGAGAGAGTGAGGCTGGCGAAGCTGTGAAGCTCAGCCTCATTTACATCCCCCTCATGGTAGAGTCAAGACATCATCCTGTGATGTCACTGGTTCTCTTCAAAAACAATGGACGGCAAACCTGGTTTCTTGACTCCTAGACCAGAACTACTTCTCCCAGGACAGTCCATGCCTTCGTCCTTTGTTCGCTTTGGAAAGACAGCACCGAGAACTCTGAGACTGGTGAGCAGAGTGATTTGAGTTAGTCAAGGACAGATGGAGAGACAAGGAGACTGTTGGGGCATCTGGGGAGAGACCAAGGCACATGCAGCTCCAAACAGGCCAAGGGCATGTGGTGGCCAATGCAGGGGCTCAGAGAAGAGGATACCAGAGCAGGGCCCAAGGAGGCCTGAGCCGAACAGCCCAGTGACTAACCTGCTGCGTGACCTTGGGCAGCTGCTTTCCCCTCTGGGCCTCTGCTTCCTCACTCTGTCATATGGAGATCATCATCCTAGGCTTGATGACTTAAGAGGACAAGGAGAGGTAAAAGCCCTGGAAACAGGGCAGCTGTTGGCAGGGTCTTGGGACCCTGGGGCCTCGAGACGGAGAGTGTTGGGAGAGGCTCCGAACTTTGGGGGCAGAATGAAGAATATGCTTTTAGACATGGCCTATGTAGGAGTTTGTTTGACTTGACCATGCATGTCTGTTACAAGGGCTTTGTCTTTCTCTCCTTTCCCTTTCTCTGTCTCTCTGTCTCTCTGTCTCTCTCTCTCTCTCTCTCTCTCTCTCTCTCTCTCTCTCTCTGTCTCTCTTTCTCTCTCTCTCTCTCCCAATGGGGATATAGTGAGGAGATGAGAGTAAGAGAAAAAACATTTTTTGTTATTGAAAAAAATTAATTAATTTTTAAAAACGTGTCAGGGCTGGGAAGATCTTCAAGTTCACCTAGTATAGTGGTCCTTGGTGTGGAGTCCTCAGATAAATTCCAGGGGGTCTTTGATTGAATGGAGGAAAATGGCACCTTTATTTTCACTAATATTTAGTTTCCTTTGTAATCATATGGATTTTATTATCTGCTGTGACAAACATGATTCTGAGAAAATCTGTAGGATCCCCTCAGTGGCCCAAAGGTTCCATGGAACTTGTTAAGAACCCCTGCACCCACTCTGACCTCTAGGGAGATCCAGAGAGACTTCTCATAGGATGCCTGTGGAAGTCCTGGGTTCAATCTCCCCTGGGACATTTCCTAGATGTGTGGTCCTAGGCAAGTCCCTCGGCCTCTCTGTCTCAGTTTTGCCATCTATGAAATGGAAACAACAGCGGTTGTTCCCAGATGTGAGCAGAGTAAGCGATTCTGATAATATGACAGTGATGTGATTTGGAAACTTTTACGTTTATGTCAAAGTCAACTGTTAACATTTGTGGAGAGGGGCAGGACAGAGCAGGAAAAGTGGTTTGGGGCCAATTCCTTTGTAGTGAATTGGCAGTGGGCCCACTTTCCCTGGAGAAATGTCCATCCTGGGGCCTGATATCTATGCCAAAGATGATAGCCAGTCACTAGGAGCCAGACAGCCCTGTGCTGCAGAAGAGCACACTAGCCAACCTGGTCACAGTGAGCTTGAAGGGGACAGATGATGGGCTTTGCAGACTTCATCTCTGGAGCCTCCCCACAGCCCTGGAAGGTGGGGCCAAAAAGTGACCTGCCAGGGTCACAGGGTCAGCTAGTAAGCAGCCAAGGCAAGATTTGAACTCAGGTCTTCAGTGTTCTATCAGGTACACCAGCTGCCTCTAGTGCATGCCATGCCTACAATAATTATATCCCTTAACTGCTCACAACAGACCTCCAAAGGGCTACCCAATTTACGGATGAGGAAAGAGACTCTGGGAGGGACAGCTATGAATCTGAGGTCACAAAGCTAGACTGTGAGATCTTCAAGGGAGCAACTGTGTTTTGCCTTTCTTTGTCACCCCAGTGCTTAGCATAGTGCCTGGCACACAGTAGGTGCTTAATAAATGTTTACTGGCTGACAGCTAGCAGGTTGGTGAGATCAGGAAATGCCTGCTCTTTCCTGGCTGCAGTATCCCAGTCAGAGATTGGAGGGATAGCTCTGAGCCCAGAGAGGTGTCCATTAGCCCAAAGTCACGTGGCATGTTCATGGCAGAGCTTAAATTGAAACCTGAGTCCCTGTGTCCAGGATCTCTGTGGTGGGTCCTGCAGCCCCCTGACACACATGAAGGGAAAAGATGGAGACCCCCCAGCTCAGCCCAGCACACAATGATGGAGAGCCCCGCCCCAGCTCAGCCCCCCAGCACACAGGGATGGAGATTGCCTAGAACAGTCCTGACGAACCACAGGCTGTGGAGCGGGAAGGAGCCCACTGCATAGAGTCCCACAGCCTCTTGTCCTAGAAAAAGCAGTGCCAAGCCCAACTCTGCAGCCCCTTGGTCTTCTCCAACGCCAAACCTCTAGAGCCCAGGGCTGCAGCCTCTTTGGAGGCCCATTCTACCCAGTGTGGGGCATCCAGGGACATCACATCTGTCTGTCTTGCTGTGTGCCTGGCAGACACTAACACAAATGTGAGGATGCTGGGAAATGATGCCCAGTGCAGTTTTGAGGAGGCAGACTAGTCCAGCAGCATCCTCATCCTGCTTCATCTGAGAACCCCAACCTGTGGGAATGGCAGAAATGTGGGCAGCCAGCCCACACCCATCTCAAATGTGGGGAATGGGAATGAGCAGAACCAATGGTCCAGCCCTCAGGCTAAGCATGCCTAGAACAGAGAACGTCAGAGCCAAAAGGAGCCTTAGAACAAAGTCAGAGTTGGAAGAGGCCCAACAACCATCACGATAATAAGCATTTATGTGGCACCTTAGAGTTTGTAAGTGCTTTGTAAATATTATCCCATTTTATCTTTATAACAATTCTGGGATGTAGGTGTTATTTTATTCCCACTTTGCAGATGAAGAAACTGAGACAGGTTAAGTGACTTGCCCAAGGTCACACAATTAGTAAGTGTCTAAGTTTTCATTTCCATTCAGGTTATCCTGACTCCATGTCCTGAAAGAGACCTCAGAGATCAGATGACCCAACCACCTTACTTTGAAGAGGAAGAAGCTATAAAAGAGAATGCTGTTCCTCTTCCTCCCTCTTTGAGAGAGTGGACTTGGCCAATGTCACTCAGCTCCTGGCCTTAGCTACTTTATGTTAGGAGGTTCCTGGGAGGACCTGCATTGAAAAATGGTGTGGTTAGCAGTAGGCCTGAGTAAGAAGATTTTGTCATTGTCATGGGCATGGGCATGGGCACAGGCATCCCTCCCAGGTCAGAATCAATGCTGTGATAGCCCTGAGAAGGGGCCTGTGTGTGGGTTGGAGTCCAGAGATTTATTAGGTGGGCCTCAGTTTCCCCCTCTGTAAAAATGAAGGGCTGCCTTGGGTGAACTCTGAGGTGGCTCCCAGCTCTGACCTTTCCTGTTCTAAAGACTCGGTCATTTTGTGTCCTCAGACTGGGGGATTCTCACATGGCTCTAACCCCAAGGCCACGCGCTGGACTGGTTTGGACAAATCTTCAGTGCTGCAAAACCAGGCTTCAGTTCCCTTATCTGTAACATAGACACTATCAGATCTCCGCCAGGGGCAAGCCCCCAAACAGGGTGCTTTCAACTCCTGGAAGCACCCTATGGAGGCAAGGCTGCTGGTGGGGTGGGGGGAAGTGGAGTATTGTCCTACAGGAAGGCAGTTGGAAGGTGGCCCCACTGCGATTGCTATCTGCCACCATTGACTGACTTAGCCTTCTGGGCTGCTCCAGTTCACTTTCTCCACTGCTTTCTTCTCGTCAATGCCTGTGGTCCCTGCCCTCGTCTCTCTCCTTCCCTCCCTCCTCATCTCCGTCTCTGTCTCTGTCTTTCTCTTTTTCTCTCTTGCTGTCTCTCTGTCTCTCTCTCTGTCTCTCTCTCTCACTCTCTGTCTCTCTGTGCCTCTGTCTTTCTCTGTCTCTGTCTCTGTGTCTGTCTCTGTGTCTGTCTGTCTGTCTGTCTCTCTCTGTCTCTGTCTCTGTCTCTCTCTGTCTCTCTGTGCCTCTGTCTTTCTCTGTCTCTATGTCTGTCTCTGTCTCTGTGTCTGTGTCTGTCTGTCTCTCTGTCTGTCTCTGTCTCTGTCTCTCTCTCTCTTTCTCTCGCTCTCTCTCTCTCTCTCCCCTCTATCTCCAGATCCACATTACCAGCAAGGAGGAAACCCAGCAGATGAAAGTGATTGGGCAGTCCTGGGCCCAACCAGGAGCCCAACCCAGCTGCGCTTCGGTGAGTAGCTCGGGCAAGTGTCTCCCCATGAAGTGATCACAAGCTCCAAGAATGTCCAGTGCTTTTTTTCCCATGGCTTTCATGACAAGGCCCAGAGATGGTGGCACTGGCCCGAGCCCAGGGCATTTAGAGGCATTTGGCCCTGGATTCCTTCCAGTCACACCATGGCTACAAGTTGGCCCTTACCCACTCTCAGCCTCAGTCCCCTCATCTGTAAAAGGAAGGGCTTGGACTCATTTGGTGTCCCTCCCAGCTTGAGTCCCATGATCCAAAGCACCTTCGTTCAACTTGACCAACATCTATTGGTTGTCTGGCTTTGTGGAGAAACAGCCTGCCTTGGAATCGGAAGATCAACCAATCGATATTTATGAACCACCTACTATGTGCCAGGAACTGTGCTAAGTGCTGGGGATACAAAAGAGGCAAAGCCAGCCCCTGCCCTCCAGGAGCCGCCAGTCCCACCGTGATTGAGCAGCATAGCTTTCCTGTCAGAGATGGGGAACCCTGAGAAGCTGAGGGGGCAGTGACTTTGGGGCCAAGACCCACTGGAAGGGGTTGGGGAGATACCGGGCATCCTCCAAAATCAGTGAGAACTCATTTAAGCCAGGAGCAAACCCTTGCAACTGGGGTGTGGCTGGGCTTGGCATCAGGAAGACCTGAGTTCCAATGTGACCTCAGACATGCACTGGGTGAGTGACCCTAGGCAAGCCTCTTCACCTCTGTCTGCCTCAGTTTCATCATCTGTGAAACAAGTATAATAACAACATGTCCCTTGTAGTGTTGTTGTGAAGGTCAAATGAGACAATATCTTAGCTCAGTGCCTGGCACACAGTGGGTGCTTTATACATGCTCCTCACCCTCCCTTTTCCCCTTCAGGAGGCTGCACCTGAATACAGCAGATGGAGGAACTGAGGCTCAGAAGAGGCCCCTTCCCTCAGCAGCTCACCCCTGGAGTCTCCCTCAACAGCCCTGCCCCTGGAAGCCCTCCTTAGTCCACGGAATGGTGGGGAGGGGAAGGAGCTGTCTGTAATACCTGCCCTGGCTCACAAGGAGAAGGAGGAGGAGAAGGCTAGTGGTCTCAGGATGGGCCAGCCTGAGCAGTCAGGTCCCCAGGGACCTTTAAAGATTACCTCATTGATGACAACCTCCTTATTCTACAGATGGGAAAACTGAGGGCCAAGCAGTGGAGGGTACTGGAGAATTTGTGGGGATTTCAGGGAATGGGGCAGTATCTATTTGGACCCTTCCTGACCTCCACCTCCTTCTTCTTGGCCAAGAACAACTTCCCAGCATCTCCCCTGCCCAAGAGCCTCCTTTCAGGCAAAGCAAGTCAGGAAGAAGAGGCTGGGAAGGGGAAACTCAAACTTGGCGCTGCAATGAAAAGTCTTGGACCTGAGTGGGAGACATGTCTGCCAGGAAGCTCCCAGACTTCTCTGACCTCAGGGAAGTCACTTTCCTTCCTTTACTTTCTCAATCTGTTAAGTGAAGAGGTCGATAAGAATGTCTCTAAGGCTCTTCCCAACTCTGGGATGCTGTGCTTCTAATTCTGATTGGATCTTCCCATCGCCTTTCTTCTATTCAGCCAGAATTCCCCAGGGAGCTGGAAATTCTGACTCAGCCTCCCTTGGCCATTCAGAGACAAGCAGCCTGAGCCCCTTTCCCAGCAGGGTTCCTCAAATATGTGTCTCCACCCCACCTCCTCCCATTCTGCTTGTCTCAGGGAAGGCAGCTGAGAGCAAACCTTCATTCTACTCAAGTCAAATTCTGGGGAGCAGAGTTTGTTCTGCCTCCCAGGAGAGCTGGGCATCCCTGAGGGAAGCCCAGCCTCGGAAGCCTCTCCCTGCCTCTGCTGTGGATCCTTGACTCTCCTGGGCTGCCCTGCCTGAAGGTGGGACACAGAAGGTGGGACAAGAGTCCATTGTCCCAGAAAAGGACAGTTGAGCCTGTAAAAGTGGGCAGAGGCAGCTGCAGAGCATATCTGCCTGGAGGGAAGTGGAAAGGATGCCATGCCTGGAGATGGAGGATGCAGTCTACATCTCTGCTCCTCTGCCACCTGCTACCTGCATGACCTAGCATCTTTCATCCTTCAGCCTCTGTTTCCTCATCTGTAATATGAGGCAGTCAGCAAAATGCCCTGGTCCTTGTGAGGTATCTTCTGAGGTTCTATCACCTTGACTGGACTTCTCTCCTGAAATTCAGCTGATAGAGTGGGAATTATGGAAGAAGGCAAGTCAAGGTGGAGCCTGGGGCACAGGGGGAGGGCTGGCATCCCCCAGGAGGCAGCAGAGGTAAAAGGGGTGAAGAAAGACATCAATACTGCCAGGCTGATACCGCAGAGAAGGAAAGAAACAGGCCGAGGACCCACATGTACAGACATTTATAGCAGCTCTTCTTGTGGAGGCAAAGAACTGGGGACTAATGTGGTGCTTGTCAACAGGGCGTGGTTAACGTAAGGGGCGCCTTCAGTGGTGCATGGTTAGCTAAATAGGGGCACAGTTAAACCAATTACATATGGGACTGTGATGGAATATTGTGCATCCAGAAGAGGCCACAGGTGTGGTTTCCGAGGAACCTCAGATTGGTAGGAACTGACGTACAGCGAGGTGAGCAGAGCCAGGAGAGCGACGTGCACAGTAGCAACAATGTACACGATAACACAACAATGTATACAATAACGGCATACATAGTAACTATGCACACAATAATACAATGTATACAATAGCAACACACACTATGACAACGACAATGCTGTAAAGCACTCAACTCTGGGAGACATAGGACCCCACACAATGGCCCACCCCAGTTCCAGAGGCCCCGGGGTGACTGCTGGGAGCACAGGGAAGTGCTAGCCCCAGAGTGCACAGAGAAACCTCCAGTTTGGGACACAGCCAATGGAGGAATTGGTTTGTCTTGACTTAAGATTTTTTTACAAGCCCCCCCCCCAATTTTGGTTGAGGTGGGGGCAGGTAGGAGAAAATGGATGCTTATTAATGGAAAAATAATCAAATTTAATTAAAAAGAAAAGCAGATTGAAGGCAGGGCCAGGCCTCCTCAAGGCTGGCTAAAGATCCTACAAGAGTTTTTAGCACCATCCTGGTCTAAATCCAAGGGCACTGAGGAAGCCTCTTACTTGGCTCCAGTCTCTGTGAGAGGAGCTGGGAAGAACTGGCCCTTTGCTGGGGAGGGGCTGGGAAATCTGAGCGCCATCTCTGCCCTCCACATCCCTCCATGGTAGACCCCCATTGCCGCCAAGCCAGAGTCACAGCCACAGGGATCATGGGAGCATTAAGGAGCCACTGACGGTATTCAGCCACTGAAAGCACCTTCACCTCAATGCCAGAATGGGAGCAACAGTCCTTCCAGGAGGCAGGAGAAGGAGAATGGTGCCCATTTTACAAATGAGGAGACTGAGGGTGTCCTAGAGTAGACACAGGACCTGTAGGCATCCACTCAGCACTGGAACTTCCAGATGAGACAAGGGAGGCTCAGGATGAGAAGGGGAATTGGTGGTTCAGAGGGAGCTTTACTATCATTCCTGCCTAGTCCTCTCTTTCCCTCAGATCTGTATGCCTTTTAGCTCCACAAATCATCCCCAGTTACAGTTGTAAGAGCATCCTCTGACCCACTTAACCTCATGGCATGAATGGGAGACCATATGACCTCTGCAACTGAGAAGTCAGTGAACTAAGAAAATATCAGAGCTGGAAGGGTCCTGAGAATAGAGGATGTCAGAGCTGGGAGGGAGCTTAGAACAGGGAATGGCAGAGCCAGAAGGGGACTTAGAACAGGGGATGTCAGAACTGGGAGTGAGCTTAGAATATTGAATGTCAGAGTTGGGAGGGATCTCAGAACAGGAATTGTCAGAGCTGGGAGGCGGGGCTCAGAACAGGGGATGTCAGAGCTGGGAGGGAGTTTAGAACAGAGAAGTTCAGAGGTGGAAGGGGCCTTAAAAAGAGAGAATGTCATAGCTGAAAGGGACTTTAGAACAGGAATTGTCAGAGCTGGGAGGGGGGCCTCAGAACAGGGGGTGTCAGAGCTGGGAGGAAACAGAACAGGAGATGTCAGAGCTGGGAGGGAGCTTAGAACAGAAAAGTTCAGAGGTGGGAGGGGCCTTAAAAAAGAGAATGCCATAACTGAGAGGGGCCTTAGAGCAGGGAAGATCTAGTTGGGGAATGACCTTGGTTCAACCTCCTCATTTTGCAGCTGGGGACCAGAGAAGGGGTAGTAGCTTGCCCAGGTCACAGCTCGTAAGCAGCAGAGTCCAGATCAGAGCCCAGGGGTCTTTCTAGCCAAGCTTCCTCCTCTCCAAGGCTATCTGCCATCAGTGACTAAGATGGTAGGTGGGCACACAGATCTGCCCTCTGAGATCTGGAGGAGCATTGAAGCCTTCCCTCCCCTGGGAGCTGGCTGGCCCAGCACCCTCAGTGATCTCCATCCCTCTGGGGATGTGGGCTGGGAAACTGTGGGTCGGGCCATGCTTTTCATCACACTAACTCAGAAGCAGCTCATTTCTCTTGTTTTCTACTCATCTCTGTGCTGTATCTCAGGCTGGAGAAGGCAAGAGATCCTTCACCGGGGGAAAGCTGGGCATCTCACAGAGATTCTGCCATTTCCATTCACGGCCAGGGGGCAGGGAGCATCCAGAGGAGGGAGATAAGGACAATGTAAACTGAGCTTTCCAAGGTCACTCTGGGCTTGTGAAGCCTGGGGTGGTGGTGGGGAGACATGCAGGCTGCCTCTGAGGATTCAAAAGGCTCTGTGGGCAAGAGGCCTGATCCTCACAGTGCTGGGGAGCCCAGACCCAGGAGCCCTGGCCAAGCAGTGTGGCGACCCCCCGGGCCCTGATGACAGGGGGCATGAGGAATAACAATCAGCATTTACAAAGCATTTGAGTTTTTAAAATACCTTTCACAAAAAGGGAAGTATTGCTTTTATTATTGTCTCGATTTCAGAGATAGGAAAATCAAGGTTGGAGGGATCATGGGACTTGCCCATGGCCACACAGCTAGTGTAGCACTCCACAGCCTCCACCAATGATATCATGCCTATGAGCTTGGTCTGCCCAGAGAGGCTGTGAGCTCACCAGGGGCAAAGGCTTTTGTCTCCTCCTTCAGACCGGGGCGGGGTGGGGCGGGCAACGGTGGTGGGGGGAGGCGGAGTGCTTCTCTTTCAAAGAGCCTGCTTTGAATACCAGCTCTACTACTGACAAGCTGGGGGGCCTTGGCCTAGTCACTTCCTTTCCATAAAATGAGAGGACTGAAGGAGGCGGTGTCCCAGGGCCTTCCAGTTCTGGCATTGTCAGGGCTACTGCTTCCCAGTAAGTAAGGGCCATCCTTCTCATCATCTCAAGAATTCTGTCTAAAGCTCTTGACGGCAGGAAAATGTAAGGTCCTGCCAGGCAGGGAGAGCCTAACTCTTGTATTAGCCAGAGCTTAATAAACGTTTGTGGATTGACTGACCCTTCTAGTCAACAGACAGTAAGACTTCTGTGGGTAGAGAGTTTGGTGTCTGCCTTTGTAGTGAAGTGACTGGCCCCAGGACCTACCCCTGGGCGGTGCTGGTGAGGTGGGCTGGCTTGCCTGCCCTCCGTGGACCCACAGCCCCTTCCCCCAGCCTCACGGCCCCCTCCCGGGTCCCAGGACACACCCCGGCCCTCCCACCAGGGTTACCTTTCTGCCAGCTTCATTGTTATGCAGGTTCATCAGCCGCCTGGCATTCTTCTTGATCTCACGAGCATCGACAAAGCGCCTGGAGAACTCGATGCCGTAGCGGACGTCAGCTGAGCAGCCGCCCCACTTCCAGCCCTCTTCCTGGTTGTAGTAGCCCTGCTTCTCCCTGTCACAGCCACAATTGCTCAAGTTGCCCTGGCTGCAGGCCGCAGTGACCGCATGGGCCACACCAGCTGCTGTGATGGCATAAGTGAAGGCAGCTTCTCGGCTCCCTGCAAGGAAGAGGAAGAAAGAGATGAGGCTGGGCTGCTGGTCACTCAGGGCCTCGGATGTGTACCAGCTCTGAACCCTCCCATTCTGACTCTACTGGAGAGACCTAGAAGCATCACTGCCCTGCTCTGGGACCCAGGTTCTTGAAGTGGTAAATGAAGCCTATGACACTCCCTTCCCATTGGCCCTTCTGAGGATAATCCCAGGTTGGATAGCCTGCCCTCTGCATCCAAGGTTGCTCCCAGCTTGAACGTCCTAGAATCCCTAGAATCCCGTGACTCTGTATCCCCAGTCAATCAATAAATCAACATTTTTAAGAACACTAAGTCTTATGTGCCTTAAAACCCAGGCACTGGGCTGGGCTGTTTACAAACATACCCTGGGAGGTAGGTGCTATTATCATCCCCATTTCACAGATGAGGAAACTGAGGCAAACAAGGTGAAGTGATTGGCCCAGGGTCACCCAGCTAGTGAATATCTGAGGCCAGAAGTGAACTCAAGTCCTCCTGACTCCAGGCCCAGTGCTCTATCCACGGCACTCTGATACCTTATTGAAGAAAAGGGTGGAAGGGGGTGATGTTTTCAGGGTAGCTTTGGGGGTGCCCAGACACTGAAGGTCCTCACTGCTGTTCACTGGGGCCCTCTTGAGGAACCCTGCCCTAGACAGGCTCCCTGTGGGCTCAGCCAATGTATCTTTCATCCAAGGCCATCTAACAAGACTGATGCCTCTCCCTCCTCCTCCCTATACTAGACCAGGCCCCGGGCCGGAAGAGAAGCCCTTGAGGGCAGGGGCAGTTGGGGTTTGTCCTTTAATCCCTAGGCTGACCTGGGCACTGAGTGTAGGGGCTGGATGGAGCTTGCCAGGCTGGGTTTGTAACTCAGCACCCACAGACTGAATAAGAGCAGTGCCTCAGTCTGGCCCGACAGGACAGACAGAGGGTGGTCTGAGGAGACAGGTCAGTCCAGCAGAGATGCAGGGAAGATGAAGGAGGGAGGGAGAAAGCCCTAGCAGAGGCTCCATATGGCACACAGTGTCTGCTTGGGCTTTGAAGAAACGAACTGGGAGACTGCTTTCCCAGGTGCTGAAGGTGACCGTAAGCTAATGCATGGAGGTGAGACTGAGTAGCAGGAAGCCTGGAGTTTGGAGAGAGGCTGGAGTAGGTAAATTGGACAGTAGGTCAGAGCTGAATTGTGGGTGGTCTTAAAAACTACATTTTTGTGGATAGATCCATCTAATGACCCGTGTTTGGAAAGTGCCTACCATGGGCTGCTTACTGGCCTCAGCACTGATACTACAGTGCCCATGAAATGGCCTCTGCCCTCCCAGAACTTCCATTCTATCTTAGGAAGATTTACATTTTATCTGGTGAGTCATAGGGAGCCATTGGAGGTCTTAGAGGGAGAGACTGACATTCCCAGGACAAGAAACAAAACTTAGTTAGACTTATCCTCCATCTTTCATTTCAATTTCAAATTCTCCCAGGGGCACAGATTCAAATCTGAAGGGGTCTCGAAGGTCCTTGAAGCCAAGCACAAATAAGGAAATTGAGACAGAGGTTATGTGACTTGCCCAGGATCACACAGCTAGACAGTGTCTGAGGCGAGCTGTGAACACGGTTCTTTCGGACATTCTGTCTTTGCTCCACTCTCCCCCTTCCAAACTTTCCTGTTATAGCAGAGGGCATCACCATCCTCCCAGACACCAGACTCACAGCCTCCTCACTACCTCTCACTGCACCCCCCCCATATCCAGGCCTGTTGACTTCACCTTCAGACAGGTCTCAAACACGTCTCCTTCTCTGCTCAGACGGCCCCCACCCTGGGGCAGACACCAGTCACTTCAGGCCTGGCTGGGCTGGGGTGGGGGTTATCTGCCTGCCTCAAGCCTCTCCCTGCTCCAGTCCATCCTCCACTAAGCCACCAAAGGGACTTTCCTAAAGCCTGGGTCTGACCATGTCACTGCTCCCTCCCCAGATCAGTAAATTCCACTGGCTCCCTATGGCCACTAGGAAAATATACAAACTGCTCTGCTTGGCATTCAAAGCCCTTCATAAGCAGCCCCCACCTGCCTTTCCAGCCTTCTCACACCTTCCTCCCCAACATAGGCTCTCCCAGCCAGTGAGCCCTGCCTCCTGGCTGGCCCATGAACAAGATCCTCCAGCCCTCAGTTTCTGGCCATTCTCTCCAGCCATGCAGCATGCCTGGAATGCTCCTGCTCCTCTGCTCCCACTAGTGACTTCCCTGGTTCCTTTAAGTCCCAGTTCAAATCCCCCTTTCTCCAGGAAGCCTCCCCAGCCCCTCCTCATTCCAGAGCTTTCTCTCTGTTAATTATTTCCTATTTATCCTGCATGTAGCTTGCCTTGTATGTATCTGGTTGCATGTGTCCTCCTCATTGGATCGTGTCCTCAAGGGCAGGGACTTATGCCTTTCTTTGTCCCCTGGTGCCTGGCGTATAGCAGGTACATTGACTGACTGACTGGCTCCCAATCCAGTGCCCTGGACACTGTATAGACCAGCACATTCAACATATAATCTGAGGTGTCTGTTATGGGTCAGATCGATGGGTGAGGAGCTAGGGAATGTCCAGCTGAGCTAGAACGTGGTTCCTGCCTTCGTGGAGTCATGGGATTGGAAGCCGGAGAAGTGAAAGGGGCCTCGGGCTCATCTCATTCCAGATCACATGGCCAGTAACAGCAGAGTTAGGATTGGGAGTAGAAGTCAAGGGTCACAGGACCCCAACTGAAAATGAGCCTTTCCCTGGCTCGGGAACAATGACAGATGTACACACATATGTAGGTATATACAGATAAATGAATGTATGTGTGTGTATATATGTATGTAATATGATGGAGACAGAGGGGAAGAGAGAGATGGCAAGGCAGAGACAGAGAGAGACAGAAAGAACGTGGATGAGTGGTATACCTGCCTCTAAATCAGGCCACGGGGACCCCAGGGGAAGATTAGGCAAATTAAGCTTCTTTTAATTTAATTGATGTGGGAACACCAGGACCACATAGCTGGAAGTTATTCCTCAGAGAAACTAAATCATCCTGGCAGAAACAGTCCACAAAATCAAGGCGGGAGAGAAGCCTGGTGAATACAGAGCCCTGGGCTACGGTCTGGTTTCCACCTCAGATCTGAATGACCTCTGTGAGCACACTTTTTACTTTTGTGAAATGAATATGTCGGATTGGTCTGTCCAACCTCTCTCAGTCCTGCCATTCCCTACTCTCAGGCCCCTCTAGCTCTGCCATCTCCTGTTCTCAGACCCCTCTCAGCCCTGCCATCCTCTTTCCTCAGGCCCCTCCCAGTTATGCCGTTCCCGGTTCTGAGGCCTCTCCTAGTCCTGCCATCCCCTATTCTCAGGCCCCTCTAGTTCTGCCATCCCCTGTTCTCAGGTCCCTCCCAGGTCTGCCATCCCCTGTTCTCAGGCCCTCCCAGCTCTGATGAGCCCTTTCATCTTAGATCCTGTGCCTCCCCTAACTCTTCCTTACAGTAGCCCCCTTTAGGAGTTAAGGCCTCTTTGTATCCCAGGCAAGGTTTGAAGACTCTGCCCCTTGACTCGTGTTCAGACTTTCAGGAATCACGATTCCTGTATCTTCAAATCCCAGGTTGAAAGCTGAGAGGGACCTGACAAGTCATCTAGTGCTGGCCCCTGAGCTTTCCAGATGAGGAAACTGTCCAGGCCCTCAGGCTGTAAGCAGCAAAGCCACAATCTGAATTCGGGTCCCAAAATCCCAATCCAGCAGGTTTTCACTCCTGGATTCCATCCCTTGAGGGGCTTTGTCTCACCCCAATCCAGACCATACTCACAACTTCCTACCAAAGCACTTTCACACCTGGGTTCTCACTGATGCCTCACAAGAATCAGGGGAAAGAGCCCAGGATGTCCTGCCACAGGACCTGGGTTTGAATGGTGGCTGTACCACCTCCTAGCAAATCAATCTCTTCAGACCATGTCCAAGGTCCCTCCATGTTCTGAGTGGCTCCTGCGAGCACAAGGGCTGGGTCAAGGGGAATCCATAGGATCCAACCCAAGCATAAGGATACCTGAGGCCCTCATGTCCAAGCCTGCTTTATAGAAGAGGACGAGAAGCCCAGAGTGACCTGCTCAAGGTCACTTGGCTCATCAGGCTGGGGGGTGGGGAGATCAATGGGAATTCTCCAGAGAAGAGACCCCTAACCTGGGGTCTGTGAACTTGAAACAATGACTATTCTCTCTGACTTCCAGCTGAGATGTCACATAGCCCTCATCTCATCTGCTCATCTCTTACCCCTCCCATCCCCTGCCCCCAAGGCACATTGGACAAGCCCTCCCCCCCCACCAGACCTTGGTTTCCCAGCTGTGGAATGAGGAGCTTGGACTGCGTGAGCTCGACATGAGCCTTCTCTGCTATGGTCCTCTGAGCCCGAGGCCTCCCCTTCTGGTCAGGCAGGTTTGGGTGGATGGCCTTCTTTCCCCTCATTCCAATGTCATCTCCCCAGGCAGTGAGCTTAACGTGAACTGAATTCAGCTGCCTGTGGAAATGGTGCCCATGCTGGGGTCAGCTGCCCTGAGCGAGGCCACACCTGTCTGTCTGTCTGTCTGTCTGTCTGTATGTATGTCTGGGATCTGGAACAAGGTGTGGGAAGGACCTAGGGCCTGAGCCCCTCAGCTGGCACAAAGCCCACCTCCATGGCCCTCATTTCCTGCCTTCTGGGACAGGGAGGCAGAGGGGAAAGGAGAATAAATGAAGGGCCAAGGTCAAGCAGATACAAACCAAAGGAGAGAAGAAAGGACTAGAAAGTGGAAGAGAGAGGAAGGAGGGGGTAGAAGAGGTGGTGGACAGGCTGTGGACTCTGAAGGCAGACCCAAGGGCCAAGGCCTCTCTGCCTCTTCTTCCCAGGCCCTGCCCCGCCACCCCCTCCAGGTCTGGTCCCTGAGGCCACAGATGACTGCACCTGCTCTTGGCTATCCCTAAGGCCTGTGGATCAGGTCCAGCCTGCTCTGTTCTCCGACAGCACTGGGCCCTGCAGCCAATGGGCCAAAGGGGCCTAAGACTTGTCCAACCCCTTCCTAAGCCAAAGCTTCCAATGGAAGCTGAAGAGCCAAGGGAAAGGCCCAGGGCATTTATCCCCAAGAGCCAGTATCTGGGGCCCTGGGAGTTCAACTAATTGGCTTAGGAGCCCAAGAACATCACTTTAGAGCCAGAAGACACCTCAAAGGCTCATTTTACAGATGAGGAAACTGAGGTTCCAAGGAGTTACATGACTTGTCCAAAGTCACCCATGTACTTAAATGTCAGGGGCAAGATTTTGAATCCAGACCCAGGGAGTCAGCTGGGTAGCTCAGTGAATAGGGTGCTGGGCCTGAAGTCAGAAGACCCAAGCTCCTATCTGGCCTCAAACATTGACAGTGTGACCCCAGGCAAATCACTTAGCCTCTGAATGCCTCAGTTTCCTCAACTGTAAAATGGACATAATAATAGCACCTATAATTTGAGGATCAAATGAGCTAATTTGTAAAGTGCTAGGAACAGTGCCTGGCACATAGTAGGTACTCAATAAATGCTTGGGGTTTTCCTCCCTCTCTCCCTCCCTTCCTTCCTTCCTTCTTTCCTTCCCTCCTTTTTTCCCTTTCTTTCCTGCCTCTCTCCCTCCCTCCCTCCCTCCTTTCCTTCCCTCCCCTCCTTCTTTCCCTCCTTCCTTCCTTCCTCTCTTCCTCCCTCAGCTCCTTTTACTCTCAATCAGAGCAGATATGGGGGGGGCACATGGGCTTGGCCTTGAAGGATTCTAACAGCTCCAGAGGAGGAGAAGGGAGCACGTTCATTCCAGGCCCTGCTTCCCAGGGGTGTGGCACAGGGATATGAACAAAGGCTCGGTGTCAGCTAATTAGTCTGAGCTCGTAAAGCAGAGAAGACTTGCTCTGCCCAAGGGAACATCTAGCTCCCTCCCCCCCACCCATCTCTAAGGCTGGGTCAGGCCTGAACCTTGACCCCTGAGTCCTGGCCCCCTTAGATTCATGGGCTCCTCTATTTGCTTGACTGCCTTACCAAGCTCCTCACTCCCTGTCCTTCTGGGATCTCCAACCTGATTAAAAAATGACTTATTTATCAATCTCCTATATGTTCAGGGGCCTGTGCTCAATTCTGGGGAGACCAAGATAGAGAAAAGGGTGAGCCTTGTCCTGGAGGGGCTGGAAGTGACCTATGGTATCATGAGGGTGGGGAGAGGGAGACACAGAAAGATGGATGGGGTGGGGGAAGAGGGACATACACAGAATTGGGGAGGGAGAAAGATAGAAATATGGATGAGAAGACAAAGACAGATGGATGGATGGAGATAGATAGATAGATGAATGGATAGACAGATGAATGGATAGATAGATAGATAGATGCTAGATAGATGGATAGATAGAGATAGATAGATGATAGATGGATGATAGATATAGATAGATGGATGGATGGGTGGATGGACGGATAGTGGATGGATGGATGGAGAGATAGATAGATAGATGGTAGATGGATAGATATATGGATATATGGATATGGATAGATAGACAGTAGATGGATAGATAGATGGTGAATGGATAGATGGATGGATGGATGGATGGATGGATGGATGGATGGATGGATGGATAGATGAATGGATAGATAGATGATAGATAGATGGACAATAGATATAGATAAATAGATAGATAGATAGATAGATAGATAGATAGATAGATAGATAGATAGATAGATGGATGGATAGATGGATGGATGAAAATATATGCAGAGAGAGAGAGACAGAAAGAGACAGAGAGAGAGAGACAGACAGACAGACAAAGACAGAGACAGAGAGTGCTAAGGGAGGTCTCCGTAAGTCAGGGCCTGGGAAGAGGCAGGTGGACAGAGGAGTCTCAGTGAGAATGAGATGTGTCAGACAGCTGCCTGCCCTTATGGCTCCCAGCCTGGCAAGCTGTGGTGGGAAGACACTTTGAAACACTCAGCAGCTACCAGCAGAGGAGTTGTTAGTACTACAACCACTACTACTCCTCCTGCTGCTGTTGCTGACCGGTATTAATTACTGCATTCTGTCTTTAACTTAACACCAAGTTTTCCCCCTACACCTTCCTTTGACTGTCCCAAAGGAGCTAAATGCTGTAGTATCATTGGCCATGGAGTCTGGAGGACCTGAGTGTGAATCCAACGATAACACCGTTTATACAGCACTTCCCATGCGCTAAATGCTTTACAAACTTCTCATTCCATCCTTGCTATAACCCTTCAAGGTGGTTGCTAGTATTATGGCCACTTTACAGGTGAGGAAGCTGAGGCAGACAGAGGCTCAGAGGCCCAGGGTCACACAGCTTAGTCAGTGTCTTTGAGACTGTCTTGGAGCTCAATGCTTCTAGAATCCCAGGCCAATGCTCTATCCACTGGACCACCCAGCTTCCCTCCAACGTGACCTGAGGCAAGTTGCTGAACTGCTCTTAGCCTCCATTTCCCCATCTGTAAAGTGGGGAGGAGGGTCATAACAAGGCCTCCCTTCCAGGGCTGTTCTCAGACTCTGATGAGTTACTTGATCCCACCCCAAGCCCCAAAGAAATCAGAGATTGTTTTTATTCTCCATGGAAGCTCCTTCAGGGGCATAATAGAAGGCACCAAGTTTCACTTGACTCTTTGTGCGTGGTAGAATTAGGCTCCTAATGAATCTGTGTTGGCTTGGGCCAGAAAGCTTGGCCAGCGTGGAGAATGGGCACAGGCTCCCAGAATGGCAGCAGACTGTCCCTGGAGATCCTGGCGGGGGCAGACTGAGGATAGCACCTGGCCAGCTCCACTTACAACGGGAGGTCAGCTGATCTGAGCCTTTCATCTGACAGACAGGGAAACCGAGGCACGGGAGGCTAAGAGCCCTGGCCTCAGCACCCAGAGGGTGCCGAGCCACCGTCCCTGCCTGCCTTGTGCCCTGAGTGAATCCCAGGCAGCCTTTTTATAGTCTCATGGAGATGGGGCACAAGTTCCTACAGGGAGCAGAGAGGAGGCCTCTGGGCCAGCTGCCCTGATTAAGCTTGAGTCAGTGTCTCCATCATAAGCCCTCCTATTATGTGATTATAAATATGGGATCCTAAAAAGTCACACCACGTTCAAACATGCCAGGCCTCCGGTCAGCTCCCCAGTCATTTGTTTTTAATTAGCTGGGTGCGTTCAAAGCACAGCAAGAGTGGGGAGCTAGAGGGATCCTGGAGCTACAGAATGTCAGGGCTGGGAGGGGCCTTAGCACAGGGGATGGCAGAGCTGGGAGGGGTCTGAGAACAGGGGATGGCAGAGCTGGGAGGGTCCTTAGCACAAGGGATGGCAGAGCTGGGAGGGGCCTGAGAACAGGGGATGACAGAGCTGGGTCTTAAAGCCAGGTCTCCTGGCTCCCAATTAGGCCCTGCTTTCCTCTCACTGACCGTGCTGAGCCTCATCTCCAGATGGTCCAAGTCTCCAATCCAGGAGACTCTCCCAAAGCAGGACCTCCTCAGCCATAAGCAGTATGGCTGCCTCCTGACCAAGCCTTTCCTGGGCCTCTGCATGGAGTCCTGGCTGAGCTGTGGAGCCCAGCTCTTCGTGCAGGAGACAGTGGAGTGGGCAGGTTCTCCTCTCTGGCCCATTCCTGCAATAGGCAGCAGCCTCCCCCAAGCACGCATTCCTTCATCAGAATTACTGCCTCGGTCTCCCCATCAGCCTGTCTGCCTCCAGCCTCTCCTCTCAAGAGCTGACTCAGTCACTTGCTCTAGAACATTAGGGGGAGGGCAGCTGCTCCCCATCTGCAGATCCTTGCTCTGCCATTTAGGGGCTCTGTGATTTCTGCCACCTCCCCCTCTTGGAGCCTGAGTGTCCTCTACGAAACGGGAACAGCCGTACCTACATGCTTTACCTACTAGGGCCATTACATGGACAGTGCTTTCTAAACCTCACAGAGCTAGAGAGGCGGGAGTGGTAAGCATTTAATCACTCACTTAACATTTATGAAACACTGACTGTGTGCCAGGGACTGTGCTGAGATTTGAGGATTAAGGAGAGAAGGGGGTAGCTCCCCCTGAGCTGTACCCACCTTCCAGTGTGTGCCCATGTACGGATGAACTGTGATTCTGTGAGCCCTCCGATACCATCACACCTTGGGGGTAGGACAAAGGATAGCAAATGTAGACCTCCCAGTCTGGGGCAGCCTTGTCAGGGAGTACTCAGTATGTGAGGGCCTGTCCAGGGCCCCACTCTCCTCAGAATGTCTATGCCACCCACGTGTGCTCCTGGGGGTCTTAGGAGCAGGGGATTGGAGGGGCCTAGGAGTGCCACAGCCTCATTTTAAAGACTAGGAAGTGGAAGCCCAGAGACGTGATGGCAATGGCCCAAGGTCACCCAGCCAGGTTCTCTGGCTTGGACTCCAGGCTCCGATCCAATCCTTCATGAGCCAGGTGCTCATGATTGATCCTCATCCCTTAAGGTGTCTGTCTCCTGAGGAGAGGAGCTAATCCTGAACCTAGCCCTCCCAGGGCCTTTGATGGCCCCTCTGGAGAACTCCAAGCCCTTTGCTCTTTACAGATGGGAAAACTGACCCAAAGAATGTCAGTGAATGAGGAATTGTCCTGGAGGGAGGAAGGGCAGTAATTATAATTTCCATTTTACAAGTGGGAAGACTGAGGCCCAGAGGAGGAACATGGCCCCAGAGGGAGAGTGGGAACTGGAAATTCGCCTGGGCTTGGGGGCCCAGGCCATGGATGGGAGCCTCCTTAAGCCTCCTGGCCAGGGAGACGGTGCTGGGGCTGGAGGCCTAGGGCTTCCTCCACTGAATTCTCTGGGTCTGGGGTCTCTGAGGGCAGGCCAGGTGCCAGAGGCCTGAGGGAAGGGGGACTCAGAAAGAACCAGATCCTGGGAGAGCAGCCTGGCTTTCCAGGAGGGTTCCTCGAGAGCACCAGGATCTTAAAAGCTGCTTAAAGCTGACCAGTTTATGGCCAGAGAGCAATGCTAGCCTCTTAACCTCTCAGGTTCACCTGCTGAGAGAGCATTACTAGCTAAGCTCTGAATGCCAGGCTGCAGGAGGCCGGCTCTGCACAGGGTGGGGAGGGAGAAGCAGCAGTGATTGAAGCAGGGGCCCAGCATTCAGGGAGATGGGCATGACTTCAGCCAGAGCCCCTCCAAGCTTGGCTGGAGTCATCCTGGGACCCTGGTGAGGCCCTTCCTCACCTCTAGCTTCATGGTCTCCGGCCACACTTAAAAGAGGGCTTAAAAATATTCCCTGGCCCTGGCCCTGGCAGAGCTGGTAAAGAGTCAGGGACTGACCCAAATCCCTGTGTCAGAGGTGGGGCATAGAGGGGGAGGGGCTTAGAACATGAGATACCAGGACTGAGAGAGGCTTTAGAACTAAGTCAGAGTTGGAACAGGCCTTTGACATCCCTTACTTAGCCCTCTCTGGAGCCATTGGCAGAGGAGGGGCCAGATTCGGGTTTATAATTTGCTACCTGCTCCTAGAGTGGCTGACCCTGGGAGAGGAGACACCTGAAGGTGCAGGACCCCAATGATGGAATTTCAGGCATCAGAAAGTAAGAGGGAGGGAGATAGCAAGCCTCCACTCCCAGTTCCCCAGCTTCCTCACTCTTCTGACACTGTGACTCAGCACACACAGGTGTCCCAGGGGCCAGGGTCTGTTCGGAGGCTGCCCCGGGCATCGGGTGGGGGGTGGGGCATGAATGCTGCCATCCCAAGCCAAGGTGGGCAGGGCAGCTGCACGCGCTCTGGACTGCCTGGGGCTGGAGGCAGCTCCAGACTTGACGGGGATGACTCAGTGTTTATGAAGCAGTTACTGGGGGAAAGGCAGCTCAGGGTAGCCAGGAATGGGACCCATTGGGAAGGCTAGTGGGAAGAGCTAGGCCCAGGGATTAAGCAGGATTGGGGCCGTCTCTGGCCCTGCCCTCTACCTGCTTGCTAGGTGACCTTGTCCAAAGCAGACCTCTCTCTGCCTTGGTTTCCTCATCTTCAAAATGACAAGCTTGGACCAGAGGTCCTCAGGGTTCTCTTCTGGCTCCAAACCCTGGGATGCTCTGACTTTGGAGAGCTGTTGGGGGCTTAAGGGCAGCCCCACAGCCCTACTGTGTAGGCCCCTTCTGGGTCTGCACAGGATCACAAGGAGCAGCCTTCTTTTGCAGGTTCCCCTTCTAGAGTCCTCTCTAGCTGGCCCCAAACTGCCAAAGGACTTAATTCATCTGCCACTTCTGGGCTACATGTCCTTGGACAAGTCACCTGAATTCCTCATCTGTCAAATGGGGACGATGATTCTGACCTTGACTCCCTCTCAGGCTGTGGCTGAGGTTTGTTGACTGCCTGAGTGACCACCTGCTCCGTCTGTGATCATGGGCAGGGCCCTTCTCAGCTTGGAGCCTCAGTTTACATGAGTGCAATATGCCTGATGACATCAAAGGGGCCTCAGAATTCCCTGGCACCTAATTTGTCTCCTGATTTCTGCATCAAATTATAAACTACCATAAAGGTTGGGACAACATGAAGTAAGAGGGAGATAGCCACTTTCTAAGGCAAATGGCTTCTGGTCTGAAATCCAAATGGGCAGAGTCAGCCCCCCAGCACAGAGCACCACTCCCACGGTCGGCAGCAGACTCAGTGGGGGCACAGCCTGGCCAGCCCAGCCTGCTTCTCATGAGCCGGTAGGATTAGTGTCTCCTATGCCCCATCATGTTACAGCAGCTACATGATGGGCATAGCCCAGGGTACCCCATGGGGGGAGGGGCAGGGAAGTTGGCAGGGCCTCCTCCCTTCTGGATTAGGGAGAGAGAAGAGTCTGGCTGCCTGCAGAGCCCCTCCCCCTCCTGCGGCACCTCCTGCGGCTGCGTTCTGCCAGGTGCCCTCAGCAGATCAGCCACTGTTAGCAGCCTCTAGTAAGAGTGGGAGTCCCCCATTAGGAGGCCAGTGAGGGTCCCTGTAGGATTTCAAATCCCCAGGCAAGCCATGCACTAATTGGGGCCATAGCTGGGCGCTGGGTCCAAGTCCTCATCACAAGCAGTGTGGTTCAATGGAAAGAGGCTAGTCGGGAAGCTTCAGGATGCAGTTTGAATTTTGGCTGGGATAATTCATACTATGTTACCTTGGCCAAGTCACTGCCCTCTGTCTAGATTTCATCAACTGCAAAATGAAGCGCTCACTGACCTTAGAGTGATTTCTGATTCTTTTGAACCCAAGCCTGAGCCCTGACTCAGGTCACAGTCTAAGCCTTGACCTAACTTGCAGCCTAATCCTAACCCTAACCCTGATGCTGGCCCCAATCAGAGGCTGTCATGGAATCCCAGAACCTCAGAGCTGGAAGGGACTCCAGCAGCCTCAGTCCAACACCTCCCCAAGCGGGAATCCTCTCTCACATCCCCATTGATGGGTCCTCCAGCCTCCTGGGCCAGACCTCCAGTGCCCGGGAGCTCACTACTTCCACTTTGGGATAGCTCTGTGAATTCGGGCATCTTCCCTAAGTTTGAGTCTCTAGTCTTTGCCCCCTTGGCTCCTGACCTTTCCTCTGTGGCCAAGCAAAGTGAGGGGGATCTTTCTTCTGCCTGCCAAGCCTCCCAATACTTGCAGACTGCACCCATCTCCGCTCCGCACTCCTCTTGTCAAGCCAAGTCTACATAGAATGGGCTGCCCAGAACTGAATCTGGTGCTCCAGCGGGGCCTGGCCAGGCTGGAGCACCTTGAGATAATCACTTCCCTGCCCCCACTGCCTTTCCAGCATCCAACCCTCTCATTTTACAGAAGGGAAAGCTGAGGCCCACAGGGGGATATACTCATGTTGCCTGGCAAGCAGACCGAGGCAGGCTGGCCTCCCCCTGTTGCACCTGCTCTCCCCAGCAGGCTGGGCCTCACAGAAGGGTCTGTTGTGAAAGGCCTGATCACTTCCAGCCCAAGGTCAGAGCCTACCTTTCTAGGTCTGAAGCCCTGCTCCCCACCCCCATCCCTGTGTCTGAGGCTCCATCACCCTCTGTGTCTCCCAACTCCTTTTGGGCCATAGCGTCTGCCAGGTATCAGAGAGAGGCCACAGGGTTCTCAGCTCCACTGAGCTCAGGGTTCCACTGCCCTGGCTGCTGATGCAGGAATAGGGGAGTCTGCCTGAGACAGGAGAAGGTTTGGGGTGGGGGCACAGTCACATGGAGGCACCAGCAGAGATCTGCCTAGGAATCTAGTCCCCCTTAGCTTTGGGCCCCAGGATCGGCTCTCTTCCCTACTCCAAGCCTCAGCTCTCTTCTCTGTAAAATGGCCATAATAACGGTGGTAAAGTAACGGACTCAAGGGCTGATCTTGTACCACAGCCTCTGTGGTAGGTCTCACTTGAATCATGTGCCATGAGCCCCTTGGTTCCTACCTTGGTCTCTGTGGCCGGGCTCCCTTTCCCAAGGCCTAGTGCCTGGTCTACTGACCTCTGATAAATTCACAGAATTGGGAAAATCAGAAGAGACTGGAAAGGTACGTTTGACCCAGCTTCCACTTTGGGGAGAGGAGGAGGAGGTGGGGTCACTTATCCAAGGTCACACAGCTAGCCAGTGTAACTGCAAGGGTTAGAACCCCAGGCTCCTCGCTGCATTATGCTTACCTCGCACCTAATGCCTGGCCAAAGTTTCCAGGTGGTCCCTGATGTGGCAATCAGTCTTTAGTGAGTTGGGGGATCCCCTATCAGCCACAGTCCAGACAGGAAACCAGAGACAGTGGGTGGCCAAGGTGGGTGGGGAAGAGGCCCCAGGAGCTGGGACTCTTAGCCAGCTCTGGGATCGAGGCCGCCCTCAGGCCCCAAATGAGGAGAGGCGCAACAGAGCTGAGCAGCCGACGTCACCCACTGGCTTCTCCACCTCTCCGCAGAAGTGCCCCCAAGCAGCCTGGCACAGGGTTTTCCCAAACCCACAGGGCATGGAAAGTTTACCCCACCCACAGCCTTTACATCGATCAGGCCGCCCACATCCCAAACTCCAAAGCCTGTCTCTTTTCCTCCTCTGACTCAGAACCTGAGAGCTGGAAGGGACTTTGTGGAGCTGATTCAACCCCTTCATTTGACCAAGGGGGAAACTGAGGCCCAGAGAGGCAAGGGCCTTGCCCTAGGTCACACAGCTAATAGTGGTAGAGCTGGGTCTCCAAGCCAGTTCTTCGGGATCTAAATCCTGGGATCTCCCCACTACTCGGGACTATGGATTAAGAAGCAAGGCTTTAGTAATTATGGGCCAAATGAGGGAGTCAGACCATGGTGCTTACAGTCCAAGGAACAGTGGTTCAGTGTAGGCTGAGGCAGTCAGAAAGGAGTGGGAGAGTAGAAGAAGAGGGGGGGACAGAAGTCCTCAGGGCCATGCCTCACCATCTCTCACAATCATGTACTGACTGGTCTCCCTGCCTCCCATCTTTCTCTCCAATCCAGCCTCTACACATCTACCAAAGTGAAATTAGGGTTAGAGTCGGAAGGTGAGGGTTAGGCACAGGTCTCTGTGCATGTGTCTAGACTGTGGTTGATGGGGGATCTCCTGACTCACTATGATCACACCACTCCCTTGCTCAAAAAACTCCTATAGCTCACTACTACCTCTAGAATCAATTACAATTACGTCTTTGTTTGACAACTAAAATCCTTTGCCACCTGGGTTCCACCGTGTCTTCTCAACCTTATTGCATATCACTCACCTCCCATGTCTGGGCCCTTTGCAACCCAGAATGCATCCCTCCCCACCCCAGTGTGGGCACAACCTGAGTAACTATCGTAAAGGCACCACCTGTCTCTGAGCACTTAGGCCAATGAGGAACCAGAGTCTCCAATGATGGGCATTTGGCTGCAGTGAGAACAGTGAAATCCCAGGATATCCAGAGAGCACATTGTCCAACTTGTACCAGAGCCAGGCTCCCGCCCCCCCGCCACGATGTGCCATTCCTCTGGCCAAAGACTTCCAGTGGCTCCCCATTGCTGGATAGATCCAATTCAGACTTTTTAGCCTGGAATTCAAGGTCCTTCCAAAGCTCACATTAATTCATGCCACTGCCTTCTGCACAACTGACACTGCAGCCAAACTGGGTGATTGGTCCAAAGATACCCCACAGATTGTGCATCCTTGAGCAAAGACTCAGGTAGAGGGTTTCAGAGAAGGGTCATTGGAAGTCATAGAAATGGCCATTCTGAATAAGGGAAAAAGAGGTGAGGAGGGAGTCTCAGGGCCATTTCAAGGGGCCATACTATGAAAACAAGGTGAGCAGGCTTGGGTTTTATTTCAATTGGCAAAAAAAGGAACTGAGACATGGATGTTTAACAGATGATGAATTAAATGGTGTTCCAGGTAACTATAGGAAGTGGGATAGTGGGAGGCATTTCAGTTACAAAAATAAGTGGGATGGTTGGTATTTTATTTTATTTTGAGAAACACGGGACTGTGGTGGTCTGGGTATCTTTTCAGTTAAATAAAGAAGGAAGTGAGAAGGTTTGTGTATTATTTCTATTCTATAATTAGGATGGTTCGTGCATTCATTTTAGTTACAGAATCAGGAGGTGAGATGGCTAGTGCATTGTTGGAACAGCCAAAGTGGGAAGCTGGATGGTTTGTATATGGTTTTGTGTGAGAAATAAGGCAATGGGATGTTAGTGTATTGTTTGGGTCACAGAATTATGCAGTGGGATGGCTGGTGACTGTTAGATGGACAAATGAGAGGATGGCATTCTTGGGATAGCATTTCGATAGAAGTCAGAAAGCAAGATGGCACTTCCCCTCTACAGTCCATCCAGGCAAGGTCAGTGAAAAGCCATTCCAAGACTAGCCTCCTGGCCCATCCCTCTCCATTTGACTCGGCTGGCTTTCAAAGGCATTCCTTACCCACTCTCAGCTCTTGCCCAAAGACAGTCTTCTCGCCCAGTGCGGAACAGTTCCATCGGCCATAGCGGAACTGGTATTGGCATTCATTGATCCCCATCTGTGCACCTTCTCCGATCACAATGATGGCGTCGGGGCGGCTCTGACAGATGGCTCGTTGTCGGGGGGCCAGGCCAGGGATCTTGTTGCAGATGATATTGGCTCCCAAAGCCACCACAGATGACAGAGCTCTGAGGGAGGGAAAGACAACAGGGAGGTGAGGACCTGCCATCCATTCAAGAGTCTGGTGCCCAGGAAGCAACGCTGAGCGATGGAGCCATGACCATGTGTGTATTTATGTAATTATAGCTATGACCAGGGCCAGTTTTAGCCCTAATTATACCCAGAGCAAAATTGGGTGGGGAGAGGGGGATGGCAGAGGACAGAGGGTAGGTGACTTTGGGGCAAATATGTGGGAGAGGGCATTTCCCAGAGAAGAGTCAGTAGAGCTGGTGTAAAGAGGGGGACAAGGGGAACAGCCAGTGATGGGACCCTAGGGTGGTGACCAGGCACATTCCTGCACATGCCATTAGAGGAACCAAAGACGAGACTAGGGAAGCAGTGGGCATGAATGAAGGCCCCCCCAATCTCACCCCTCCATGTCAACATTCCCTTTTTGCTTCAAACAAATTCTACCTCAGACCAGAGACCCTATAAAAATGAGATTTTCTAAGCCTAGACCTGTTTGGGTAAACAAAGTAAGACTGACAGAGTCCTCCCACATCTAGGAGCTCTGGTGAGCCTCATAAGACCCCTGTGAGGGGAAGATAGAAATGAGAGGAGGGAGGGAGATTATGTCTACTGGACAAGAAAGGAAATTGAGACACGGAGGTTAAATGGCTTAGAGTCATAGACTGCTAGAGTCAGAAAGATGCTTAGAATACAGATAATCCAATGGAAGAACAGGGTGGGGCCTTAGAACATGGAACATCCCAGCTGGGAGGGACCTTCAGCATTCTGTGAGAAACAAAGTAGTGTTTTTCCATGATGCGTGGGAAAGCAAAAGATTTGGGTAATTCCCATGAGGAGGCAGACCTGTTTCTTCAGCATCACCAGGAATGGGTGAAAGCCAAGGCATTCCAGGTCTGGGCGGACACTCGATGCCCGCCCTCCCCACCCCCATCTTATCTGGCTGGCAATGTCCTTAGGATCTCCAGCAGGGCCCAGCAGTGCAGTCACTGGCCCCCACATCGTTGTTGCCAGTGAACATCTGTTCCAGGAAGGTGAGGAGGGGACTTAATCCATTGTAATTGTAGCTCTTTGGAAAATGAATCCAAGAGGGAGGGGCGAAACTGGGCCAAGCCTGGCCCAACGCTCTTGAGCCACCTTCTGAAGGAAAGGGAAGCCCCGAGATGAGCCATCTGCGCCACTGCAGCCCAGCCTCTGTTCCGTCAGAATTTCCCAGATCTCTCGCTTTCCCACACCTGTTGGGGAAGAAAACACTTCCCTGTTTCTCACAGAATCACCAAGACCTCATCCAGTTCTCGGAACCTATGGTGCACAGAACACTGCCCAGAAAAAAAGACAGCACACGCCCAGATGACGGTAATGCACAGGGTTATACAAAGAGAGGAGAGGGGCCAGTGGCAGGCCAGGGATTCCAGCCCCTAGTCATGACCAGCATCACCTCCTGGAAGGCTCCCTGTAGGAGTGGCCTTTGAGGTCTGGCTCTAGAGGAAGGCAAAGCTAAATGCGCCCTCAGGTTCGGTCTCCTGCTAGAGTGGGCTGGCTGGTGGACTTGGAAGTGGGAAAACCTAGGTTCAAATCCTGCCTCAGACAATTAATAGCTATGTAACCATGAGTAAGTCCCATCCTCTCTGTGTGCTTCAACTGTAAGAGGAGAAGGCTGGACACAACAGCTTCTGAGGTCCCTTTCACCTCGAAAATTATGATCCTGTCATGGCCTGGGACTATCTGACCCCCTTGTTCTACAGAAGAGGAGCCCACGATCTAGAAAGGAGGAGAACTTGCCAAAGATGGCAGAAGCAGCCAGTAGCAGAGACATAAATGGTTTCCCCCTCTTCGCCCTGGATCTCCCTGCTCTGGCTATGTTGTACCCAAGTTCTGAATCAACCAGGAGCTTCCTAGGCATGAGAAAGTCAAGGCCCAAGTCCTCTGCCCAGCATTCAAAGCCCTTCACATTCTAGCCTCACCTCATCATATTCCTTTCCACATGCTCCTGGCTTCAGCCCTCACACCTCATCTTCCTCCATGTCAGCTCAGCAAAGCATTAGACACCTGTTCTGGGCAGGGCTCAGAGTTGGGCACTGGGGAACTCAGGTAGATGAAGACACAGCCCCAGCCTCCACCGAGTTCAACTTCCACAAAGTGCTAGGCCCACACCTGAGAGAATGGAGAAATATCACCCAGGGGTGATATGTCCCAGCTCTGACCTTCCCTGTTCTAAGGTCCCTCCCAGCCCTGACATCCCCTGTTCTAAGGCCCCCCCACCCTGACATTCCCTGTTCTAAGGTCCCTTTGATGTTCTCTGTCCTAATATTCCTCTTACATCTGCCTTTCTCTGTCTGTCCATCCGTCCGTCCATCCATCCGTCTATCTATCTACCTATCTAACCATCCATCTAGCTAACTATCTGCATTTTGACATAATTGGCTTCCTTTGCAATTCTTTGTATTTTATGCATTTAAAAACATGATTCCAAGAAAGACTCCATGGACTTCACCAGATCCCCTGAGGAGTCTGAGACACAAACTGAGTGAAGGACTGCTAAGAACTAGATTTCAGTTAGTCATGAACTCCCAGAATCACCAGACCTCACTGTGGTCAGCACCTAAAACACGAAATTCAGCTAATCAGCATGAGTGTGCCAGGAACTTTGCTGGCAGCTGAGAGTGATTTAGAGCATGCATTGAGCCTATCTCATATAGAAGGCTCTAGCCTCAGTGTTTGGGGCACAAAGATGGGAGGCGGGGTCATTGCTACAGACCTCATCGCTACCTCCTCATTTAGTAGGGGACAAACCTGAGGCTTGAGGAAGTGAGGTTACATGCCCAAGGTCACACAGGTTGGACAAGGCAGGGCTGAGATCCAAAGCTTCTGACTCCAAAGCCAGAGCTTTTCTTTCCTAATCTCTCCATGTAGGACTTCCTAGCAATCGCTGGCATTTCTATGACTCTATTGTCATTTGAGCCAACTGACCTTCACATGGGTAATATGTGTGGTCTTATTTCCATTTCGCAGGTGAGAAAACTGAGATTCAGTGACTTGCCCATGGTCACACAGTGTCAGAGGTAGGATCTGAACTCAGGACTCTCCTAAATCTGGCACCAGATTCTGCACCATTAACCATGTCATAAATGTAGGTCGATTGATTGGTTGGGGAAGGATCAGGACTGAGTTGTCTAAGTGCTTGTTGATTGGTTGCCAGAGATATTTCTAACCTCTACCCCCAGAAAGCCAGGGCTGGCCTGAGGCTCTTGAAAGGGGCTTGACATGAAGCCTCCACTCCAATCATAGGGGTGGGTATGGGTGTGTGGTGGCTCCACCCTGAGATTTCTCATGGAAACTTTTCAAACCAGGCTCTATCAGTCATCATTCAGAACCACAGGGCAGTGGCCGTGGAAGAATGGGAAAGTGATCCAGAAAACTTTCCATCCTTCCATGGCCCCACCCCCTTGATTACCTGGCAGCATCTACCCCCACCACCCCCACAGGCTGCTCTGCCCTCATCCAGTCCCTTGAAAGCCAAGGGCAGCATTAATCCACAGGGGCAGGAAATGCTCATAGACTCACTCAACTCTGCCTTTTTTCATCCAGGTAAAAGAACCCCAAGCTAGAAGTCAAGAGACCTGGATTCAAGTCCAAATCAGCTACTATCTAGCTTTATGACCCTGAGCAAGACATTCCTCTGGATGGAACCTCAGTTGTCTCATCTGTAAAATAGAGATAATCCCTTCTGACCAACCTCCCTTCCAGGACACTTGTGAAGGCCTGGATATAATAAAGCTTCCAAATAGAAACTCATGATGGATGCAAGGGATGGGTATTTGAATGCCTCAAGGGCACAGAATTTCATTGGTGGTGGTCTGCCCACCTCAGCACAGAACTCAGTCCCCTGGTGCCTTGGTTGCTGGGCTTGAGAGTCATTGTGGCCAACATGTAAACACCTGTCTAAAGCATTTCTAGGACACCCAACATGCAGGATTTGTCCTTCGATCCTGCCCAGCTGGCAGGACCTACCTGCACTCGTGCCCAGATGGCACAGGCTTCAGGAATCCAGCTCACCTCTAAGGCCATCAGAAGAGGAAGTCAGGGATTGGTATTCCATTGTTGATACTACATATTAGTAAATTAACAATATCCTGGGAAGAAAACAATGTAAGTAAATTCATGCTTCTGCTATGGATGGCAGGATGGCTAAGGACCCATGGATAATCCTCATGCTGCTTTTTTGCCCACTGAATGTCTGAAGGATTGGTCAGGGCTGGTGGAATGTGACTGGTTTGAAGAATGAGGGGTTTTTACTATGGAGAAGAGAGGGCTTTGGAAGAGCTATCTTCGGGTATTCGAAGCGAGGTCAAGTGGGAGGAGGGTTAGCCTTGTTCTGTTTGGCTCCAGAGGACAGAATTGGCAGCTTAGGGGCAAGTTGCAGATAGGCAACTTTTAGCTCGATGTAAGGAAAGTTAGTGTAACAAGAGGAGCTGTCCAGCAATGCAATGGACTGATTCTGGCAGGGGCTGAGCTTCCTCTCAGTGACGTTGAGGCCAAGGCTGGATAAGACCCCCTTAGGGACAGTATTGAGGTGACTCTAAAGTCCCTGCAGATGATAACATTCACAGAAAGGACCAAAGATGATAGGAACAACCTCCAAGAAGAGAACTTTGCTTAGCTGGGCCATCTGTGCCATTTCCCTCGATGTCACTTGGTTTCCTCATCTGTAACATGAGGGAGCTGGCCTCTGAATTCATTTCTACTTCTAGATTGTGTGAAATCTCCAGGAGCCAGGGAGTCTGTACTGACATTAGTGCCAATAACCATAGACAATGTTGAGATGAGCTGGGTAATGTCCACATTAACCATGATGGAACAGATACAGCTATAGGACTGACTGATCACCATCATGCCAAAATGTTCAGTTGAAATTACCAAGAGCTAACATTTCAAAAAGTCCTTAAAGGTCATTTATTTGGAACCACATCATAATCTGGTGAGGCAGGATGTTCGTCCTCAACTTACAGGTAAGGAAAATGGGACTCCAAAGAGAAATGGATTTCCCTGAGGTTCATAATGGACCAGGGGCAGAGCTGGCCCCCAAATGCAGATCAATCTTACATTCAGATGACTGAGTGCTGGGGAGGATCCTAGAGGCATTGAGTCAAACCCCACATTTCACTGATGAGGTAACTGAGTTTCAGAGGTGAGAAAAGGCACCAAGCCAGAATTGCCCAGACTCCCAGGTTTGAGAAATAGCCACTGCAGACTTGGGAGCCAAGGCATCTACCTTTAAAGCCAGTGAGAGCCTAAGGGACAAAGGTGGGGAAAGGACACCCCAAGTGGAACCAGCCTTAGGTGCCTGGAGGGGGGTCTGGTCAGTTCATCCTCACTACATCTCATCTGGCTACCAGCAAATGTGGTAGACCTCTGGAGGAAGAGCCTGTGGGAGGGACCCCCACTTCCTGCCAGAGGGGCCATGGCAGAATGAGCTGGAGTCCCCCCTGCAACACCTCCTGCACCTTCATGTACTGCCTTCTTCTCCTCATCCCCTATTCCCCCACAGCCTTCCCTCTCGGCTGGTTGTTTACAGGCTGTTTTCTTGGTCGCCTCCCAAGGCTGGGAGCTCAGGCGTGTTACAAAACAGAAGGGAACCTCTCCCCGCACAGGAGGTTCCCAGAGGCTGCCTGAGCTTTGTCTCAGGGGGATCAGTGTCCAGCCTCCAATGCATACCAAGAGCTAAGGCGCTTGGGGCGTGGAGGGCCTGGGAGGTACGGGCTTGGCACGTCTCGAGGCTTGGCACATGATGAGCTCCCCAACGACACCTGGAATGCCAATCTCCCTCCCTCCCTCTCTTCCACCTGGCCAAAGTCTCCTCACTTTCAAAGCTAAGGGCAGGCTCCACCCCCTCCAGGAAGCCTTCTTGGTTGCTAGATAGGGTCAGAGGATCAGAGAGCCAGAGCTGGAAGGGGCCTCAGAGGCTGCCTGGTCTAAGCTTCTGGAATCACAGAGGAAGGTGAAGGTGGCAGGGGGGAACTGGCCCATCTGTATCAGCAAATCAGAATTGCTAGGACCTTAGAGATCCTCCAATCACAGAGTCTCAGAACTGGGCAGGCCCATACAGACATCCAGGTCAGGCTACTTGTGTATTACCTCTAAGCTAGAAAAGGCCTGTACCCATAGAGCTTTTTTTCTTCAGGGACTTCCAGTAGGGGCATGCTGACCACCCCCAAGGGCAATCTGGTGAGCTTCAAGGGACATTCTTGGACTCAGAGGGGAGAAGTCCAGGGACAGGGAGGATAAAGGCCCGGGGAGGTCTGGGCTTCCAAGGACAAGGTGTTGAGGTGACCTGGGCATCCGAAGAGTTTGTGCCTTGGGTGGGCAAGGAGGGAAACAGGGATACATCTACCCTGCTCAATTCTGCTCTGAGACCAAGTCTCCTTTCAACCATCTGGGGCCATTTCACCATCATCAAGCCAGACTATCCAAGTGCCTGATGTTCACACAGACTGGTGGTCCAAGCTAAGAATCGTGAGCCCCATCTAATGGATGACAAAATGGAGGCACAGGCAGGTCACCAATGTGCTTCTTAATCTTAAAAACATTCCCACTCTAGTGAGCATTTTCAGCACCTCTGTCCTCATGTTAAAAACTAGAGGCACCTAATGGTGAAGTCAGAACTTGGAGCACAGAATAAAGAATTCCAGAGCTATATGCCAAAGCCTGGAGCACTGCTGTACAGAGGCGCTGAGCACCCTCAGATGGCTCTGCACTTAGGCTAAACCTCCATTACCTCATCCTGGGTATACCTCTGACCCTAGATCACATAGAACCTAGAGCTTTTGCCTCCCAGGACCAGACTAGGTGAAGGTGGCCTCCCCATCTCCCCCCAAGGAATTGATCCCATGAGTTAAATAGCCAAACGATTTAAGCTTAGGGGCAGGAAAGTCCTCAGAGGGAATCTAGTCAGTCAATAAACACTTATTAAATGCCTCCTGTGTGCCTGGCACTGAGCTAAGTGCTGGAGAGACAAGGAAGGGCCAAAAGCAATTTCTGCTCTCAAGAGCACACTGTCTAAAGGGTTAGTCCAACTGCTGTCCATCCAACCCATGCATCCTTTCTCCAATATCCCTACAAAGTCTCTGCTGAGCACCTTGAGTGAAGGGGAGCTCACTACCTCAACACCTCTTGGGTGCTGGGCAGTTTCATTCCAGACCTGGACATTATTCAGAGGTGACCTGATCAGGGCAGAGGACAGAGAGCCAGGAAGCTGACCACCTTCCTTCTTCTAGATACTCTCTCCTTTTCTGGCTTTATTTTTGGTCAGGCCTGCCTTTCATCAACAGAGTGAATGCTCGATTAGGGCCGTCCTCTGTGAAGTCAGTTCTGTGCCTTCTCTGTTACTTAGAACCTTAGAGTTTCATGGGGCAATGAGAAGGGAGATGAGATGACCAGGTAGTGGCCCAGGAGCCTACAATCTACTTTGAGGCTTGTTGGACCTTTGTTGCAGACTGATGTCCAGACAGGCTCCCTCCCCACCCCTCCTGGAGAGTAGCAGGGAATGGATCTTGTCTTTTATCCTAAACCATAGCAGCTCCATGCCCTTGGAGTCCAGTGCTGTCATCTGGCTGTGGATATCAGATTGTCATGGTCCCAGGAAAGTCACAACTGTGAATGACCCAAGAAACTGAGGAGGGATGGGTGAGCTGCAACATGGAATCAGGGAGGATTCAGCTGTGAAAAACGGTGGAAGGGGCATCAGCAGCAGCATAGATTGAGGACAAGAGGGTCTGGGTGGCTAGTCTACATTGTGCTGCCCTAGCGTGGAAAGGAAAACAACCAGAAGACAGGCTCTAGAGCATTGCTCAGACCCCAGCTGGAGGAGGGTATAAATGTTGATGACACAGAAGGAGACAAAGATGGCGGAGGCAGGACTGTGCTCAATGAGATCACACATGCTCATGGGCCGCATGTTCCATGGATGTCGTAAGAACTGGAGAAAGCTACTCTCCCCACCCAATGTAACAGGTGGAGACAAAGAGGCCTTGGAAGCCACAGAATGATAGACCTAGAGGTACTCCATTTTACAGATGAGGAAATTGAGACCTATTGAAAGGAAGACTCACCCGGGTAGTGAGTGGCAAAGTCCGAATTTGAATCCAGGTCCTCTGTCTCCCAATTTGAGTCTCTGCTGGAGTGAAGTGCTGCAATGCCCTCCCCAAGTCCTCTCCACACTGGTGCTTTCCCACTGAGATGTCTTCCCATTTAGCCAGTCTACAGCCATCTTGCACTAACTGCTGTCTCCACATCGGACTACAAGTTCCTTGAGAGCACAGATCAGGTTTTTGCCTTTCTTTGTATTCCCAGTGCTTAGAGTGGTGGCTGGCATACAGTAGGTGCTTAATCAATGCTTGTTGTCTGACAGACCATGGAGTTTGAAGAGGAAGGTCATTATTGACATCATCAAACCCCCATCTCCTAGCATTCCTGGCTTATTTGGTCTTACTGATTGCCCAATGTCAGCTCCCTCATCCAGGACTGCTCCCCAGCCCCTAAATCTTCCCTCCTGCATTTGTTACTTCGAGCTCCATAATCCTCAGGGTGTCAGCCTTCTAGGTCTGGGAAGCCTTTCCTGACACCTCCTTCTCCAAACCTCTCAGAGTACTCAAACCCTCCAGGGAATTGATCATAGAGTTCAACTGCAGACCTTGGTGTCCTTTCCTGCTCTCACCCTACCAGGCAGGGTTTGTGTCCATGGTCTCTGAGGGTTCCCTCTCCTCTGAGATTCTGCAATGCTCCCAGACAATGACAAGTGGCTCTTTGATGTCTAACCTAGACTTTACCTCCTAATGTGAGAGAGAAGAGGTATTAGACTGACTACCAAACTGAAGGTCTACAGAGCCGTTGTGCTGACCTCACTGTTGTATGCCTGTGAAACCTGGACAGTCTACCACCGTCATGCTAGGAAACTGAATCACTTCCATTTGAATTGTCTTAGGAAGATTCTGAAGGTCACCTGGCTGGATAAAGTACCAGACACTGAGGTCCTTACTCAAACTAAACTGCCAAAGCATTCAAACTCTGCTTCAGAGAGCGCAACTCCAATGGGCTGGCCACATCATTAGAATGCAAAATGTATGCTTGTCAAAAAGACTATTTTATGGAGAACTCATACTGGGAAAGAATTCACATGGCGGTCAGAAGAAGTGGTACAAGGACACTCTAAAGGTCTCTCTCAAGAACTTTGGAATTGGTTGTGTGACATGAGAGACACTGGCACAGGACCACTCGGCATGGCGTGCCCACATCAGAGAAGATGCTGTGTTCTGCGAGCAAAGCAGAATTGAAGTAGCTCAAAAGAAATATTAGATGCACAAATTTAGAGAATCCATTGCAAATGTTCACACAGACTATTTGTGCCCCACCTGTGGTAGAGCATTCTGAGCTCGCATTGGCCTGATCAGTCACAGTCAGACACACTATACCTTGACTCCAATATCCTGATGTCATTGGTCCCCTTCCAGTTTGAGGACAAACAACAAGTATGAACTAATTTCCTCTAGATCCACTGCAGTGGATAGTTTGGGGACCTATCTACAACAGGCGACAGGCAAACCTCTCTGAGACAAATGGATGGATGAAGAAAGTGAGTGAGTGAGAAAAAGTGAAGGAATGGGGGAATGGATGGGTGCAGGGCTTAAGCCTAGTTTTTGATACAATAGGCAAACAACTTCACTGTTCTATGCCTCAGTTTCCTCATCTATAAAATGAGGAGGTTGCATGGCTTCTAAAGTTTCTTTCAGTCCTATACTACGATCCTCTGAATGAGGTAAGAAATGAATGCAATGACGAAAAAAGACAAACAGTTGAATAAACTTAGTGAATTAGTAAGTAAATCCATGAAAAAGAGTGAATTCTTTGCCTAGGAGGCATTGATTGAATTGAATTGAGTCATTTTGTGAGAGAATGACCAAATGAGTGGATGAGTAAATGAATCAAGGAATGAATGACTGAATGAATGAACAACCAAATGAATGAATGAATGAATGAATGAATGACTAAATCAAGGAATGAATGAATGAATGACCAAATGAATGAATGAGTGAATGAATCTGCCAGATGCCTGATCCTGCTCCCCACTTTGATTTCCCCAGACTGGGAGCCCAGAGTTAAGAGATGCCCTGCCCCTCTTGGGACCATGTGAGAGGCCCAGTGGAAGGTCCCAAGCCCTGCTGATGTCTGGAGTCACTACCAATGGGTCATGCCCACTGATATCATCCCTATCCTTCTTCCCAAGCAGTTCCGTACTAGGTCAGCTGGAAATGGTCCATAATAGGTTCTTAATAAATGCTTCTTGACCTTACTTTCTAAGTTCCAAAATGTCCAGGAAGGACTGGAGACAAAGATCACCCAGAAACCTCTAGGACCCTGGGCAGTGGGAGTGGACAGAGTACTTTGGAGTATGCTTTTGACAGCATGGCATTGCCTCTGGTGATGGAGAACTCATCACCTACAGAAATATCCCATAAAATATTCATTTTTGGGCATCTTTTTACCTTGTGCTGAAATCTGCCTCTCCCTACCCTGTTCAACCGCTGTTCCTAGTTTTGTCCTCTGGAACAAAGCAGACCAAGGGCAATCCTTCCTTAACATGCCACCCCTCTGAATTCTTGAAGGTAGCCATCAACCCTGAGGCTTCTGCTCTCTATGCTTTCCCTTCACCTCCTCCCCTGTGAGCCTCGAAGGCTCTTGCTAGTTCTAAATCCTTTAAGTAGGAGCCCAGAGATAATTAGGCCCATATTGCAAAGGAGAAGGCAGAGGGAAAGGAGCTTCCTCAATTTCTCCTCATTAGTCTTGGAGTCCAGATTTCACAGTAGGGCTCCTGAATCCAAGGGCAGAACTCCTTTGATGGCCCTGGGCCCCCACCACACCCAGGAGCAGAGCACTGAGACAGAATGGGAGTAAAGCCATGGGCATGGCCCCCCAGCTCCCAAGACCAGTCCCTTGGAATGTGAGTCCTCCACCAGGTTCCCAGAAAAGAATCTTTGAGCCACAGTTCGGGGATGCAGTCAGTGGCTTCTCTGGGCCTGGAGAAATGCTGTGCCTCACCTGGGCAGGACATCTCCTTGGGAATGCATGGGAGAATGACCAGCAGTCCCAGCCCCAGCTGCATCTGCTCACTTAGCCTTAGACACCTGACTTCTCTCTCCTCACCTTCTCACTCTGAGGCACCAGGGCCAGGGCCTGGGTGCTGCCATGGGCAATGCTGCGGATTGCATTCCCAAATCAGTGGTCAACCAGAGACTCGAAGGGCCTGCCCAGCTCCATAACCCTGAGATTGTTCAATAACTGGCTATAGGCTTCTTCTGTATGGGGAGGCGGGGCAAGAAGGGGTTGGCTTCCATGATCTCCAGAGGAGGCAGATGTGCCAAGGTAGAGCAAGCTTGGAACCCAGAGCCACAGGACTGACTCCAGAATCCCAGCATTCACTCACCCCTATATGACATTGGATGGGCTCCTTCCTCCCTCTGAGCCTCTTTTTCCTCCTCTGTGAAATGGAGAGCTAGCCTCAGATGCCTCTGGGGTCCTTTTGAGCTCTAGCTCTTAGGAGCCCTAGCTTTCCAGGAGATGCTTCCTGAGCAGAAATTGTCCCTCTGGGAGATCTCAGCCTCTACTTGGAGACTCCAGGGATGGGGAGCTTACTCCATACCAAGACACTCATACCACCTCTGGAAACCTGATTTAGACTGCTTTCTTCTGTCAAGGCTGAATCTGTCCTGCAGTTTTTCCCTAAGGCAATCAGTTCTCCTTTATGTAGGCACCAGACCAGGGGTGAGCTCACTCTGTTGTGAGATCCTCTTTGATTTGTGAGGGATGAGTGACCAGCAACTGAATGAGTTTGAGCCCGTTATTCTGAGTTTTCCCTTTTCCAAGTCTCTGTCAGGCTTCTCCTCCCTGCCTTACACCCCAGTGACTGGGCAGCCCCTGAAAGTAGCCTGGCATTCAGTGCCAACAATGCCAGTTCTTCAACCTTGAATGAGTCACCTGCCCTCACAGGGCTTCTTTCTTCTCATCTGTAAAATGGAGCTAGTGAGCCCTGCCATGTCCCTCTCCCAGAGGAGCCAAGGAGGTCCCATACAATGAGGGTATTATCTTAGAGCCAGTCCTCGGAAAAACAATGTGGAACAGACAAGGTTGTGGTGGGGATACTGGGGCACTCTCTTTGGGACTTGGCCTTCCCTCCCACTTACCCCTACCCCTAGCTCCGGCTGCTCCCCAGAAAGGGCCTGCCTCAGCTGGGTCAGGTTCTCTCTCCCAGGAGGATTTAAATGTTAAGGCGGAGCTGTCATTGGGGAAGGAAAGCCTTGATCACCTGGGAAAAGGCTTGTGAGAGCAGATGGGGGAGGGGGAGAGATCGAGCAGCCAAGCCCTGGGTCCAGGGCAGGGAGGGAGGGGAAGGAAGCGACTAACCATCCCCTAACCTCAGCCCAGTCCTGAGCCTCCATGGCCCTCTCTGTATATGCAAATGATTCACAAAGGTCCTCCTAGCATTCAAATCCTGGGCTCCAGCTTGGACATCCCATGTTTTCTTCTGGACCCCTTATGGGTCGTCTCCCCTGTTTGAATGTGAAGTCCTTAAGAGTAGAGACCATCCTGCTTGCCTGCTTTTGTCTCCATGGTGTTTAGTGCCTTGCCTGACACATAGTGAGCACTTAATATATTTTTGCTTTCTTTCTTTCCTTCCTTCCTTCCTTCCTTCTTTCTTTCTTTCTTTCTTTCTTTCTTTCTTTCTTTCTTTCTTTCTTTCTTTCTTTCTTTCTTTCTTCCTTCCTTCCTTCCTTCCTTCCTTTCTTTCTTTCTCTCTCTTTCTCTTCTCTCTTTCTTTCTTTCTTTCTTTCTTCCTTCCTTCTTTTCTTTCTTTCTTTCTTTCTTTCTTTCTTTCTTTCTTTCTTTCTTTCTTTCTTTCTTTCTTTCTTTTTCTTTCTTTCTTTCCATTCATCTGGCTATGCTCCAATACCGCTCTCTAACTCTACCATTCTCTGTTTTAAGGTCAATCTCAGTTCTGACATTTTGTGTTCTAAGGCCCCTACAAGCTTCGACATTCTATGTTCTATGTTCCAGGTCCCAGATCGCTCTCAGAGTCAGATCCTCCACTATTGGTGATCCTGGGAGAGTTGGGGGGCACCTTCTCAACATCCCCCACGTAGCTGTCTTGTCGGTCTCTGTCTGAGGCCAGGCTGCCTTGGCCATGCTGCAGTGACAGGAGTCACCAGCCAAGAGGCACTGGCCCCTGGCAGGAGAGCAGGGCTGGGCAGAGAGCAATGGGGCTCCCTGCTTCTCCCACATACCAGGCATTTTTCCTGGTAACTGATCACTCCTGTTCACAGTATCACTTAAGGGGCCCAACCATCTCCAATCCCCAGGGCCAGGAGCTGTTCTGCCAAGGTATTAGGTGGTTTGGGTTTCAGCCTTGGTGCAGGGCACAGCCTAGAGAGGAGGATGAGACAGAGGCTGGTTTGCTTTGTGTTTGGCCTTCCTTACCCCCCACCCCTTGGTCAGGGCAAGGGAGCAATCCCTCAGTTCTCAGGGAGAGGCCTCAAATTTTCCATTTGCTTCTCCTCCCCTTCCACCTGTTTCCTTCTCCATCCATTCTTTTTCCCAAGGCTAGAAAGTCCCTCGACGGCATTCTTTAGGCTCCTGGTGGATGAACGAACGGGAAAGCTTGATGAATCCAACTGGGATATTTAGAGAGGTCTAAGTGAGCAAAGGAAGGTGTTATTTGGAACCCCATTAGACTGGGATGAGGTAGAGCTAGAGCAGGGTCCTAGAGAACAGCTCCCTCAGTGTTGTTCTTAATTTGTCCTTAGAGAAATAGTCTTCCTTCTCATACATTTGCAGAAACTGATGTCCAGAATGGGGAAGAGATTGGTGCAAAGCAATTGGAGAAGAACAGCCAAGCCAGACTGGAGACCTATGGCCTCTGGCTCCAAGGCGACCACTAGAAGAAGGAAGGCGCCTTCCCTTGGGTCAATGAACGATTCCCTGTGGCCCAGAATGGGGGGGGGGGGCAGGGAGGGGCCTCGGAGAGCTCCAAAGCCCTTTCTGGCAAACTCGGCACCTTGTCTGCATCAGGTTTTTTGTGTGTCCCTATCTATCCTTTATGGAGAATGAAGGATGAACAACACATGCCTGCCTTCTTCCCAGCCCTGAGCAAGAATGATCACCCCCCTTTTACAGAAGAAAACGAGGTGGAGCAGCTCAGCTAGCCCCAGATCCGCAGCCTACAGCTGGTCGCCATCATGAAAAGCACGTCATTAGTCAAACAACAAATTGAACAGCTGCTGTGTTTGGCCCAAAGAACTAGGGTTATAAAAACCTCAGTGACACATTCAGACAAAGGTCTCACCACCTGTATTGAGCTCTCTCAAGCTGCTCTTCTCCAGCAAAGGGCTCAGCACAGGAGAGATGCTCCAAGAATGTGTGTTGAACTACTTGGCTGACTCTAGCTGGGGAAACCAGTGGGCACAGGAGGGGCCAGAGGGAGGGAGCACACCCTTGGAAACATAGGCCATTAGACTTGAGTTTGAAGGCTGCTTCAGATAGTTTACTAGACCTGGATAAAGGAACTCATGTCTCTGAGCCTCAGTTAATGAATCTGTAAAATGAGGGTGCCAGGGGCACCTTCTTCAAGGACTGGTTGCAAAGTCCAAAACAATAATAACACCTGTAACTTGCCAGAGGAATGTGAACGATCATTCTTGGTGTTGTTTGTTGTTACTGCCAATGAGAGAGCCAGGAGAGACCTTGGAGTGTGGGATGTAACTGCCAAAACAGATCTGGGTTCTTGGGCTGGCCTCAGGCTATCAGTTAGTCTGTCTGTAAGCATCTATTAAGCACCTACTATACGCCAGGCCCTGGGCAAGAAAGGCAAGAGAGGGTCCTGCCCTCAAGGTGCTCCCAGTCTGATGGGGAAGCTACTCTGTCTACATAGAAAAATCCCAGATGAATGAGAGGAGCCCTGATCCCCTTGGAGCTCACAGAACCCCATCAAAAACCCAAGGACCCCAAGGACCCCCAAGCACCACCAAACCACAGAAGGCTCCAGTATCTCCCTTCCCATGTTGCTTCCCCATTCTGGGGGGATGAGGAGGGGCCATGAATGCTCAAGGCCTGTACTTGCTGGGGACAAGTTCCAACAAGCCCTACCAAGCTGGATGGGCTCCAAATGTGGGTCTGACCATGAGCAGCTGCGTGTCAGTGGTCCAAGGAGCAGCCGATCTAAGTTCAGAGGCTTGGTACCAAAGGGCCCTTCTTGGGCCCTGGGGAGGGGATGAGGAACCTGATGGATCTGTAGAAGACAAGAGTCCTCCCCCAAACTCACTCTAATGGGGAATGTTGGAGCAGGAAAAGGGACTCCAGAGACCACGAGATCCAATGCCTTCAGGTAACCTGCTCAAAGCCACACAAGGAGTCAGGGATGCCCTAGGATTTGAGCCCAGGTCCTCTGAGGCCAAGCCTAGTGCTCCGCCTACTGAATCACATTGCCTCCTGAAGATCATAGCAACAGATCTCCAGAGAACTCCCTTTATACAGCCAGAACCTCAGAACCCCCCAGTATCTCCCCCAGCCACAGGATGTCCTGGAACCCTGGAATCTTCCTGAGTCACACAGCCCTTCCCTCATTATTATTAGTTTTATTTTTAACCAAAGGACATGCTGGGCCACATGAGCTAGAGAAATAGCTAGGTCAATCTCCAGATGTGTGAAGCGCCTGCACCCTCCAAAAGGAGCTGGAATATTTTTAGATCCAGATGCAAATCCACTGGCAACCCCTTCCTGCCCCTGTTAGTTTGGCATCTGGATGCCCTGAAACCAATCCCTGCAATTGTCCTTACCACCAACTTCTGGCAGTGGGGACACAGCCAAGGGGGAGACCTCAAATGGAGAAGGGGAAAGAGCCAGTAGGGTGGGTAGTGCTTGCTCCAAGCCTGGGCCCCAGTGATCCTCCCAGTTCAAAAAGTTCTGGATCAGGAGGTTCCTCCCAGGACCCTCAAACATCCTGAACTCTCTGTTCTAAAGTTCATCCTGGCTTTAACATGCCATGCTCTATGTTCTGAGGCTCCTCCCAGCTCTGCCATCCTCTGTTCTAATCTCCCTCCCAGCTCTGACCTTTCCTGTACTAAGCTCCCTGTCAGATCTGACCTTCCCTTTTCTAAGCTCCCCACCAGCTCTGACTTTCCCTGTTTTAATACCATTCCCAGCTCTGCCATCCCCTGTTCTAATCTCCCTCCCAGCTCTGACCTTTCCTGTTCTAAGCTCCCTCCCAGCTCTGACCTTACCTGTTCTAAGCTTCTTCCCAGCTCTGTCATTCTGTGTCTGATATAAGGCCCATCTCCAAAAGTTCATTGATCTGCTGTCTTAGTTTCTTCATCCAAAAAATGAAGAGAATTCTTTCCCTGTCTTCCTCCCAGTACCATAGTAAGGGTCCACTGAGAGAAGAATTGGGAAAGTACATAAAGGAGAATTCCCCAGGGCCCTTGAGAGGGATTCTGCAGAGAGCTGCTGGTCGGCCTCATCTGCACATCACAAAGGACCGGCCTCCTTGCTGGGGCTGCTGTTGCCCTCAGCTCTCTGCAGTGATGCCCAGCATTACATACATCAGCAGAGTGTGCCAGGTCTGCAAGGTCTCTGCAGAAGTGATCCTGAGGCTATGCCCTGAACCCAGGCTGCCCCCCGTCCATGGTGCTTGTCACTACCGCCTGCATCTGCCCCTTCAGACCTTCAGTCTCCTCTGGGAGGATGAGGGACAAACAACTCAGACATGTAACATCAGATATCAAGTTGAGTGAGACCCTCCCATCACCTGTAAATATAAGGCTGCCAGAGAAAGGGAGATTACAGCACCTAGGCCCTGCCCTCAGAGAGCTCACAGCCTTGTAGAGAGACATTTGTGGCTGTGCCATGATGTAAAGTCTATGAACAAGACTGTAATGGCACAGGAGTGTCTGGGAATTCCTGGCATGGAAATTCTTTCTGCCAATGTAAGTGGGCACCTGGTCTCCAACATTTAGTCCTAAGGAAGTTCCTGGGCACCTTGAGAGGATAGATCAATGATCTGGTCATGATCACACAACCAGTCTTCTGGTTAGAAAGGACACTGTTGAGAGCAGTGCGATCCAGAGGAAAGAGTCCCAGCCAAAGGAGTCAGAGGATCTGGGTTCAGATCCTGCTTCTGACTCTGACTATCTCCGATACTTTGGGAACCTCCACGAGCTCAGTCTCCCCATTTGTTAAATTACAAAGTTGGACAAGGCAGCCTCCGCAGCCCCTTGCAGCTGTAGAGCTCACTTTTGTCTCTGCACCTCCAGCATTTCACATGCTCACCAAGGCTCCATAAATCTGATGGGCCGAATGACTTCTGACTCCATCACTCTACCCACCACTGGTTACAACCATGCATATGCACTTCCCAACACTTGAGGGAATACAGAGCACCCTGAGGGCTCTTGAAGGCTGTGCTGGCAAGGGATGGGAAGCTGAGCCAGGTGCCCCCAGGGAAGAAAGAAGAGCTAGACCGTGGAAGTGGGGGGCCAAGAGTTCACCTGGCTTGTTGCACATGGAAGGGGTCATCCAGGGGTGAGCTCCGTTGACCAAGGATTGTTCAACCCCTCTTGAAAACCCTTTGATGAATCCTAATGGGGCTGACACTGCTGTCAGTGAAGGGAGGGCTCAGACCCCTTAGCTCACAGATGCTTGGGGGACTGAAGCAGTCTTATCAGGAGCCAAGTGACCCTGGCCCAGCTCCCAGGGAAGATGGTGGCAGGGGACAAATCCAGCCTTGGTACATCCCACTGAGCACCTCAGGTGGCCCTCAGGCAAGTAGAAGTGTAGGATTGGAAGACCCCTTAATCTGAGTCCCCCAAAGCAGTCAGCCAGGAGTAGTGGCCATTGAGCATCCAGGAGGGGGAGCTGCCTACAGGACAGGATTAAGAGGTCAGACAGAGGTTCAGGCTTTCCAGGGGTCCATAGATGCTCATCCTTGAGCTAAGCTGCTGCACAGACAGGGTGGGCAGTAACTCCTTCCAACCTCAGGGTCAGCCTAAAGCCAGACCCTTGGCCAGAGAAGGTAGGAGGGAAGCCCATCTTCTCTTCATCCTTGTCATGCCCCTACCAGGGCAGCCCAAGGGCCCAGATGGGCTTACCTCCAGCCCTGGCCTGGGCCTTTCTTGCTCTTTACTGCTTGTACATTTCCCCCTCCCTGGCTGCCTGGAGTAAACTATGTGAAGAATGCTATAATCTGCCGCCCTGTCCGGCTGGCCAAGGCAGGGGAGGGCGGACAGTGGGCCCGATCATTCAGGAAGTAGCTTCGCAAACACACCAGAGTGGGCCCTGTGCCCAGTGCCCGGGCCCAGGAGGCCGGGGCCAATCAGGCCTTCCTGGCACAGCCTGGAGCCAGCCTGAGGCCCTTCACAAACAGTGCACTCACCCGCAAGGGCCTCCCCCACATTGCCTGCATCCAGCTGGCTTACCCTGCATTGTATAGGAAGCCGAGCCAAGATGCCGGTGCCGACAGCAAGGAGAATGCCCGCAGATCCCCAGTGAAGGATCCAACGCCCTTCTCTAAGGCACCTGCAAGTTTGCAAAACCCTTTATGCACATCGAGCCTCAGTCACTGGGAGGGACGACAGCTATCCTTAGCCTCATGGACATCTGAGGAGACAGGCCCAGGGAAGGCAGGCAATTACCAGACCCTGGTCTGGAGCTAGAAGTGACCCCAGAAACCCCAGAGCCCAACGCACCTATGTGACATCTGAGGAGACTGAGGCTCAGAGAAGGCAGGCAATTACTGGACCCTGGTCTGGAGCTAGATGTGACCCCAGAAACCACAGAGCCTGACCCATCCATGTGACATCTGAGGAGACTGAGGCCAAGGAAAGACACACATGGCTAGTGAGTATCTGAGGCAGGGAATCTCCAGAACCAGAGATCCAGCTTCTCCCATCAAGCCATTCATGACTACCCTGTCTCTTTTGGATGGCATGCACATCTGGAGTCAGCTAGGATTTGAACTTGGGCCTGTCTGACTCAAGCCCTCTCTCCACTGCTGCAGCAGGGTCAGGTGTTAATATCCCCAGTGACCATGGCCTTAAACCAGAAGCTACACAGTGTCCAGGCCAAGTCCCCAAACTCAGGAAAGTCCTACCAAGATGGAAGGGCCCTGAGTGAGGGATGGGGCATGTTCTAGGAAAAGCACAAAATCCCACCAGTTAATGCAAGAGGCTTTGGGCCTCTTTCCCCTCACTGGGCCTCAGTTTCCACACCTGTCAAATGAGGGAATAGACTGGATGGCCTCTGAGGTCCTTCCCAGCTTCAGAGCTCTGACCCTCCACAAAGGAGCCCCAGGCAATTGGTCTGTCATTATCAGCATTTCCTGAGAGATTCTCCAGAGGAGGTGGCCTCCTGCTCAGGAAGGAGAGGGACCAGCTACTCTCCCTGGTCCCTTCCAGCTCAGATCATAAAGCCTGGGGGGCGGGAGGGTGGACAGAGGTCTCGCCAGATGCCCTCCCCTGTACAGCCCTGCCTCTCCCTCTTGGCTCTCCCACCTCGGTGGCCTGGAGAACTCCAGATCTTCTTAATTTCCTCTGATTTTCTAGGTCAGTACCCAAGGCCTCATTGTTTCCTGGTCTCCAGTGTTCTCAGGGAAAAGAGCACAGCGTACATGGCCAGCAGTGGAGAGCATTCCAGTACTGGTGGTTTTCCTCTGCTGGCTCATCAGTCAACTAGAATTTCCTAAGGGCCTACTATGTGCCAAGCTTCTGTGCCCACCCCAGCTCAGACTCCCAGGCCCAGCTAGCTCTAGGGCAGGGCCTCTGCACACTGCCAGCAGACTAGCCCAGGGACCCTTCTGCCCAGCCAGGAACACAGCCTGAACACAGCCACTGCTGGTCAAAAGGGATCCTAGAACCTTGGAACTAGAGCAGGGCAGTCTCAGGGACCATCTGATCCAATTCCCTCATTTTACAGTTGTGGAAACTGAGGTTCAGACAGTTTCACTTATCCAGGGTCCCAATGTTAATAAGGAAATGGCTGAGGCAGGATGTGAACCCGTCTTTCTGACTCCAAGTCCAGCCCACTAAACCATTCTGTGTCTCAAACGGGCAGTGAGCCTGCTGTAATAAGAAATCATTCAATTTTTCTGTCTTTTTATTCTTGCTTTTGTGGCATATGTGCTTTATTGTTTGTTTGGAGCCTGAGTCTCCCTATATTGCCCAAGCTGGAGGTGTGCCAGCTGTTCGGGGGCTCAAACCCACTGCTGACTGACCTGGCAGTTTGCTTCAGCCCCCATGCCCACCAACATCCTAGTGGTAGACAGTGTGGATGTCTGACCCTCTTCAGCCCTACTGCAGCTCAGCAGACAGATCCCCAAGCTGCAGCCTTTCCAGTAGCCAAGATGCCAGGCAACTGCCACCACTCCTGTCAACTTCTCTCATCGTGTGTGTGTGTGGGGAATTGCCTCCATTGTATGGGGGTTGTAGTGTTGATAAAATGACCTCTGAAAGGATTCCTTCAATCTTTAAGTCTCGAATCCTACATTTGCTGTGAACTGGCCCTGGGATGGTCACAGAAGGTTTCTTGAGGGAGTGGAAAGAGGACACTCTAAGTGGCAGGGGCATCACAAGCCAAAGCTGTGAGGTGGGACTCAAGGAGATACTCACTATATTGAATCAGTGACTTTTCAAATGGTATCAGAGGTGAAGCACATAGAGCCTCTGCCAAGCAAATGTGGGCTGGGGCACTGTCTGCCAAGCTGCCTGTTTCCTTTATTACTTACCTAAGGACCATGTGGATGTGGGTGGTGATGAACACTATGCAGGGGAGCCAGGAAGAGGGGTGGCTAGGAGATGGAGAGAGGAAACAGACCCTTAAAACTGAGCCTTAGAGATAGAGAGCCTGTCTAGAATATCTCGTGTGACTGCTAAAAGGAAACTCAGAGCACAGCTGCTGCTATTCCTGCCCTTAGCCCAGCCACCCATCTTCCTTACAGCATTTGCAGGCAAGGATCAGCATGGCATAAGTGGAAAGAGCCCAGGAATGAAATGGATGTGGTCTAGCCTGGCTCTGGGCAAAGGACTTGCCCTGTCTAGACCTTTATTTCCTCATGTGTTAATAGAGGCAGTGGGATCCAATGAGCTCAGTCCACCTTGAAAATATTGATTTCATTGAGTTCTTCTATCTTGTTTTCCAGCCCTTTGCATGTATTCCAATCTTGCCCTTCTTTTCAGTACCAGGTCTAGTACTACCTACTCCCCTGAGGAAGTTCTCCCTGACAGCTCAAGCCTGTACCCACCAACAGTCCTTAAATGTCAGCTCCACACAGTGTAAACAATACTTGGTGCTGTCTCTTACATGGTTCACTGATGGCCACATCTCTTTGCCATCTTGAAAAGATGCTCTTGAAAACAGGGGCCACTGACTTTCTCTTTTCTGTCCCCCTTAGCACCCAGCACTGCTTGGGCACACTGAGAATACTGAGTATGTAGAATTCAAAGGCACAGAACAGAAGAAAATGGAACAGAATGTTTTACGACAGAATGGAATGCAACAAAATGAGATCAAATGGGACAGAATAAGAATGAATATACTGTAACAGAGGCGAGCGGGATATGATGTTACAGGATGACACGTAGTGGAACGGACTGGAAGAGTATGGAATCCAATGGAATGGAACAACATGGAATGGAATGGGAGACAATGGAGGGGAACAACATGGAATGGAATGGGAGATAGTGGAAGAGAACAACATGGAATGGAATGGTACAATGGAGTGGAACAACATGGCATGGAATGGGAGACAATGGAGTGGAACAACATGGAATGGAATGGGAGACAAAGGAGTGGAACAACATGGAATGGAATGGGAGACAATGGAGTGGAACAACATGGAATGGAATGGGAGACAATGGAGTGGAACAACATTGGACCAAATGGAACCAAACAGAATGCCGTACAGTGTAACAGAACAACATAGAACCAATCAAATGAAGCATAATAGGATAGGATACAGTGTAACAGACTGACATGGAACAGAACAGAATGGAAGATAATAGAATACAATGTAATGGAACAACATGGAACAGAAGAGAATGGAATCCAATGTTACAGAACGTCATGGAGTGGAATGGATGGAAGATGATGGAATGGAAGGCAACAGACTGACATGAATAGAACAGAAAGTAATAGAATGAATACCATGTAAAAGACTGCCATTGAAGAGAATGGAACACAATGTAATAGAATGAGATGGGATGGAATGGCCCAGAAGAGAATGGGATACAATGTAACAGAATGACATGGAAGAGAACAGAATGGGATACAATGTAATGGAGTGACATGGGATAGAATGGAATAAAGTGGGATACAATGTAACAGAATGACATGGAATGAAATAAACCATAAGAGAATGGAACACAATCTAACAGGACACCATGGAAGGGAACGGACCTTAATAGAATGGGATACAGTGTAACAGAACAACATGGAAGAGAACAGAATGATGTACTATGGAATGGAATGATCCAGAACAGAATGGGACAGAAGAGAGTGAAATTGACAGAATCTAATGAAATCTGTTGGGGATGGAAGGAAATGACTGCTGATTGCACAATCCTCCAGTCTCTGAGGTGGAAGGGCCCTCAGAGGTTGTTTAGCGAGTCCAGTCTATCCCCGAACAAAAGACCCTTCATCATGACCACATCACAATAACATCTGACATGTCTACAGAATTTTAAACTTTGCAAAGGTCTTTCCACACATTGTTTATTTGCAAATAACATTCTGTGCAGTAAGAGCTGCCAGTACAATTTTCTCCATTTTAAAGATGGGAAAACTAAGTCTCTGTAAGGTCTAGTGACTTGCCCAAGGTCACACAGCTCAAAAATGTCAGAGGTGGGATTTGAACCTAGGCCTCCCTGACTCCAGATCCAGCACTACGACCATAAGGTTTCACTACTACTCTGTGACTTTTGCTTGAGAACTCAAGTGATCCCCAGTAGCCCATTCCATTCGTGGAATGCTTCTATTATTAGGGAGGATTCTGCCGAGCACAAGCCTGAATTCAATGCCCTTTGCTACAGGTCCTGCCCTCAGAGGCCAAGTGGAACAAGTGACTTTTATCCCACTGGTGACACTGACAGCCTGAAACTCAGGTAGCAGCTCTCTAAGCATTCTATGAACGCAGTTAAAAGAGTTCAAAAGGGTGACCTTCCACTTCGGAATAACTTGACCTCTTGCCTCAACATTGTACCCCTCTCCATTTCTATGTTGCTGCTACCAGGGGAAGATCTACCACTGGGGATTCAGGCAAGCTTTCCTCCGGGATTCAGTCATGGACCTCAGGATATCATTTTGAGGCCCACAGGTATATATTTGCACATGAAAATTATGTGCAAATCTCTCATTCCATACAAACCATGAAATCAGAAGATGTCAGAGGTAATAGAACAAAGAATGTCAGGGTTGGGAGAGACCTTAGAACCTGAAATGTGAGAGTGGGGGAGGGGGGCTCAGAAGAGAGAACATGGAACACTCATCCTCCATTCTTCTCCTTCATTCACTTCCCATTTCCAGCCTGTTACCAAGTCTTGTCGATTCTGCTTCCTCGACACCTCTCACACATTTCCTCTTCTCTCCACAGATATGATCAGCATCCTAGATTAAACCCTCATCATTGCTTATCTCCTACACTATTGCAATATTGATCTACCCATTCCACTCTCTTCTTTCATCCTCCTCATAGATGACATACATCTTTCTAACATAAGGATCTGATCAAGTCACCCTCTGACTCAAGAAGCCTTAATGTGTCCCTCTTACCTCTCCCTTTACCATTTAAAACCCTCCATATTCTGGCCCTATCCTACCTTTTCAGACTTATCTCATCTGGCCCTTGCTCACTCATGCCCTTTCCCACCAAACTGGCCCACTTTCTGTCACACACATGAGGCATTCCACATTCTGTCTCTCTGTATAGGCCGTCAGCCAGCCATGGTCTAGAAGGCTCTTCTTCCTTACCTCAGCCTCTTAGAACCTCTTAGAAGGTTCTGTTTGAGTGCTATCCCATACCTGAGGCCTTTCCTCACACCCCCAGAAGCTTATGCTTCTGATTTACATCTGCCAGATGTCCCCAGGAGAATATAACTTCTTGAGAGCAGGGGCTACTGTGGTTCTTTGTATTCCCAGGGCCTAGAAAAGTCCCTAGCACCTGGGAAATGATTATTAAATGCTCTCTCCCCTCCCCACTGAATAAATTGACTTGAAAAATTCAGAGCTAGAAGAGACCTCTAAGATCATCTAATCCACCTCATCATTTTATAGAGGGGGAAACTGAGGCCAAGAGAGAAGAAGTTTACCTCAGGCACACAGTTTGGTAGGTGCAGAAGCTGGGTTTACCCCAGGTCACCTGATTTCCTGCTCTAGGCTCTGACCACCACAGCACCACTATCCCCAAACCTGAGCGTTTCTGTGAAGGCACCACCTTCCCTCCCATTTGGCCCCAGCCCCCACATTTTGGGCAGACATGTGGGTGAGTCTGAGGGACTGAGTCGGGGATACTGGGCTGGCATGGCTCCAAGCCCCTGGACAGGTGGAATCTGTCCTGCTTGGGCCTGGGCTGACACTATGAAAGCCAAGCTGCCTGGTGGGTAGATGGCCGGCTGGCAGCAAAGTTTGGCCCTGGACCAGGTAGACCTGGGGCCACAGAGCCCCGAGGATGATCTGTGATTGCCTCACCAATAGCTGGGGGAAATATGGCGTATGATAGAATCAGGACCTGAGAAGGTTTTAATCAGTGCATTTAATGAATCAAATGTAATGAGACGAACTTGAATAGTAATCAATGTAAAGTCTTAGGACCGATTCAGAAAATCAATCTTCCACGTACAAGCTAGGGGCTAAGTAGCTCAACTACGACAACATGAAGAAGATCTGGGGCATTTTTTGGGGACCACATGCTCAGTAGATCTGTGCTCTGACCGAGAAAGCCAAGAAAGTAGAGACTACAATCTCAGGCCACCCTGCAAAGATGCAGAGGGCCCAAGACTAGGGAGAAGGCACCACCATCCCCTGCCTGGTGCTGGCTCCACCTAAAACATTGTTTGGGGCACCCCAGCTCTGGAAGCACATAGACAAACTGGAATGTGTCCAGATGAATCTGATCAGGGTGGGGAGAGGCCTGGATGCTTAAAGTGGTCCAAGGACCTGGTAAGATTTCATCACAAGCAGGGGAGACTGAGGCAGGGGCTGGGGGAGGAAGAGGGGGAAAGCTGTGTTCAACCCTAGATTACAAGGGAAATTATAATGTTTCAAGCTTAAAGAGATCTCCAAGTCTGGGTCCTCGAGGCCGCAGGGTCCCCACCCCTGGCTCTAGTTCAGCTTCTTCCCACCCTCTGTATCCATGCCCTCAGCGGCCGCCTCTTCAACCTGGAGATGCCGCTGCCCCAGGCCCCCTCTCCTGATTGGCCAACTGCCCCAAGGCCCCTTTTCCTGATTGGCCAGGCTCCAGCCCAGAGCATCACTTCAGGAGGGGCTGAGACGTGTTACCTTCCCTCCAGCTCCACCCACTCCCCAGATTCATCCAAGTCTCCCTAGCTGTTCCATCTATCCCCAATAGAATGGAAACTCCCTGAGGCCAGGGACTGTCTTGATTTTTGCTTGTCTCTATATTTTCAGTGCTCAGCCCAGGGCCCGGAACATAACAAATGCTTCATTAATATGCTTGGGGTCACACAGGTACTAACTGTGAAATGGGGGAAGGGGTGCTGATTTTAGCTTAACTCAGCTGGTAGCAAGCTCCTTAGAGTGACACCTCAGTGAGCAGTGAACTGCCCACCCTTGAACCCTCTGCTCAGAAAAGCGATGGTGGAAAGGCTGAGGAGGGCCCTCCTTGCTGGGCAAGGGCTTTGTAATAGATGAGCTCTGTGTCTTTGCTTCAAATTGGCAAGACCCGAGACCAGAGTCAGGAGCCCTGGATTTTTTCCTGCCTCTGCCATATCCTGGCTGGGTGACCGTGAATCGGTCATTCTCTCTCTGGGGTTCAATTTCCTATTGGGTGAGATGGCCTCTGAAGGCCCTTCCAACTCCCTATGTTCCAGAATCCCGAGAGCTGATAATGCTCAGGCCAGTTCAGTGGGGGCCTGTGTGCATCTGTGTGTGGAGAGGAGAGAAAGCAAAAGGCCCTGAGGGCTTCTGACACGGGGTAATTACTATATTTGAGCGTCTTCATATAGTTTGTGGTCTGTTCTGTGCTTGTTGGCCGGTGCTGGTGGGCAGACAAGCCGTGGCCTCCTCGGCAGGCTGGGCAGAGGCACACTGGACACTATCATTCTCGAGTGGACATGAGACCATAGACGAGCCCCTGATCCCAGGGAGGCCTTTGGGACCAGGGCCAGGCCCTGGCAGCAGAGCCAGATTCACCTAATTTCGGTTTAGATGGGGAATCCAGGTGGGTACATAAGGAAGGAGCCAAGGATAGAGACCAGGGCTGTCCAAAATTCGGCCCACCAGTGGCATCCAATTTTATGCGGCTGCCTGTGGGTTTTAATTTTCACGAGCCAAAAAATAAAATAATAACTTGCATGGAATGCGTATTCGATTTTTTAATTCCACCACTAATAAACAATCTCGTCCATGTTACTGTTGCGGAGGGAACATATCGGCGGAATTTTCAGTCGCTCTGTGGGATGCGTTCTGTCTGTCCGATGCAGACCAGTCAGTATGCACCTACCTTTACACTGTTGTGCTGTCACTTGGTTGTTTTGTGTTTGCTTTTGCGCTTCGTGCCTTGGCCTGTCGTATTGATGACACACGTTCCCCCACTTTTTATTAGTGTACCGTATTTTTTATTCTGGGTACGGCCCTCAAATAATTACTTTTTTTAACGTGGCCCTAAGATAACCTAAGGTTGGACAGCCTTGTACTAGACTATAGCTCAGGCGGGTTTGCAATGAGTTGGATGAATAGACCCAAAAAGCAAGCATTAATTAGTCAGTGTCAGTTTGGATAGAGGTCTCTAGTGGAGTGCCCTAGGGATCTGTGCTTAGCTACCTCTCTGCTGCTTAACATGTTTTATCAGTGACTAGCATGGCACCATAGGTGGAAAAGTGATCACATTTTCAGGTGTTACAAATCTGAGCTGGATAACCAACATGTTGAATGACTGAGTCAGGATCCAAAAAGGTTTCAAGAATGATGGACCAGATCTCAACTAGTGTCATCGATGGACAGCTGGAAGAGACAGACCTGAGAGGACATCCTCTACTTTAGCAGAGGCCCAGAGAGTTTCAGAGAGTTGCCCAGAATGAGACAGGGTGTAAATGGCAAAGCCTCTCTAGTAAGATGAACCCAAAGAGAGACTAATGGCAATAGCAGCAACACAAGCCTGGGATGGAAAAGGAGGGGCCAGAGAGCAGTTTGTCTGAAAAAGATCAGGGGGTTTTCGAGGTCAGCCACCCCAGAAGGAAATGTGCACTGAGGCTGTATTGGGAGAAGGCACTGTTAGGAACGAGAGAGCTCTCCTGCCCTCTGATGATGAGGGATCACACACGGGAGAAGTTTAGCAATGGGGAAGGGCCATAAGAGGGTCTGCCTGGGGAGGGTCTGGGCCTGGGCATATCCTCAAGTAGCTGAAGAACTCAGCTTCTTAAAAGACTAGTAGCAGTGGAGAGGGAAGTACTGGGGAAGAGGGTGGAAGGAGGAGGATTTATAAAGGCACATCCAGGAGAGTCATGTCAGAAAAACCTGCTCCCAATGAGGGCTGCCCCCCATGGAGGTGTAAGTGCCTACCTGGCAGGTATCTTACCAAGGGAATGGGACTCCCCTTGCTCCCTGGGATCTCAAAGGGACCTCCTGACTCTGGCTTCCAGAACTTCCTCAAAGCCTTCCTAGGAAAGGGGCCAATATTAGCACTTGACCCTTGTGCAGCTTCTTGTGACCTCTGCCATCTCTGGTCCAAGGGTCAATAGTAAGTCTCTGATCAGATATTCAAACAAAGCAGGTGTGTGTGTGTCTGCATGCATGCATGCTCAAGTGCACATGAGCACATGGATGTGTGATGGGTGGGTATGGGGTGCGTACCTGTGGAGGGTATATATCTGTATGTGAAGAAGGCATTGGATCTGATGCGTACATAGGAATATAGGCATGTGCCTTTACACACATGCACATGAATAAGGTTGGCACTGACTGCCGGGCATGCATATCTCTGTGTGAACACATATGTAACATACATGCTAGTGCATGTGTCCTTCCTTGCATGCCCTGGGCAATCATGTGAGGGCATATGTGGATGCATGTGTGCTGCATGTCCTGGGCCTTTGCACACGTGTCTTCTGTTGTTCTCCAGCTTTCCAGTTCACCCCATGTGAAGGCTTTGGCATTGAGAAATTATTCAGAACACATAAAAATACTGATGGGTCACTCAACTGGAGATCAAAGAGTTTGGATAAACACAGCAGAGATAGCATCAGCCTGTGGGCAAACACATGCGGCCCTCATAGACACCCTCCTCTCTGATCCCCTCCTAGGCCAGGGCCCTCAGGGGCCAAACAGAACTCCCAGAACTTGGCCTGAACCTGGCCTGAACCTGGTCTGAGCTGCCCAGAGCAGCTTTCCTTCCCTCCCTGCTCCAGCCCCGCCCCTGCCCCTCCCCCAGGAAAGGGCCCGGGTGCCTGTCCAACGGCCTCCTGTGTGCACACTCAGGCCCCATGGGGCACCCCCCTTGGCTGCCTCCCTTCCCTATCTCCTGGGACCTGGGAACTGGGGGAAGGAGAAATGGGGGGCAGCCCCCATCCCAGGCAGCAGCTCCTAAAGGTCATGCCAGGAATGTGTGACATATATCCTGAATAGGACTCTCAGTCCCCTGCCCTGGGCTCCTCTATGGCTGCTCATAACCACCAACAGATCCTTCTTAAGCACTTCCCATGTGCCTCAACTGGGCCACCACTCCATGGTCTTTCATACATTCCTCATGTAGAATCAGACTCCCAGAATGGATCACTACACCTCCCTCATAAACATAAGTCACAAAAAACCCGTAGCCTTTGACCCCCATAACTAGGCAGATGGGTCAAAGACAAAAGAAGGGAAGACCCTGTGGGCATTGGCACCCAAAGGAGATGTCAGAAAAGCTTGGGGAAAAGCTGCAGACACTGGGGCTTGGGGGCCAGAGAATCTCCCTGTGCTGGAGAAACAGTAGCTCTAGTGGAACCAGAGAAGTAGGGAAAGACTCCTCTTGGTTGATGCATGGGGAAGAAAGCAGAGCCACAGAGACCATAGTGACAGAAATGAAAAGACCAGCCCCACCCCTGGCCCTCAAAGCTGGTCCCAAGGAAGAGCCCTGCAGGGGAAAGCCATTGCATTTCTTGGTATCTGCTTTGGTGAGTGTCTAGAGATCTGGGTCCCATCCCAGGTGTGAATTCTCTGTGTTTGAATCTTAATCTCTCTCTCTTTCTCTCTCTCTCTCTCTCTCTCTCTCTCTCTCTCTCTCTCTCTCTCTCTCTCTCTCACTGCTTCATTCCGGGCTTCTCTCTCTCTCACCACATCTCTCCTCTGTCTCTTTCTCTTCTACCTCCTTCTGTGTTCAGTCTTGTGTCTTTTGTACATGCCAAGTTTCCTGGAAAGCCCAGGGAGGGCCCTAGGATTTCTCATCAGTCAAAAGGCAGAGCTCCAACCAGCTTCTGCCAGAGGGAAGGAGAACCCTGTGCCTCTGCCACCTGAACCAGGCCAGCCCTCCCTGGGAGCACTCAGCTGTCTGGGGGAGAACTAGCTAGGGAAACCAGCACAGAGCGAATGGCTGGGGGCCTGGGTGGGCCCTCTCTCTCCCCATGCTGGGAACCTTCTCTGGGCTCCTCTCCACCTCCCCAGATTGATCTCAGGCCACCCAAATTGGAAAGAGGTTGACGCTGAGGAGACAAAGAAGCCTGGATGCTGTGGCTGGGCATGTTGGGGCCTGGGGGGGTGCCGAGCCACCTGCTGGGGCTGGGGCCCAGGAGCAGCCCCTGGCTTGGCCACCAACTCCCTGGAGAAGACCTGGAGAAGTCAGGGCTTCCCTGCTAGGCAGGGCCAGAGGCAGGCCACCTGGGCTCAGTGCTGGGTGGGCCCCTAACTCACCCTATGGCCTGAAGCCTGACACTGTCGAGTCTCTGAGCCTCAGTTTCCTCACCGTAAAATCAAGATCATAATATTTGGACTCCCTGCCTCACAGAGTTGATGACAATATAGACCAATGGAAGAGAGGAGAGACCAGAGGCTCTCTAATTCATTTCACTGAAAGGCTGATGACTCGTCTGCTGTGAGCAGAGGGTGCACTAGACTAGCCAGTCCAGGAAGTCACAAGGGTTAGGTAAAATGCTGTTTTTGTCTTTGGGTAGTGCAGCCTGTGGTCAGAAGCTCCCTGACATTCCATGTTCTCTGTGTTCAGGCCCATCCCAGCCCTGCCACCTGCTGTGCTCAGGTCTCTCCCAGCCCTGACAACCCCTGTGCTCAGGCCTCCCTCCCAGCTCTGACATTCCATGTTCTAAGGCCTCTCCCAACTTTGACATCTCCTGTTCTCAGGCCCCTCGCATCTCTGCCATCCCCTGTTAGCAGGCTCCTCTGAGCCCTGACATGCCCTGTTCTCAGGCCCCTCCCAGCCCTGACATTCCATGTTCTAAGGCCTCTCCCAGCTTTGACACCACCTGTTTTCAGGTCCCTTCCAGCTTTCACACTCTCTCAGGGAGAGGCTGCCCCAGTCTCAGGATGCCCAGTGGCTGAGAACAGTCTCCTGGCTCAGAAAGTGCATCTTCTTGTCACTGGCTGCCAATTCCCTTTAGGAGAACTATTTGTTTTGCCAGCTGCCAGGCCCCACCCCAGGGCTCTAGATCTGTGCCTTGGGGGGTAACCTAAGACAGGTCCCAGCCCTCTCTCTTCTACCCTCTCATGCCTTTCACAAACACATCTTGTTCACCCACCCATTGGCCTTTACTAGCACCCACTGAATGGGAAGGAGAGGCCCCATCTGACCAGCTGTGCCCACGACAGGAACGTTCTGCCCAGGGTCAGCCAAAATCCATCCCAACCTTTGCTGTGACTGTCCTGGTCTTCCTCTCAGTTCTTGTCACCACCAGCTTCCTCCAAGCCTTCATTACCTCCATATAGAATCATCTCACTGCTAACCCACTCTGTCCCATCTGCTCCTTGGGTGATGGCCATAGATCGGGGTGTCACTCCTCCACTCAGAGACTGACCATGGCTCCCTCTTGATGTGAGTAAGACTTCAGCTCCTCTGCCTGACACTCAAGGCCCCCTGACTTGTCAATCACACTTCCTATCTCCCGCGCAGTATCTTCTAGACTCCAGGCAAACTATATAACTCTGTCCCCCAGACCAATCCTGTGTTCTCACATGTTGAAGATTTATGTCACACCCCGTCGAATTCCTACATAGCCTTTACAGACCCACTTAAAGGCCACCTCTTCCAGGAAGCCTCCCCTGATTGCTTCATTTGGTAAAGCTCTCTCTCCACAGAACACATTGTTTGTGCCTCTAGCCAGCTTGGCCTGTATTCTTGGGCAGAGTTATCTTTGTTCATGAAGCAGGCAGGGAGGGGCCTGTGTCTCCGAATCTACAGTCTTCCCTGCTTCCTCCTCTTTCTGCCTGCTGAGGCCAGGCCTTTGCACAAGGCCAGCACTTAACAAATGTTCTCTGAATGAAGGAAGAAACGAATGAATTTACAGGTGCCCTGACCTTAAAGGCAATTCTTATACTGAAGATGGGAACCCGGGTGAGTGTGCTGCCCTGGGGGTTCCTGAGCCTTCCAGCCAAACAATGAGATTGAAGCAGGGAAATCTGACTTAGGAGAAGGGGGGAAGCCTCCTGTCTGGCCAGGGCTCCCTAGTCGTGCTAAACCAGCACCTGCCTTCTCTCCAGCCCTCAGACCGTCGAGGAGCTGCCGGGGCCAAAGCTGACCTGGCCTCCTCTCCTCTCGTTGTCTTTCCCAGTGAGAAGGAGGCGATGTTTTACACAAAGCAAAGAGGACTTTATCTTTGGTTCTTTGTTTCAAGCTTTTCCTCCACAGCTTCTGCTCCCCTTTGCCTTCTCGCTGTCCCAAGGGCTAATGCAAATGGGCCTGGGTTTTTCTGTGCCAAAACTCAGCTTTCAGCCATCTGTCTGTGTGCCATGTTGTTCACCCATACATTCACCAGTGGTGGGAAACCACCATTACCTAAGATGGTGGCCTAACTGCTTAGTCTTAGCAGATCCTCCAATCCCTAGCAGGCAAGTGCTAAGAGCCAGGCCAAGGACAGTGGAAGCCAAGCCCAACAGGGGAGGGGGAAGGTTTAACCTTCAAAGGTCACCCACAAGTCCCACTAGATGGTTGAGTATTATTTCCCAGGCCAGTCTGGGAAGCTGGACTAACAGGTGCTTGAGGTCCCTCCCAGGATCAGTGACTCCACGAGGCAATGGCAGAAAGTGTCTATGATAACAAGAGCCATTCAGTTCTAATCCCAGATGCTGGGAATGTGGACAAAGGGGGTAAGGAAGCAGAAAAGTGATGAGCTGGACAAGAGAGGCGGAAAGGCAGTGTTGTCTGGGATCAAAGGGATCCCAGCCAAATGGAATGAGTTCTGGCCTGGGGGCAGCATCGGTCTCTCCCATGGGCTCCCTGGGGCATGTGGGCCTCAGTCTCCCCACCCGGAGAATGAGTGGGTTGGCCTCCATGGCTTCTCAGGGGGCTCCTGGCTCTACATGGCTCTCATCTCTGAGATCTAGGAAAGACCGTGAGAATCGGAGGGGACAGGGAAAGAGTGTCTAGCTCAGGAAATGCCTCCCCTCCAGCCCCAGGGCCACACAAATCTTTATCCTGGGTTTTTGTTTGTTTGTTTTTGAGCCCAGGGCCAGATTGCATCATGCAGGGAACCCCCAGAAGAGGAGTTCATCCACCAATGCAAACTGGCACCTGCAATGAATAACCTTAGCATTTCCAGGGGCTAAGTGACTTGCCTGGGGTCGCTCAACCAGGATATGTCAGAGGCAGGATTTGAAGCTGGTCTTCCTGACTCTGAAGGCATGTCTTGGTCTATTGCCCCTTAGCTGCCTCCCTGTAGTATAGAGATGATCCTCTCTACACCATGCTAGGTGCTCCAAATCAGATACTACCTTGGCTTTTGCTCAGAGCCTTTAATTCAGCATCCTTTTTGTTCCCCCACCCACCCAGCCAGGCCACAGGCTACAGCTGGCAGCTAGCTTTACCCTGGAGACCCAAGATATTCCCTGGCCCCAGTGCCTTGGGAGTCTTTTGCAGGAAAGTCTTCCAGCTCTGGGGCTCTGGGGGCAGAGGCTGGATGAGATGGCCTTCCACATTCCCACCAGTCTTAAGAGGCTGTAACTTTCCATATGGTCAACCTTCTGAGAGTGTGGCCAGTCCTTGGCCACAAGGGGACATTCCTGAGCACCTGCTCTACACTTAGGATGGTGCAGGCACATAGTAGGTGCTGAATGAATATTTGCTTCCCCATTGATTGATCAATTGCTAGGTGCCATGGGGTAACAGGTCATTTCCCTATTCCTACAAGGCTCCCAATTAATCTGGAAAGACCAGACACATGGGTTTAAAGTTAAAAGAGAAGTAAGAGATATAGTCCAATAATGAGTACTTTTAAAAAGAAAGAGACTGAAGTCTGGGGACGTGCCCAAGGGAAGGGATTTGCCCAAGGCGACTCATTGAGGAAGCAACAAAGTGAAGATTTGAACCCAAACTCTCCAATTCTAAAATGTAGGACTCTTTCCACTACACAGCGCCAACATGCTACCTGGCTGGCAAAATGCTCCCTCAGGAAGCCAGGGAGAAAGGAGAGAGATCACTGTGGGGTGGGGACAGTCATAAAGGATTCCACGGAGGAGGGCATGGGCTCAAGTTGGACCTTGAAGGGTGAGTGATAGAACCTAGAAGGGTGGCAGCTGAAAGGGAAGATTCCAGCAACCGATTAAGAAAAAGGAGGAGGGAGCCACTCCAGGGAGAGGGGAGATCAGGGCAGTGTACCAATCCTCTGCTGGCATTTCAGGCTCTCCAAAATCTGGCACTGCCCAACCTTTCCAGCTGTACTGTCCATGACTCCCTACTACACAGTGACCCACCCAGCCAAACCAGAGCCCCTTCTGTCACCAGACGAGCCCTTCTTTGCTGGGTTGCTCCACCCTCCCATTTCCATTTGTTAGATTTCTCCCCTGCCCCCTCCTTTAAAGCCCAAATCAAATGCCACCTCCTTCAGGTAGCCTTCCTTCCTGATCCCCTAGCTTAGTCATGACCTTTGCCAGGAGACCTTGCCTAGCCCTTGGTTTGCTCCTCTCTGATACACTTAGTATATAACATGCATTTTAATGAGTTTTGTCACTGACTTTTGCTTTTGCTAGATTATAAAGGCAGGAACTGTCTCTTACATAAGTCATGGATCTCCCTCAGCCCTAGCCCTAAGCTCTGCCCACAGAAGGTGCTTGATAAATTGCAAAAGAACCATAACTCTTGATTGAATATGTGAGCGGAGGCCAGTGAGTAGAAGTCACTCAAAGCCAGCGAGCTCAGACAGCAAGAAAAGCAAGAGAGGGTGAAGAGAGGGAAGCTGGTCACTTCCCTTAAGGAGCTAGTAAGTAGGAGGGCCCTCCAGAGGAGAGGCAATATGGTTGGTCCTGCTCATTTTGACCCCTTTGGGACCCAAGATCACCAGGGTCACCCCAGAGAGGAAGTACTCTGGTTTTGGAATCAGTGTCTGTTCTTCAGGTGAGAATAGAGGTATGTCAACAGCCCTGGAAATTCCTGAGCCTCCTGCCAAAGAATGAAGCTTTATGAGTGAGACCTAGCTTGGAGGCAAGCACAAAGCCCACTAAGCTCCCTCAGCTGCCCCTCCACACCCAGCCTACAGACCTGCCTCAATTCCATGGACCAAGAGCTTCACATATGAGAACAGGACAAGTCAGCCCTTAAGCTCAGCTACCCACCCCTTCTCCAAGCTGACTGTCTTCCTGGCTCCTCTCTTTCCTACACAGAAGAGGAGGTTGTCTCCAAGGCTTAGTGCAAACCTGTCCCTGGAACCAGCAGCAACTCAAATCAGGTAGCCAGGCCTTGAAGGCCATGTCCACTGATTCATATCCTACACAGTTCTTGCTTTGCCTTGGGAGAATCCATGTGTTTCATGTCAGCAACAGCCAAATAAAACGAGATTTTTGTATAGTGCTTGGCACAGGGCCTGGCATGCTGTAGGTGCTACATAAATGCTTCTTCCTTCTCTCTCCTCCCTCCACAAAGAGCCAAGACTTAGAAGTCAGGAGACATGGATTGACGGACACTAGAAAATAGATAGTTCAGTGCACAACCTGGATATACCACTGATTATCCTGGAGCCTGGGGTGAGTCTTCCCCCTCTCAAGGCTTCTGTTTTCTTCTCTCTTAAATGAAGACCATCATCTCTCTCTTGGCAGCCCTTATGATCACAGATTGAATTTCTGAGCTGGAGGGACCCTTGGGTGCCACCCTCCTGCTTCCCAATCTCTGATTGTAGAGCAGACTTCCAGGGATGGGGAGCCAGGCTGTCTCCTGCGACAGCTCACATATCTGCCCCTTGGGAAATATTACCTTGGGTTATTCTGACATCTGCCTTCCTCTCCTTGCACCCATTTCTCATCTTTAAGGTTGCCAAACCAAACAAGTCAACTCTTTCTCCTCAGCAGCCCTTCATCTGGTGAATGATCAGTATCATGCTCAGTGCTTCCCTCACCCCCACCACATCTTGTTTTCCAGAATAAATATCTTCATTTATTTCAGCCCGATTTCCCCCAAAGCATAGGTCTTCTCTTCGTACCGGCTGCCAACCCGTGGACCTGCTCACAATATGAGGCTCCCAGAACTGAACTTGACCCCCAGAATTAGGGTCTGACCCTAACTATGAGTCCCTAACAGGGCCAGAGGACAGAGGCATGGTCTCATCCCACCCCCACCCCCCGCCCCAGTGCTAAGCGCTGTGCCTCTCATTGGAGCTCCTCATTTTTGTTAGCTTTACTGGCTGCCACAATCCACTGCTGACTCACGGTGAGTTTGCAGTCTTCTGAAACCCCTAGGTGCTTTTCAGGTGAATTCGGAAATCGCTGCATCCCATTCCCTCTCTGGCTTAGCTTTATGAAGCTCAGAAGTATAAAGTGAGACTTCATGTTTATCCTTACTATGCTTCATCTTCAATGCCTGTTGATACAAACCCTTTAGGGTCCGTATTCTATTGTCCAGTGTGGTCACCGATCTCCTTCCCTTCCAGCCTTCTGTCATCTGAATACAATCCATGCCTACATCCAGATCATTGATCAAAATATTAGACCGCACAATGGTAAGCCAGGTGCACGGAGCATTGACTCTCCACTGGAGAACTTCCTCCAAACTGACATCAACCCAACTAGTTTCAAATGCACCTAACTTTACTATCTGCAGAATATACCTCTCCATCTTGTCCTCCACAGAACTGCTTTGCTGAAGTCTAGGTAGACTGTGGCTGGGCCATTCATTCCCCCATCTCCAGTCTAGTTACCTTGTTCAGCAAGGACATGAGCATAATCTGTCATGACCCATGCTTGATGAAGCCAGCCTGGCTCCTGACGATCTCTGCTTCTTTTTCTAAATACTCACATACCATCCCTATAACAAGGCATGGATGGGAAATTCACGAATCTGAAAGTTCTGGAATGTGCTGGGGACGGGTCAGAAAAGACAGAGGATGTGGACATGCCTTGACACCCTTCAGGTACTATGCAGCTGTAAGGGATTATTGCTTCTGTGGTTCTCCCTTGTTATTGTTCTGGGGTCCAGCAGTATTACTACAAATTCGTGAAGCATTTGGCAGATGCCCAGTACCGGATAAATGCCACATACTGTTAGTCCTTCATTGGCATAGGGAACTGCTGCTGAGGAAGCACCTGCCCTATACCTCAGAGTCTCAGAGCTGCCCAGGCATGGACAGAAGTGACCCATCCAGAGTCACACAACCAGGAGGTAGAATTAGATCCCAGGGCATCCTGATTCGATGCCCGTCCCTCTATCTACGACATACTGGAGGCTTTGATAGTAAACAGCAAGAGAGATGTGGTGGAATCTCAGGGCCTGGGAGTCTAGGGAAAGAGACTGGAGCAGAGAGAGCAGAGGGAGCAAAGCTTCACTGGCTCAGCCAGCCTGCTTCCTGGGCACAGGAATGCTAATAATAACAATGAGAGAAGTGGTCAGAGCTATTCCCAGTAATGATGATGATGGTGACAAAACTAGCAGCAGCAGGAAGGGCCTCAGTTAGGGTTAGGGTTAGAGAGCATTTAGGGTTAGGGTTAGGGTTAGGCACCCTGAGATCGACCAAAGAAGCCAGTGAAGGACTCATCCGAGGACTTTACCCTGTGTGATGAAGAAGGAACAGACTCTCCAAATAGAGGACTGACTTGCCTAATTAGTAAGAGACAGGCCTTGGACAGAAGCCTGATTCTCCTCCCTGCCCCAAAGGCTACTTCCCAGGGTTCCACATGGCCTCAGCATAGGAATCTCACACTGAGATGCTTGACCTCTTTGAGAGCACCCCTACTCTGGGGAGGGGGACAGGCTGGTGGGCCACCTAGCCTTTCATCTGGGAATTGGGGAGCAGGCCTGGGCTGGCTGGAAAGTCCTCTGGTCCTGGCCTCTATGGCCACCTCCATCACTGAGGGTGGTTTCCCTTGGCTGCAAGCCTGTCCTGTGGCTCTGGGCTCAGGGCTGGTGGCCATACACTGGTTCCCAGGGGACAAGTGTCCACATCACAGGAAACCACCATGCAGATCGGAGGCCCTGGCAGGCCCCTTGGGCTAGTGGGGCTGCCCTCAGCCCCTGGCATTCACCCATCTAAGCCCAGCCAAGGGACAGATTCTGGTCCCATTTTCTGGGCCTTCTGATTCAGAACTTTCTTCATAACTGCCCTGGAAGTAGATGTAGAGTCATCCGTATTTTAAGGGTGTGGGGAATGGGGCTCAGAGAGGTGGGGGGACTGGTCCAAAGGCATCAGGAATCTCAGAGTTGGGAAGGACTCCAGAAATCACCAAATCCAAGCAAGAATCCCCTCTAGAACACTGAATGGAGAGAGTATGGGTTTCAAGCTGGAAAAGATGTTATGGGCTACCCATTGAGTAGTACAGATGGGGAAACTGAGCCCCAGAGAGAGGAAGGGAAGTCTTCCAGGTGTTAGAAGATAGGACCAGGATTCACACACAGGTGCTCTAGGCCCTTCCACCAAATCACAAGGCACCTGTCTTCTATAGAGACCTTGACCAAGGTCCTCAGTTTTATTCTCTGTAAAATCGGGGGAAGAGGCTTGACTCTGAGTTAGATCAGGATTGAGAGGTGGTGGGTAGGAATGTGGAGAGAGACAGAGGAGAGAGAGGAAAACAGAGACAGAGAGAGGGGGGAGAGAGGAGAGAGAGGGAGAGACAAAGACAGACAGGTTCACAGAGAGAGGGGAGAGACAGAGGAGATAGAGGAGGGGGGAGAGAGAGGAAAGAAAGAGAGGGAGGCAAGAGACAGAGAGACACAGAGAGAGGGCCAGAGAGAGAGAGGGAGAGAGAGAGAAGAAGAAGAAAAAGAAGAAGAGAAGGAAGAAGAAGAGGAGGAAGATGAAGAGGAGGAAGAGGAAAGAAAATAGAAGAGTGGAGGAAGAGAGAGATAGGAGAGAGAGAAGAAGAAGAAGAAG
>CM053623.1:227785827-227805202 GCA_028646595.1 Phalanger gymnotis
GAGAGAAGAGAGAAGGAGAGAGAGGAGAGAGAGAGAGAGGAGAGAGAGAGAGAGAGAGAGAGAGAGAGAGAGAGAGAGAGAGAGAGAGAGAAATTGAATTGCTCTAGAAGGTGGTGATTCTCTGCACACTGACATGGGACTGAGTTTTCCTGGCCACCATTGACCTGCCCAAGGCAGCAGGGGATGCAGGGAGTGTGTCGTTGGTAGTCCCAGGTGTGTCCAATCTACACTGTTGGTGCCATTGGGCACAGGCCTGCACCATAAGACTAGGAAGGACTCAGAGAAGAACCAGGAGAGACTTCATGGGACTGATACAAGGTGCAGGAAACAGAGGCAGAACCAAGAAGAGCACTCACACACCATTCCCCACTGTACTCCCAGGAAGCACCAAACAAATGAGCATTGGCTTGGGTGCCACTGCTCTCCTATCTCTCTGCCCACTGCTCCTTGGTTTCCACCCTCTGTGGATATGGAGAAGGAGGGGCTGCCCCCAGCCTCTGCCCTGAGATTCCCCTTCTCTCCCCAACTTCACATGCTCCAGTGGCTGAGCCCAGAGCACACGCAGACTTGCAGCCAGGGGTGTGCTGGGGGCAGACGTGACCAGCCTGCCAGGAGCCATTCTTCAGCTTTCCAGCGGGAGCATTTATTCCTCAGGAATCAAATATTACTACAAGTCTGAGTTGGACTGATTATTTTGTTGATTGCCTAGACTCAAGAAAGTTTTAATGATGCAGATGAAGCTTAAAAGCGCATCACTGCATGCACTGCACATATACACACATACATGCATGTGCACATACGTACATATACACTCACACACAAACACACATACATACACACTCAAGCACACACACACGTGCATACACACAAACATACACACACATGCACACACACATACATATATTTACACATATACACACATACACACGTGCACACACTCACGCATATATTCACACATATACACATGTGCATATACATATATACACATGCATACACACATACACACAAACACACATATACACATACACGCATGTGTGTGCACACAAACACACATACATACACACTCACACACATACACACATGTGCATACACACATACATGCACACATGCACACTCACACAGGAACACACATACACACATGCACGCACCCTCACACACACATAAGCATGTGTGTGCACACAAACATGCATGCATACACACATGTGTGCACGCACACACACACCCCTGTTGTTACATATTTCACCAGCACACCCCTGCCTCCATCTCTCTGGGGGAGCTCTCCCCTAGACCAGCCCCAGACTGCCTGAAGGTAGGCTCCAGCCAAACGGCCCTTTACACCGGTCAGCTCCATAACTGAACACACCGGATTTTCCCCAAACCTGACTCTCCCCTTAATCCTCCAGTTTCTGTTGATGGACCCTCAATGTCAGCATTGCTCCCCCTCGCCCCATGACTCCAGCTCCGTATGACCATGAGAAACCTCCTCACCTCTGGGCTTCAGTTTCTCCATCACTAAAATGAGGGGTTCTACTAGAGACATGGTTCTAAGGTTCCCTCCCTGCTAAGCCTTGTCAGTCCTACTGAGTCTCTTGCATCTGCCCCTGTCCAAGTTGCCATACTACTTCAGGACTCATTGCCTTTTCTGACGTTTCGGTGGTTACATCTAAGTGGCCTTCCTGCCTTCAGTCTCTTCTCTTTACATTTCATTTGTCCTCCAAACAGCTTCCACAACAATCTGCCCGAAACCAGACCCTGCGTCTCCCCTGCTCACAGCCCTCAGGGCTCCCTCTCAATGCCTGCTGCTCAGCCTGGCTGTGAAGGCTCTCCCTGATGCAGATCCAATTCTCCCAAAGCCTTGTCCCACACCCTGTGTTTCAGCCAGACTACTGTCCTCTAAGCTCCTCTCATGACCTCTCCTCCATCTGCAGCCCCAGCACTTGCCCCCACCATGTGCCCACACCAGATGCCACTTCACGATGGCGAAGTGGAGTCTAGTCTGACCCAGGCTGGGAATCTCCTTCCCAAGGTCATCTACAGTTGGCCAGGCAACCTTTGTTGAACCCCTTCTGATGACAGGGGCTCGCTATCTCTCCCATTCCATCATGGGATGGCTCCACCTCTTAGGAGATGATGTCTCTCTCACCCCTTAGCACAGGGTCTTCCCAGCTCAGTTCCACCAGCACACTGGACCATGTCCATGCCCCCAACCCTCTCTGCTAGCCGCTGCCAGGTTCTGAGTGGACTGGGTGACTAATCTGATCAGGGAACCTGCACAGGCCATCTCTGGTGAATGCGGCAGCACCTCCCTCCTAGGCCAAGCTCCTTAGCCCTTCAGCTGAACCTTCCCCCTGGCCCCTCTCTAGTGGAAGGGACTCTAACATTATCTAGAGCAGTCAGAGATGGGAGGCCCTTAGAACATAGAATATACAATGTCAGAGACGTGAGGCATCTCGGAATACAGAACAAACACTATCATATCTGGGAATGAGCTTAGAAGAAAGAATTTCAGAATTTGGAGGCACCTCAAAACAGGGAGTGTCAGGGCTGGGAGGGGCCTCAGAACAGGGAAGGTCAGAGCTGGGAAGGGGCCTTAGAGCAAGGGACGGCAGATCTGGGAGGGAGGTTAGAACAGGGAAGGTGAAAGAGAAGAGGGGCATGAAAACAGGGGATGGAAGAGCTGGGAGGGGCCTGAGAATATCCAAAGTCAAAGCTGGAAAGGTCCTTAGAGCTTACCTAATGCCACGCCCACATTGCACAAATGGGGAAACCAAAACCCGAAGTCCCTTGTGACTATGTGACTCATTTGAGGTCACCCCAGGACCAGAACCACGTTTCCGCTCACCCACCTTTGCTAGGTCCTGGACTGTGGGGTTCCTTCTGGTTTTGGCCCAGTATGATTGTTTCTCCCAGTGACCTTGTTCCTAGGGAGCAGGGGCCTCCCAAGGCCTGCCCTGGTTCCCACTGGAGTGACTGGGGTGTGACCAGAGGGACAAGCCCATGCCCCCTCTCCTTACTTAGATCAGTAGCCTGCCCTTTCCCCTGCCCCCCACCAGGTCTCCTAGGCCTTGGGCCCAGGGAGGCCCAGAGTTGAGACTCCTCCATAGCTCCCAGATAAGACAAATGATGTTTTTGTCCTCACTGAGCTGCCTGGCCCAGCCTCACAATGACCCTTTCATCAGGTTGGGAGCCCTTCCCTGGGTCTCATCTGACAAGGGAGGGAGGGGGCTGTGGAAAGGACCCAGGAGCCACAAAATGGCAGGCCTGGTTTGGGCAGGAAGGGATGAGTAGGAAATAGGGGCCCAAGGAAAGCTACAAACAGGAAAGGCCTTGAGATTGTCCCAGTTTGAAGATGGGTTGGGCTCCTTCTGCCTGGAACAAAGAAAACCTGGGCCCAAGGGGAGGGTGGGGCTGTGGATATGTCTCCAAGCTCTCGACAAGCCATACCATAGAGGAGAGATTAGTCTTGTTCCTCTTGGCCCAGGTGGCAGAAGTGAGAACCACAGGGGCAGATCTCAGGGAGCCCTTCCCACTCGATGCAATGATCAGAGTTGCCCAGTCATGGATGAGGATGTCCTAGTAATAGGATATGCAGGTAACCACCTGCCAGGGCTGTTGTCCAGGGGAGTCTGGCATTGGGCTGGGACCACTAAGGGAGGAGGTCCTCCCTTCTATCCCCAGCTCTGCCTGGGAAGGAGAAGAGGAGGAAGAAGGTGATGGCCTCAGAAGGGCTGATGTCTCTGATCCTAAGAGCACATGAGGCGTGGTAGAATGGACTGAACACCCCAGGTCCTAGGTTCGAATCACTGTCCTGCTTTTGTAGAGCCGTGACACCTTGGGTGAGACTCTTTCCCTCTCTGAGCCTCAGTTTGGAGGCTGCCTGATCATCAGTCAAAAATGCTTCCAAGACAGTTCTTTCTTCAAGCTGAGGCAGAGAGTAAAAAGAGTCAGGAATCTAGGGTTTGACCCCAAGGTCTAGGTGTGCATCTAAGCACCAGTGGCTTTCCTGTTCTGAGCCTGAGCTTCATTGTTAGCTGGGGAGCTGGAAAGATATGCATTCAGAGTCCAACCTTTAGCTCACTATGGCTGTGAGACCCTGGGCAAGTCACAGCTTCTCAGTGCCCCAGGCAATTGTCAGGGGGAGTTTCTTACCCCAGTGAAATCACAAAAGAACATAGTAATAAGCTAAGTTTGAAGATCACATTTAAAGCAATTAACACCTACACCACACCAGTCTTAAAACAGATTCTCCAAAATGCCCAACTGTTGAAAGGACCATGACAGATGTGAGGAGTACTCTCCCTAAACCACATTCAACATGAAGGAAACAAGGAGCCCATACCTTAAGACAGCTAGAGAAAGAGATCCTTCCTTGTCAAAGACGATGGAGAGATGCCTAGACCATGTGGTAAACTTATAAAAGTAGCACTGGAGCAAAGAAACATCAGTCTGAGTAGGAGGAAAGGCTGCTGAGCAGTGGGGGAGGGTGGGGGGCTTCCTTCAAACTCTTCTAGTAGAGTATAAACTCTCCAAAGGTGCAGGAGCTGTCCCTCATTAATGTATCCCCTGGGCACCTATCACAGTGCTGGGCCTTTAAGAAATACTTCTTGACTGACTTCCATTTGTCAAATGAGATCAAAGTGTTTGGAGCCTATGAAATGACCAAGAGAAGAATTAAGAGGTCCTCTATGAGTGGCATGAACTCAACCAATTCTATGTCAACAAAGGGTTGAACAAGGATGAGCCCCTTGGATTTGCTTTTGCAAAGTGGAAGGGTTTCTGAGTGTGATTCAGGATCAGATCATCACCATTAGAAATTACAGAGAACTCATTATTAAGGAGCCCAGACTTCCTGATCAATGCAGATTAGGAAAGGGAATGGGGAAAACCAGGCAACCCCTCACTGCAAGTGGCAAGAATCTCTCATCTACCAAATGTCGAACAAAACATGAGCTGGTGGCCAGAGGGAGCCATTCAAAACTTGCCGCTATTTCTGGAGTAAATGGACAAGAAGCTGCAATCCAAAAAAAAGTACAAGGCCCAAAACATATTTGAGAAATCCATCCACAAACTACTGGGACAAAGGCATGATGAGACCTGGTTGCCCCCAATTGTGCAGCAATCATGTTAATCCATGGAAATCTAACAACACTTTTCACAGAGTTTGTGTAGTAACAGTTCGGCTAGCAGGTGTCATGGGGTGTAAGACCCAACAAAACTAGCAACAAGAGCTGCCAGCACAGATTCTTTGATCTGCTTTACTAAGGAAAGTGACTGTAAAGGGTTAACAGTCTCGGTTTACTCCAACATACAAATATCATTCACTTAGTTCAGGAGGAAAAGCCAGCATCCTGAACTTCAGAGCAAGTAGAAACAAATTACATACATACACAATATAAATAGACTAAATCACAATTCATAGTTACCAGGAAAGCATCAACATCTGGGTTCACAAGCCGGGGGCTCTTTAAAATGGCTGCCCAGAGTCTCACGCCACTCTTCCAGTGACTGAGAGTCCCCAAGGGAGAACGCCAACCTCTGGGTTTATGTATCTTGTGCAGGGTCAAAGGTGAGTCACAAACCTGCAACTCACCCACATAACCAAAAGTGTCACAAACATGCGATTTAAACCCATGTGGCCTAAAAGCTTCTGACGTCACAAATATGTCACTCAAACCTATGTAAACTAGGCTTTCTCCTGAGGCAAGGAGGTCATCAAAGACTCCTAATTTAATCAAAGAAACAAAGGCCAAACTCTTCAAGGGCACTTGATTAAATAAGTGCTAAAAGCCCACCTTAATTACTGCTACAGTTTGTCATCCCTGAATACTGCTAATCTTCCAGCTGGACAAAATGAAAAATATTTAAAGTGCAGGGACCTAAGTAAAGAAGACCAAAGCAAGTGGGAATGAGCTGAGACAAACATCACCCCTGACCTGGACCTGCCTTCTGTAAAAACTGTCCCAGGGAGCTCACACCAACAAGAGGAAGTCATTTCATCCAGCTCACAAAGACTTCACAGAGCATCACTAGACGAGGAGGAGGAGGAGGAGGAAGAGTTGATGATGATGATGTTATAATGAGGTCACACATAACTCAAAGGTCCTTTCTAAGTGGGAAAAGGACTGATATCATCATTATCACCAACATCCTCCTGTATGACATTTATGCCATGAACTTACAGTCAATTGTAAGCACATCGAGGGTGAGGACTGGATTTTGCTTCTTTGTGTAGCCTTGGCAGCTTAACACAGTGCCTGGCAAATAGTAGGTGCTTAATGAATGCTTATTGAATTGAATGAGTGAACTGCACTCTGCAAATCTTTTCTACCCATACTCCCCTTTGGATCTTCAAAATAGCCCTGTGAGAGAAGCAAGACAAGGGCTTTTGTCCCCGTTTTCCAGAGAAGGAATCCAAGGTCCAAGAGGACAAGTCACTTGACCCAACTCACTTGGAGAGCTCAAGGCAGATATGAGCACAGCCCCAAGCCTCCTGACTCCCACCACACAGAGCAATGCCACCACCCAGGAAGTAATAGATGGAAGCCAGTTAGGCTGAAATGTTTGTAGGGCATTAAGTCACTGAGGAAGAGATTATATCATGCTAGCTCTGGAGCTGAAAGAGACCCCAGAGGCCACTTACTTCCCTCCCCTCATCCCATAGAGGAGATAGCTAAGGCCCAGAAGTGAAAGGACCTCATAGGATCCCACCCCTACAGCTGGAAGTGACCTTAGCCATCTTTTCCAATTTCCTCATTTTACAAAGGAGACTGAGGATCTAATAGGGGAAGGGACTTGGCCAAGTTCACACAGGGATTGTGGCTCCCCAAGAACCAGAGGAACCCAATTAAATTCCCAAGACCTCCCCAATCTGGCCCCACTCTATTTCTCCAACCTTGTCTCCCATTATTTGCATTCACAAGTCTGACCCATGCTCCAGCCGGCAGGGCTAACCACTCCCCTCCCCTGCCCTCCACCTTGTCTTCCCACTCCCTCCCATCTCTACCTATCCTTCACTGACCAGATCAGATGTCCTGCCAATACTCCTGTTGTATTTTAAGATCATAAGCATCCAAGGAAGGAGGGACAGGGAGACAGAGGGACAGAAGGAAAGCAGGTGTTGATGCTCAGAGAGTGACAGGTGGGTGACAGCCAGGGTCATGAGGCCGTGCCATGTACTCTAGGTCTTCAGCTTCCAAGTCCAAGGCTTTTCCTCTGCTGGGACACTGATCTCTCTGTGTGTCTAGAAGCCTCCTCTTTGCCTGGCTCCCCAGGAGTGCTCTTCTTTCCTCTGAGTTTGCTGCCACCATGGACCTTGCTTCCATCGATCAATGGATTGATAAGCACTTATTTAACTCCTACTATGTGCCAAGTGAAGGGCTTGGGTTAAGTGATCTCTGAGATCCCTTCACAGCTCAGACATTCTCTGTTCTCAGCTGTAGAGACATTCTCTGTCTCTATCTATAGTTAGGTATGAAACGGGTGGGAGGAAATGGAAGGGCACTGGAAGGAAATCAGGATGGCAAACCCCTCCAGAATCTTTGCCAAGAAGACCCCAAATGGGGTCACAAAGAGTCAGACTGAACAAGAAAATTTCCCAAGTGATGATTGAGGTAGAGCCAGTGGAGAACGTTAGGGCAATGACACCAGCTGTCAGTTAGGAGGGACCAAGGAAAGACCAGAGAACATAGAATGTCTATGCTGGGAGGAAGTTTAGAAATGAATCTCAAAGCTAGAAGAACATATCCCACAGAACGTCAGAAGTAGGAGAGAGCAGAGAACAGAGAAAGTCAGAATATGTTAACAAAGGATCATCTAATCCAAATCCCTCCTTTGGCAGAGGAGGGAGCATGTCCATGGAGTAAAAAGGCTTTGCTCCAGGTTCCCCTGCTACTAAATGGCAGAGTGAGGGCTGAAAGCCAGCTCTCCTGCCTCCCAGGACAGGGTTCTATACACTAGGCTTTGCCACCAAGAGAGCTCCTTGCCAATGCCAGTTCCTGATGACAAATGAAGCCACAGCTTCAGAGACAGCAATAACAGAAGAAGGTTGCCCCTTGACTCTGAGCCACATCTCAAATGCCCAGGTGGTCAATGAGTAACCATCCTGTCAGCCTGATGAGTCAGTAGGTTCCAGCGGGCAATCACAGGATCAGAGAATGGGACCCAAACTGGCAGAGCTAGGAGGGGCCTTATCACAGGGAAGTCAGGGCTGGGAGGATCCCTGGAACACAAAACATAAAATGCCAGATTTGAGAATAACCTTAGAACTGGGGACTGAAAGGGGAGGGGCTTTGGGACCAGATCTCCTGCCCACAACCTTGCCTTCCTCTGGCTGCCAAACAATCCTCCAGGCAAACTGCTTTTCTCTCTCCTGCTCTGAGACAGGCAGACTACTTCTCTGGGGTCAGAGGACATCCATCCAAGCCATACCCAGCCAGTATCTTCAACATGTGGCCACCCAGCCTCCACCAAGGGGATCCACAACCATTAGGCCAAGCGCCTTTTGGAACCTGTCTCAAAAAAATTAAGATTTGCTACTCAGACTGATTCTGGATTTACCAACTACTAAGTACCCAGAAAGGGGAAGAAAAAGTACAGAAAACAGAGAAAAAGAAAAATGAGTAACAAAAGGGGACTGGACCAAGTCCCTGGACACTCCCCAGTGTGTGACAGAGAAATCCAAACAGAGAAGGTTTTGGCATACCAAAGGGCATCTGCATTTGGACAGGCCATGCTCCTAAAGGGGTCTTACGATTAATCTTAGAATCATAGAAGCTCTGGCTGGGGCTGGCATTTATATGGAATCTTATAACCAAGACCATGCTTTGCCTTGCTTCTCTCAATTGAACCCACCTACCCACTCATTCCTAAAACTATTCTAAAGAATCCCTAACAGTGGGCCAGTGGGCTTGAATCCTTTCAGTGACAGGTAGCTCACTACTTCACAAGGCTGCTGACTCTTCCTGTCTCCCTCTCTTTATAGCCAACTAGAATAGATTTTCCATTGATTTCCACAGACAGAAAGGTCTGCTATGAGGCTCATATAGCTGAGGGAGGGAAGGCACTTTCCCAAGGGTAAGTGCCTTATCCAGGTTGCTTTTCAAGATGCTACTCCCTAAGTGAACATCACATCTCCCCCCTTGGGGACTGCCAGAGAGCAGGGACCAGACCTCACTCATCTAAACCTTGTCACACCACTTAGCTATACAATAACTTATTGTCGAATCTGAGCAAAGGACCAACCAGTCTTGCTGATAGGAGGGTTCAAGGCCCATACCTGACGCTCACTGGCTTTGGAGCAGTCTGGTCTTGTCTCTGGGCCTCAATTTCTGTACTTGTAGAATGAAGAGCTTGGACTGGGAGGCCTCGAAGACCCCTTTCAGCTCTAGAATTCTGTCCTAGTCTCTGCTGCTTCCTGGGGCAGGCTTCTTGGGTTAGTGGGGAGAGTGCTGGACACTGACCAGGATTCCCTCCCAGCACGGAGCCTGGAGCTTCTCTCCACACTCACCACAGGTGGACTTTGCCCAGGCTGGAGCTCACAGATGGCCAGCAGGAGGCAGAGAGAAGCATCCCAAGGGATGGCATGCCCTGATTTCTGTTTGGTCCTGGCAAGAGCCTTCCCCTGTCCAGGCCCAAATGTCCAATCAGGGGATTCAATTTACTCAGCTCTACATCCCATCCAGCTTTGACATTCATGTATTCTGCCTCAACCTCAGCCTTCCCACCTGTACAACAAGAGAACAACTGTTCTAACCACAAAAGGGTCCTTCGAGGTAATATGGTGAAGTGGGAAGAAGCCTCATCCTGGAGTCAGAAGACTCCAGATAATTGGCTCCACTTCTGCCTCTGAAATTTCCTCCCTTTGGGACCCTGGGCAAGTTCCCTCCCTTCATGGCTAGGAAGGGCCTTGGTGCTTGGGCAGGGATATTCTGGCCAAATGGCCCATCCAGGAAGGCAATGAGCTAGTACCCTCCTAGGAAAGCCATTCAGGCCTGGCTCAAGGGCATGGTAGAGACCCTGCCTACAGGCCTGGACAGCCTGCTTATTTGCCATGTTCTCCAGGTTTGCTGTGGGTGGGGAGAAACTGAAAATCTACAGATGTTAATGATGGGCTGGGAATCCGCATGTGGGGAGTCAGAGGATACCTGAGTGGGAAAAGACCTTTGACCATAGAGTGTCAGAGCAAGGAGGGCCCTTGGAACAGAGGATGAAGAAATGTAAGAGCTGGGGCGGGAAGGGGGGGCAGTCCCTAGAGGTCATTTATTCCAACCTGTTCATTTTGTTGGTAAGGAAACTGACACCCAGAGATTAGAATATACAAAGGCTCCACCGAGGCAGAGGCTGTGTGTCCTAGCCACACTAAGGCTATCTCTCCTAGCAAGGCTGTAAGCCCCAAGGAGCAGTCATCCGGGCACCGGGCAGTCCCAATGCAGGCTCGGAAGAGGGAAGAATTGTGCTTTAAAGGCCTTAATTCCAAGCGCCTATATCCGTAAGAAATATTGAGAAGCAAAAGAAGACCCTGGGATGAATTGATTTCCTGTTTGGAGGAGGGAATAGGCTTTGGTGCTGGGGGTGGGAGGAGATTCTTCTATCCCGGGGCATGAGTGAGAATCTAGCCAGCTACCTCCATAATTTCTTGGGAGATGGGCCCTCTGGTTTACAAAGGAAGAAGTGGCTTGCCTAAGGCCATATGTGTTATAAAGGTCAGAAGCTGAATTTGAACCCAGGGCTTTGGGACTCCAAGGCCAGTTCTCTCTCCAGCGGATTGTGCTTCAGTCAAAAGAACTCTCAGCCTCTGGACCAAGTTCTGACTGCCACTGCCTGGCTGACCTTGGGCAGAGCTTTTCCACTCCTGGGCCTCTGCTTCCTCATCTATAAGATGAGAAAACTGGCCTAAAGCCACTTCTGAAGTGTCTGCCAGCTCTGCTGGCCTGGGAGTCTCTCCATGATGTCAGGGCTCCAGGAGCTAGCAGCCTCCCTGCTCCCAGAGCTGGTCCTGGCCCTCTGCCCCACCCTTGCATCCTCCAAGTCCCCAGCTGTCACCTCCTCAGTGGCCCTGCCCTGCCCCCACCCAGAGCTGCAAGGGCTCTGAGCTTCTGCCTCTGCCACTGGGCCTTGGGGCTGGGGCACCGATTTCGGACCTTATAATTATGTCACACAGCAAGGGAAACCACAGCCTCCCAGCATCTGGTGTGCGGTTGAAAACTTTTGTTTCAAGATTTGTGACTATTTATAGAAGGAAAACTTGGTAGGATAGTAATTTCCTAAGGGTTGGAGGGGGAAAATGGTCTCAGCTTATAGCGGGGGAGGGACAGTTATTAGGCACGTAGCCCATTGCCCACCTCGTCGTGCAAAGGGTCAGTACCAAGCCCTCCCTCAGGCCCCTGTGCAAGAGACCAAGGGGTCAGAAGTCCAGAGAGACCCCCAGGAGAGAAGCAGAAAGAGGAAGACCCAGGAGACAGAAAGAGGGAAAACAGACCCCAGAGAGAGACCCTGAAGTGAAGAGACAGTGACCTGGAAACAATAAGAAACCCAGAAAGAGTCAGAGAGAAGAGAGATGGATGTGAAGAAGGAGGGCTGAGCCCATGACCTAGAAAGAGTAAGAAACCCTGGGAGAGACACAGACAACGCATAAAGTCTACATTCTAGAAGCTCCAGAGTGCAGCCTGGGGAGACAAAGTCGGGAGACTGAGGCAAAGACCCACAGGGTGGGCTTTGCTGGCTCTGGCTTAATCAAGGCTGTGCCACTAAACTCAACCCTCCCGGCGGTGCCTGCTCTCCCTTCCCTTCCTCATCTCCATCCCCATCCCCATCCCGGCCAACTAAGGTTCCATCAATTCAACGTCTTGGAAAGGCCGGGCCAGCCACGTGCGTTTCATTACCGAGTCCTGGGCGGAGGGAGGCGCTGCGGGCTCCGGGCCGCGTGCAGACCCTCTGCCCTACTTCGAGCCGGAGAAAGAGCTTAGGCTGCCCCCGCGACTGAGCCGACGGGGTCGGCGTGGATCTGGGCTGCTGGGCTGGCTGACGGGACAGAAGTCCCCTCCTTGGCTCCTCCAGATCACAAGTGACTCTCTCCTCTAGGTGGGGAAAGGGGTGGTCTCTGCTCTGCCGAGAGAGCCCTGTCTCCCCGGCCCCCTTACTGACCGCTGCCTTGCCATTTCTGCCTACTTGGTTCCCCAGCCCCCCAAAACCTAAGGGGTTCACAGAGCGAAGGGACCTTAAATCACTGCCAGGTCTCCTCCGCTCACCTGCGCTCCTGGGCAGGGCTGCGCCTCCGACTGGTCCTCGACTCCCTATCCCAGCATCCGAAGCAGTAGGGGGAAGGGCGGGGATGGGGGTCAGCGCTCAGCTCCCATCCTGGAAAAAGGAGGAACGGAAAGGACCTCCTAGGCGCCCCACACACACACACAACCACGCTGCCCTTTTCGGAGGCAAGACCCTGCACGCTCCTGAGTCCCATACCCTTGGGCTTCCTCGGCTTCCCTCCGTTTGCTCAGAGGAGAACCAGAGGAGAACCTTTGAAGAAAGAAGCTCCTTGGGCGCGAGCGTAGGGTGAGAAGGTTGTATCGGTCGGTAGGTCTCCTTGACCCACCCCAGAGACCTCCACCTACAGACCTGGAGAATCAACCACCTGAGCGCTTCGCCCCGAGTCACAAGAGCCTGGGAAAGGCATAGGTGCCAACCATCAGTGGGAGCGGCCGCGAAATCCTGGGGGCCCCGAGGAGGGAGAGGGGGAAAAGGTAGGTGGGCGCGGGAGATACAAAGGCCGAGACTTACAGGTAGCTGCCGCTGGTAAGAGTGAGGAAGATCTGCGGGTAGTAGATGGAGAAGAGAGCGCCGTGCGGGCAGGCGGGGAGCATGGCGGGCTCAGGCGGCCGGCGCCCCGGCTCCCCGGCTCCCCGGCTCCCGGGCTGCCCAAATCCCGGGCTCTCCCGCTCCCGGGCTCAGTGCAGAGCTCCCGGCCCGCGGCGTGCGGGGGGGTGGGGCGGGGCAGCGGCGGCTCCAGTAGCCCGAGGGGCTTCCCCGGGCCAGGCATGCGGGGCCCGGACAGGCCCCAAGGAACGATCGCTGTCTGGGAGTGCCCGTGGGACAACACCCCCCACGGGGCTGAGGAGGAGGGACAGCTTCTGGGCCTGGCCGCTGAGCCCCCCGGGACCGGGACAGGGACGCGGATCGGGATAGGGATAGCCCTGCGCCCGTGGCGCTTGGGCTCGGGGAGGCGGAGCGCCTGGGCTGCAGGGGCAGTCCCTGACACGCTGCTGCTTCTGCCGCCGCCGCCGCAGCTGCTGTTGTCAGGCCCGACCCGGGCTCGGAGCAAGACGGACTCCCTGTTCGCTCCCTCCCAGCGCGCCAGGGAAGGACCGGCCGCTGTCCCTGCTGCCAAGTGCACCGGCCTATGTGCTTGTGCTCGGGCGCTTGTTTGTCTGTGTCTGCGCGTGCGAGTGTGACAGACAGGATCTCTCTCGCCTCCTCCCTGCCTCCCCTATCTCTGTTGTCTCTCTCTTTCCATCTCTCTCACTGTCTCCTGACTTTTCCTTTTCTTCTGTTTCTCTGTCTGTTTCTGTGTTTTTTCTGCCCTCTCCATGTCTCTCTCTGTCTCTCTCCCCGCCCTCTCTCCATTCCTAGCCTTTCCAGGTTTAGAGGGAGCTGCCTTTAGCCCCGAGGGGTGGGGCCAACCCTCGGGGTCTGTCTCCCCTCTGAAGTGGCTGTTTAAAGGGCCGGATGGTGACAGTAGAGAAACTGGGATAGAGTCACGCTCGCACCCCTAGCTGCACACACCCCGAGATCCCCGGGGCCCTTTGAGTCCCCGGGGACCAAGTCCCCCCAAAGAGTTCCCCAGCTCGGGGAGAGGGAGCCTTGGTCAAAAGGAGATGGGGGCGGGAGGGGGGGTGGAAGTTGTAATCGTCTTCTTAAGATGGTTGTGTGTGTGTGTGTGTGTGAGAGAGAGAGAGAGAGAGAGAGAGAGAGAGAGAGAGAGAGAGAGAGAACGAGAACTCTGGGAGTGAGGGCAAGTGTCTCAGGAGAACTGAGTTGTTCCTGGGGGGTGGCATGCATGTAGACCCCGGGCTCTCCGAGGTCCCCAGTGAGGGTGCCTGGTGGCTGAGACTGGCGTTCTGGCACCTAGCTGCAATGCCCCTCCCTCCCCTTCCCTACACTGAGAAGTGTCCGCGAAGAAAAGGCGCAGAAGACTGGCCTGCCACGTCTGGGAAACTCTAGTCCATGCCTGGTGGGCCACGAGGCCCTGGGGAGGCCTGTGCTCTGGGACTTTTCTTTCATCCCTGCCCAGGGCCCAGTCAGGCCAAGTTGGAAGCCTGCCCCCCCATCCCAAATTCCTTTCCCTAATGAAGCCCCAGAGCATCCGAAGCTTTTTTTCCCTTCCTTTCCCTGACTCCTCACTGCAGATCACGCCAAAAAAAAAAAAGACATAGGTTGTCAACCTTTGCCCCTCACTCCTAAAATGACTGTGAAATTAAGGTTCAGAAAGAAAAGAGGGCTCTGGAAATTAAAATCACACTGTGAACAACTGGGACTAGAAGGGAGGGATTCTTATGAGAAGATTGCCCTCCCCCCACCACCTCTTAACTCCTAGCCTTGAGGTCTTTCCAAGTCCAGGCCCCTTGTAGCCTCTGGGGCCCAAGGGGAGAAAATGCCTTCAGGAGATTACAGCTCGACCCCATCTCTGCGACCAAGGAAGCTATGCCATCTTGTGCAGGTCACCTTCCCATCAGTTGGCCTGTTTCCCTCCTGACAAAAAGGGGAAGAGGCTGCGGTAACCCTGAAATCTCTAAATTTGATGCATTTCAGACCAATACCTTAAACTTTTACCTAGGTCCTAGGGAAGGCTCCAGGGCCATGGAAGCACCAAGGCTGCTGAGCAGTGTCCCAGGGGGCATCTGTCAAGGCTGCCTCTCTCCTGACATGGCGGCCTGCCTTTCTGTCAGTCTCTGGGTAGCCAGAAGTCAGGTCTACTCAGAAACAGGTCTCAGCTTACCCATCAAAATAGGCAGAAGTAGATTTGCAAGTAAGATTCTCCTTCCCCAGGACAAACTCACTAAATATTCTCAGAAGAACGTCACCCCTTCATTTTCCAGAAGAAACCAGGCCCAGATTGGGGAAAGGACTCTATATAGGTCATGAAAACCTATGGCGGTCAGCCAAGGCAGGACAAAACCCTGGCTCTCCTGAGTCCCCAGGTCAGTATTTTCTGGATAAATCTCTTGTCCTCTGGGAAGCCAGGTCTCGGCTGAGCTCAGGTACATCTTAGGGTCTCTGGCTAGAGCCACAGCGTTAACCCTTGTTTCTCTAAGACCTTAAAATGCACAGAGTACTTTGCTCTGTGACCCAACAAGATTACCCCCAATTCCTCCATTTTATATGTGCATGTTGTGTATATATACTGTGGGCCTGTGGGCATAGTATGGATGTGTGCTGAATCACCATTCATAAATAGAGAAAGTGAGGCTCAGATGGGAGGAGCAAGGACCATGAGATCTACAGAAAGCTCTGGCCTCTTTTGTCTGGCCACATCTCCCTTAATGGAGAGGACCAGAGAGAAAATGATCTGGGTAACTGGGCAGAAAGGACAACCACTGGATGGCTGCTTTGCCCTGGAGGGTCCAGTCTGACCTTCTCTGTCCCTCCCCTTTCCCTCTCCAATTCTTAGAGTCTTGACTTTATTAGGTGCCTTCAGACTTAGCTCCCTATAAACCCAGGACGCTTGCTACAGGCTAGAGTGAAGCAAGCCTCTTCTCCCACTGTCCTGTTCTGGAGTAGGGAGGAATGGCTCATTCATTCATTCATTTATATATTCATTCATTTTTTTAAAAGGAGGGACTTCCTTAGGAAACTATCACAGCTCCCATCTCTATAGCATGGGACCAAGCCTTTTCATCAATGAAGACAGCCTTCCCATTTAACAGATTTTTTTGTAGACTTTTCATGGTCTCAGATAAATGACTTGTCTATGGCACACAGCTAACTTGGTAAGGGCAGTGTTCCCTCCATTGCACCAGGAAAGGCCTAAAGGGATAACCTTCCTTCTCTAGGCCCAACTTAAGTAACAACAACCCCAAACCACCAGGCTTTCCAGGAGTACTTCAAAGCAACATGTTGGGGTCTTCTTCTTACTGGGGATATAGAATGATTAGCTGCCATCTGGGCTCCTTTCTTGGCCTAATGCAGTAATGAATGGATGGATGGATGGATGGATGGATGGATGGATGGATGGTAGGCAGATCTGGAGTTGGTACCTAGGAGATTCCCACTATAAGGATGACTCCAGGGTTCCCAGAGAAGGGATAAGCCTAAATTGGCCTTTTGTGGAAGAGTCTGCTAGGAAAGGAAGAAAAGGGACCCAAGGAAAGGTGCCCCCTAGCCAGACAGGGTGAACCCTGGCTCAGACTCACAGAACATTCGAGTTAAGACAAACAGGTATGAAATATTTCTTATGTTCAAGTCATGATGCTAGGAAATGGGGCTACAAACTGGAGAGGGCTACAGGCTGCCCCCGCCTGTAGCTAGAAAGAACATTAGAGCAGAGAGTACAGAGATCAGAGAAACTTAGGGTCAACTGAACTCCACTCCGCCATGGATGTAGAAGGAGGAAGGGCCTGGGCCAAGGACACATGGGGCTATTCAGGTTTGGGGCTGAGATCTTGCCTCTAAGTTCAGGCTTTTTTACAATACACTAGAACACCAAAGCTTTGAGCAGGGAATGTCAGAGCTGGGAAGACATGGTTCGACTGTCCCTACCATCTCACTTTATAAAGGAGGAAAGTGAAGCTCAGTGAGGGGAAATGGCTTGCCTTGGGTCTCACAGTGAGGCAGAAGTGGAACAGACACAAACCCCGCTCTCCCGACTCCCCCAGCCGCCTCCCTGACACGCTCCCATGTGTCTGCTTGAGTATGTATTGATGCATCTTCATGAGTGTGGGTTTGAATTCACCCAGATGGAGTGGGGGTGGCCCCCCTCACTGGGAGGCTTCAATCAAAGGCTGGATGCCCAAGGATCCTTGGTCCAGTCCCAAATGGCTGGATGCCTTTGAAGTTCCTTCCAACAGGGAGATCCTGTGTGTGTGTGGTGTGTGTGTGTGTGTGTGTGTGTGTGTGTGTGTGTGCTGTGAATGTGCATGTTGTATATACATGCTCTGATCATGTGGGCATGGTATGGATGTGCCCCCTCCCCATCCTCTATTCATACTCTTCTCCCTGAACTTGGAGTCCTTGCTTGGACCCTGGCACATATGGCTCAGTCTGGCCTAGGACTCCATGCCTTTCTATTCCCAGAATCCTCAGGGAGCCAGCAGAGGCCATCCTAGAAGCAGGATTTTCCCTAGCCCAGCCTGGAGTCACTAAGCTGCTGCTATAATCATCCTCATCCCCACTAACATTTCCATTGCACTTTAAATGTGTTCCCTCCTTTGACTCTTCCAATTAGTACTGCTGTAAACCAGGCATGGTTTCATTGCTTTTGCAGAGCAAATTGGCAAAGCTCTATGACTAGCCCAGAGTCACAGGGCTAGTGAGTGTCTGAGGCTGACTTCAGTCTTCCTGATGCAGAGGTCAGAGCTCCATTGGCTTAGCCATCTAGAAGAGTGGCCTTGGGGTTTGGAAGAACTCTGCACAAAGGTGGCTTACTGGGGGCTATCCCCTCCTCCAATTCCCTCCCCCCACTCTCTCATACACCTCCAGTCACACACATTCACACTCACTCATACACACTTACACATAGGAATGAGCCTGCCAGTCGATCCCCTATAGACAGTCACTTCTCTCTGGCTTCTCCTACCCCACCACCCCCGTTTCCTCTTTCTGTCCCTCATTTCTCTTCTCTCTTTTCTTCTTTCATTTCTGTTCTCTTCCTCTGTGTCTCTACTGCTCTCCTTCTGTGGATCTCTTCTCTTTCCTGTTTTCCTCACCCTTTTTTCTCTTTTTATTTTCTCTGGTCATTTTATTTCTTTTTCTCCCAGCTCTTTCTTCCCTGTCCTTCTCTCTCCTTGTCTCTCTCTGCCTGTCTGTTTTCCCCTTTGTCTGTATTCATCTCTCTGATGTCTCACTGCTCTCTCTGCCAGGGAAAGGCTGACGGAGGAGAGGATAATTGGGGAGTTCCTTAGTATTGTAATCCTGCCATATGGGGGCAGGTAAGGGTTGGACCAGATGCCTTCCAAGGGTGCTTAGAGCTCAGGTGGAGATGCTGGGACTCCAGGATTCTCTCTGGCCTTCAGTCTGCCACCTCTCTCTCCCCCTACTCCCCTGAATCCCCTGATGAAGACCTTCCCTAAGAAGGAGTGTATTCTCCTTGAGGGTGCTTCAGCAGTGTGTCCCCCCAGGGCCTCCAAGTCCCCCTCTCTCCATAGTCTCTCCATCCCTGGGAGGAAGCAAGATGAAGCTCCCATCATCCTGTGTGGCTAGACTCAGAGAGTTTCAGCAAGTGCTTTCTTGTCACTCATGGAAGAAAGGGCAGAGCCAAGGTGGTCCAGGTATCCCAGCTCCCCACTCCTCTGTAAGGGGAGGCAGGGTGCTGTGCTCCTCCAGCATCAGAAGCCTTGGAGATTGAGAACTAGAGGTCCCAGTGGCCAGGTTCTTAGAAGCCTTAGAAGCTCCAGCCTTCATCCTCTGGGGATCTTGGATGAGGGGGCCTGTCCTGGCAAACTCTGTCCCCACCCCATTTGCTCCAGTATTCTTCAGCTGTCCAGGCTGGCTCAACCATAGGTGGACAGAGACCACAGGAACCAAGGGTTCTCAGACAGCGAGACAGACAGATAGACTCCCCTAAGGGGGAATCCTCCCACACAGGACTCTCCAGGACACTCTTCTGGCCTCAGGAGTCTCTAGGGAATTATCTCTGGATGGCCACTCTTATTTGTCCCTGAATGAGGGAACTACCCGAACAGTGGCCTCAGGCCTCTCCTTCCGTCACAGACCCCAAAATCCAGCCCTGCCCCTGGGCTTGCCTTAGCAGCTAGATCTTATGCAAGATTTGCTCTCTCTGTCTGTCCCTCTCTTTTTCTCTCTTCACTCTCTGCCTGCCTCTCCCTTTATCTGTCCCCTTTTTCTTCCTCCTCTTTTCCTTCCCACTTCTTGGGGTTGTTGGGAACTGCGATTTCTCGACAAGCCCAGAGTATGTATCTGACCCCATCCCCACGCCCCCACCCAGGAGAGTGCTTCAGCCCCTCAGCCCCGCTCAGCCGGACTCTGCTCTCTTCTCCCTCTCTTTCGCCCTCTGGGCCTTTCTCCCCATCTCTTCTTGGGCTCTGCCCTCTCTTCTTGCTCCCTCCCCTGCTTCTCTCTCTCTCTGTCTCTCTCTGTCTCTCTCCATCTCTCTCTCTCTCTGTCTCTCTCTCTCTCTCTCTCTCTCTCTCTCTCTCTCTCTCTCTCT
>CM053623.1:227805302-227869162 GCA_028646595.1 Phalanger gymnotis
GTGCAACGAGCAATATTAATCAGGGCGCCCGCCCGGGGAAGGGAGAGGTGGAGAGAGCCACACAAACTCCGAGCCTGAGCCCAGCACCAGGAGAGATCCGCAGGGACAAAGCAAGGCACCTGCGGGTCCAGAGAGGCCATCCCGAGGACCAGAGAGGCCAGCTCAGGGCCCACAGAGGCCAGCCCAGGGACCAGAGGCAGAGATCCAATGGAAGGGGGCGGAGACCGCGCGGTGGGACCCAGGTGTCCTGGTTGAGGGGACCCCGCCTGAGGAGCTGGCTCGCGCGCCTCTCATCCCCAAGCCAGACGGACGAGTTGTCAAGGTAATTTCAACACGTCTGAATGATGGATAGAGACGCGGATGGTGTCTAGGCCTGCAGCACCTTACACACACTCATAATCACACTCACACGGCCCCGTGTAACAAGCACAGTTCTTCCTCCCTATCCCCTTTGGAGCCCTCTTCTCTTGCTCGGTCCGTGGGTAGGTCCCGGGTTCTAGGGCTCGGATTCTGTCTCTCACTCCCCGATGAAAGCGCCTGCAGTTCCCCAGAGGATCCAGGCCGGACTGCGGCCGCCGCCACAGTGGAACGACTCTGGTTCCCGGTTGGATCAGAGAGATGCAGGATCGGACACCGCCGCCCCCTACATAGTTCTAAGCAGGCGAACCCAGCGAAGCGAACTCACCCTGGCGCCCCCCATCAGCCTGCCTGGACCAGCTCCCGAATGCGGGGCTGCCCCTAGCTCAGTCCAAGAGCGCTTTCTCTTCCTCCTCGAGATTCGCCCAGGGTGAGGGGCACCTAGTTCTGGTAGGGAAATGGACAGGAGAACCCGGCCAGACGCAGAGTGTGGTGCGTGTGGGGAGTGGGGTGTGGAGTGTGGAGGGTACTGTTTCTAAGGCGGCGACGTTCCATCCCGGGCCGGTCCGTTCCATCCCCGGCCCCGCGTTCCATCCCCGGGGCGGCGCGTTCCATCCCGGGCCGGCGCGTTCTATCTCTTGGCCCGCGCGCTCTCTTTGGCCACCAGCGAGAGTTTTCTTTCGGGATGGTGCCCCATCCCCAGAGCGTTCCACAAGGGAATATCCCGAGACTCCCCCCATCCCGTTCATCCCCCGGGCGCCCGGCCCCGGGCCCAGATCACTCACCCCAGCTTCACGTAGAGGACGCCAAAGCAGAGAAACACGTAGAAAATCCACTTGCGAAAGTTTCTGTGCATGATCCAGGAAAATAGACTTAGCCATAAACAGCTGGGGCGGGGGAGGGAGGCCGGGCTGGGGCGGGGGCGGGGGGGAGCGCCCCGAGGTGCGGAGCGGGGCTCAGGCTAGGGCTAGGCAGCGGTGGCCCGGAGCCCCGCGCTCGGAAACAAGACAGCAACCGAGGCAGCAACGGGGACCGGCACAGGCGGGCGCTGGGCGCGCCCTACCACCATGGTGAGCCTGCCCGCGGCATCCTGAGCCCAGCCCGCCCCGGCTACCGAGCAGTCAACTGGCCCGGGGGCGGGGCGGGGGGGGGGGGAGACTGACGGGGCGGGGGTGAGGGCGTCTCCCTGGCAGGCGGGGAGGGGGCCCAGGATAATTTGCCCAACTGGATGCAGAGCAGAACCCGGACCGGGCGGTGGGAGCAGCCCGTGGGGGAAGTTAGGAGGAGGGGGAGCGAGAACCGGCCCCTAGCCCCCGAGGAAGCGCCTGGGTCGGGGGTGGAGAGTAGGACGGGACTCGGGATTAGGATGGTGAACACGGACAGGGACTGGGACAGAGACCGGCGCGGACGGCAGCGCGCAGCTCAGGGCCGCGGCTGCGGCTCCTCAGCGCCCTGGAGTCCCGGCCCCAGTCTTTCTCTCTCCCATGTGCCTTTACTTGTCTGCCGGCCCGCCCGCCCGTCTTCCTGCTGCCCAAGGGAGAGCGAGCGAGCGAGGGAGCGAGCGAGGGAGGGAGGGAGGGAGGGAGGGAACGAGGGAGGGAGGAAGCACACTCTCTTTGGGGAGGAGCTGCCTGCCAAGCTCTGCGGCCGCAGGTAGAAGCAGGCTTTCTATCTCTCCCTGTCTCTGTCTTTCTGTCTCTGTGTGTTTCTCTCTGTGTGTCTCCCACTCCCTCCTCTATCTCTCCTCTCTCATCTCTCCCTTTCTTTCTTTTCTTCCCTAGTTTCCAAGATTCAACGCCCTAAATAATTCTCTTTCAGGAGCTTTTGCTTGCCCTGTGGCTGTATGTGTCCCAGTCCTCGGCCTCAAACTCTGTCTCTGATGATGAGGGGCGCAGGATGGGGGCAGGGAGAGGGAAGGAGGCAGATCTGGGTGGGAAAATAGGGTGTGAGGGGATGGGGGGAGAAGGAAGGAGGCAAGTGGAGGTAGAAAAAGAGGGAGGAAAGGAAGAGGGAGGGAGGGGGGAGGACACCTGCGGAAGGGGCCCCACCTCCTTGAAGGCTGGAGGGGAGCCCAGGGCGGGCGGCCGGGCAGGCGGGCTGGGGGGTAGGAGGTGGGGTGGAGGGAGGACTTGGCAGCTGGAGAGGTTTCTCTGCTCGCTGGCTCCTGGGGGAAGAAGGATCCCCCTCCCCCCTCCCCCTGCGTGCCCAGCCTCTTTCCCTCCCTCTCTCCCTTCCATCCCCACCCTCCCATCTCCCTCCTTATCAGGCCCGGCTCAGAACCACACCAACCAGTGAGGGAGGGTGACGCTTTGGGAGGCTAGCTCCACAGCTCTCCCTGGTCCCCTTGCCCAAGATCTAGATGTGGGGGAGTGTCTCTTCTGCTCCCACCCCCGCAGGCCCAGCTCTCTTTGAGCTCCCCTGCAAAGGGGCCACATCTTCGTGGGGTGATGTGGGGAGGGAATCACCATTAGAATGGTAGAGGTAGTAGCATTTATGGGGAATTCAACAGCAGTAGGTGGTGGTGGTGGTGGTGGTGCATTTCACAAATGAGTAAACCAAGGCCCAGTGAGGGTAGCGACATGCCCATCCTAGGCTAGTAAGGACCAGAGCCCAGCCTGGAAGCCAGGTTTTCTGGATCTCCATGCAGGGATCTGTACATCTCCTTCTGGATGTACTCATGACCTGGCTATTCCAACAGCCTCGATTTTAGTAATGATAACAATTTCAGTGAGCATTTCCATATTGCTCTCAAGCCAGTAACACTCTTCACACGTTGTCTCATCTGAGTCTCACAGCAAGGTTTTGATATTAGTATGAAGGTATCATTGTCCCCTAAAATGGGGACCAGGAAACTAAGTCCCAGAGACAGGCATGACTTTGGTGTGGTCAGCTGTAGCTGCTACCATCTGAGGCAGGATTCCTTCATTCATATCCATCCATCCATCCATCCATTCACTGAGCATTTATTCATTCCTACTGGGTGCTGAACACTGAGCACTGAGCACCTAGGTATTGGGTACACAGAACAAAAAAAAAAAAACAGAAAAGGAAACTGGGAAGCTTCATCCTCATTTGTGCTTGGGTTGCCTAACTCGAAGGCCAGCAAAGATCCCCTGTGCCATAGGGGGACCTGGGCCCTGCAGCTGAAGAGTAGCTTGCCTGGGGTGCAGGGAATCCAGGTGAGCAGATTTGTAGTTCAAGGCTCCTTCCATATTGCAATGGATGCCTCAGTCTCCTGTGGAAGGGTCTCCCTGCCCCAGCACAGGTTCTCCCCCCCCCACCCCCAAAAAACCCTGAGAGATTAGGAGAATGGGGAGAGCGGGCACTGTCTCTTCTCCTCTCTCTCCAACCCCACCCCCAACCCCAGAGAGCCCTGGGCTCACAAAGGGGGGCCAATAAAGACGAATGGGGTATAGGGCAATGCAATAGGGTTGAACTGAACTCAGTTGAATGAAGCGGCTGCTTTGGATGGGACTGAATTGAAGCGAACTCACCACAACTGAATTGATTTGAAAAGCCCTTTGTCTTTAGGGAGGGACGGCGCTCAGAACCCCCGTAGAGAAGTTTCATCCTCAACAGAGAGAGAGAGAGAGAGAGAGAGAGAGAGAGAGAGAGAGAGAGAGAGAGAGAGAGAGAGAGAGAGACTTGTCTTTTTTCTGAGTTGATGTGTATGTCTGTGTAAGTGTGTGCCCAACAAGGGGGAAGAATGTTCTTGCCCAGGATCCAGCTGACTGAGCCTTTTTTCCCCCGGACAATCCTCGATCCATTCCCCACCCCCCAACCACTCTCTTTAGGTTTGAGAACTGGAAGAAGCTCTGGCCCCACAAAGGAATCCCTCTTCCCCTCCCAGGGCCCACGCCCACCCCCAGCCAGCTCTTGGCTGGAGCCGCCTGATCCCTCCCTAATCTCCTTAAATCCTTTGAGTCTTCCTCACCACCCCTCTTCTCCCCGACCCCAAAGAATCACAGTAGGACATACCTGGAAGGGACTTCAGGTCACAAAACAGACTGACAGAGTCTAGAAGGCTCTTACATGGGAAATTATTTCAGCAGAAAAAGACCTAAGAAAAGAATATAAGAGCTGGGGAAAGGGGGGAGGGTGGTGCTTAGAAAAGGAAGTATCCCAGCTGAGAGAGATCTTAGAACAGAGAGCATAGAATGTCGGAGCCGGGAAGGGCCTTAGAACGGAGAACGTCGGAGGGGGAGAGGTTTCCGAGCCACCACATTACACACTACGGTTAGAAGGAGAGGCATTTGGAACGAGAACGCCAGCGTGGAGAACCACAGCCAGCAGCAGCGAGTCTAGTCCCTGTGGGTCTCCGTTTCTTCCCCTGTCATTTGAAGGGGTGGCCTGGCTGACTTCGGAGGCCCCTTCTAGCTCCCCTTGTGTTTCTGTGGGCTCCGGAGAAGGCCCGGGGTCCCAAAGTCCCACAGTCCCAAAGTCCCACATCACCTATGTGATATTCAAACTCTCTCCTCTAGGAGGGACAGGAGGCCCCTAGGGACCCTCACCATCTTACCCCGCCCCATTCCCATTCGCCTGCCCCCTGGCCTCTCCACCAGACCCATGCTCGGCTCCCTGTATAGGGTTGCGGGCGCGGGCTGCGGATCACAGAAAAGGCGCCCCGCTGTGCCCCGGTCAGATTTCTAGGGGTTCCTCCTTCCACCGGTGAGGCAGCCGAGCCCAGGAGGAGCGGAGCGGCGTACTCCTCAGGGAGCAGATGTTGCCCCCCACTCCTCCCCAGCCGTGGCCGGCTGGAGCAGCTAGCTGCGCAGGGCAACACCTCCCCCTGCAGGGCAGAGAGAGAGGTAACAGGGCTACTCCAGCGCGAAGAAACAAGCCTGGAAAGTTGGAGCTGGCTGGCTGCTTCAGGCCCGTCCCCTCTTTTTACAGCGGAGAAAACTGAGTCCCCTAGTGGAGATAAGACTTGCCGTAGGTCACCCAGTGAGGTAGCGGTTAAGCCAGGTCTGGAAGCCAGGCCTCCTGCGTTTGACTCCCAATCTGGGGCTCTCTCCACCCCAGGACATTCCCGTGCAGGTAACTTTCTTGTTTCATGAGCCACTAGGAAGGCCAGGTCCCTAGAGGCGAAGGCACTCAGAGAGGCGGGATCTAGGCGGCTGGCTCCCTCCTGGGTGCTGAAGGCCTGGCACTCCAGGGACGCCAGCCCTAAAGGCTCGGAGTTACCGATGCCTCTACTCCACTCCCAGCCAGCAGCCCCGGGCAGTCCCTTCGGGAATCCTGTCGAAGTCCTTTCCTGTCTCTGGGGCTGGAGGAGAGAAGGGTGAAAGACGGCTGCTCATTCCTCCCTTCTTATCCCTCCCCTTCCTTCTGCTCCTCCACTCACATCCCATCCAATGGAGTGATCCACTTGCAAGCATTATGAACCGAGTCCTCAGGGCTGGTTCACCCAAAGGGGTGAGCTTCCTTGGCCGTGAGCACACCAGGGCCTCGGTGCAATTGTACTTTGAATCGAGGCCAACGTTCACTCAAACAAATTCTGTGTATTCGTGGAAGGATGTGTCCCAGGATGGGGGGGGGCAGGAAGGGTAGGAACTAAGACTCCTGCTGGGACATTTGGGTAAATACTTTTGCTAAAGAATTAACCTGCTCTGCCTGCTGGTTGTTAGGAGGGAGTAAACTAGAAGGGTCTGGAACACTCACAGGCCCACCTGCCTTCCAGGACCAGGAAAGCAGCAGAAGCCTCCCAGCTTTGTGGGGACCCTGCTTGTCGGAGGCAATTTGGAGAGTGAAGGGGGGCAGGGGTGAGAGGGAGATGGGGAGGGGGAGAGGAGGAGGAGAGGAAGGAAAGGGGAAGGGGAGGGGGAAGATGCAGAAGAGGAGGAGGAGTAGGGATGAGGAGGAAGAGGAAGGAGAGGAGGATAAGGAGAGAGAGGAGGGGAGGGGAAGAAAGAGGAGATGGAGGAAGAGGAGGGGATGGGGGAGATGCAGAGGGAGAGGAGGAGAGGGAGGAAAAGGAAGGAAAGGAGGATGAAGAGAGGGAGGAGGGGAGTGGAAAAAGAGGAGAGAGAGAAATACTATAGACATGTGTATGTATATACACACAAACCTAATCCTAACCTTAGCCCTTCCTAACCTCCCTAAATACATGTATACCTATATACGTATGCACACACATGCACCAAATCCTATGCCTTTCCCCTTCTTTCTTCTTCCTTCCCCCCTCCTCTTTCCTCATCTCTTTCGTCTGCCCAGCTCCTCCTGTCTCCTCTTCTTCCCTTCCCTTCTCTCTCTTCCTCTTCTAATCCAGTCAATTGGATTCCACAAGCATTTCTCCAGCCTGTAAAAGGTGCTGTGCCCAGGGCCAAGAGGACAAAAACAAAAACTAAAGCCACCCCCCCCCACTTCACATTCCACTGTGTGAGGGGGTCAGTGAGAAACAGGAAGAACAAACAGAGAAATAGAAAATGAAGCTCAAATACATACAAAAGCATTTCCTGGGGAGAAGTATGAGCCTCCTTCCTCTCTGGTACCTTCTGTCTTCCACTCTCCAATCATATCTTTCTCCCCCCCCCTTCATTCTTTCCCAGCTTTTCTCTTCTTATGTTCTCACTCCTCCTTTCTTTTCCCTTCTCACTCTCCTCTTTTCTTTTTCATTATGCCTTCCCTCTCCCGTGTGGTCCCCCCTCTAATGTAGTGGGAAGACCCCTGGACTGGAGATCAGAGAACCTGGGAACCAGCTGGAGTTCTGCTGACTGACCTAACTCAGTCTCTGCCCTCTCTGACCTTAGTTTACCTTCTCTGTACAACGGGGCAGTTAAACAAGGTGCTCTTTAAGGCCCCTTCCAGCTCCGACATTCTGTGTTTAAGGACTCCTCCCCCCTCTCGACCTCAGTTTCCTCTTATGTAAAATTGAGGGCAAAGGAGAGCCAGGGGAGAGAGCCTAGAAAACATCCAGGAGGCTGGCTGTGGATGCTGGAGACCACTGGAAGTGAGCTGCTGCCCCCTACTGGGGGTAGCCACTATTGGCTGGTGATTGACTTCTGAGCTGGAAGCTGGCCTTAGTCCAAGATTTTCATCGTGCAGAAAGATTATTAGAGGCTGACGCAAGGTCACAAAGCCAAGGGAAGGGATGTGTGTGTGTGTGTGTGTGTGTGTGTGTGTGTGTGTGTGTGTGTGTGTTCTGTGTTTTGCTCATGAAAGTTATGTGTGCCCACATAGGGTGTACATGAGGCTGGAAGTTGACAGTCCGCTCTCCATAGAAAGAGGGGATACTGGGCTAGAATTACATCTTAACCCCCTATATATATTTAATGCATTAATTAATTAATTATTTGTTTGTTTGTTTTCATTTTTCAAAGTTCACTTCCATAAGGTTTTGAATTTGAAATTCCCTCCTCCTTCCCCTTTCCCTCCCCAAGATGGCCTGCAATCTGATATAGGTTCTACATATACATTCATATAAAACATTTTCACACTAGTCATGTTATAAAGAAGAATTGGAATCAATGGAAGGAACCACGAGAAAGAAGAAACAAAAAGAGAGAGAGAGCAAATAGTCTGCTTCAATCTGCATTCAGATGCCAAAGTTCTTTCTCTGGACGTGGATGGCATTTTCCATCATGGGTCTTTTGGAATTGTCTTATATCCTTGCATTGCTGAAGAGCTAAGTCTAACAAAGTCGGTCATCAAACAATATTGCTATTACTACGTGTAACGTTCTCTTGGTTCTGCTCACTTCACTCAGCATCAGTCCATGTAAGTCTTTCTAGGCTTTTCTGAAGTCTGCCTGCTTATCATTTCTTATGGAACAATAGTATTCCATTACATTCATATACCACAACTTGTTCAGCCATTCCCCAATTGATGGACATCCTCCTAAATATTTTTAGTCTGGGGAAAAGCATTGTTAGGTTCAAGCTGGGCTTCTGATGGCTATGCTTTAAAAGAGTGCTCAAAGTTATACATTCAAGGCTGGACCCTCCTCTCACCAAATGAACACATGTACGAAATAGCAAATAATCCCATTTATCTAGCTGGTAGCAAACAGACATCAGAAAAGGTACACAGAGGAGACGCCCGAGTCAATACCATCTCTGATGTGTCAAGACGTCACAGCTCGGCTGAGAATCCCAGATCTCACTGAAAGAAAATTTCCCAAAGTCTCCAGTGTAGCAAGCTGGGGAAGAGCCATGACGGAAACTTCCAGCTCTCCTCCATGTCAGCTTCTTCCCAGTCTTTCTCTCTTGTCAGGAAACTAAAGAGAATCCGTAACCCTGAAGCCAGAGTCTCTCTTCTCTTAATCTCCCTCCAACTCCACCCCTTATTCCGAAATACTCAATCCCCACTGATGAGGAGAGTCTCAAGCAAATGCACACCACACTAACAAGTCAGGATTCAGACCCAGGTCTTCGTGACTCAAAGTCGAATGCTCTGTTCTCTGTGCTATATAATAATGTGTAATAACTACTATTTCTTTATGCAGGTCATTCCAAAAGCCTTGTTGCAATTTTAAGCTATTAAAACCTAACACTGCACAGAAATGTTTGGGGCACCCTTTGCAAAATGTTGGATATCTTGTCCCACGGGTCCCCTGATTCCCCATTTTACAGATGAGGGAACTGAGGCAGGCAGTGGCATGCTAGGGTCACACAGATAATAACCAACGTAGGCAGGATTTGGACTTGTGCTTTCTTGACTCTGAAATCAGAACAATATCCAGTACAGTGCTTTTCTCACTTCTCTGTTATATATATGGGATGCTGTTCATGTCTAACCCAATACAGATATGAATGGTTAATGAGAAGCCAAAAAACTTAAATGGCACAGTGAAAATTTCACGGGACACATCTTAATCAGGGGACCTGGGTTCAAATCTCCACTCTGCTATCTGTATGTATGGCCCTAGGGAAGTCACTTGCTTTGCTAGGCCTAATGGCCCTTCAAGTTCTATGCCTATAATGTGCCTTCACATCCTCAGTCTACCCTTCCAGGTCACAGTCCCTTCCACCCTTGGAGAGATACGTTCAGAGGCTATTGTGTTTTTTAAAAAACAAAGTAAGGACACAAAAATAGCTCTGCTGGTGTCTCCCCTGCCAGGCTGGTCCTCAGCTAGGGGAAAGGAAGACTGAAAGGGAAGGACCACCAGAGAGAAATGAGAGAGATAGATGGAGTCAACAAGCATTTTATGAAGCCCTGCTCATGCCTGGTACTAAGCCAAATGCTAGGCATATAAACACAAGAAAAAAGAAATACAGTGCCTGCCCTTAAGGAGCTTCTACTCTTCCATGGGAAGACAACACAGAAAAGGGAGGTGAAAAGTGTGGGGAGGAGGGGGTGGGTTACCCATGTAGGAACATGGTGGCAAAGTCCAGAGAATGAAGGATGGCTGGTCTGGCCCATCCTCAAAAAAGAAGTACCAGGGAGAGCTCCCCAGTGGAAGAAGGAGAGCCCTGGGCAAAGGATATGGGGAGGGAAGGGCAGAAAAGGAAGGCCACTGCAGCATGGGGGCTGGGGCCAGAGAGAAGCACAAATGGCTGGTCTGGACCCTTCCTCAAGATGATGGGCCAAGGCTGGTGAAGGATGGCTGGGCTTGCTCATTAGTTGCCTGGGTGGATCTTTCTCCTCCACCACTACCCCCAACTCCATAACTTAATGAGAAAAACAATTGGGCTAGTGGCCAGTCCAGAACTGAACTTGTTCCCTCCTCCTCCTCCCCCTCCTATATTCCCTATCTAGTGAGGGGGCAGCACCATTCTGAGTCTGCCAGGCTCCCAATCTCGGAGCCATCCTGGGCTCCCCCCTGCCTCTCAGCCCGGTCCCTTCCAAGCTGGTGCCAAGGCCTTGTGACATCTCTCGAGCGTGCCCCCTTCTTCCCTCTGACACAGCCACCACACTGGAGCAGCCCCTCATCACCTTGCAGCTGGACTACTGCCATAGCTACTGGGGTGGGGCCTGCCTGCCTGAGGTCTCTCCTCCCTCCAGACCATTTTCCAATCAGCCACCAAAGAGATCTTCCTAAATGAAGGTCTGACTATGTCACACCCTACTCAAACTCCAGTGACTCCATATCACCACCAAAATAAAAAATAACATACTTTTTTTTAATGTTCAATGCCTTTTATAAGCTAGCCCCACACCTTCCCAGTCCTTTTATATCTTACTACCCCCCAACACACACCACACACACACACATACACACACACACACACACTCACTCACTCTGTTCCTCATACAAGACTCCAGACATTCTCTCTGCCTGTTGCCCATGCCTGGGAGGCCCTCCCAGCTTTGCCATCTCCTGTTCTCAGGCCCCTCCCAGTTCTGACATCCCCTATGCTCAGGGCCCTCCTAATTCTGACATTCCTTGTTCTAAATTCTCAGACTCTGCCTGCCTCTGACATCCCATGTTCTAAGTTCTTTTGCCCTTGTGAAATGCTGTCATTTCCCATTCAATTTTCCATAAGCCCCACCAGGGAGGTGTGTGTTCTCTAGGAGGGGGACCTAAGAGCTCCAGAGTCCTGAACTCTCTGGACACTTTCCCTTCCCCCTACCCCTCCCACCCCTCCCCCAGACATTCTCTCAGGACCAAGTCCCCGTGTTTCCTGAGTCTCAGGCTCTGCTGCTTTGACCATATTTTGGAGGCTGACCCCACAACAGACCCCACCCAGGTGGGGTGAGGCAGGCAGAACCCAAGGTCCCAGGCCAGAATCTCCTTTGCTCCACTCGTACACTCTCTTGGGTGAGACAAAGATTGGGTTTTACCTGAAATGGTTTTTAATGGGTCTTGTGGAGATTCGTTGTTGCCATTTCTGGATATTCTAGAATTAAATGTTCCCTTGTAACCATCATTTAAGCAAAAACAGCTGCTGATGGTACAGAGGGCCACTAGGGGGTGCCAGAGTGCACAGAGCACTCATCTTCCTGAGTTCAAATCCACCCTCAGACACTAACTGTACGCAGACCCTGGGCAAGTCACTTCATCCTGTTTGCCTTAGTTTCCTCATCTGTAAAAATGAGCTGGGGAAGAAAATGGCAAACCACGCCAGTATCTTTGCCAAGAAAGGCCCAAATGGGGTCACAGAGAGTCAGTCAATACTGGAGAGCAAACAGTTCAGGCAACATTCTTCCTTGTAGTCTCCCATTTTTTGCCAAGCAGAGGGGCAGGCAGGAGTTCTTCACCTGTCCTCCATCATGGGCCCTGTTGGCAGCCCAGTGAAGACTGTGGGCTCCTCTCGGAATTACATCTGTAAGTACACAAAATGTAACACGCAGGGTTCCCAAGGAAACCAAACATACTGAAATGTAAGTCTCAAAATACATTTAAAAAATAAAAACTTCCTGGGGGAAGACACAAGATGGCAGCTGGAAAGCAGGGACTCACTTAAGCTCTCCCCCAAATCCCTCCAAACACTTGTAAAAAATGGTTCTGAACAAATTCCAGAGCTACAGAACCCATGAAATAGCAGAGGGAAGCAGATCTCCAGCCCAGGACAGCCTGGATCTATTGCATGGTGCTGGGAGTGGAGCACAGCCAAAGGCTGTGCCAGGACCAACCAGATTGGGAGTCAGGCAGTGCAGGCCTTAGGGCCATGAATCACTGAGCTGTGGCAGTTACCAGACTTCTCAACCCACAAACGCTAAAGACAACAGAGCAGGTTAGTGGAAAACTTCTGGATAGGGGTGAGAGAAGTGTGCAGTCTGGCCCCAGCCCTGGGGGCGGTGGAGGTGGCACGGCAGCAGCATCAGGAAGCTCCTGTGGCTGCTTCCAGAGCTCCGGTGTCAGCTGCTTTCCAAGTCCCTGGCCCACCCGGTGGGAGAAATCAAGCAGCAAATCAGAGCGGGAATGCAAGGAGGGCTTTGCTGGCCCAGAGGCAGGGTTCTCCTGCTTTGCCCTGTTTGAATCTGGGTGATGGTCCTGGTTGGCAGCTCCTGGAAGAGGAGGAGTGCTGATATGGCAGAGCTTCTGGTGAAGGTGGAGTAGAAGTAGCTCTGAAAACAGCAGCACAGCCCCTAAAGCTTGGGCAAAGCACTCTCCACTCTAAAGGCAGTCATAATCTGACCAAAAGCTCAAGGGTCAAGTAGCTGGCTGGGAACATGAGCAGCAAGCAGCATAAAAGGACTCAGACTCAGACTATAGAATCTTTTTTTTTTTTTTGGTGACAACAAAGATCAAAATATACAGCCAGGAGAAGTCAACAAAAGTCAAAGAGCCTACATCAAAAGCCTCCAAGAAAAATATGAATTGGTCTCAGGCCATGGAAGAGCTCAAAAAGGATTTGAAAAAGCAAGTAAGAGAAGTAGAGGAAAAATTGGGAAGAGAAATGAGAGTAATGTAAGAAAATCATGAAAAACAAATCAATGACTTGCTAAAGCAGACCAAAAAAATACTGAAGAAAATACCAAACAAAATAACACTTAAAAATACACTAACTCAAATGGCAAAACAGCTCCAAAAAGCTGATGAAGAGAAAAATGCCTTGAAAGGCAGAATGAACCAAATGTAAAAGGAGGTCCAAAAGACCACTGAAGAAAATACCACCTTAAAAATTATATTGGAGCAAATGGAAGCTAGTGACTTTATGAGAAATCAAGATATTATAAAACAGTACCTAAGGAATGAAAAAATGGAAGACAATGTAAAATATCTCATTGGAAAAGCACTGACCTGGAGAATAGATCCAGGAGAGATAATTTAAAGATTATTGGACTACCTGAAAGCCATGATCAAAAAAAGAACCTGGACATCATCTTTCAAGAAATTATCAATGAAAACTGCCCTGATATTCTAGAACCAGAGGGTAAAATAGAGATTGAAAGAATCCAGTGATCACCTCTTGAAAAAGATCCCAAAAAGAAAACTCCTAGGAATATTGTTGCCAAATTCCAGAGTTCTCAGGTCAAGGAGAAAGTACTTCCAACATCTAGAAAGAAACAATTTGAGTATTGTGGAAACACAATCAAGATAACACAAGATCTAGCGGCTTCTACGTTAAGGAACTGAAGGGGTTGGGATATGATATTCTGGAGGTCAAAGGAGCTAGGATTAAAACCAAGAATCACCTACCTAGCAAAACTGAGTATCATGCTCCAAGGCAAAATATAGACTTTCAATAAAATAGAGGACTTTCAAGCTTTCTCAGTGAAAAGACCAGAGCTGAATAGAAAATTTGACTTTCAAATACAAGAATCAAGAGAAGCATGAAAAGGAAAACAAGAAAGAGAAATCATAAGGGGCTTAGTAAAGTTGAACTGCTTTGTTTACATTCTTACATGGAAAGATGATATTTGTATCTCATGAAACCTGTCTCAGTATTAGGGTAGTTCAAGGGAATATACCCATATATACATACATGTATATTTATATGCATACATATAAATGTGTATATATATATATGTATATATATATATATACATATATATATATATAGAGAGAGAGAGAGAGAGAGAGAGAGGTACAGGGTGAGTTGAATATGAAGAGATGATATCTAAAAAAATAAAATTAAGGGATGAGAGAGGAATATATTGGGAGAAAGAGAAAGGTAAAGATAGAATGGGGTAAATTATCTCACATAAAAGTGTCAAGAAAAAGCAGTTCTATTGGAAGGGAAGAGGAGGCAGGTGAAAGGGAATCTTGTTCTCATCAGATTTGACTTAAGGAGGGAATAACATACACACTCTATCGGGTATCTTACCCCACAAGAAAGTAGGTGGAAGGGGATAGGAGAGGGGGGATGATAGAAGGGAGGGCAGATTTGGGGAGGAGATAATCAAAAGCAAACACTTTGGAAAAGGGACAGGGTCAAGGGAGAAAATTGAATAAAGGGGGACAAGATAGGATGGAGGGAAATACAGTTAGTCTTTTACAACATGATTGTTGTGCATAATGACACAGGTGTGGCCTATGTTGAATTGCTTGCCTTCTTAGGGAGGGTGGGTGGGAAGGGAAGAGAGGAGAGAATTTGGAACTCAAAGTTTTAAAAGCAGATGCTCAAAAAAAGTTGTTTTTACATGCAACTGGGAAATAAGATGTATAGAGAATGGGGCATAGAAATCTATCTTGCCCTACAAGAAAGTAAGGAGAAAGGGCACGGTGGGGGGTAGTGGGGTGACCGAAAGGAGGACTGACTGGGGAACAGGGCAATCAGAATATATGCCATCTTGGAGTTGGGGAGAGAGCAGAAATGGGGAGAAAATTTGTAACTCAAAATCTTATGGAAATCAATGTTAAAAACTAAAAATATTAAATAATAAAATATGAAAAAAATAATTAAAATAAACCTTCCTGGCCCTCAGGTCAAGATCCTGGGTCTACATCTGAGATTTTGTTTTCTGCTTCTCCAAGAAGTCTTGTCCCCTGTGAGAGAGCAGACACTCAGAAACAATCACCGTAATAAAATAACATTCATATTTGTTTGCCTTTGGCAGCCCTTTACAATTTACAAACCACTTTCTGGTCCTCCCAACCACACTGTGAAGTGCAGGAATCGTATCGTCATTTTATAGCAGAAGGAACAAAGGCCTAGGGACACAGCCACTTGCCCGAGGCCACACAGGAAGTTGGCAGAACCTGGATCACCTGACTTTGTCCAGAACTCTTTCCAACTCAGTTCCTCCAGTGACCCTGTAATGGCTCCTGCTCAATTTGAAACACAATAAGCTGGTCCAGAGAATCATTGGATTCTTTAAAACCATTCCTTTTTAAAAAGTCTGTTTTCCTTTTTTCCAGAGCTATATTTCAGGAAATCCTAAATGAAAACTGCAAATGACAAAAAGTCCCAGGATGTGGGGGACGGGAGGGGAAATCTAGCTTCCAAACCTCAACGTATCTTATAAACAACCAAAAATTCTATTCCCGAGGACAGAGCACCCACAATGAAAGGATATGTTCCCCCAAGTGGAGGGAGTGCCCACATGTGGTGAGGGGCTGCAGTTGGGTGTGACCGCATCTCAGCCATCACTGGTCATCCTGACTTCCCATCTTGCCAATGGACTCCAATGCCTGGAGGACAGAATGAGGCTGATGCCTCTTCCAAGCTCTGCCTCATTGATGTCCAATTCACAAGCAAGTCATGACATCAAGAGGGTGATATCATCTGTACTCTTCAATGGCCGAGTCCCTCTGTCCTAATGGATTCTAGAACTTTATCAGAAAATATCCATGATGCACATGGGGAAGGATCTACTTTCTCCCCTTTTCTCCTATTTGGCCCAGCTTTTGCTGGTCTCCAGTTCATGGCACCTCTGATATTCCTCCATAATTTCTCAAAGATGCACAAGTTAAGAGATTCAGCTATCACAGCCACCACAGTCCTTTTGAGTGGCCCAGGATGCATCATAGGACTATAGATTTAGAGCTGGAAGTGCCTTTAGAGACCCTCTGTTCTACCCCTCACCTATTTTTCAGAAGAGAAAACTAAGGCCTTGTGAGGTCAGTGACTGGATCAAGGTCACACAAATAGACGGCAATTGGCAGAATCAGAATTTGAAGCCGTATCCTCTGACTCTCAAATCTGTGCTGTACCTTGATGCCAGTCTAGTGACTTATTCTCACTAAGAGCAGCTAAGCTTTCATCTCCTCACTTAGCTTGGGTTCCAATTCCTTATTAATAATTTTCCCTCTAGCCTTTTGGATCCCCAAATCCCTCTCTTTGGTAAAGAAAATAAAAGCAAAGACAGAGCTAAGTAAGTTTGCCCTGAGTTCTTACCATGGTCCATTGGCCCAGTCCATGGCACAGTCTTGACCCCTTTCCCATCCTCCTGGGGCCCCCAACCTAGCTTTAAACTAGCCATTCCTTTCCTACCCTGAGCCCTCATCAAGATGGCATCATGACTGCCTGTGTGACATTGGGTGGGTCATTGTTCTTAACTCTCTGTTTGATCTTTGGACCCAGTGAGGGAGGAGGTTGGAGAAGGTGGCTTCTGGAATACTTTCCAGTGATGGAGCCAAGATGCTGTGACTCAGGCTCAGCTCATTCTGAGGGTCATGGGAGGGACTCCAGAGGGCAGTCCAATTCCCCTGCTTTTACAGATGAGGAAACTGAGGCACAAAGGGAATGAATGACTTCCCCAAAGTCACTGTGGTAATTATAAGCAGTCCTGAATCCTGCTTTTTAAAATAGGTCTGGAAGAAGCCCCCATGCCCCTCCCCAAGCCACGTTCCATTTCTAAACCACCCTCCCTTTTTTTTCTTCTTCTTCTTTCTCATTGGTTTCCTTTATGAAACCTTCGGAATCCCAGTCCTGAGAGCTTCCCCTCTGCCTTGAGCCAATTTTTCCCACAGAATTGAGTCTATGGGATGCTACCTATCTTTTAAAATCTGTTCCCCCTTCAGCTGGGAGGGGAGGAGATGTCAGACAATGCCAGGTTTTCCTGTCTTTGTGGGTTACAAATTCTGAGTTGAAGTGGCAGCTTCACCCAGCCCCCACTACCCCTCCCAGTGCCCTCAGCCCTACTGCCTCTCAGTGCCCCAGCTCCCAGTGCCCCACTGCACCCCAATGCCCCACTGTGCCTCAGTGCCCCCAGCCCCCACTGCCCTCCAGCCCCCACTGCCCTGTCACGGATCCTGTAGGGATGGGTTCAGGGCTTCTCCGGTGAATGTTTTTAACCCCCTGATTGCTGAGAAGAAAAAAAATCTCCCCCAAGACACGATTCAGATGAGTGATGCATTATTCACATTTTATCCATCACTTTCCTAAGTCTAGACAATCAACCAATTATAGAGCAAGGCCTGATGGTTGAATGTGCTGATTTCCATGCCCGACACTACCCTCTGCACCATCCTGTCTGCCTGTCCTTCTTTAAAGTCATGCTCTGGGAATGTTTGTCTTGTCTTTTATGTTCAGTCTGTGGCCCAATAAATGGCACAGCAATGTAGTCCAGAGCAGAGAGCCCTGTCTGTGGAGTCAGCCAGCCTGACTCTAACTGGGCAACATTTGGGGTGGGGTAGGAAGGATGGGTATACACATTCATTAATCACCTATTGTGTGGCAGGCCCTGTACTAAGTCCTTTACAACAACCCTATGAGGTAGGTGCAATAGTTATCTCCATTTCACAGTTGGGGAAACTGAGGCAGAGTGAAATGGCTGCTCAGGGTCACTCAGACCATTAACCTCCCAGTTACTCCATTTCCTTATCTGAAAGATGAGGAGCTAGACGGCCTCCACAGGCCCTTCCTGCACTAAATCTATGACCTCCACTTTGGGAGTTGGGGGGTCTGGGTCCAGACTCACTTCTGCCACTGACTGGTGAAACCTTGGGCATATCTTGGCTCCTCTTGGAATCTCTGTCTCCTGGTCTGTAAAATGGTGGCATTGGGCTAGAAGGTCTCAAAGGCTTGTTCTGCTCTCAAATTCTATCACTCTCCTTCTGGAGTGGTGGAAAGAGTAGTGTACACTGTCCAGGACCTGAGTTCCAGTCCTGACCCTGCTTAGTCATCTGCGTGCCTCTGGATGAATCCGGCTCCTCCCTGGGCTTCATTTTTCTCCTCTGTAAAATGGAAGAGTTGGATCGGATGGCTGCTAGGTGCAAAAATCCATGAAACGGGCACCCTACGATCCCCTGTTCATCGAGAGCCAACCTTTGCCGCCATTCTCACATAGGCCACAAGATGGCAGCCGCACTTCAGAAAAGAAAGAAAGTCCCGGCATGCCAGACTTGAACACAGGGAGTTTACGGCTGGAAAGGCCTTGAGACCACTTTGTCTATGGGGGCCGTTCCCTCTCACTTCTGGAGAGCACAGGATGATCACTTAAGAGACAGAGGGGACACGGAAGGCCAATAAGTCAGTAACTGTGACGCAGAGTTGTGCCTTGCCCAAGTGCCAATAGCTAATTAGTACTTGAAGCAGAAACCGCACCCAGGTCTTCCTGACAGAGCCCAGCACTCTGTGTGCTACAGCAAGCTGAGCTTCATCAGTTTCTGCTTGAACCCTACCTAGGGGTGAGACGTGACATTGGTCTTAATATTCAGAGATGGCCAGGCGGCCCTTGAGCTCGGATCCTTTCAGGTGGCTCCTGAACTAGGGTGGGAAGGCATAGGGGGTGTCCAGACAAAGGGGCTAGGTCTCCAGCATCTTCAGCCTACGGATTCCCATAGAACAGATGCTCTCTGAGGGCAGGGACCGAGGCACGTTGGGTTTCATATTCCCAACATAGAACACAATGCCTCCTACGTGTGGAGCAGTGCACTTAGCATTTTATAAATGTTCTCTCATTGGATCCTCACGAAGGCCCTGAGACAGAGATACTGTTACTTCTGCCCACTGAGGAAACTGAGGCAGATAGAGAGGTTAAATGACTTGCCCAGGACCACACAGCTATGAAGCATCTGAGGCTGGATTTGAACTCAGATCTTCCTGACTCCAGGCCCAGTTCTCTACCCATAGGGCCACCTAACTGTCTTTTTCCTTCAGGGTAACTAGGGGTAACCTTGAGGGCTTGTGACTTCTATGACCATTGCTCTCAAGCCCCTGCCTGGTATGCTCCCCCATTTCAATCAACGAGCAGAACTCTGTTAGTTTCTAGAAAGGGGAGTCTCTATTGAGAAAGCATAACAGAGATCATAGCTACAAATTCCCCATCCCAGCTGGGGATACATTCACCCCTGGCATCCCTAAGGTCCCTGGGGAAAGTGGGTACAGTAGGAGTGAGGCACATGTGTGAAGGATACATCTGGCCACAGAGTATCTCCCAACTTCCTTCCTTTGTGTCCTTTCGAGGAGTCCTCAGGTGGCTCCCCTTAGGCATAGCTCTCTGGGCTCAGTGGACTCATGCCTTTCTGGAGCCCATAGTTAGCTATCTCTCATGAGGGGTCAAGCTTCCTGAAGCTGCTACACTCTCAGGCTACTATTCTCTATCTTTAGAGCTCACTAGCCAACAGAACCTCTCAGACATCTCTGATGGATCCCCCCTACCTGCCTTAAACTTACACAGGCACTTGCAGCTCAGGGTACTCATTCACCTAAGGTAAAAAATGTGCAAACACACAGAAGACCAGACTTGACCCACTCATGGACATTTAGAGTCCAAATGGGGGATAGAACTCCTGGCTTTCCCCATCTGGCAATCCCAGTGGTTCGCCCTTCCCCAAAGCTTCCAGAGAAGAGAGGAATCTCATCTGCTCAAATCCTCCGAATGCACACTCAGCTTCAGTCCAGCAACTCGTGAGTCCCCAACCTTTCCCATTCCAAAGCCAATTAAGAGGCTTTTTGTCACCTCCACAACCACGGATGTGATGGCTGGAGCCAGGCTCCAAAGTGCTACATGTTGGATTGGCAGCATGCTGAGAAACTCTGCCCCTGTGCAACCCACTAGGAAGGGCAAATCTGAGCATGCTCAAAGGCCGGGTCCCTCATTGGTCAGTCCCCCATCCCCACCCCATTGCACTGAAAAAATGGAAAAACAAGCTTATTGTTCTGTTGACTCATTGTCGAGTTGCTTTTAAACCTTTAAAATAAGATTCTAAAGTGCAATGTTAAAAGCAGGTCATTCATCCTGCTGCGTTTGTAGTTTTCAAGGATCTGAAACAAAAGCTGGACCGAGAAAATAGCAAGTGGGGTTTATATGTGTGTGAGCACATATGTGTATATTCATGAGTGTATGTATGTGCATGTGTATTCATGAGTGTATGTGTATGACTGTGTATGTGTGTGTGTGTGCTGAATATGAGTATGTGTATGGCTGTGTATATGTGTGTGATTGTGAGTGTATATGAGTGTGTGTGAGTGTGTGGGAGAGAAACAGACAGTCAGTGACAGATTGAAACAAAGACTGAGAAACAGAGACAATTCAAAGGCAGCTTTCAGGAGTGTGAACCTTTGTGGCAGAGAAGAGAACTGACTGTGTGAGAGAGAAAGAGCCCCAGCCACCAGGAGTCAAGATGCAGAGGAGTAGGAACAGAGAACTTTGCTGAGTAACTACCAAAGGAACCGTACCCTGGGGAGAGCTAGGAGGACACCAAAAAGGACGTCAGTGACCTGCAGGGTTGGAGACTTGAGTTACCTTTGCCACATGTGTTTCTGACATTAGATCCTCATTTCCAGTGCACTCTAACTTTGTGCTCACCCTTTCCACTAATGGATATGCTTTGTATATGTTTGGGAGGATGTGCTCCCCAGTTTCTGGACCCAATGTTTTGCAATTACTGTCCTTCCTGTATCAGCTCGGCAAATGTCTCTGCTATAGCCTTATAGTGTCTACTGGCAGACCGTTAAAGACAAGTGCACTTGTGGGGGTCATGAACTATCATTTTAGGACTGCAGACCCACAGAATGTCTTTGAAACTGGGGGGTAACTGCTCTCTGTTTGATCTAACCCATCCATGTGCATGCGAGTCCAAGTTGGGGGCAGGGTGGTACTACACCATTAAATCCTTTGTCAAATGGATGAAATGTTAAGTTTTCTTTCCAGTTTAAAAAGTATTTTCATATTCTTACTTTCTAGGTGGCGCAGTAGAGAGAGTGTGAAAATCGGAATTCAAATCCAGCCAGACACTTACTGACTGTGTGACCTTAGACTTAGCTTCTGTCTGCTTCAGTTTGCCCATCTGTAAAATGGAGATAATAATATCAAAGTTATCCTGAGCATCAAATGAGATAACATCTGGAGAGTACTTAGCACAGCACCTGGCACCTAGCCAGAGCTTAATATACCCTTGTTTCCTTCCCTCCCTCCCTTTCTCTCTCCCTCCTTCCTTCCTTCCTTCTTCCCTCCCTCCCTTCTTCTTCCCTCTCTCCTTCCTCCCTTCCCTTCTTCCTTCCTCCCTCCTTCCTTCCTCCCTCCCTCCCTTTCTCCCTCCTTCCTTCTTTCCTTCCTTCCTTCCTTCCTTCCTTCCTTCCTTCCTTCCTTCCTTCCTTCCTTCCTGCCTTACCCCCCTCCTTCCTCCCTTCCCTTCCTCCTCCCTCCCTCCTTCCCTCCTTCCTTCCTTCCTTCCTGCCTTCCTTCCTACCTTCCCTCCCTTCTTCCTCCCTCCTTCCTTCCTTCTTTCCTTCCTTCCTGCCTTCCTTCCTTCATCTGATCCTCACAATAGCCCTGGGAGGGAGGACAACTATCAGAGGATCCCAGATTTGGAGCCAGAAGGGGCCTCAGAGAAGGTTCCATCTGCCTCAACCTTCACACATTATAGATGGGGAAAATGAGCCCCAGAGGGAGCAGTGACTTGCCCTGGATCACCTACCGGTAGAGCCAGAATTTGAACCTGGGTCCAGGTCTAGAGATATTTTTGCTACGCCAAGGTCATTCTTCATTTTACAGATGAGAAAACTGAGGTTCAAAGAAGCCTGAAGTCACAGAGGGGTGTGGCAGAGGTTTGAATTCAGATCTCCTCTGTTATCCTGGACACTGGCCCTTGATGGCAATTAGCTTTCCTGTTGACCCCTTGGCAACTTTTATTTCAAGTCCGGCTCCTGTGACCTCCTAAGGTCTATGAGCCTACCCAATTCTGCTGCCAATCCACCATGTGACCTTGGGCGAGTCATTGGCTGCTCTGTGCTTCAGTTCCCTCCACTGCCCCTTCCAGTTCTAAGCCCTTTGTTGGTATGAATGGCCTCCCATGGCTGGAGATGCTGCTGGACTTCTCTGTTTTCAGGGGAAGTAGTGCTAGGAGAATGGGGGACTCCACCCAGGAGGGGGAGACTGCCAGGGAGGAGGGGGGAGACCACCCTGGGAGGAGGGGGAGACCACTAGGGAAGAGGGGAGAGACTGCCCTGGGAGGAGGGGGGAGACCCCTGAGAGCCCCAAACATCTGGCAGTCCAGAAGTGTCCTTGGAGGTCCTTGGAGATGACGAAATGGCACCAGACCCCAGACCCTCTCCTCCAACCCCACCCCAGCTCTTTCCCCAGAGGAGCTCACAGCAGCCTGGGCCAAGCCAGGGCCCTGTCAGAGGAGAGGCTGAGGCAGGGGAATAAACATTTCTAGAGCACCTACACAGCCATTGTCTCATTTGATCTCCACAACAACCTTGGGAGGGAGGGGCTGTTACCATCCTTATCTGACAGTTGAGGAAACTGAGGCAAACAGGGCTAAGTGACTTGCCCAGGATCACACAGCTAGAAGTGTCTGAAGCTGAATTCAATCTCAGGTCCTCCTGACTGCAGGCTCAGCCATTGAAGCAGCAGCTGCCCAGGCTGTTGTTGGCAAATGGTCAGATGATGCAGGGAGCCCCAAACAAGGAAGAGGAGGAGTAGGAGGAAGAAGTCCCTCTCTCCTCAGCTTTGCCTGGGCTTGGCATCCAACCTGGGCACCATGTTGTAGAAAGCGCTTAGCTTTGCTCTGTGTGTAGCTGGTATGGGCTACCTCCAACCCCAAACTCCATTAGGTCACAGGCTCCTTGAGACAGAGGCTGCTTTTGCCTTTCTTGTCCCCCCAGGGATCAGCACAGTGCCCGGTACACAGTAGGTACTTAATAAATGCTTGCTGATAGACCTCAAAGGAAGGTGACAGACAGTGAGAGCACTGGAGACCAGGCCCTCCTGGGTGAAGCAAAGGAACCAAGGATGTCTGGCCTGGATAGGAGAAGGCTCTGGGCCCATCTTAGGAGGTGAGGATTGGTCTGCTTGGCCCTGGAGGACAGCACCCAGAGCCAGGGGTCACTCTCCTACATGGGGCCCCACCCCAGACATTGCAGGTGAAACAGTCCTAGGCAGAGCTAGAAAGGTCTTTCACACATAGTTCAGGCTTGAAAGGGACCTTAGAACTTAGAACACAGAACTATGGGGCTAGGCAAGGCCTTAGAACACCAAATGGCACTCTCAGATCTTTGAGCCCAAAGCCTCTATTTTTTGGAGCAGGAAGCTCTGGCCCAGACTAGAGGCGGCTTCGGCTGGCCTAGAACCCAAGCCTCTTGGCTCCCAGTCTGGGCCACTCTTCTGAATGCTGCCTCCCATCCTGGTCCTGACAAGGCTGTGGCAGCCTCCATCACCTGAGGATGGCTCACATGGATGAAATGCCCCAAGGCCTCATGGGGCTGGGAATCTCCATTCCTGTGGCGATGGAATGCTCTGTTCCAGGGAGTAGCAGACGGTGACCTTGGGGTGGGGCAATTTCCTCTGACAAAGCTCACAGGCGGTGGTGGGGGGGCACACCATAGCTCCCATTTCCGGACAATGGTTTGGTCTGTTTAGAGCTGTATGGCTGTCCTTAGACTAGTATAGATGGCTCCTTGGCAGTCTTTGGGGGTAACCTTCCCTCTGACCAGACTCACACAGCTCCCTAGACTAGAGGGAGGCCATGGGATGGAGCCTGTCCTAGGACAAGAATTCCCTCCATGAAAGCCGCCCCCCCCAACACACATACACACACACACACACACACACACACACACACACACACTGGCCAGTCATTCTTTGCCTAAAGCTGCTGCTCTGCTCCTTGGCCTGGTTCTGCCTCAGGGGCCAGGCAAAACCAGGCTGGTCCCTCTTCCCCAGGAGGGATCTCCAGAAGATGAGCTTGCCATCCCCACAATCCCCACACTCCAGCCCAACTCCAGCATTCCTGGCTCTGTGTTCTAAGGCCCTGGCCTGTCCATTTGCAAGCCAATGGCCCTAAATCTCCTACATGGAGGGGCCTCCTTGGCCCCTCCAAGGATCTCTGGTCCAAATGTGGGATTTCTTCTCCAGACTCCCTGTGAGAACTGTCTAGTTTCACCCTCACCTATTTGCTGCTCATTAACAGCATGGCTTAAGAACAGCAGCTTGGAGTCCTTCCTTCCAAGGTGTTGGGGTGTTTCCAGAATGTCACGAGGACCCTTGTTCCTCAGACTGCCTCCTGACAGGTCCCCAACTTCTCGACAGGCCCCAGGGCTCCCCACTGGCCCCACTTATCTATTCCACCAAGTTCCCAGAGCCTTCCCTAAACAAAAGGCACCTTCCTTCTTTTTGATCTCAAAGCAAAGCTCTGTTGGGTAGGGCCTGGGGGACAGATGCCTGTCCCTGACCACTTAGCCAGTCTTGAGAAAATATCGATGCACCCCACATGCTTTGGGCAGAATCTTGGAATCTCTGGAAAGGGCCACAGGTTGGGATGACCCCTGACTCTCACACACTTCTACAACTGGCCCAGGTAAGAGCCCAAGAACCTACAGAGACCCGAGGGATCATTTGGCCCAGTCTCTCATTCTGCAGAACAGGAAACTGAGACAAATTGACTTGAATGTCCCACAGTTGAGAGTAGCAAAGCTGACTTTCCAACCCCACCCCTCAGAACCCAGAGCTTTTCTTTAGCCCAGGGTGGCTTTCCAAAGAGCAGCACTGTTGACAGGCCTGGCTCTCACAAGTTTGCTGAGTGGCGGGGGGAGCAGTTTGTATAAATGTAACACCTAGAAATGCTGCTGAAATAGTACATGTAATGAACAAGGATGGATGAACGTTAACATGACTTTTTTTTTTAAGGGACCTTCTAACTCTAAGTCAGAGACAGGCTTGAGATAGAGGTCTCCCTGATGAGCAGAGAATAGATTCAAGGACAGAGAAGAGGCTGATAGCTGGTTGGCAGGTCTGTGTTGTTTAAAAGCTTGGCCTCCAAAAGCAGCAATTCTTTCTGGGAAGGAAATCTGCAGATAGTTTAGACTCAGAAGGATGGATATCTTTTCTTGTGGAGAACAGCTGAGGAGCTCCTCTGACCTGGCCGCCAGGGTGGAAGTGTCCGCCACAGCTCAAGCTGAGCTTAACAGTTAGGGAAGATGGCAGAAGCAAGGCCTCTTCTGATGGAGAGGAGGTGCTGTGGCACCTGGGATTGGGGGGACCCTGGGACCATGAGACTCCTCGAAGGGGGTTGTTTTTGAGGAAGTGCCACATCCTGACAGCATCAGGAAGGAGAGAGCAGCAGCCTGGTAGTTGTCTTAGATTGTAAAAGAGACTGTCAGATGGAAGGAAACTTAGAGATCTCTTCTACCTACCTCAGGACCAGGAAAAGGAAGGGCCATACCCCAGGCCACACAGCTAGTGACCTCCTTGAGGGTAGGCATTGTAGGAGCGCATGCCCTAGAGTTCCCCTCCCAAATCCCACTGGAATCATGGGTTAGGGCCTCCAAGGGAAACAGCTACATCTCCCCTCGGTATTGTAGACTTCCTTGTTCTGTGGCCCCTCCCAGCCCTGACATCCCCTGTTCTCAGGCCCCTCCTAGTTCTGACATTATAACTTTTATGTCCCAAGGTGGAGCCCAGATCTGAGGCCATACAGTGTATTTATTCCCAAGCCTATTATCCTTCAGAGCAAGAAGAGAGCTGAGTTCAAATCCTGCCTCTGACCTTCAGTTTTTGTGGAACCTCCTGCCTACATAGGACTAGATGTTTATTCTGCCCCTCCCAGCTCGGAGATTCTGGGAAGCTTTGGCTGGACATCATCATCAAGTGCAGGGTTAGAAGGTAGGAGGAAAGAAGAACATTGTGGGCTGGAAGGGTCAGAGGGAGAGGGAGAGACATCAGAGAGTTACCAAAGGTGGGGCTCAGCTGCCTAGAACAGGTAGTGAGCTCCCTGTCACTGGATGCCACTTGTCAAGTCCACGCAGGCCACATGGCAGAAGAATGGGGGCTGGTCTGGGGAGGTGGGAGGACCTGGGTTCAAATGTACTTCTGGGCAGGCCCCTTCAGCCCTCTCTGAATCTCTGTCCTTGATCTGTAAATTCAGAATGAACTCACGGATCAAATTTCTCACCAGGACCCCCCCACACACACACACTGGCACACTACATTCACATGAATGCTCAGGCACACAATCCTCTCCATACACAGAGCCCTCAAGCTCAGGCATATAATGGAGCCCTGGAACTGCCCATTCCCCATTCCAAGAATGAGATATTCCTGGGGCCCCATGTGGATGAATATTTCATGAAACTGAATGAAAACAAGGCTCATTCCACCAAAATTCCCATTGGCAAAGACTTTATTGAAAAACTGCCCAAGCCCTGGCTTGACTGCCCAGCCCCCAGGGTGACCAGCCTTGGACAAGGACTTGTGGGCTGGGGGAGGAGGAAGCTCACTCCAGTGCCTGGGTGGGCACCATGCCATCCCTCCCAAGGGTCAGGGAGCCACGAGCAGCTGTGAAAGCCCAGTGGGCAGCGGTGGGTGGGGTGGGCTTCCATGTGGCTAGTGGGTGGACTGGACTGCTGTGAGGGCCCGGTGGGCAGCAGTGGGTAGGCCAGGTTGCAGAGAGAGCCTGGTGGCCAGTGGGTGGGCTGAGCTGCCATGAGGGCCCAGAGGGCAGCTGTGAGGGCCTGGTGGGCAGCAGTGGGTGGGCTGAGCTGCTGTGAGATCCTGATGGGCAGTGGGTGGGCTGAGCTGCTGTGAAGGCCCGGTGGGCAGCAGCGGGTGAGCCGGGCTGAGGCGGCCCCTCAGGGAAGGCAGTAGGTTGTATAGTTATCTTCTGATTGGGGCAAAATCACTACCCTGAAACCACACAACCTACTACCTCACCCCGCCAAGGCGCCGAGTAGAGACGTCAGAGGCAGTGGCCATGCAGGCTTCCCTTCGGGCTCAAGAAGCTGGCCCTGGACCTGAGGGAAAAGGCTCCCGCATCCCTGGCTGGTCCCAGAAAGCTGAGGCCCATTTCCCCCATCACCACCTCTCTGGAGCCCCATGCCTTGCGAGGCCCAGCAGTCTGCATCCATCCACCTAGGTTCAGCATCTCCTTTATGCACCCCTAGGACTGGGAAAGGCTGAGGAGGTGGCTGGCTCTGACTCACTCTACCTATGTGACCTGGGGTGAGTCCTCTCTCCCCACCTGTGCCCCAGGGTTCTTTGTTAAAGGAAGGCCAGTCAGAAAGTCTCTAAATTCCTCCTCTCTCAAAGTCAAGGGCTCGGAACCTCCCGAGTGTCCTAGACACCTTGGGCAGCTCATGGATTCCTTCTCTGAGTCGGCGAAGACAACCCAGAGAATTATCAAGGAAAACAATGATATGGGGGAGTCCCCAGAGAACCTGTTCTAAGCTCCCAGGGCCTTCCACAGAGTATCCCTGACATCCCTGCCTGCTGTGAGGAGCTCCTCCTGAGTCACAGCTACCTCAGTGTGCTGGAACAATCCCTGTTCCTTCCCCTAAGCCCTCCTTGTGATTCCATGGTACGAGAGACAGTGAAAATTCCATCATGGGCTGTCAAGGCTGGAAAGGAGACCCAAGAGGTCATGGAGGCCAACTGGTTCATTTTACAGAAAAAGAAACTGAGGCACACAGCCAGCAAGTATAGCTCTCTGTTCTGGGTCTCTTGGCTCCCAGGACAATGCTTTTCTCACACTGATAGGGTACACAGTGACACAGACACCTGTCAGAGCTCAGCCATGATGACCTGGCCAAAAGTAAGGGAAGAAAATTGTTTGACTTGTTGGCATCCATAGGCACCTTTCCAAATCATTCTGCATGGATAGGTCAACATTTGAGGTAGTGTGATTCTGGGGGATTGGGAGAGTTGGTCGATGTTCCTCCAGAAATACCACCCATGGGTTCTCTCCAGGCCTTCACCTTCATTCCTTTGGCCAAGGGTCTGAACCCTAACAAACTCAGCTACCCGGGGTCAGGGCAACGGGGTGGGTATTGGCTACCCTACATATCTGTGCCAATGAATAGCATGACTCCTTATAGAGCATGCGGCTGGACTTCTGGGATTCTAAATGAGTAAGAGATCTACTGTCAAGTGTGGCGTCTGCCCCTGGAAGGGGTTCTGGGAGACATCCTAAGAACATCCCCAGTGACCCCGAGGGAGCCCTTTCCCCTTGTAAGGTCTATGTAATGAGAGGCTGGAGCAGAGGGTCTCTAAGACCCCAGCCCGGACATTCCCAGAGGTGAAGCCAGAGAGGAGAACACTGAGTCTGGCTTCCAGTGGCATTGGGCCAGCGACACTGCCCCAACTCTCAGCTGTCTGTTCTGGATGGTGCCATGCCTCTGCCCTGCCCCACTCTCTCCATCCCCCACGCACAGTGGGGCCCATGCAGTTAGGAGGCTTCCCCCTTTCCCACCCCTCGGCGCAGCGGGACGAGGTTCCCTGGGCTCTCTCCAGCGGCGATGCACAGCCACTTCGGGAAAGACAGTAGACTGTATAGTTATCTCACAGACAGAGGGAGCGACCCCCAAACTATACAACCTACTACCTCACCCCAAAGGGCAGTCGTTCTCCAGAGGGATGCTGGCTGGCCATCCATCCTGGGTGCTGGAGAGCCTAGAGAGAGAGAAAGCTGGACAGCCCGTGAGCCCTGCCTGCCCTTTTCCCCACTGCCCCTGGGGCTACTCTACATGTGGCCTTAGGGTATGCAGTACGGGGGTAGAACCCTGACAGTCTTTCAAAGCCTAGTTTAAATTCAATCTCTCTGCAGGAGCCCTTTCCTGAGCCCCTCCCCGCCCAACAACTTTGGAGCTTGTACCTTGTAAGGTACTTTGTGTTTTATATCTCCATTATCCATTCATTCATCCATCCATCCGTCTGTCTGTCCATCTGTCCATCTATCCATCCATCCATCTATCATCTATCGATTGATCGATCTGCATTGTCTACCCTAGTAGAATGGAAGCTTCCTGAGGGCAGAAACAGTTTTATTTTTGTCTTTGTATCTCTAATGTTGAGCGAACACCAGGTCTGGTCCATGGAAGGCATTTCCTAAATGTTTGCTGACCGACTGATTGATCGACTGACTTCTTGGGCCACTGAGGAGCTGGAGCATGCTCAGGAGCAGGTGCCCTGGACAGTAAAGGGCCTTAAGAATTGGTCAGAGGAGCATCAGGTGAAGAAACTGGGCATGTTTAGCCTGGAGAAGACCAAGGGGAACGACATGAAACTGTCCTCACATACCTGAAGGCCTGTTAGGGAGACTGAGGACCAGACTTGATCCACGTGGCCCCGCCTGATGAGCCAGGAGCAATGGCTGGCAGCTGCAGAAAGGAATAGCGCCTTCCTAGCACCGGGAGCTGTCCAGGGCTGCTGCCTAGGGAGGTGCTGGGCTCCTGGTCCTCGGTCCTTGGAGCTCTCCTAGCAAGGCTGGAGGACCCTGTGGCAGGGACATCCCAGTGATGAGTCCTGTATGTGCAGGTGTGACTAGAGGATGCTGTAGGCCCTTCACATTCTGCCTGCCTAGATTGTCAGAAATAAAACTGGCCAACCGTGAGAAGGCTCCCTTTGACACCGTCCTTACTGAGGCTTTCACACCCACCTGGTCTTCAGTTACACTCTATATTAGACCCAGCCTCTGCATATATGCCCAAGAGGCCCTAACGGAATGCTGGCTGTGTGAATGAACCAATCAATCACTCAAGGTTACCAGACATTTGGGTTTGAAAGACAGATGTTAGGGGCTTCCGCCGAATCTGGCCCTACATCTTTGGTCCTTCCAGCCCATCTGGAGTAAGAGGGTTGGGCTGAGCTCATTATCCTCATTTTCCAAGGAGGGAAACTGAGGCTAAGATGGGGGAGGGGGAGGGCTAAGTTGCCCAAGGATAATCCCAGGGCTGGCTGGTGGTGGAGTGAGCCAGGGCTCGGCCCCAGCCAGGCCCCTTGGCTTACCAGGGACACTGGGGAGTCCTCTGAGGTTTCCAAAGATGGTCATCTTGAACCCTCAGAAAGCCACATACAAAACACACCTTCCCCTGAGGTGGATCATCATCCTGGGTTGGCCATTAACTTGCCACGTGAGCTTGAGCATGTCACCCTCCCTGAATTTCAGTTTCTCCATTTATAAAATGAGCAGGTTAGGTTAAGAGTAGCTTAGGGGAAAGTGCTAAATCTGGAGTCAGAAGTCCTGGGTTCAAATCCTACTGATGCTTAGTCCTTGACCTTCCTTGGGCAACTCCCTCAGCCACTTGGAACTCAGTTTCCCCATCCACAAAATGAGCAGGTTGAGTCAGATCCCCGAGGATCCTTCTAGCTCTAGGATCAAGCATTCTATGCTTTTCTTTCTCTTACTGCCACCCCCACCCCCTTGCCTTAGAGCTGTGAGATGACCCACCGTTTCTTTCTAAAACATTCTGGTTAGTCTAGGGCCAGTCCAGTCTATACTTTCCTTGCCAAGACCAGTCCCTATCAGTGCTATAGGGACATATTTCTGGGCCCAGCCCAACCTTTGAGTACAAAGGGAAGCTCTCTGGGGCACACTCAGTCCCCCCCCTTCCCCCAGTGTTCCTGAAATCAGAGGGGAAGAACCTCAGAGTGGGGAGAGGCAGAGCCAGAAACCGAGGCTCTTGGAGCTCTGGTGGAAGAAGGACTCAGGCAGATGTGACTCTTCTTCTCTAGGCCAAGTTCATGCAGTCCAAATGCCACCATTTTGATTCTGACAAAGCGGCTGCCATTTTACTTGGCTGACAACCAGAGAGTTCTTTTAGGTGGTAAACAGAATGCCCGCCCTCAAAGTCTTGGTCTCTCTTTTTCTTCCTCTCTTCTTAAAAAAAATAGAAAGAACAAAAAATAACTCTGGCAACAGTCGGCTTTCCAGTGGAACAGATGTTTAAGATGAAAGCCGACATGACATTTCCATCTCTCATTGGCTTCTCCATGACAAAGGACTTAACTCTTTCCAGGCAGGGAAGAGGCCATTGATCTGGACTGGGGTCTGCAGCGAGCTCCAGGGTATCTGGGTGTAGAGATGGGGCAATGCCCACTTGGGACACACCCCCTCACTTGAGCCTCTGTTCAGTTCTGGGCCCCCCTGGGGCCAAACCTCAAGATAACTAACTATGCTTTTCCAATCATAGCTCAGGCCTGAGGGGCCAGGAAGTAGAACTCATCTTCTTCTTCGGACATGGCTGGCATCTGGCCTAGGCCAAAGGGACCCCTGAATTGTTACCATCTGCCTGAGACTGAGCTGGGGACCCTAGGAACTGTGAGTGCCAGGGAAGAGCTAGGGACAGCAGCAACACCCATACCTTTCTGGGATCTGGCTAGTTGGACAGGCCCTGAGGGCAGGAATTGGGGGCCTGGAGCCGTGAGAAGGACTGAGTTGAGAAGCCTGGTCTCAAACCCCAAATGGTACTCATTCCCCCAGTGACCTCTTGAACTTGGGTTTGCTGGGACGAAAATGCCAGACCCCAATGACCGTGCCATGGACACAGCAATTACCATTCTTCCTGAAACAAGACCCAGGTAGGCCCCCAACCACAAAAGGCAATGTTTGTTTTCACATCCTGGGCCCTAACATGTTTCCTTGCCTCCAATGAGCCTGAACCTTAAGGCTCTCAAGGGGCTTCCCTCAGGGCTCTAGCAGCCTCTTTGGCCCCATGAATAGAGCCTGTAGGCATTAAGCTCAAGTTCATGGTGCCGAACCATAGCTTGGGCCACTTCTGGGTACTCTAGGCTGCTCTAGCTTGCAGGCTCAAAGGGGTCCTAAGTGGGGGCCCAGCTATTGGTGAGGAGGTGCCATTATGATGGCAGATGCCTGAGGTCTTCTGGTGGAATCCTACAACCTCTGGTGTGTGTGTGTGTATGTGTGTGTGTGTGTATGTGTGTGTCTGTGTGTGTGTGTGTGTGTCTGTGTCTGTCTGTGTCTGTGTTTTGTCCTTCATTCTTGAGGACCATGACATCAGGAAGATGATGCCATGACTTGTAAGTGAATTAGACTTAAATGAGGGAGGGCCTCTGGAAGAGTCAGAAAGAGCACGAGCTTGGAAAATCCCATTTCTAGGGCAGAGTGGGCCAAGTGGACAAAGGGCTGAAGGAATTCCAGGTGCTGCCCTGATTCTCCCAGAGCTCTGTGATCTTTGCTGAGTTGGTCCAGCTCCGGATTCTTCACAAAGCTCCTCGAAGCCCTGCGAGATTGACGCCAAAGGTGCTTTGAGCTCTGCTCATTTCAGCTCCTGCCAAGGTGCCTCCAAGTTCCCCCATTCCCTTCTCTCCTGGGGAGGATGCATGATGCAGCTTTGGACCCCTGGCCAATGGCTTGACGTTGGAGCTTCCAGTGAGGAAAGGAAATCAGATTCAAGCAGAGGATTCCTACAGATGTCCTTTCAGATCCATTCAGTGAGGAAAGTGGGTCAGAGACATGATGAGGCACTATGTGGCATGATGGTGGAGATCCCTGGCATCTCCCAGAAAAGCCCTGGGCTTCACTTTTCTTTTAATCTTTTGGGAAGAAAAGGAGGAGAGGCAGCCACATGCAGAAACATCCGAGCCTCAGCAGCATTTTCTAGCCTGTGTGTGCTAGGAGACTGTGAGGTTGGGAAAGGGATGAGGATAATTCTGCACTGAGCTGGGGTGGGGAAGGGCACAAAAAATTTAATCTTGGGGTGACACTACAAGCCACAGGACCAAACGTTGCCTAGCTTCCCTGTCCTGACAGGTATCAGGTACTCTGCACACATCCACAAGAGACAAACATGGGAGGTTGTCCCATGAGGTCGCTTAGGGCAAGTATACAGATGGGGAAACTGAGGCCCAACTGGGGAAATGCCATGTTGACTTTCAGCAGTGAGCAAGACATAGGCCTGGAACCAGAGCCCAGGCCTCCTCAAGGATCAGGGGGAGCTAAAAATAGAAGCAATCCTGGGTTGTGTATCTTTGGAAGACAATGATGACTTCACAAGGATGGGCAAGGCTGGGCTGGGCAAAGGTGGGCAGGGAAAGGCTGGGCTGGCCAAAGGGACCCGCTGAGAACTAGAATGAATCTTAAGGGAAGCAGATTTCTGCTTGGAAACAGGTTCCCAGGGTAGCCAGGATGCTGCCCATCAGCTCAGCAGGATGGTGGGTGCCTGAGGGCAAACCCCAGAATGTCCACTAGGTGTCACCAAACAATTGTGGAGAGGACAGGCACACCCCCACCTCCTCACTAGGAGTCCAGTAAAATTGGTTCAGGGGCTCCAAGATCTAGAGCCCAGGGGACATCAGCACCTCCCCATTCTACAGATGAGAAAACTGAGGCCTACCAAGGTTTAAATGATTTGTTCAAAGTAACGCAAGCACTAAATTTCAGGGTAGGATTCAAACCCAGAAGAGGTTTTAGTAAGATTCTGCCTCCCAAACACAGACTCTCAGAGCTAGGAGGAGGCCTGAGAACAGGGGATGTCAGAGCTGGGTGGGGGGGCACTTAAAGACATCCATCATTTGGTAGAAGGGAAAATGAGGCATAGAGAGGTGAAGTCAGTTACCAAGCTCATTCCATGGGTAGTGGTATCAACAGATGAGGCCTGCTTGTGTGCACACATGGGTGGTTGTGTGTTCATAGAAAGTGCACTCGCTTTCTCCCTCTTCTCTCTCTCTCTTTCTCTCTGTCTCTCTCTGTCTGTCTCTCTCTGTGTCTCTCTGTCTCTGTCTCTCTCTGTCTCTGTCTGTCTGTCTGTCTGTCTCTTTCCCCCATAGTCCTCTCTTCTCTCTCTGCCTCTGTTTCTCTCCATCTGTGTCTCTGTGTCTCTGTCTCTCTCTCTCTCCCCCGCTTTTCCCAGCTCCCCCCAAACCCATAGCTCTCACTAACAGCTGGGCTCACATACCACCCTCCTTATAAGTCCCAGATCTAACAGGAGCCTCTTGGATGAGCCGGGCAGCTGCAGGCCCTTTGGTCTCTCTGGTGCATAGCCCTGAGCCCCACATCCAGATCACACCAGGCCCTGGAGGGGTGAGAGGCTGGCTTTCCAGGACCCCTTGCAGATACTGGCACAGTTGCATGGCTCCCTCCTGTCTTCCCAGACTGCTCAATGCTAGCCCTCGCAGGCCCCCCAGAGCTCAGTGCGTCGGCCTGCCTCCCCCCCGCCAGGGCCTTGCCCAGCCGCTGCAGAACTGGGCTTCCCAGTAGCCCACCCTGAGAACTCAGGAAGGGTGAGGGCCTAGTGGCAGATGCTACTGCAGGCTCTTTGGAGTCAGACATTAAAGAAATGCTTCTGAGGTCACTCCTTCCTGGGGAAACCAGACAGACAGACTCCCCCTGCCTGTATCCTCATCTGCTCTTCAGCAGAATTTCTTTCAGAGTTCCTTTGGCACCCAACAGTGTCCCCCATTCCCCACTCCCAACTCTCATCCACTCGCTGGCTCCATCACAGGTCATGATGCCAGCTCTAGAAGGAGCCTTGGCACCTACACAATATGGACCAATGCATTTAGTAGAGGGGGAAACAGAGTCTGAGGAAGTGACTCGCCCAAGATCTCATGAGAGGAAGAAGCAGAAATGAGCCGTGAAGCCAGATCCTCAGACCCAGTACTCTTTCCAAAAGACAATGGTTGAGGATTGGACAGTGACAAAAACCCAAAGACTAGCCTATCCCCAACAAAGGCAACAGCCTTGGAATTGGGGGAAGCCCCCTCAGTCATGGCATTTGCCACACACCCAGGGGTCACTCACCTCATCTCTACAGGATGCGCGCTGGGCTCAGCCCCACCACTCCTTCCTGCATCCGCCAACTGTCAGTGCTCTGATTCTGGGCTCTGCTCACCTCCCTCTCTTGCTTGGAAATGCTGTGGCTCCCTCCTACATACAGATAAAATCCAAAGTTCTTTACTCAACAACCAAAGACCACCAGCTCATCTCCAAAAAGGGAGGAGAGGGCAAGAGAGGAAGGGGGAGAGTGCACAGTGGACAGCAGGCATCTGCAGCCCTGGCACCTTACTTAGTGTTCCTGATTGTGGCAGAGCCCATGGGGGCCCCAGGATGACCCAGCTGCCAGGCCTGAGCAGTAGCATGGAGAATACAGTGCCTTGGCCAGCCTGCAGGCAGCCCAGGGCTCCCACTTCATCTAAGGTCAGTGATGGTTTCTGACTCATCAGAGGAGGCTGGGGAAAAACATCCTCTGTCTCTTCTCTGGCTACAGCAGAAGAAATTCTGTGCTTCTTCCTCCTGATCATGCTTGGCATGGTTTCCAGCCTGTTTCCTAACCTGGAACCTTCCACATGGTTCCCTCCCGCCAGAGGGAGGTGGCCAAACAGGACCGGTGGAGGCTGGATGGGCGTGGAGGGTGAGCGGGTGGAGCACAGGTGTGTTTCACCCACCCCCAAGTGACCACCCAAAATGTTTAAATCAGCAGATGATTGAGGACAAAAGTGCTAAGAGCAGCCCCAGAAGAAAATGGATCCAAACGGCCAGGGAAAGGGAACCCCAAGGGCCCTGGTCTGAGAACCAGCAGACCTGGGTTCTGGAGCAGGCTCCATGGCTTGCTGACTGGGACCTGAGGTGCTCCTCTCTGAGCTTTGGTTTCCCCTTCTGTATGACATAGTTAGTGGCGCTTGGGCTGCCCCTCCTGCCCCCACCCCCGCCCCGCCAAGGTTCATGGGAGGAAAGAGTATTGGAAAAGGCAGAGATGCAGAGACAGCACAGGCAACTTCTAGAGACAGATTTCTCTACTGAGACAATGGGCAGTTGTGGAGTCACCTTGGGAAAGTCACTGTCACTCGGAGCCGAGGGGCTCATCCAGAGAAGGTTCTCTGGCATTCCTTCCAGCTTCTAAAACTCAGTGTTTGACATGCTCTGTTCTAGACTCCTTCTAGCCCTGACATTCCCTGTTCTGAGGCCCCTTCCACCCTGATGTTCCCAGTTAGAGCTGGGAGGGGCCTTAGAACAGGGGATGTCAGAGCTGGGAGGGCCCTTAGAACTGTCAGAACTGGGAGGACCCTTAGAGTGTGGGAAGGGTCTCAGAACTGAACACAAAACTGAACACAGAACTGAAAGAGAATCTTCTCTGTACAAATGGGGAAACTGAGGTACAGAGCAGGCCAGCCAGCTCATGAGTAAGGAATCGCATTAGACTTTGGGCCTGGGTCTTCTGACTTTTGCTGGGCTGTGACCACCTGCCCACTGTCCAAGGGCCTCCCCGTCCTGCCTGCTGGTTGCAGAACGAGGAAGTCCAGGGCCATCCACTCAATGCTCACAGCGTTCCCAGGCTCAATCTGGCATTGCTGCCCAGGCAGCATCTGACAAAGGGAGGCTGGGTCAGAGCACCAGGCTGAGGGCTCTGGCATCGGGGCCTGGCAAGGGGCCTTTGGCAGAAACCCGCTGACATCTGTTGCCCCGACTTTCCTTTGCCTTCACTGCACATTCCCGGGAGGCATCACCCACCAAGCGTCTTTGTGGGCCCGGGCCTCTGGAGTGACTGCAGACAGAGGGCCATGAAAGGAGACAGAACGGGCCAGTGTTTAAAATAGGACCGGGGGGCTGCAGGCCGGGGGCGGGGGCAGTGAGAGACAGGTGTAGCCGTGTCTGTGGCGGGCCCATCAAGGCTGCTTCTGTGCGGCTGTGGGGGCCGGCAGACAGCCTAACCTCGTGGTAACCTCGACGTTGGCTCAGGGCCACCGGGACAGCTTGGGGGGGGGGGCCATAATGCAGCCAGTGTCTCTGCTCAGCAAGCCATGCGGACAATGGAGTCTGGAAGAAAGCTGGGGGGGGGGGGGCGTGGGGCAGAGGCTGAGAGCTGGAGCCACCTCATCTCCATGTGAAAATAGTCCATAAAATTCACAAGATGCTTGCTGGGGGGAAAGAAGAGGGGGCTGAGGACCCCGCCTCCTGTGGAACCCCGCCCTGCCCTCCCTAGGGTTTGGGAAGGTGCGGCTCCTGGCCTGGGAACATCCAATCCAAGTTCCATATTTCCCACAGGATGCACCTTAGATCCAAACAGGGCAAGGGCCTGGGGATTGTGCCTCCCAGCCCCTGCTGGGCTTTTAAGGGCCCGATGCCTCCTCCAGGCCACCGGCTCTGAGTGTTAGAAAGAGCGCCTGGCCCCACTGGGCAGCAGGGTACAAGAGGCGGGAGCAGGGACCCTCCCCAGCTCTCTGTCCACATCAGCGCCCAGGCCTAGCCCCGATCCTTGCCTTCTACTCATTCCCACTGGGCCTGCCTCGACTCTGGGCTCCTAACAGTCCCCCAGGCCCCAGCCAGAAACCCTTAAGGTGGGCAGAACTCACTTCTCTTCAGCTCTGAACCCTCCAGGGACTCCCTACTGCCGGTGGAGGAAATTCAGACTCAAAGCCCCCAGAGCTTGGGAGCCCCAGCCTTCTCAGCCTGCTTTGTCACCATGCCCTCCACAACGGTCAGTTCTCTCCGCCCTCTTGCTGAATTCCTGCTCAGGGAGCCCCTCCTCCCAGGAACACAAGGCACCTCAGGAGGGGCGAGGCTGGCCTCGGAGGCCAGAGCCTCCAGAGGCCAGAGCCCCCAGACTCACACCCAACCTGACCCTCGCTAGCTGCATGGCCTCGACAAGTTACTTTAGCTCTGAGGGGCTAATCTGTAAAACAAGGGGACTGGCCTCAATGATCTCTCAGTCTCTCCTGGCCCTGACCAGGGACCCACACTGCCATTACCTCCCCTGTGTCTAGCCCAGGAAAGGTGATCCAGAATGAATGTCATCTCATCTAACTCATTTAATGCATTCTGTAGTTGAGTCCACAGCCAAACAATGAAAAGTGGCATGGTGGGGGCAGCCCAGGTCACTTATGCCACGGCAGCAGTGACAGGATTCGTTTGGCATCTAGAGGGAGACAGCCCCTCGGCCCCACCTCAGGTCCTCCGAGTTCCCTGCCCATGGTTATCTGTTTACTCTGTCAGTCTTGGGCAACAGGGAGAGACTCAACATAGGTGTTTATCTTGGGACGGCAGCGGGCTTCAAATGCTTCTGGTCTGTGCCATAGTCTGGGCCCCACTGGTGCCAAGGGGAGGGACTGCTGTGGAATGAGGCATGGCTGTGCCCAGGGAGCCCCTTGTGGGAACACCGGTCCGGGCCTGTCCTGAGAGATCAGGTCTCAGAAGCCAGCCCTGCCAGGGGACCACCGGCCAGCAGTCCCATTCCTGGATCATGGCTAAATCCTCCACACAAAGTACAGGTAGAGAGTATGTTAGTCCCCCATGTTAGAGATGAGGAGACTGAGGCCCAGAGAGGGTACCAGAGAGAACCCAAGCTTGGACTCCCAGCTGAGTCTTCTGGGCTTTTCCCACGGGAGAAGGTGACTGAGAGCCAGGGAGGGGATGCTGGTGGTGGGACCTTGGAACAGAGAGAAAAGGACTTTGTTCTCCTCCTTGGGCTTAGTCGCAGGCACCAAAAGGCAAGTTGCGCCCCAGCAGTAGGATCAAGAGAGAAGCACAGGGGCCCTTGCTTCATTTCCTCTCCAGAGAAATACAAAGCCCCCTAATGCCCTCAATGATATGATGCTCAAGGATCACCCCGTAGGAGCGTGTGGGACCTGGGAGCTAGAAATCTGGCCTCATCACAGTCAGGAAGACCCAGGTTCAAGTCCCACCTTAATCGGTCAGGCTGAGTGCCCCTGGGTAAGTCACTGGATCTCTGTGCCCTGGCCACCTCCTCCTGCTCAGTGACAGATGCGCTTTAGTACCCCCGCCTAGGCAGAGGCCAGGGCCCTGCTGAGGAGGTCACGAGGAACCATGGTCAGAGTTCTTCAAGGTATCAATCAGTTGGGCTAGATTTTTCTTTTTTGGCTTTTAAACTCTGCTCTAAGTGCTGGTTCTCTGGGGGGCAGGAGGGGAAAAGAGGAAGGAAAAGTGGGAATCCGGGGGGTGTGGAACCCAGAGATCTCAACAAAGATCTGCTGTGGTAGAGGGAGCTTCCTCACTGGGAGTGCCATCTGCCAATGGCCCCAGCGGTCCTGAGCAAAGCAAGCTCTGTGGCAGCTGGGGTGGGCTTGGGGAGGCCTCTCCTAGGCACCAGGCACTGCGGCTGCCACCCTGCCCTCACAGTCTCAGGGGCAGCCAGCGTCCCAACACTCTGCTCTCTACAAATACACTGGAGGGACCATGGAAAGGACAAGCTGGGGGGGGGGGCAGACCCTTCCCTGGCAAGGGGATCAGGGAGGACTTCACCGGAGGCAGGCTTTGGGGGTACCCCGCCGGTTCGCAACCTGCACAGGTTGTGGGGTACACTTCAGGCTCTGCCCTCTCCCACAGGGGGCCCATCCCCTGCCCAGGGGCCATGACTGAAATTCCAAACTGATGGAGTCAGGCATGTACCAGGGTGTGGCAGGAGGTGCCAGGAGATGCCAGGAGGTGCCAGGAGATGGGGTTCTGAAACTGGCCCCGTTTCATCACAGACACGCCACAACATCTTCCCTTTTCCCAATAGGTTTAGAATTGTGGCAACATTGAATGCCAGAGCAGGAGGGGAACCACAAAGCTCATTCCAGGCCAATCCCCTCATTTTACAGGCAAGGAAAGTAGGGTGCAGAAATGGGTGCGGATGTGCTCCAAGCTACAGTGCGATGGCCTGAGCCCAGGGAGAGGAGGTAGCAGCAGACAGAGCACTTCACAGGGGCCTTGGTTTCCTCATCTGTCACAAGGTGACTGTGTGTGGCTTTGGGAAGTAGAGCCCTCTGTGTAGACTGACAACTGTAGACACTGCCTCTTGTACTTTAACAGGCCCTCCCAGAGGGCAGGGATGTCCTTCTGTCTGATGTCCCCAGATCCAGCCCAGAGATCCAGAGTTGGGGCTTGGTAAGTGCCCACCACAGGACCGACTGAGTGACGGAAGAATGGCCCCATCCTCCTCCTTACTGCCTCTACCTCAAGTTGGCCCAGGGTCTGCACCTGGGCCACAACAACCTGTTTTTAACATAGAAATGTTTGGAAAACTGCATTTCTAAAGAATCAGTTCCTCTGGCATCTCCTGGGCTTTAGCTAAGGCCACTGCCCTTGCCTGCCAAAGATGCCCAGCACTCGAAAGGCTTGGGTCTCCTCCTGTGGCCAGCTCAAGAAGCTGTGCTCTCCTCCACAGGCTGCTGGATGTCAGAATTCACTCTCGCTGGGGCATCTCTGCTCCAGGCTCACCTGCCCCACAGGCTTCAAGCCCCTGTGACACAGCCTGTCCTCCTAAACCATTCCTATCACAGAACACCAGACCTGGGTTCAAATCCCACCTCAGACCACGAGCTGTGACTGTCTTGGGCCTCTTTCCTTCTCTGATCCCATGAGCCTCTATGCTCTATCCACTCAGGGCTGGTCAGCAGCCAGAGGCAGCAGGGCCTACAGGGAATGCCAATAATGACCACCTCTCTTGGACTCAGTTTCCCCATCCCTAAAATGAGGCCAGCCACTACTTGGAGGAGAGTGCTTTGTAGACCTGTCAGCCAGTCCCCATTATTCATAATTAGAACTCCCATCATCATCCCCTAGGTGCCATGCTCCCAGGGTCATTCCACGGGTGCTCAGACAAGGCTGTGGGGTCACCCTCACTCATCCAGGCTTGCCCAGCTGCCCTAACACTCCACATCCTCTCCCCTGCTGGGATCTCCAAGACCAGAGTTCTCAGAGGTTGTCCTGGGCCAGCCCTGAAGCCCTCCAACACCCAGAGGAACAGGAGCTGGGGGCCCCTCCAGCCTGCCCCAATGCTCACCTCCTTCCTTCTTGTGGGGGGCTCCAGGCCTCCTCCCAGGCCCAGCATGGCAGTCTTTTTATGGAGCTCTGTTGAGGATGCTTGGAGCCCAGGTCTCAATCACTTCCCACTGGGGCTGGGCCTTCCCCTGGGTGTCCGCAGGCAGAGGCAGGTCTGGGCCTCCTTGGGCAGGACAGGCCTGGGTGCAGAGGCCCCCGAGCTGGGGCAGGGAGGCTCCCAGAGCAGGCCGTGTGGGGCTGGGCTGGTCCCTGAGGTCCCCGCCTTGCCAAGTCACCCAGACGTGCCAGGAGCCGAGACCAGCTGATGGCAGTGGCCCAAGGTCAGGTCCTCGAGCCCGGCCCTGGGTGCCTTCCAGAGACTGGGGAGAGGCTTGTCCAAAGGCAGCCAGTCGGCAGCAATTACTCAAGAAGAGGCCTCCCGGAGCTTGGACGCCTCCCTGAGGAAGGCCGCAGCCTCTGCCGGGGCCTGCCGGGCTGGTCTGGTTTCCATTTCTACCACGGCTTCCGGGAGCCGGAGAGCCGACACAAAATGGCGGCCCGGGAGAGGCGGACATTTTGTAGCCGGCTCAGGCAAAGCCCGCAGGCTCTGGGTGCCAGCCAAGGTCAAAGGCTTAACAGAAAGCAAGTGTGCCTTCAGACAATGGGGGCCTCTCTACTCCCTGGTCAAGGGGGCTGGAGACAAAAGGCAAAGGCTCTCTGGGCCCCTGTCTGCCACCCCTCCTCACTCTTCCTGCAGCCTGGTCTCAAAGGGACAGAATCCCAGAGTGGAAAAGGACCTTGGGGAGCAGCTCCATTACCCCTAGTCTGACCAAGACTGGAGGATGCCAGAAGGGAGCTGTGGCCCAGAGATGGGCCAAGACTGGTCCAAGGTTACAAGTGCGAGTAAAAAGTGACCAGGGCAAGATTTGAATTCAGGTCCTGAGGCCACTACCTAGGGCCCCTTCCACTGCACTGAGTGATCTCCTCCCTATAAAAGCCCCAGTTCATTTTCATTCAGCCACCAGTTTAAGTCTTCCACAAGTGGGGAACTCACTACCTCTTCAGGCAGCCCAGTGAGGAGTAGTCACCACCACCTGAAAATGCGTGTTCCATTCTTGGACAGCCTGGACTCCCTACTGGACACTCTGAGGATCTTACCCATAGATCCCCCTAGGGCCATACGGGAGGCGTTCTTCAAATACTGCCCAAGAGGATTTCCTCACCAGGGCTCCCTGCCCCCACATCCATGGTCCCAGTGATCTCAGGGGGTTTACAATCCATTGTCCATTCAGCCACTGAAGAGATTTCTCTAAAGCCTGAGTCCAGCTGTGTCCTGCCCTCCCCCCCAGTACACTCCAGAGCTTGCCGGGGCCTCTGGGATCAAATACAAAGTGTCCTGTTGGGCTCTTAAAGACCTGCAGAACCTTCCCCTTCCTCCCTTTCCAGTCCTCAGCCTGTTAATGGCACCAAGAACACGTACTCTAGGCGGTTTACACAGTCTATACTAGCCTCTGGCCTTGGAGAGTCCCCCTCCCTCACTGTGTGGTGGCGGCCAAAGCCCTGGCACTCTCCAGCCACCTTGTCCTTATCTTCACCAGGGGAGAGTCGAGGCACCAGCCTCTGCTGTGAGAATCACATGAGATCCTGGCTATATGGTGTTTTGCACACATTAGGTTAGCTGGCTATTTTGCAAATAGGCTTGGGTTTTTTTTTTGTTTGTTTTTATTTTTGTTTTTTTTTTTTACTGATAAGCCTTAGGGAGGGTGTCTTGCAGGGGTTAGCTTAGCTGGATGGGATGCTGTAAGAAGTCCAAGGTCCCTGAGGCTGGGGGAAGGGGGACCTCACAGCTCCAAGGTCCCTGAGGCTGGGGGAGGGTGACGGCGGCAGTCTTGTGGTTTCCTCCCACACTCAGTCCCTGGGCACTGTCCAAGAACGGGAAGAAGCATCTCTGGGATAACAAGAGCCCATCAGATCCCATCCCACCCCCCACCGGGGGATCTGAGGGGTTAGTCATGAGCCCCACATCAATGACACAGCTTCTATGATGTCACCTAGGAGCCAGGCCAGCAAAGAGGGCCCCAGGCCTGAAGTCAGGAAGCCCCAGGTTTGAATCTGGCCCAGATACTTCCTCTGTCTGTGGGCCTCCTTCTAGCCCCCATCTGGCCCTCACCCTGCTTAGGTTCTATGGCTGTGCTGTCCTTTCCTTTCAATGACCTTCGGATCTGCACACAACACCCAGGTATGGCCCAACCAGGGCAGAAGCTTGGAGAACCATAACCTCCCTGGTCTTAGTGGTTCTCCCTTCTGGGGCAGCCCAAGACTGCACCGGCCTTTGGGATGGCCAAGTCACTCGGTGGCTGAGACTAGAGACTGTTGTGTCCAGGGCACAGTGTTTGGCATACAGCAGGAGATTAATAAGTGCCTATTGCCTGACTGACTCAGTATGAGTTTGCAGTCCACTGAATGGCCCAGGACCTGTGATCGGGCTATACTTTCTGCACCTGTGAACATTTTTTTTTTCTAAGCTAGTAAAGACCATTTACACTCATGCTATGGAACATCATCCTGCCCTTTTCTGCCCATCATCCTGGCCCGCAGACATCTGCTGGCTGCCAAAGTCTGTCCCTCCTAGCCTCAGGCCACCCACAAGCTGGAGCTCCTAATGGAGGTCCTTTAGACCTCCATTATACTAACACATACAGACATCCTCTGAAAAGGCAAGTCTCCTGCACAGAGCACCTAGGCACTCCACAGGAGACTTGCCCCACTGCTGACCACATTGACAGAGTCAAAGGGTGGCACATGGGAAGGCCAAGTGACCCCGGGCAGTTCATCTCCCATCTCTGAGACTCAGTTTCCCCATCTTTCCATTTTGTCCCTCCCAGGCCCACTGCAAGAAAAGTCCTTTCTATGCTCCGAAGGAAAAAAGGGCTCATCCCTGGCCTTCGCTCCTGTCTCTGCCTTGATGCCCAGAACAGTGGTTTGCACAGAAAGAGTGAAATCCTCTGACAAAGGTGACCACGCCACTGTCATGGATGAGGAAAGTGGAACCAGCTGCCAGTTAGCTGAGAAGATGAGAGAAGTCCAGGCCCTGAGTAGAGCAGGGCCCCTGCCCACCCTGGCCTCCATTGTTGGCGCCTCCCCTTCATAAGCTGAGCTGAGGAGCCCTAGATCTCTGAGCACAGATGGCCAGGCAGGGCTCCTCTCAGAGCAGAAGGCTGGGAGCAGCCAAGAGAGAAACAGGGATCTATGTGTAGCCAACCCTGATCAGGGGAAGCTCCCCTCCTTGGGACTCAATGCCTGAGGCATCTGCAGTACCCTCAAAATAGATGCTTGGGGTAGCTTTGGGGGAGGGCAGTAAAAGAAAAGGCCCTGGATTTAGAGCAGGTCTAGAGTGTCTGAGGATCCAAGGGCTGGGATCTGAGGGCCCGATAAGACAATAAGCAATGAGGGCTGGAGGATTGTCAGAGCTGGGAGGGGCCTTAGACCAGGGAATGTCAGGGCTGGGAGAGAGCTTAGAACAGGGCTAAGGTTAACAGGGCTAAGCTTAGAGCTAGGTAGGGCCTTAGAACAGAGAATGTCAGAGCTAAGAGGGCCCTTAGTCCTCAAGATGTCAGTGGTGAGAAAGATAGGAGAGCAGGGTTCCCAGCTTGGCCCAGTCTTCTGTGGAGAGATTTTAAGGTGCTATGAATTTTTGTTTTATACACACACACACACACACACGCACACACACACACATATATACAGATACACATACATGTACACATGTATATATGTATGCGTGTACATGCATGTAGCTAGCTAGCTAGCTCACCAGTCCATCTGCCCAGCTTCCCTCATGCTCCACACTCTGGCTGCAGCTTGACTGGGAGTCGGCTCCAGCTCAGGCCTTGGCCCACTCCCTGACCTGGGTGAAGGATCCTCGGAGCCCGAGGGGGCTCAGAAAGCAGTTCTTCACACTTCGCTTTAAGGAAAAGGAAACTGACTTGGAATGAGGCAGACATTTTCCGAAGTGGCCAATGTATTGATCTGGTTTGCCTGTTTACAATAACTAATTCTAAGGTGGGGTTTCTATTGGGAGTGATTGGGAAGAGATAGTTTATAAAAATAGCATCGATCAAACATTTTTAAAATAAAATCTCTCGATGGGGTTGCTTTTTAATGAGTGTGCCTGGAAATAGAGCACCAACAGTTTCCCCAATTCCAACAGGGCCCCAAGATTTTCCTAGTGCATTCTTTACAGCGAGAGGGGCATCCAGCCTTCACTCAGACCCTTGTGGTCGAGGAGCTCGGCCCTTCCCAACCCCAGTTCTCAAGGTGTGGGAATCCGACAGCCAGGCGGGTGATGTTTTCTTCTGTTGATCCCTATCTGCCTCTCTGTATTCCCCCCACATCCCTAAGTCGACCCTAGAGAGCCAAGAACAACACTCCTCTCTGTCTTCCATAGGAAAGCCCCTAAGACACTTGAAGAAAGCTCTCCTGCCCCACTCTTGTGGGTGGGGCAGTCCACAGAGCTCTGGGTGGACTGTGGGGAACATTTGAGATCAGGTCCTGCCTCAGACCCTTCCTGGCTTTGTGACTCTGGGAAAATGACCTAACCGCTCCCTCCCTCAGGTTCCCGCCCCCCCTACAGAATGAGGGCTTTGGCTTCCGAGGTCTGGTTCAGCTCAGTAATCCATGCTATCACATGGCCCTGCTGGGCTCCCTGCAGAGGCCCCCCTGGGGCTCTTCACCGTCCCCAACGTTGTCCTCCAGCCTTCCTGAGCTCGGACGCCCTGAGCTGACCATAAGACTCCTGGGCTGCCGAGGCCAGGGCTGCCTCCACTGTCACACCGGGTCACCAGTGTTTTCTCCTGCTGGCTCCTGGCTACAAGAGCTGCCTCTCTGGGTACGAGAGGGAAGAGGAATCTGCTTGGGAACGGGAAAGCGAAATACACCAAGAAGGTCTGAAAGGAAAATGGCAGGGCACCATTGCCTTTGCCCCTGGCAGCCTGGCATACAGTTGGTGCTTAATAAACTCGAGCTGATGAATTGGCTGAGAATTCACTGACCTTCCTGAAGCAACTTGGCATAATGGTAACGATGACAAGCCCAGTCCCCTCTGTCCCCTCCTGGGGGGCAGGGACCCCCCGCTGCATCCCACTTCCTAAGCCTCCTCCGAAACATTCAGGCTGAGGACTAGGACCCGGCCTGCTTTATCCCAGTGTTCAGCATCTGGATAAGCATCAGTCTGGTTCAGCTGCAGGGGAACAGCAGACAGGCACAGTCACCTGCCCAATGGGCCTTCAGAGGAGTGGCTTCGAATCCTGCCTCTGGGCGCTTTGGGCAGAGCATCTCCCCAGACCTAGGGGCCCTCACCAGTAAAGCAAGGGAGGTGGGGACTAGATGTTTCGAAGGGCCCATCCAGACTCAGGCCCAGGCTCCTGTGAGCCTAGAAATAAAATGGCAGCCAAGCAGATTCTGGAGGTCACCTGCTGGGGACAGCGCAAAGGAGTTCTAGTCCAGAGGTGGCTGACTGTACTTTGAGGCCCCTTTCAACTGCAGGCATCCTGTGACCCCAGCCAGGCCATCCCCCCAAGCTCCCACCACCCTGACCTGTTCTGAGAGGTCAAAGCTAAACTCCATGGGAACTGAACTGCCTGTCTGCTGAAAGGGGTCCCAGGACACGGGCCAGGGCCTCTGAGAGCGCATCCACTCTACACACTCCCTGACACAGCATCACCCTGGTGAGCTTCCTGCTTCCACTCTGAGGTAGCAAAGCCCTCTCCCCATCTCTCCCCACCTCTCTCCTTCCTTCCTTCCTTCTCTCCCTTCCCCTCTCTCTCTCTCTCTCTCTCTCTCTCTCTCTCTCTCTCTCTCTCTCTCTCTCTCTCTCTCTCTCTCTCTCTCTCTCTCTCTCTCTCTCTCTCCTTCCTCTCCTCTCTCTCCCTCTCTCCATCTCTCTCCCCTTCCCTCTCCTTCTCCCCTATCTCTTTCCCCCCTCCCTCCTCTCTGCTCTCCTCTCCCTCTCTCTGTCCCTAACACCCCCCACTCTCTCTCAGATTCAAAGCTAGGTCTCCCACTTCTAAGTCTGGGCTCCTTCTGCCTCCCTTTATCATTCTCAAAAGATTCTCCTCGATGCAATGTTGCCCTCCCTATTCTGAATCCCTCCAAACCCCTCTGACTTCTACCAGATTGCCACTGTAAGCAAACATCTCCTCTTTTCTGAAGATGAGACACTAGATTTTGATGGCCTTGGACACCCAAAGGGAGGGCAAGAAACTGGGTTAAAAACAAGGATGACGGATGCTTCTGGGGTGTGGCATCTCATTGAATCCTCAAAGCAATTCTGAGACCTGAGGCTGATACTACAGGGGGTGTTCTCCTCATTTTACAGATGAAGGAGCTGAGGCTCAGAGATGGTAAACTGAGGCTGAGGAGTACATTCCCTTAGGACAGAGGATGTTGGAGCTGGGAGGATCCTTAGAGATCACCCCGGCCAGTACTTTTATCTGACATATAAGTATGAGACCAACATGGGGGAGCACCTTGTTGCCAACAGTGGGCCAATGATCCCAATGCCATCAGACACCCTAGATCTCATGTTTGTGTGTGTATACATATATATAACACATATATACATATATATGACCTATGTAATATACCCAACACATATGACCTCTGCACATACGGATATGCACGTATATATAGATTTTGCTCACCGCACATTCAGCAGGTCAGACAGCATGGCCCAGGTAGCTTCAATCCTCCCACTGCTCCCTCTGGGGGCAGCCTCTTCCTTCCAGGACAAATCTCCTTTTTCGGTCTTTACTCCTGCAGAAACAAGGGCAAATGCCAGAGGCCCAACATAAGCAGGGCAGGTCTTGCAGCCCACGCCCCATAATCCTAGCCCCACTCCTGGCACTTCTCAGATCTCACTGACAAACCCGACAGGCAGCAGCATTTTTGGAGAAATGATTGAACACATTTTTCCTTTTTTTTAAACAAGGAAATTCCCCGTTGATGACCCAGAAATGAAATCTCCAACTCCTGCTCCTGGTTACGAAGGCCTCAAGGTCACTGAGCATCTGATTAAAAGACACATGTCTTCCTGGTCTCAGTCTTACAGAGTTCTATGTCTATCAGCTGGGAAGAGTCCTGGCTCAAGGGTCAGAAGTCTTGGGTTCAAATCCCACTTTGGAAGCTTCCTCCCTGGGTGTCCTATCTTTGGTCAGCCCAAGGGAGTGCAATAAGGGCCTCTGAGAGTCTTTCCAGAAGGAGATTTACAATCTCACAGTCTTGGGCTATCCAACGGGGCCGATGTGAATCGTGTAATGTTGCCATTATCCGTCTCGATTGGCTAATGGTGAGGAGCGGTCACTGGAAGCCAGCGGCTGGAGATGTGGAGAGGGGAAAGCGGATTTGAACTCCAGCTCTGGGGCACTCTGGGTAAGACCCTTCCTGGGACTCAGTTTCTTCAGCAATAAAATGTGGCAGTTGGGTAAGAAGAGACTAAGTTTCTCTCATCTCAAAATTCTATCAGCGACTGATTGGGTAGTCTCTGAGCTTCCAAACAGATCTAAAATTAGATGATGCTCCTATGAAAAATTAAGAAACCCCTTTCCAGGTGTTAACAAGCTAATTTACCGGGCCCCTGGGAAGAGCACCGGCATGCCTGAACCAATGAAAGCATTTCTGGTTTCTCACGTCACACTGAAGTTTGTCTAGTCTCTCCAGAGGTTGGAACCGAGAGCAAAGCTCAGTCCTAACTAACAGGAGTTTATTGAGATAATGGCTTGGAAGGAGGAAGAGAAGGAACGTTGTTGAACTAACAACAGTGGTTACTACATACCAGGCACTATGCGAAGTGCTTCACAAATTCTATCTAATCGTTTCCTCACAACAACCCTGGATGAGAGCTGCTATTGTCCCCATTCTGCAGATGAGGAAACTGAGGCAGACAGAAGTTAAGTGGCTTGCCCAGGGTTACACAGCTACTAAGGGTCAGACTTCAGACCCAGCAGTCTATCCACATCGCCACCTCGTGGCCACTAAGGAAAAAGCAGGAATCTTTTCTTAACAAATTTAAAGAAAATTGCAATTGACCTGGCTGGCTATAGTTCGTTATACTTTAGAATAATCTTGGTGCCCAGGCACGTCCTTGTTGAAGGGCCACACAGCTGGAAGTAGAGTCCAGGGGACTCATGTATGAATCCCTTTGGGGTTATCTCCTCCATGTGACCTTGGATATGTCACTTAACCTCCGAGCCTCAGCTTTCTCATCTGTAAAGTGGACCAATGTTCCAGGGCTGTGGTGAGGGTCAAATGAAATTCCAGAGTAAAGCATTAAGGCTCTATGGAAGCACGGCCAGTGCTGTGATCGCATGTCCGATCACAGAACACACAGTACTGCATTTGGGGTCAACGATATTATAAAGCCAGCTCTGAGAGTCGTCGGCACTCTGATCCACACAGCGACCAGCCATAGGTCCAAAGGGTTCGTGATAAAACACTCAGCCCGTCTCCAGATAGCCAGTGAGCTCAGAGGCAGAGTGACACATAATCTCTCTGTGTCTCTGTTTCTGTGTGTGTCTCTCTGTCTCTGTGTGTGTTTCTCTCTCCTCTTCTCTGTCTCTGTGTCTCTGTCTGTCCTCCCCCCCCCCTCTTTCCCTCCTCTCTTTCTCCCTCTCAGTCTCTCTGTGTCTCTCTCTTCCTCCTTCTCTCTGTCTCTTCTCTCTCTCTTTTCCTCCTTCTCTCTCTCATTTCCTTCACACAACCTTACTCATTTGTAAAGGATTTTGTTTTCTTGCCTACTCAATAGGTGGGAGAGGGGAAAGGTGAGGGAAGGAATTTGGAACTGAAATGAAAAGCACCATCAGATCCAAATCCTGCTCCTGCACTGAACAGCTCCATCACATTGGGTCAGGCACAGCCTGTCTCTGAGCTTCAGTTTCCCCATCTATGAAATGGGGGCAGATAATCCTCCTATTGCCTATCTGACAGGTTAGTTGTGTAGAAAGCACTTTGTAACCTTAGACAGTCTGTGAAAATGAAAGGTTTCCCAAGAGAAGAGAGGCTTCAGCCAGAAACTGAACAGATTTCAAATTGAAACTTAGGACTGATAGTCACTCCTTTTACAAGCACTTATCCAGTGCCTAGGAGGCAGAGCCCTGTGGTAGATACCATGCTTACATTCAGCATTTTTGAAAACATGAACAGGGGCAGCTACATGGTGCAGTGGATAGAGCACTGGCCCTGGAGTCAGGAGGATCTGAGTTCACATTCCACCTGAGACACTTAACACTTACTAGCTGTGTGCACCTGAGCAAGTCACTTACCCCTGGTTGCGTCGAAAAAGAAAGAAAGAGAGAAAGAAAGAAAAATAAAGGAAGGAAGGAAGGAAGAAAGAGAGAGAGAGAAAGAAAGGGAGAAAGAAAGAAAGAAAAGAAAGAAAGAAAGAAAGAAAGGAAGGAAGAAAGAAAGAGAGAAAGAACAATCAGTTCAGTCCAATGCTCCTCCAGCCTGGCAGCCAGTTTCAGAAGTGGCCAACCCTCAGGGCCAAGATCACAAAGGCATGGCCAGTGCATTGCACCCAGGGCACCTCCCTAAATGCTCTGTGTCAGCACTGGTCAGGAATTCCACAAAAGGGCTAGGACGGCATTTGTCCTGCATCTAGGCGCCTAAGATGAGCAGAGGATTTCAAGCATCCCCAGATTCTAGAAGGGCCTCAGCCTCAGATAGCCGAGTCCTTAGAGTCCCAGGGTATCTAGACCATCCTATGCTTATGGATTAAGAGCTGGAAGGAGGCTTGTTGTTGTTCAGACTCCACTGGGGGTTTTCTTGGCAGAGATGCTGGACTGGTTTGCCATTTCCTTCTCCAGCTCATTTTACGGATGGGGAAATGGAGACAAACAATATTAAATCACTTGTTCAGGGTCACACAGCTAGTAAGTGTCCAAGGCTGGATTTGAACGCAGGCCCTCCTGACTGTAGGGCTGGTGCTCAATCCACTGCACCACCTACCTGGCTGCCCTGGGAAGAGGGCTTAGAGATCATTAACTCCCATTTCCTCCTTCCACAGAGCCCAGATAGAGAAAGTGACCCATTCAAGCCTCAAAGGCAAAGTGTAGGTAACTAGGATTTGAACCCAGAACTTGACACTGAGTCCTGGGTTCTTTAGACTGTGAGCTCCTGAAAGGCAGGGATGACAGCTAAGCCTTTGTTTACATCTCCAGAGTGTAGCACGCAGTAGGCACTTAATGCTTGGCTTTATTCTTGTCCCTGATGCAGAGAGCCAAGATTCTGCTGGGACTCGGCCTGTCTCTATATGGTCTTGGGCAAGTCTTTGGGCAGAGGGGACAGGAGCCAAAGCCAGAGCCCCTTTCCAGTTCCTCACTCCCCCAGCATTGCCCACCGGCAGGCACCTTCTACCTTAGCTTCGACCTAGCGCCAGCCAATCAACCTTCATAGAACGCCAGGAGGGAAGAGAACTCAGAAGGTTAACCCTCTCACAGGTAAGAATAGGTGAGATACCTGGTCCCAGGCCACAGGAAGTGGGGAAGAGCCAAGATGCAGGCTCTAACTGATGCCCAATTAACTCCCTCTAGGTCTCCCACATGAAGCATTTCACCTTTCCTGAAGGGCCTAGTTCACATTAATTATAAGCTAAGACATAAGGGTTAACAGAAAGGAAGCATATTGTAGTGTGGAGAACACAGAACCAGAAGGCAGATGGCTGGGTTCCAGCTGAAGCCATGTTCAATGCTCTAAACTCGCTCCCAGCCCTGCCATTCCCTATTCTCAGGCCCCTCCAAGCCTTGACATCCCCTCTTCTAAGGCCCCTCCCAGCTCTGACGGAATGTGATCTAAGATCTTTCCCAGTTCTGACATTCCCTGCTCTAAGATCCCTCCCAGCTCTGACATTCTGTGATTCCATGTGGCTGCTGGCCTAGATGGTGCTTTTAATCCACTCACATGCAGGTGTTCAGTTAAAAAAAAAGAAAAGCTTTCAAGAAAACGACAATCCCTACATGGACCCTCCCCCCCCATACCCTGCTCCAGGCAAACCTGTCCCCAGACTAATTAGAACCGCCCAACAGGAGGCACCGAAACCAGCCAGCTTCTATTGCCACACCCCAGTGCTAATGCCCACTTCATGGCTAGTTATCAGATCTCAATATTAGATCACACTCCTCCCAGCACCCACCCCCAAGCCGCCAGGGCCAGCAGATACATAATTCAATTACCTTAGAACATCGTCGGAAATAGAAAACAGAGCTGAGCTGGAAAACACAGAGGACAGCTTGATGGGGGCTGCCAGACAGAGCATGGGGGGTGGGGGTCTCCTGCAGCCCTGAGGCTCCGAGGAAGAGAAGAGGAAACTGGATCTGGGGCTCCATGGGCCAGAGGGGCTGGGCAGCTCAGCCCAGCCTTTCTCCATAGTAAATATCCCAGTGCTATGGGGTGGGGGTGGGGCAGACAGCCTTTTCCCCTCCCTCCCCACCCCGACCTTGGGCAGCGGGGCTGACAGAGGCCCAGCTGCAGGTCTTGAGCTTATCACATCACCATTCTGGGACTCAGTTTCCTTCTCCGTAAAATGAGACTAGACAGGCTTCTGAGATCTCATTCAGCCACATTCTTGGACATTTAGAGACCAAGAGGACCTGGCCCAGCTTTCTCCCTTCACCGAGGGCCAGTGGGGGAGGGGCCCTGCCCAAACCTGGACTGTGGGCCCCTGAGTAGGAGGCCAAAGCCAGCTCTGCTAATGCCCCTCCCGGTGAGGAGCTGACTTTCCTGTCATGTCCATTCACGTTGTTATGCTCAGACTCAACCCTGAGGCTTTCCCAGCAAACCTCAGGCTCTAGGCAGCCCCAAGCTGAAAACTGAGGGTGTACCACTGAGATGAAAGGCCCTGCTGGCAGGCCGAGGGAGCCCCTCACTTTAAATAGGAGGGAGCTGGGGCCCAGAGCAGGGCAGGGACCTATCCAAGGTCATCCATCGAGGCAGGAACACAGTCCAAGCAGCTCCCAGGCCCCTAAGTCCAAGTATGGGGTGAGAGATGGGGTGAAGGTGGGGAGTGGGCGGGAGGTAGTCACCAGCTGCCTACCTATTTCTGGACCTTCCTACTACTATTCCAAGGGCTTAAGTAGCAAGAGTGGGAGACAGGCCTATCTCTGCTGGCCACTCCCCCTCAACACAAGAGCTCTCTGGGAACCAGGGTATCTCTTTGAAGGCTGCAGAGGAGGGCGTGGGCAGCAAGACAGCCCAGTCTGAGCAGCCCCCTCAGCCTCTGGAGAGGATTCAAATCCAGATGCCCCAAAGCCTCAGGGCAAAGTTGGGCCCAGTGTGGGCCTGGAGCTTTGGACCAGTCAGTGGCCAGCGAATCCATCCACCAAAAGCAAGAAGAAATGAGTGGCACAACAGCATCTAACAGGAGTTTGGAGCTGGCTGGGCCCCTCAGCACCTTGCTGCACCTCCCCCCAAGCTTTGAGATCTCAGGGTCACAAAGGCCTTAGAACTTAGCCAGCCCAAGCCCCCTCCTCCCACAAAGGAGCCTGCTGAGGCTTTGCCCAAGGTCACACAAGAAATCAACAGTAGAGCTGGAAATCACATCTGGGTCTCGTGACTCCACATCTGGACTTCCTCTGGGTCCCAGGAGCAGCCTGGGTAAAGCTCTTCCCTGTAGCACCTGAACTTTTCTTGGAATAAAAATAGAATCGACTGTCTAGTGGTTTTTCCAAATTGAGAATTAGGTAGACGACTGGAGCAACTCTCTGGATAGAGTCCAAGTCTCATTGTAGAAAGACAGGCAAACGAATGCATGGTTGGTGGAGTTATGAACTGATCTGGTGATCTGGTTAGCAGTTTAGAATTATGCAAAGAAAGGGGGCTTCAGCGGCCATGGCTTTGATGTAGAAAACCCCCTACCAGGCATGTAACCAAGGATTCGAGAGAGAAAGAGAAAGGTCCCCTAGGCACCAAGTTGTCCCAGCAGCACCAGCCTGAAAACAAAGTTAGATGCCCCTCCATCGGGGAATGTAGGGCTTGAATGGAGTGGCACAAAAAGTGCTGAGAAATGACAGAGACTCAAATCCTACGAAGAGATGCATGAATTGATGCAGAGTGAGGCTGGCAGAACCCAGGGGAAAAAAACGATATATACAATGACCGCAACAAAACCAATGGAGGCTGAGGGGAGAGAGCAGGAAAAAAAAGAGAAAAGAAAAGAAGTTTAACTGGGCAATTCCATGACCAAGCTTAACCCCTGCCCCCACCAAACCACACTTCCAGGAAAGGATAAAGGCCTGGAAATCACCCAGAAAAATGCCCCTATTCTCTACCTTGCAAGTTCTCATAAAATCCTGTCTTCTCAGTCAAGGGGACACAATCAGCCACTTTTGAAATGCAATCATGTGGACGAGGGGATAGGCAACAGACTAGATGACCAAGGGGCCTCTCTCCTGCTCCAAATCTCTGCATTTGATGGCCTGATGGCAAGTCAATGAGAAGCCACATGGCAGCTGAATTCAGTTCAGTATAAGGAAGAACTTTCTGATAACCAGCTATCCCACAATGGCTATCTTCCCACGATAATGAGCTCCCTGTCACTGAAGATACCCAAGCAGAGTTCTGATGATTTCCTGCCACGGGTGCAATTGAAGAGATTCCTGCAGACTCCAGTGGAATTCTCACTAGTTATTTTGGAAGCGCCTCCCAGCCTGTGGATTCTATGGTTCTATAATAGTTATCTGACCTCCTAGCAACAGAAACAATCATTCCTGAGTCTCAGAGTCATAACTAGCAATTTTTGGTAACTAAGGCAAGCAGCAAGAAACATACCTGATGCAAGCAGCATAAGTTCACTTAAATCAACATTGTATTTCTTAATATGAAAATAATGAAAGAATAACAAAAATCATTTGAGCTAAAAGGGGAATTAGTTACTTCAGCAATGCTAAAGCAGTATATATTTCCCCTTTTTCGCGTCCTCCAAATTTTGGTGCCCTGAGACAGAGCCCCCAGTGCCCTGTCCTAGTTACTTCTAGGCTGACTTCCAAGACCTCACCTTACCACTTGTTGTTCAAAGGGTAGGAATACTTTAGATGTCTCCACAAACAACTGAAGACAGGTCCCTTCTTTTTTCCTTCCCCCATCAAGTGTTGCCTAAGGAAAGAGATCACTTGTTACATAGCTCAAAATCATCCTTGGTTACTTAGGACTAGGGCAGGACCCTCAATTCTGTGTCTGAAAGCCAGCTTTGTGAAGCAGACCAGAGAACACTAAACTGGAGTCACAGGACTTGAATTCAAATCCTGGTTCTGACCCTCACCACCTTTGGCCAAAGCTCATCACTTTTCTCCTCCTCTGAGGCCAGATGACCTCTGAGGCTCCTGTCCAGTTCTAGAACTCAGCTCCTAGGGTAGGGCTGATCTCCAAGACACTTCCGCAGGTACTGTGCAAGCCCCCAACCTCCAAATAGTCCTTGTGGAGCCAAACCAAGGTGGGGTGAGGAGGAAGGAGAGCCGTCCATCCCCAGCCCAGATGCTGGCCCCCGGCCCATCTCCCCACCTCTCCGTCAGCTTTCCCCAGGAAAACTGGTCCTACTGAAAGTCACCACATCTAGACCTTCATGTTCTTCTTCTAAACTACAGGTAGGACACAGCCTCAGTTTATGGGCAAAAATATTGGTGAAAGGAACCCGAACCAGGCTCATATTTTGTTTTGCGTTTGATGATCGAGGGCCCCCCAAGGGACATAAAACATCGTATGGAATGGATGGTGCTCCAGCCTCCAGCCAGCCAGCAGAAGCGCAGAGGACACACAAACCAGATGTTTCCCCTTTCTCTCAGGTCAGACTTTCCAAGAAGTGCTCTGGGAAGGTGATAGTCAGACGCCAGAGCAGAACGCCACGGCCCCTGGGTATCAGCGGTTGCTCGCCGAGCCTGAAGTGGGCTGGGAGACTTCATCCGCGTGACCCAGGTAGACAGTCATTATAGAACGGATCACCATCTAATAGTCTGTGGCATCAGAATAAACTTGCAGGACTTCAGGACTTGGAACGTAGAACAGGCCTGCTTTCTTGATCAGGCTCAGTGTCAGGCTCTGGCTTAGAACAACATCTCAAGCCTGAGTCAAAGAAGGAAGCAGGGTCCATCCACAAAGTGAGCACCCTGCTCTATGTCAGCCTGGCTCTCTAGTCCAGTACTAGTGGAGGTTACTTCTGTGCCACTATGCTAAGATCTGTGGGATTCTTCAGCAGATTGTCATATGCTTTGTAACTTTGAAAGTGTGTGCATATAGGTATATATGGATATATTTATGTGTGTATGTGTATCTACATTCTGGGGAGATCCTTCATTTGTATGTCTTTTCAAGTGAATAGATCTATCGCTCTGGGACTTACAGACCTCTTCATGGCAGATGGACAAAGGTGGAGCCTTCCAGACATCTGGAACATGCCAACTTTCAGTTAGGACCCAGAGCCAGGAGGCAGCCACAGTAGCACCAAGGACCACTGACCTGGCTTCTGCTCTTGGGCTGCTGCATGACCTTGGTCTCTTCTCTTCCTCAGGCCTTGGTCTATTAATTTGCAAAGGGAGCTTGGTAGATCTAAGGTTCAACATTCTTTCTCCTTCCCAGACAAGAGAGCACTACTGGGGTGTGTGTGTGTGTGTGTGTGTGTGTGTGTGTGTGTGTGTGTAAGAGAGAGAGACCCAGAGAGAGGAGAAGAGAAAGAAGAGAGAAAGAAGAGGAGAAATAGAAGAGAGAGACAGTTAGAGAGAGAGAAACAGAGACAGAGAGAGAGAGACAGGGAGAGAGAGAGAGACAGGGGGGGGACAGAGAAAGAGAGAGAGAGGGAGAGAGGAAGAGAGAGAGGAAGAGAGAGAGAGAGGGAGAGAAGGAGAGAGAGAGAGACAGAGAGAGAGAGAGAGAGAAAAGAAGAAGAAGAAGAAGAAGAAGAAGAAGAAGAAGAAGAAGAAGAGAAAGAGAAGGAAGACAAAGACAGAGAGAAGGGGAGGAGAAAGAGAGAGAGAGAGAAGAGAAAGAGAAGAAAGACAGAGAGAAAGGAGAGGAGAAAGAGAAGAGAGACAGAGAAAGACACAGAGAGAGAGAGGAGACAAGAAAGAGAAGAAAGACAAAGACAGAGAGAGGGGGAGGAGAAAGAGGAGAGAGAAAGAGAGAGAAGAGAAAGAGAAGAGAGATAAGAGAAGGAGATGAGAGACAGGGAGAGACAGAGAGACACAGAGAGAGAGAAGAGAGACAGAGACAGAGAGAGAGAGAGAAGAAAAAGAGAAGAGAGACAGAGCAAGACAGAGACAGAGACACAGAGGCAGACAGAGACAGAGCAGGAAAGGCTTAAAAAGAGAGAGTCCCACTGGGGGAAGGGAAAAGGTATACACAGAAACTTAAAGATGAATGAATGAATGAATGAGCTGCTCACAGAACTTCTCAGTGTGTAGTGTTTGTTCCCTGACACAATCATGGCAGCAGGTCACCTAGTACATACCAAGCCTCTACCACAGCTGGGGGACCTGGGGAAAATGTAGAGTTCCAAGCTGGTCCCTGCCTTCAAGAAGCAGGTGATTTGATTTGGGCCATCAATATGGGCTGAGGCAAATTGACACATGAGAACACAGGGAATCTCTGGACTGAACTGGAGGCTCAGCTCTGCCCCTCCCTGGCTAGGTGACTTTGGGCTAGTGACTTCCCCTCTCTGGGCCTTTCAAATAACCGAGTGAGTCTGGTCACCATAAGGACCCTCCAGTTCAGCCCTTGTCTTCTCTAGAAGCGTTTCTGCTCAGGCCCCAGCCAGGCTGTAAAGTCCTCGAGGGCAGAAGGACCAGAGACAGGTCAGAGACTTAAAGCTAAAAGGGACATTTTTGATCTCCTCTATTTACAGATGAGGAAACTGAGGCCTCCTCAATCAGGCTCTTGGTCCGGTAACAGATGGAGCTGCAGGCTGGACTGGCCTTTCTGCTCTCCCTCCTCCCCTCTGCCTCTGAGAGACCAGGCTTCCTGTCACCTCCTCCAGGGGCCTTTCCTGATCCCCCAGCCCATCTGTGCCCAAGCTGCCTTCCGGGTATTAAAAGTACTGGGCTAGAAATCAGTTAGCTCTGGATAAATGCACAATGCCCATGCGATCCTCCATGCTGAAGATGAAGATTCACCATCGTGGCTGACTGCAAGAGCCACCAATGATCCCAGCCTCCGAGCTCAAAGGGGCCTTCGAGTTCCCTGGGCCAAGCCCTGTAGAGGATCTGCCCTTCTCAAATAAGCTGGCCGTGACCCCAGGCAACCCAGGCGCGAGGGCCATTGTCCCAGGTGTCCACAGCCCCAAGTCTCTGCTCCTTCTGCTTGTCTCTACAGGGCACACCAGGGGAGAATTTGAGCAGGTTCGGTTCCCTGAACACCGACAAAGAGGAGACCTCGTCCAAGGTCCAGTGCTGTGGAAACAGACAGGCCTGGCCGGGGCCTGGCCCTCAAGAAGCTTTAGATCTAATTGTGGGGAGGGGACTACAAAGGGAGACAAAGGACAAGTGCCCAAGGAAGATGTGTGCAGAGGAGAGGGCGCTGGAGCGAAACCCGAAGAGGGAAAGGTATTTTCATTGACTGATCTCTGATCCTTTTGGAGACACCATTTCCTTCTTAACCACCCCACCCTTTGAAAATACTATCTGACTCACTGCTCCTGAATGTAAGGGGAGGGAGCCCTGTTTGGGTCATGATGGCCTCCATTATGCTGGAGGGAACAAGCCAATTTGGGGAGACAGGACTCCCCAAGGTCACAGTCAGTGAAGCTGGAAGAGATCGACTCAAAGTTGGGCACCACCCCCTCCTGAGGACCCCCAAACTCAACCTGCATCCCCCTAAAGATGTACCTTCTTGGACCATGAACATCTGTGTGTGGGAGGAGGGATTATGGGATGTCTCTAGAAATCCTAGGCTCCCAGGAGTCAGAACTAGGGGCAAGCCTTCCGTAGCAGGGGCCATTTTTGTCTTGTTTCCTCTGTGCCTAGCACAGTGCCTGGCCTACCAGAGACACTTAATACATCCTTATTGAATTGATGTAAAGTGATCTTGGAGAGAAGGGGGGAAGGATAGGGAACTGAGGCCCATAGAGGTATGGGAGCCGCCCCCATCTTTCAGATGGAAGTCACCCAGAGACTCCAGGGATCACTGTTCCTACAGACTGACTGAGCATAGAGAGAACAAGCCAGGCTCCTCCCAAGCAGGGTCGGCATCTGCCCAAGGAAGCCCCCACTTCATCTCCAAGCTCTGAGCTCCTTCCTCCTCCTTCTGCGCCAGATCTCAGCCCAGATGAGATGGAGGAGGTGAACAAGGCCATTCGCCATCCAAGCCCCTTCTTCCAGGGAGCCCACCCCAATCGCTAGCGGTGACGCGTCAGTCTCTGTAAGGCTCCAGTCAGATAACTGACCTGAAGCACTTTACAGATGCTGAGGCCCTGGCTTGTTATGATTATCAGTTATTTATGCAAGGGAAAGCAACGCTGGATGCCATATGCCTTGCCCAGTGTCCGGCCAATGGGCAGCTGAAGCACGATTTGAACTGAGGTCTTCTAACATCAAGTCCAGTGGGCCATGGGCTCAGAGGCCTTGTGTCAGAAGGGACCTCAGAGACCATTTTACAGATGAGGCCTGAGGAGGTTAAGGGCTCCTTCTGTTCCACCCAGATATCTCCAAGGACTCTTCAGTGATGCCATGATGGACAAGCTGACCGACTGACCCTCCTCCTGGGAACACAGTCACGGGCCTGACCATGAAGCCCCTTCTTAAGATGGCAGCGCTAACCACTGGATTTCCTTTCATGCACACTGACCTGGTTGGGACCCATAATCCTGGAGATCAAGGAGCCTGGACTTTGTGTCAGCACGGAACACTAATCACCTTAGAAACCAAAGCTCTTCTCACCCCTTGTGCCACACTGGAACATTCAGCTCACAACGGCATTCACACATTCGACCCCTGAGCCCATTATAGCATCTGTCAGGACTGACAAGACCAGTCGTGGAGAGGGCAGGGAATGTCCAGAGAAGCTTTAAGGAGCCGTTACTTAGCTTGGCCCCCTCTCAGAGGATCAGCCTTTATGTGGGTAAGGATAAGACTGTGTTAAGTGTTCTCTAAAGTGCACCCCCACCAGCTCTACCATTCTGTGTTCTCAGGTCCCTTCCAACTCTGACATCCCCTGTTCTAAGGCCCTCCCAGCTCTGACATCCCCTGTTCTAAGGCCCATCCCAGCTCTGACCTTCCCTGTTCTAAGGCCCCTCCCAATTCTGACATCCCCTGTTCTAAGGCCCCTCCCAGCTCTGACCTCCCCTGTTCTAAGGCCCCTCCCAGCTCTGACCTTCCCTGTTCTAAGGCCCTCCCAGCTCTGACATTCCCTGTCCTAAGGCCCCTCCCAGGTCAGACATCCCCTGTTCTAAGGCGTCTCCCAGCTCTGACATCCCCTTTTCTTAAGGCCCATCCCAGCTCTGACCTTCCCTGTTCTAAGGCCCTCCCAGCTCTGACATCCCCTGTCCTAAGGCTCCTCCCAGCTCTGACATCCCCTGTTCTAAGGCCTCTCCCAGCTCTGACATCCCCTTTTCTTAAGGCCCAACCCAGCTCTGACTTTCCCTGTTCTAAGGCCCTGACCTGTCCTTCAGCTTCATTTTCTGGCCCCGCCCTCTTTCTTCCTGAGGAAATGCCCCTCCTGCCAATATTTCCATGGTCCTAAGCCATAGCTGTGGGTGCTCGTCCTGGTACTGGAAGCCTGCACATTTGTTTTGGGTTTGTGTTTACAAGGAGTAGGGATGGGGGAAGAGGGAAGAATGCAGCAAAGGCTCAAACGATTCTCTCCATTGTAGACAGTGAGATGTGGGTGAAGGATGGTTACTGATGCTCTCCCACTCATCGAAAGGCAAGTCCTAGTGAGGGACAAGGAACGTTTCTCTCTCATCTGGCTTACTTTGCTCTGATGTTAGGGTCTGCTGCCCAGCCTCACAGAAAGAGAACTGGGTCCAGGGTTTGAGGCCATGAATACAAACCCCTATCCTGCTGCTCACCCCCTTAGGAAATTCACCCGTCTCCCCTTGGCCTCAGATTCCACATCTGGAAAAAGGAGGGAGTTGAAATATTTGCCAATGACCCAAAACTCAAAGGGACAGAGAACCTGACAAACGACCCAGTCAAGGTACCAGCCGACCAGAGCAGCCAGTCGAACACAACTGACTTTCATTCCAGTAAATGTAAGCTCCACTCGGGTTCAAAAAATCCATCTCTCCAATACATGGTAGGAAAGGTATGGCTCGGCCCCAGGGGGCAAAAGGAGCAAGGGGAAATTCTTGAAGAAGCCAGTCTTGGCCTGACAGAAGGAAATGCTTCCTAAGCCTTCAGCAGCATCCACTACAGCAATGGCCAGTGTGCTGAGAAACAAGAGTGTTCCCTTCAAAGGAGCTCTCCAGCAAGGCTGGACCTTGTTCAGGGGCTCCATGACCAGATGCTGGCTGGCCTCGATGTCTGATGTCTTCAAGCTGAGAGCCCATGATGCCCAAGGACCTTCCCATCTGGGCCCTTTGAGTCTCCTAAAAGAGAGGCCACGGAACCTCCGTATCCCTGAAGCGGTGGGTGGGGACTACCAGAGGTAAAAATTAGGGTGTGGCAAGTGGCGACCCACTCCAGGGAACAAGATTCCATGGCGTCTTCCAACCAAAATTACCTGTAATTTAAAGCAGAGTTCGCTGCTCCCTCTTGCCTTCTCTTGTGAGCCTTGGAAAATTAGGTATTTGGAGTGTTCGTGCCATCTTTGGCTCCAAGAATCTCTGGAACACTCAGTGCTTTCTGTATGTGACAAGAATGAGGCTGTCATCCTTCGGGGAACGACCAGAGAAGGATTTCATAAGATGTGAGTCTGCAGGCTTTTACCAGAGGCCGATGAAGGGGCAAATGGAATAACTCACCTTCTTCCGAGCTACTTGGTGCCTATTGGCTATAAATGAGGTTGGCTGCCCCAAGATGGTGGCCATTCCTTGGGATTGACAAAGCTCCACCCTCACAAATAGTCTATTATCTCTGTTGGACACACGAGGAAGCTGAGGCGCAGAGAAAAGAAGCAGCCTGCCTGAGGAGAGATTTTCTCCCCCCCACCCCCATCACAGAGTAGCAGAGCCTATTTCAGATCCCAGGTTTCCCAACTCCAAAGCTCATGGCTCCTTTCACCCCCAGCACATGAGCACTCTCCCAGTGGCTGAGGACAAATGCTGATAATAACTGCCATTTGTGGGGTTTGCAAAGCACTTCCCGAGAACAGCCCTTGGAGAAAGATACGGGAGGACCGTTATTCCCAGGGAGGAAACTGAGGCACAGAGAGGTGTAGGCATTTGCCTGAGGTCACACAGCTAAGACAGGTCAGGCTTGGCATTCAAACAGAGGTTTCTCCAAAGTATTTTCGCCACCCTGCAATATCAGCCAGACTCTTCCCAGTGTCTGGGGAACATAAGAGATGAGCAGCCCCAAAGTCTGCTAAGATGGATGGATTCTGGGAAGGGAAGTGATGGGAGCACGGAGACACATGGATTACTTTTGCAAAATCTTGGCTTTCCTTCCAGCAGGGCTCTCTCTGCATACGGTAGGCACTTACTAAATGTTTCTTGTGACTCAATGAATGTCTCTCTTTTGGGCTCTGTATCCCCAGGGCTCAGTGCCATAGGAAGCATTCTGGGTTTCATTTTTTTACATTGAGGCCTTCAGTTGTTCATTCCTGCTCATTACCAACTCCTCCAGAGCCCCCCACCCCCCAGGATCTGCCCCTGTGTCTTCCTGGGTCTGGGCCTCATCCTACTTCTCCCTAGAAGTGGGGAGGGGTTGTGACTCTTCAGAAAGGCAGGCCAGGCTCATTCCCAAACCGCCTCACACTTTTCTCAAACCCCCTGCTCCTCAATCCTTGGCAGTGAAGACATGGCGTGTCAAGGCACACCAGGGCCTCCTCTTTATGCCTAAAATAGTGTAACTGTGCCTGTGGTCAGAGCAGCAGGCCATACCTTGCCAGGGAGCCTCTGGCATCAAGAAGATATTTTCTCTTAGAATATGTAGAGTCAGTTTCTTCTGGGGAAGATTTATTGGCATCTCTGGTTTCCAGACTCTGGGGTGAAAGGGACTGAGGGCCCTGTCACATGGACAGAGTGGGAACAACTATGACCAAGTCCAATATGTGTTCCTGGAAAGCTGGGGGGCACATCTGAGCCCCAGAAATTCAGCACAAGATATGCAGCGCCTCTCTTGGAGACACCACAACATTGGGGTAGCTTTCCAAACTACAAAGTCAGAAGGAAGGGGCTTTATCCAGTCCAGCACCCCGATCACTACTGGCCCCCACAAAATGGAAGCCCCTCAAGGCAGAAACAACTTCACTTTGTCTCCTATTGCCAGGCCTGGTACAGTGACTGACAGTCACTAAATGCTTGGAGGCTGTGACTCAGACAGTGACTTGGCCAAGGTCATACAACTAATTGTCGCTGAAGCAGATGTTGGAAGCCAGGGCCTTTCCCACTGCTAGGCTTTTCTCAAAGGTGCCAAATGACCCCAAACCTAGGCAGCTGTGGGGCAGCAGGTTCAGAGGCACATGATCAGTGGGGAAATAAGCATTTACTGTGTTGGAAATACACAAGCAAGAATGAAGCAGTCCTTCTTCCTAACACAGAGGCCATTTGTCACAGCCCTTGGAGATCCACTAAGCCCAGCCCTCCCCTCCACAGGAGGAAAATGAAGCAGAGACAGGGGAGCTGCCCAAGGTCACACAGAGTCAAGGTCATGATCACAATAATTATCATAAAAGCTCCCACATATATTGGACTTTGAGGTTTACAAAGCACTCGGACTGTTATCTGTGGGTCTCAATACCTCCTGACAACCCTGAGAGGGCAGCCCTGGATCACCCCCATTAAACAGTTGAGTGGAAGGGCCTGGGCCAGGGTCCCGGCCAGGCAGGCCAGCACTAGCCTCCACCTTCTTGGCTCAGTAGGAAGTGGCAGAACTCACATTTGAACCCAGACCCTGGGATTGCATCTGGTATTTTCTCTAGCTCAGCCACCAGCTTGCTGAGGAATTTGGGGCACACTTTCCTGGGTCCCAGTGTCCTCTCTTGCCAAAAGAACAAAAGCTGGCTGGTACCTGAGGTCTGAGAGTGGCAGTCCTCGGAGTTTCTAAGACAGCTGTGCTCTGCGGACCTGAAGGGAGGAGCCCGGGGTGCTCTAACAGGAGCACCAAGGACCTTCTGGGTGAGGCTCCGAGGCTGGGGGTATGCATTAACAGGGGCACCTCGGACCTTCTGCGAGAGGTGCGGGGGTGGGGGGGTGCGGCGCACTAACAGGGGCACCTCGGATCTT
>CM053623.1:227869262-227892481 GCA_028646595.1 Phalanger gymnotis
TGGGATGAGCACACTAATAGAAGCATCTTGGAACTTCTGGGTGAGGTGCGGGGGGCGGGGTGGGGGGGGTGGTACGGCGCACTAACAGGAACAGATCGGAACTTCTGGGTCGGATCCTTTAAAAAAAACAGCAACCCTGCTGAGTATGGCTGTCGTTATCTTGGACTTACCAACCAGCAGCCTGCACTCCCACCCACACAGAACAAAGAGGAGCGGCTCACTTCTGGGTGGCACTTGGGTTCCCGTGCTTTTTAGGGCAAACCCACATTTTACAGGCTGCTCGCCGCTAACTCTGCTTCCTGGGTTCCCTTCATCACTGTCTGCTCCGGACAGATCAAGATGCATCAGCTCCAGCCCTCTCGTTTTACAGAAGAAACTGAGGCACAGAGAGGAGCTAGGACTTGGCCAGATCCCACAGGTGGAAGTGGGAGATCTTCCTGTCTCCAAATCCCAGGCTCTCCCTTCTGCTTGCGAGCAAATCTCCGACGCTGGCTGGCTAGGATACTGTGGGCCGCTCACTTCACCACTCTGACCTCCTCTGTCAAACTGGGACAATCCTCCATGGCAGGATGGCTACAAAGGATGTTCTTTGTAAATCCAACCACACGAGAGCCTTTATTGTTAGTATAATTCGAAGACTTCTTCCAGCTCTGACATCCTCTGTTCTTAGGACCCTCCTAGTCCTATGTTCAAAGAGCTAAGCTGGCCTTGACATTCAATGCTCCTATGAGGAGCCTAGTTTCGATCTAGCCGAGGTTCATTATTGATACTAAATCATTTCTTTCCAAGTTTCTGGACGCACTCCCAGGTAGGATTTGGGGGGCTTGCTGCTGCCCCGGTCATCCACAGGTTTCTGATTATTCCCCAAGGGATCGAACTAGCCTCTTTGAAAAATGCCAACTGGTTTTCTGCCCAAATTTCCAAGCTCTAGAGGCCCACTTTGAAATCCCATTCCAAATGACTCATATCAGCAAAGTTTCCCAAACTCCCCCCACCACCACCTTGCCAGCAAGAATGAGCTCAGGGATACCCACCTGCCTAGGCTTCCTCACAGACCCCCTATGCCAGACACTGGCTATTTCCTCACCACCAGCTACAATGCTATCCCTTCCCCAACCTGAACTCCACAGTCCCTCACACCCCGCTGCTCAGAAACTTCCAAGGCTCCCTATTACCCATGGCACAAAGCCCAAACTCCAGAGCCTGGCATTTAAAGCCCTATAAAACTGGGCTTCCCAGGGCTAGGACACTGGGAGACCAGGGCTCAAATTTCAGTGCTGGGAGGGCCCTTCGAGACTAACAAGGGAACGCCTGGTGTATAGAAGAGGTTTGAAACAGCCCTAGTGGGAACAGACACCTGCCTGTGATAGGACTCACCTCCCTTCACTTGTGCTCAGCAGTCTTTTTTTACTCCAATGTACAAAAGGCAAGAACATTTGTGCCAACTGAGGGTCTTAGCAGGACTCCCAATGAATATAAACCACATGAGGCCAGCACAAAATGCATAGGAGGGAGTGACCCGGTGGGGGAGGTCCAAGGCCTCAGTGACTGTCAGTGTGCCCAGCAGGCCTGGCCAGGTCAACTCCTCCTCTCAGCTCCCCTGGTTTGGTTTCCATGAAATACGTTGATGGGTCTCATAAATGTTGGCCCAGAGGGAGCTGGGGTTGGGAGGCTGCCCACAGCAAGTCTAGCGCGGAGAGAGGAAATGAAGGCCATTTTCATAGCAAAAACAACGGCCACACATATCCAATATTTGGAATGCTAATTTAATATTTTAGAGGGGAAATAGCAGAGGCATTAAAAATTTTCTAAGGGAAATCCTGCTGCCAGCACTTGAAAGACCAGGATTTTATAGAATACAGTTTGGGAAAGACTTAAACACATCTAATGTAGAACAGGGGATGTCAGAACTGGAAGGGGCCTCCTTGGAACAGGGGATGTCAGAGTTTGGAGGGCCTGAGAACAACGGATGTCAGAGCTGGGAGGGCCTGAGAACAGGGGATGTCAGAACTGAGAGGGCCTCCTTAGAACAGGGGATTTCAGAGCTGGAAGCGGCCTCCTTAGAACAGGGGATGTCGGACCTGGGAGAGGCTTCCTTAGAGCAGGGGATGTCAGAGCTGGAAGGGGCCTCCTCGGAACAGGGAATGTCAGAAGAGAAGAGACTTGCTCAAAGTCTCCAAGAAAGTCACTGGAGTGGAAGCAGGACTAGTCCGGGATCTCTCTACTGAGTGACACAGCTCCCCCATTTCTGACTTACAGACCTCTTGGGAGCTGGTCTGGATGACGCACACGCTCATCCTAGGTACAGACTATGGCCATGGGCTGCACATTCTGGGAGCATCCCTTTAGAGCCCGGAAGTTCCCCCTTAGCTTAGGAGATCCTGGAAGGCAGAGACTGTCTTTTGCCTCCTTTTGTACCCCAGAGCTTAGCACACTGCCTGGCATATAGTAGGTGCTTAATCAATGTTTGTTGACTTGAACTGAGAAGGGCTGGAGTTTCCAGTGCCACCCCCCACCATGTTATCTACACCCACTGTGTCATCTGGAAAGTTTCAGCTCCTTCCCAGTATGCTCCTCAGTCTGGACTGAAGGTTTAAATGGAGAAGTTCTGGCTTTGGCAGAAAACAGACTGGACTGAAGGACAGGAGACCCAGCTGTGATTCCTAGCACCCACAGCTACTTGACTTCAAGACTAAACCTGTCAGGGCCTCAGCTTCCTCCTCCATGAAACGGACATGACTGTCTTTGCTCCACCTCCCTAGAAGGGCTGTTGTGGGGCAAGCATTGAGCAAACTTGTAGAAGCTTTGGAGAAACAGAGTAAGGGTCATCATGAACATCTCTACGACGCCTTCAGAGAACCCTGAATCAAACTTTGGCGCCAGGGTTTTCCAGCCTCATCTTTCCCAAGCCCCTACTTCACTCCTCCTTCATCATCATCATTCCCCCATCCCCTCAAACTCTATTTTGTAGAAGGTGTCCCATGGACAAGCTTAGAGAGAGCCTGGGTCAGAGACTGTCTCCTTGCCGGCGCTCTGAGTCACTGAGTCAGGAGCCCTTTGGGCCATCCACCCAACCTATAGACAAGCATTTATTAAGCACCAACTCCAACTCTGGGCCAGGCGCTGTCCTGGGTGCTAAGAGCACAGACAGAGATGAGGCCAGCCCTGCCCCAGACTAGCCACAAGCACAGAGCAGATAAGCCACAGACCCAGAAAGGAAAAGAACCTCAATGCCAGATTGGAAATGGTGCACAAAGCTTAATGAGGGACTTTTCTGTATAATGTGAGTTGAAGGGGCAACTAGATAAGGAACCAGAGGATCTGAGTTCAAATCCTGCCTTGGCCACTGCCTGTCTGTGAGCAAGCCTTGCTCCTCTCTGACCCTCAGTCTCCCTATTTGAAATGAAAGAGTTGGATGGGAGGTCCTTTCCAGTTCTTGACCTAGGATTCGAACTCATGAGGCTCCCGTGAGAAGTACATCATCAGGGTGGGATCTGAGCCACTGGCGGGCTGCCCACAGAGCCTGCCCTTCCTCCTGGGTGAAAAATGACTGTTGGGGGAAAATGCCTTCTAAAAAACTGGACACAAAGGGATCAGTACCCCCAGAGAAAAGTGGGGGGCAGAGCTCCCATTCAGATGCATCTGGACACAAGACAAGGAGGAAGTCTGACATTTTCACTTTCCCATAACTCAAATCCATTCCACAAACATATATGAAACCCCAACTGTGTACAGTACACAGGAGAGAAAGTATCCAGCCTCTGGCTGCCCTCCAAAGCTTACCTCTGGAGGCCCAGGCCTGCATGATCTCCTCCAAATAGAAGGAGGGGAAAACCTGGAAGAGGTGAGGAAAGAAGAGCTGTGGTGCCTGGCAAATGGGGCAAGGGAAGAAGAGCTGATGTGCCCAGGAAATGAGGCAAGAGAAGAAGAGCCAAGGTGCCTGGCAAATGGGGCAAGGGAAGAAGAGCTGAAGTGCCTGGTAAAGGGGGTGAGGGATGAAGAGCTGAGGTGTCTGGCAAATGGGGCAAGAGAAGAAGAGCTGAAGTGCCTGGCAAACAGGGAGCAAGGGAAGAAGAGCTGAAGTGCCTGGTAAAGGAGGTGAGGGAAGAAGAGCTGCAGGGCCCAGCAAATGGGGTGAGGGAAGAAAAGCCAAGGTGCCTGGCAAACAGGATGAGAAGCTGCTCCCCCAACATCAAATATCAGCTACTGTCTTTCCTCCCTATCTCCCTCTTCCCCCCAGGCCTGTATTTATGAGTTTATTTGGTTTTTATTTCTATACATGTGTCCACCCTGATCATTTTTAAGCCTTAGGGCAGGGACAGTGCCAGGTACCCAGCAGGGGTTTACTAAATGCTGACTGGTTGTCTGAATTGGGTATAGTAGAACACGCTATTACTACAACTGTTACTAACTGGTATTTATATAACATTTTAAATTTGCAAAGCCCTTGATATACTTGGTCTTCACTCACTCTAGGCAAGGGGTAAGTGCTATGATCATCCTCATTTTGTGGATGAGAAGACTGAGGCTGAGAGAGCATAAGTGACTTGTCCAGGGTCACACAGCAAGTGAGGTGTTGGGGGGCAGGATTCAGACTTGGGTCTTAGACATTTCATTTCTATCCGCTGTCTCGCCCAGCTACCCAAAGCTCAGACTCAGAGGGACCTTAGAATACAGAACCAAGAACCTCACTGGGCTAAATCCCACCCATTCCCCATAGCCTTCGGGCTAAGAAGGGTCTTGAATCTTAAAGTGTGATCAAACTTGATTTTTAAATGGGAAAGCCATTTGTAGTTCACAGCAATCCAAAGAGGCGGCTTCTAGATTTGGCCCCTGACAGTAGTTTGCCATCTTACAAGTGAAGAAACTGAGGCTGAGAGGGGAAGTGACATGGTCAGATCCCACAGGAAATCAGCGTCAGAAGTCGCCATGTGCTCCAGGCTCTGTGCCTTGGGAGCCAGCCCTCTCTCCACTGCACCATGTAAATAACCAGTGAAAGTTACACAACCAATGGTACAGCCTAGATTCAAACACAAGTCTTTTCTGATTCCAGTTCAAGGCTTTCTCCACAACCCACTGATCCACCAATCTTGGACATAGCCTGATGGCTCACTGGTTAAATTACTGGACTTGGAGTTAGGAGAAGCTGAGTTCCCATCCAACTGTGTGACCCAAGGCAAATTACCTTACTTCTCAGTTTCCTTAGCTATAAAATGGGTATAATGACAGCACCTATGCACACAGGGCTGGATGAAGATCAGCTCTAAAGCACTCTAGAGCTACTGGCTGTAATTAGTATCATTAGAGAAATCATCAGGGATCTTCAAGAGGTCACCTATCCCCCTTTCCTCTGCGAAAGGCAGAGGCTAGAGAAGCTGTAACCCAACATCCCCTCCAAAGAGTTGTTGCCCTCTGGGTCCCCAGGTCCAAGGAGGTGAGGGCTATGGCAGCTATCTCAGCCAGGGGAGTGCTGGGACGAACAGGGACACACACACACACACACACACACACACACACACACACACACACACACTCATGCACACATGCATGCACACACGCATGCACACACGCACGCACCAACTTCTTACTAATGGAAAAGGTGATGCAGGGAAATTGCATTCGTTCCCCCCAGGCAGTGCATACAAAGCTGGCTGGAGCCAGAGAGAGTGGAGCCCAGTGGCTGCAGTTTACAGCTTTTCATTGGGAGCAACAGGCCCAGAGAAGGGAAGACACTTGGTCCTTGACACACAGCTGGCTGCTGAGACTCCAGCTCTGGCCTCCCTGCTCCACCTCCACTAACCTCCTAGCTCCCCGCAGCTTGCTCCCAATACTCTTGTTCTCCATGGTCTTTCTGCTTTGATAGAAACAGTGTGGCTGCTAGTTAGAGTACTGGGCTTGGCTTGAGGAAGTTCTGAGTTCAAGTCTTGCCTTGAAACTGAGGAAACATAGGCTCAGAGCTTTGGGGTAGCTTGTCCCAGCAAGTCGCAGTTCATGATTCTAACTCCCCAAAGTGCCCGCCCCTCCACAAATTCCAACTGGGCAGCCTTGAGGGAGACAAGGTCACAGAAGAAGGCTTAGTCTTCTACTAGGCACCAGAAGGCAGTACTGGGAGAAGTGGAAGGAATTTGCCAAGAATTCAGTGGAGGCTGATGTCAAGAAAAGCTGGGAGGAGAATGGGCTCTGCCTCAGGAGTTAGTGAGCTCCCTGTGGCTGCAGGTATTAAAGCAGACCTGGGTGCTCCCTCTTTGACTTGGAGTCCAAGATATCAGAGCCTCTTTGTGCTCAGGCACAGGCAAGAGGACTCCACAGAACTCGGCAGTCATCTCTAGCTCAGCAAGCCTTGCTATCTCTAACATGTACTTGTTGGTCCCAGACAGCACAGGGTGGCATCCAAGGCTGAAAGCTGACCAGCAAGCCCAAAGAATGTGTCTTTAAGCTAATCCTATGAAATGAGGCCTCCCAGACAAAGGAAGTTGTTAAAAAAGGTTGGACCTTTGCTTTGTCGATGGTCATAGAGCAGAGCCAGGACTGGCTTTTGGATCAGAGGACAAGGATTCATGTCTCACATCTGTGGGACCTATGCCCTGGGGCTCAGTTTCTCCCTCTGTCAAATAAGGGGCTTGGACTGAATGTCCTCCGAGGTGCCTTCCAGCTCTGGACCTGGGATCCTACGAGTTCTGAAATTTGGACAGATGAGGGTTAGAGCCAGGAAGCCCCTGTCCCCACACGTGCCTCCTTACTGAGACCCATGTGTGCTATGAGCAGTGAAGCCATCCTGTTCATTCCCCATGTTGGGCCTCCCCAAGATCCCTCAGCCAGAAGGCCTGCCAGGCAGTAGGACCCAAAGGGAAAGGAGATCTGGGCTCTCTTCAGGAAGGCCAGCACCTCTAGTGCTAGCCTCCCACTGGCTGCTAGTCTGGATAGAATCCTCAGCATGGGACAGACGACTGAAAGCCAGACCTTGGCACCTTCTTCTGTGGATCTGATTTTCAAATGTGATCTTGAGGAAATGTCCAAGAAACACCCATGCTGAGAGGTTCTTTTCAGAGGGCACAGGATCTAACCGGCTAATACACAACCTAAGAAACTATCATCGAAGGGTCAGCTCCGCCACCTGCTGGCTGTGTGGTCTCTGGCGACAAGCTCTCCTGGCCTCAATTCCCCCATCTGAAAGGGATGGGGATGACTGACCAAACTGGGCCATAAGGAAGGACGACTATGGTTTCAGAGAAATTTGGGAAGATTGTGTAAGCCGATACAAAGTGAAACAAACAAAAGTGGCAGAGGGAGAGCAACAATGTACATTGACAAATTGCAGGCAGAAGCTCCCCTCCCCACCAAGGAGCGGAGCAGAGGACCAGGAAGGTGGCGGTACCGAGGGTGGGATGACAGATACACTGTTACCCACAGTCACCACTCCAGCTCTTGTTTCACTTTGCTCTTTTCCTTTGTTACAGGAGCCGCCTGAACCACAAACCAAATATAAAGAGCAAACTTTTTGAGAAAAAAGAGAGAGGGAGGCATGGACTTCTTGGCTCTCAGGGCCCTTCCAGCTCTGCCGTCGTGAGATTCTCTACGAGGGAATTTCTGGAGCACTTGGAAGCTGGCCAACTCCGTTCATTTGAGTCTCTGGCAAAGGGGGGCAGCGTTCCCATTTTATAGATAAGGGAACTGAGGTTGGGACATGTTATGTGATTTGCCCAGGGTCACACAGCTAGTAAAGTGATTGAGGTAAGATCTAAACCTAGGCCTTGCCAACTCCAGACCCACAGCTAGAAGAAAGCTCGGGGCTCCCTCAGAATCCCCCTTCTCCCCAGGAAGGCTCTTGAGACGCTCCAGCTCACGGAACAGAAACAACAACAGTGGCAAGAAGAGTCCTGCCCCCTCCCCCAGACTGCTTCTTCTCTCAGCCTCACTTTTAGGTTTGGGCCCCGGGGCCTGGCAGCGCTGCGTGTTTCCCCACCCATTTAATGAGCCCTCATTCCCTAGCTGGCCACCATCTTCTTGGGACATTTTCTGGTCTAGTCCACTTTGTGAAAAAAAAAAAAGCTAGTCTCCTCTTAGCATAGATCATATGAACAGCCACAGGCTATAACTATATATATGCATCTGCACATACACACGTGTACACAAACACGTGCACATACACACACGTGTACACACACATGCACGCGCGCGCGCACACACACACACACACACACACACACTCCAGCTACCTTGCATGTGCCATAACTCCTCTGATCTTTCAGAGGCCAAAGATGAGGGCAGGCATCATTTTGAATAGTCAGAGTCCTCACGCACCCAAATTTTAAAAGGAGCTAAAAATGTGCCCTGCAAGTGTTATTAAAACAACAACAGCAACAAACCTGAAGAGTGCTAGATGTGCAAACGTTTTCCTAATAGCATCATCTGCAGTCACAGAATGCCAGAAATCACCTAAATGCCCAATCATGGAGGAATGGCGGCCTCGCTCATGGTCTGTTCGTGGCACGGAGTACACTAATGCTCTTAAGACCGACAAGTAGGAGAAAAACAAAGAAATTGGGAAAGATCCTTAGGAAATAGTGGAAAGCAAAGAAACTCCCCTCCCCCAATCCAGAACCAGAAAACTGGAGCCTGTTCCAATGATGAGCACAAAGGAGCCCAAGGAACAGTAACAGAGGCTCCTGCCCACCCCCACCCCCACTCCCATGCCAAGGGAGGGAAAGAAGGTGGGTGGGGGGAGGGTGATGTTGGCTGGATGTATTCTGTGGCAAAATTAATTCATTTCAATGTATACTCCCTGGGCAGATGTGGTGGACTGTATGGATGTTCCAGGGAATTCTTTCAGTAAAATACTTTCTTAAAAGCATATAGTAAAGTCTAAGGTGCTTTCTCAAAATGTCAATTCTTACTGATCATAAACATTTCAGACTTTGTTTGTGAAGCCCTAATATGCCTCCCCCACCCTTCACGCTCACAGGACGCACATGAACAAATACACACAGATGCACAAGTGTGGATGCATTCACACAGACACAAGGGCACATGCACACTCACATGAAGACACACATGCAGACACATGCACTGCACACCCAGATGGATACACATGTACATGCATGTGCACGCACACGTGTGGATGCATTTTTGCACACGTGAGGGCACACACTGACATGTGTGCTTGCCCAGGAGCCCAGCCACTCTATGGTGTTATTGCCAACTCCCCCCCTAAGACATTTGGCTTCAAAGTCAAAGAATTTTATGAGACTGAATCCAAGCCATCCAGGACTTGGAAGAGGGAGCCAAACCCTCCTTGCCTCAGAGTCACAGGACATGGGTTTTCATCTAATTCTTCCCCTCCCTCACTGTGTGACTGTGTTCAAGTCCTGTCAGGTCCTCAGTTTCCCTGGCCACCCATCATAAGAGGCTAAGGAGGAGTTCACTACCTCTCTTGCCTCCCAAATGATTCTGGAGGATTGTGCCAATGGGGAAGGAAACCTGGGAAGGGTTGGGAGCCAAAAGACCTAGATGTGATCCCCATCTCCAAAGCTTCCTACCTGAGAAACTTGGGTAAGTTGCTGCTTACTGACTAGCCTTCCTGGGTCTGAGACGCCACATAGGTAAAAGAAGGGGGTGGATTGGATGGTGGCACAGTGTCTGAGGTGGAAGGGAACTCCGAGAGGGGCCAGAGCAATCTGCATCCCGAAGGGCCTTTCTTGGCCTCAAGCTCCATGATACCCTAGCCAGAAAGTGCCCTTGTCAGCAGCGCCCTGCTGCACCAAGAGGAGGAGATGCTGACGATGCCGGCCGAGCTGGAGGCTTCTCTTTCAACCCCTGATTTTCTCAACGAGAATGGGCAGAAGACCATTTGGATTATACCAGAATAGTGGAGTGGGAAGAGGGCTGGGCCGTCGGGTCTGGAATGAGCAGGGCTCTGGGCCGCCGGCAGGCAGCTCCCTCAGACTAGCAGACACAGCATCGGGGAGGAAGTTCCTGTAACACAGTGTTCCTTACACAGATGAAATCACGGGTTTGGATGCCTGCCCTCCCCTTCTCTCCTCCATTCCCCCATCTTATACACACAGTGAGGAGCCAGTGGGAAGATTTAGAAATGCAGGCCTGGAGGCCAGAGGCCAGCTCTGCCTCTGGCTTTTCTGGGCGACTGTGGGCTAGCCTCTTCACCTTGTGGAGGCCTCAGTTCCTTGGTGTAAAATGAAGGGACTGGACTATGTGACCTCAAAGGTCCTTTCCAGCTCTAAATCTAGGAACTCCTGAACTCCCCAGCTTGTCCTCTTCTTCACCACCTGCTTTTTTAAAAATCCCAAGATTTCCTTCCACTGGGTCTCTGGCTTTCCATCTCAAGTGTGCAAAATGGCGTCCTCTCCTGGCCCACTGCCCGGGATTCCCGGAGCGACCATGATCGAGCGGTGCTAAAGAAGCCAGTCCCCCAGGCTCTCCTTGTCACAAGCTTAGCCTCAACCTCCCTCCCACCTAACAGCCGGCATCCAGACGTGTCCGAATAGATTTTAACACCACCATCCCCCACGAGGCCATCTCAGGGAGGGGCTGTTCAACCCCAGCCTGCAAGCTGAGAGGGGTTGAAGCAAGAGGAAAGTCTGGAATCTGAACTTATCTGAAAGTGGTCCCCATGCCCCCTGAAACAGGGCAGAAGGCAGAAATGCTCTTCTCAGGTCGCCTGCCCTGTGTCTGTGGACAAATACCAATGGGAGTCAGTTAAACAAGGCCAGGGGTTTGGGGACAATGCATATGGAAAGGCCTAGAATACCCTTTCACAGGGGATGGGCCAGGGTAGAAGGAGAGTCATGGTGCTGCCCAGACACACATCCATACATGCCAATGTGGATGCGTACAAGATGGCGCTGAGCACGAAGAGACACACCCACTGATCATCAAAGGCCTCAATGGCCTTGTTTGGGCAAGAGGTGCCGCCAGAGCCCTTGGGAGCCACCAAGAGCCTCACTGAGGACTCACATGCTCTTTTGTGCATGGATCAAAGGCCACAGGGTTTCATCTATCTAGAGCTGAATCTGAAAATGGGCTTGCCTCCCACCCCATCACAATGCACTCTGGAAAACAGTCAGTCTGGGCTTTCTCCACATCAGCATTTGGAGGGCAGAAGGCACGGCACAGAAATGTCCTCCTGAACATCCCTGAGAAGGCCCCCATGTGCATGGGGGTGACATGTAAGACACTGAGGAGCCCAGATGAGAGATGATTGTAAAGCAATGGGGCGGGGGGTGGAGATGAGAAAGCAACAGATACTGGGGCTTCTAGTCCATTTCCCCAATATCCATTTCCATTTCTAATGTTTGCCGCTGACATTATTATGCCTAGATTAACAGACAGGCATTTCTCAAACAATACAAAAAAAAAAGATTGGATAAGAATAAAATTAACAAAAATGACTGTCCCACTACATACTGGGAGGAGTGAGCTTGCCCCCCTCCCACTCTACGTGGTAGAGACCTCTTTGGAAAAAGCTCGGGCTCATCCCTGGTTAGAGCAGACCAGCTGGGCAGAGATGGGTGGGAATGCCGTTCTCAAGGATAAATACAGAATTAAGAAAGAAAAGCACAAAGAACTCTTAGCTCCAAGCCAATGTGAAAGTGATAAAAGAGAAAAGCAAACTGAACACACACACACGCACACACAGACATGCACGCACATGCACACACATGCACATGTAGGCACACACATACATGCAATGCACACACGCACACACACATATGCACACACACACACAGAGTCATTTCAGAACTGCCTACCTACAATCAAAATAGTGGGGTGTAAACCTGATCAACAGCATGTATGAAGTGCCTAACATGTGGCAAGTGTTGGGAAGAATAATGATAGCTAACATTTCGATGGTGCCTACTATGTGCCAGGCCCCATGCTAAGCACTTCGCCATGATTCTCTCCTGGGTGTCTCCCAACACCCCTGGGAAGAAGGTGGAAACCAACAAAAGCAGAATGCTGCTTTGTCAGAGGAAGTTTGAATGTAAGAATTATACTTTTTAAAAACTTCTTTTGAAGCTAATTTTTAAAAACCTGATGCTACTTTCTGCTGTTCATTCACTCAGGTTTTGAAGGTGGGTATCAGTCAAGCTCTGTTTCAACACAAGTACCTATAACCTGGTTTTGTTCAAGGTCTCCAAATGGTTTTAACCCAAAATCAAGCTAGAACTGGGAAAGCATTCCATGACCAAGAATGTCTTTATAACCCTGAAAACCAGAGGACTATTTCAACACCCAGCCAACGTCACAAAAGAAGATTCAAAAGGCCAGATGTAGATTAAAAACGGTGGAGGGCTTTGATTGTGGGAGGCTGTAGATTGAAATCCCCAATGATAAAGATTCCTTCCCCCCTCTCCCAAATAGCACGCATGGGTTTAGGGGAGGAGGGAATGAAAAGTTCATTTAATAAGGCTATTTTAATCAGCAAATATCACTTGTTTATTTTGACCTGGGTTCTTAGAAATTGTTGATTCTGCACCAGAAATATGCTCGGTGTCCCAACAAGTAACAGACAGTCCTAATGACAGACTGGCCCATCTGTGCTGTGAGAATGTACCATTTCAGGCTGGGAGTTCACTTTATATAGAAGGAGGGCTCAGAACAGGCACTGCCCAGAGCTCTCCTTACACACACACATGCGCGCACACACACATGCACAACACACACATGCACACACACACATGTACACACAGATACACGCTCATATATGCGTGCACACACACACACACATAACTGGCAAGGACTGTCTGCCATGAAGAACATTGATATTTACAAAGAAGCATTTAGTGAACAACAAAAAATGTATTCTCTGTTTGATCCTGACTTTTTTTTCATTGTTCAAGTTTAAAACTAAGGGTTAGACTGTGCAATTATATGGGATCATCTGATTAGCCAAATAAAGGCTATGGGGCACTCTGCCTCAGTATACTATTATGGCATGAAGCCTAGTAGAAAATACTGACTTAGGGAAGGGCAGAAAATGAATCCATATTTTTCACCTCTGCACAGATTTTTTTTTAACTGTAACAGAGTAACATGAAGTTCCATCAACTACCATTCAATTGGCTGTCTATCAATAAGCCTTTATTAAACACTTGGGCTAAGTAGTGATCTGCGCTTGATGGAGGGAGTTTCCTCCCTGGGAGTTCCCTACACCAATAAAATCACAAATCTGTTTCCCCCCCCCCCCCCCCACCAAAAAGGGAAACCTCCCCCTTTGTAATTCTATTGTTCTAAATATCTACTTATCACCGGAAAGTGGGGGGTGGCAACACTTGATCTCAAAGACTGGCATTAGCAGCGTCCAGCCTCCCTCGCCCTCCACTCCACAACTGGCATCTTTGACCAATACCATCTTTGCGGCCTGTGGAACATATGGGGAAAGTAGAATCCAGAGAAAAGTGAAAGGAGAGAAGAGACGTTCTCCTTTCGACACACTCATCTCTGGAGCCCACCGAGTTTGCTCCAAAGAGGTTGGGCTCTTTCTCCCCACCCGGGACACTGGCTTTCCGAGCAAATGCCACTCCCTATCCCCCTCCAGCAAGGCTGGCCAGCTGGCCATGGAAAGCCAACCTAGCACATCTCCAGAAGGGCAGGAGTCTGATTTGGGCAGATTTCCCTGAGAGTGTAACTATATTTTCTGTTCCCAACTAGAGATTTTCTATAAATCCCACCCCATTTGACTTAAAGTGACAATGAAACTCAAAAGACAAAGGCTTCCTTCTGGGCAGAAGCAGCTGGACTAGTCATGTGTGGAAGATGGAAATTGGACCTATGAGGATCCAGGCTTCTTTTACTGACAAAATGACATTTTTTAAAAAATTATAAACTTCGAAGCCCTTCAAAAAATTCCAGTCAGCCCAAGAGGCGGCTTGAGAGCAAAGGCTGCTGAGAAAGCCAAGGTGTGCCAAGACCTCAGAAGTTATCCCCCATTAAATCGAAACACCTTCAGGAATCGAGAGGAACATATCGGTCCCAGGTCCCACTCCCAAAGGCTCCATTGGTGGCTCTAGCTAAAATCGGCTCAGGAAGATACCAGCCCCATATCAGGTCCAATGAAGCCGTTCTCCGATGGCTCAATCTTTGATGAGCAGCTAATTCCCAATTAGCCCAAAGTGTCTATATACAGGTCTTAATGCAGGACTAGCCTCTCTAAATGGAAAATAAAAGAGCCCAATTTGAAAAAACAGTAATAACTTTCTCTAACAGAATTAAGTGAATATCACAAAATACCTAGGTATAAGAGCTGGCTATTTTTTTTTTTAAATAGAAAGCCCAAAGCGCTACAGAAATGAGTTGTTGTTATTTAAAATAAAAAAAAGAAACACTCTGCGGAGCCAGGAGTCATCTGGGGCCTGGGAGCTAAGGAAACGAAGCCGTTCGCCTAGTTTTGAACGTGCCGAGTTCTGTTTTCTTCCCTTGTCCAGCTGGTTGGTCCGGGCTGCCGCCATCTACCCCTTCTTCTCTCCCTTGGCCAAACAGAGCCACACAAAAGGGTAACATGGGCCAAGACTATTGATGGATCTCAGACGAGGGAAAAGAGGGTCCCATCTGCTCCGATGTTAGAGAGAAGAGCACTGAGAGGAAGCTGCCCCCGCTCCATCTCACGGCCTTTGCCAAGGCCTGTGTCCGACGAAAACAGGCTTGACTGGGGGCTGGTTTTTCTACATTGGGTGGTTAACATTTAAAAAAAAAAACTCCAGAAAACATTTGGAAAACCTTGGCACGGTCTCTACAAGGATGATTCCTGACAACCTTCTCTGACTTCCTCCCCACCCCAGCAGCAGGCTGCTTGTTCCTCGGCTACAAATAAAACGGACCCCCAGGATAGGACTTACCTACAGAGGGCAGCTACCCAATCCTTTCTTAAAATAAAAAAGAAAGCCAGCTGGAGGGTGCATGTATCCCTTGGAAAGCCAGGCAGGCTGGAGAACTCTGCATCGGCCTGAAAAAGCCATGCTCTGGGGGAAGTTCTGCTCTTCCAAGCTGGAATTCCCAGGGAAGCTCAGGCAAACTGACAGCCCAGAGCCTGGCCGAGGAGACCTCCATCCTGGGCAGTGGCTCCACCTGGCTCAGGAGCCCAGGGCGACAGGTTCGCACACGAGTCCGAGGCGGGCTAAATGAACACCACCCAGCCCTGTGCATGGGAAGAACACCACTTTTGTCTCCTCCTTTCGTCTGAACTGGCTGCACAGGCCCCCACGTAAGCATGGGGCTGGCTGGCTCAGCCCCGCCCACCAAGAATTTTGAAAGATGCCATGGGTGTTGGGCTCATAGAACAGAAGGGCTCAGGCAAAGTGCGCACACGCGCATGCGCAAACACACACACACACACACACACACACACACACACACACACACTCACGCACGCACACACACCACAACACAGACCACCACCCCCAGCACCTTCTAAATGGTTCCTACAGAACTTTGTCATTGGAGCACCCAGACTACTTGGAGATCGGCGCCAGGCCTGCCTATCCAGACAGGTCAGAAATGTGGCCGCTTGAGCAGCCCTCCCTCCAGCTTCTCCTGGCCCGGGAGCCCCCATTGCCATGGAGCTTGCTAGGGTGGCTCTGTCCATCCAGCCCCCCACCCAGGTTTTGTCTCGGGTGCCGGAGAAGCCAAAATTCGTCAGTCCCAGCAATCAGGACGCAAGATTAATTGCGCTCCTGAACAAACAGTGGCAGGGAAGAGCCAGCAGCCTCCAAGGGATGTGGGCCCAGCCACAATGAGGGGAGTCTCAGACACATGGGGGGGGCGCCGCGGGGCTGCATTCACACAGAAGGCTTTATAGTCTGAGAGCCCTTCAAGTCTCCATGTGAATGATGCTGCCCGGGTGTTTGCCCCAATGAGAACCAAGCTCTGAAGGGCAGCTGAGACTGAGGAGGTCTGTTCCTGGGAGCCCACCCCACTGGAGAGACAGCCCCAAGGACCAGCATCCACCATGCCAGCATCAGGCCTGGCCTCAAGCACCAGGCAAACAGATGCCGGGGGAGGGCATATGCCACATGTGCCTGGCTGCTCACTCATTCCTAGGTCAGGATACAGAAGAAGTGTCTCATTTCCTTCCCCCCACTCTCCACCCATGTCTTCAAAGCCCAGGCCCTCCAATCAACAACAGACAGGACCCCCTGGGCCTAACAGAGGAAGGGAAATAAAAGCCTATACCAAGATCCCCAAAAAACAGACCGTTAGGTGGCTGCCTCCCTGCCTCAGAGAATCGCACCAAAAGACGGAAGGGTAGAAAGGGCTCGAGGGCCTCAGGACTCAAGGCCATGGTCACCCGAGGGAAGTCATCTCCCAATGTCACTCAACGCAAAAGCAAAGACAAAGCCCAAGTGTCCACACTTCAGGAAGTGTGTGGACCTCAGGAGGCCTCTCCTGGCCATCTACTCTTGGGCTGGAATTTTAGAACTCCCTCGCAGCCAGAAACCCGGATGGAATGAAGGGGGCTCATTTCCGTCAGGCCCCCGGCCCTCTGCACCCCAGAGTTCCACTCTCCACACGTCTGCTTAATCAGGGTACTTGGGACCCAGGGGATACCTGGAATTCTCCCTCCTGCCCACTCACTACATGCACCCAGCTGACACCATGCATCTCAGACGTGTGTGGCAAAAAGAGGAGAAACCGAAAGCAGCCATTTCAAGGGGCTTACACCATCTAAACTTCAAGGATTTCAGGAGGCACCTCTGGCCCCCAACCTCTCTAGCTTCCCACATCACAAGGCCTGTCATCTGCCAGACCAAGGAAAAACTCCTTGAATCTGAGCAGCGCATTCGGGTGAGAGGGAGAGCAGTGAGGAGCAAAGCTAAGAGCGGGGCAGATGGAGCTGAAGTGAGAAACAGCACAGCCCTGTACCTCACCCCTCATTCTCACTAGGCTACAACTCCCCAGGCTCATCCTTTAAGAGCTTCGATGGACAAAGTTGCCTCGTTATTTACAAGGAAGCAAAAGCCAAGCTCTGCCTTCCCCCAGACAACCTCTTTGGGTCGTCAAGATGATGTGGAGGGATGACCACTTGGGCATGTTTGCAGGGCTCTGCTTGGGGCTGCTGTGGATTTTGGGTGCCTCAACTTTGGTTCATTTCTCAGTCTAACCAATGGCCAGCCAACAGCGAAAAGACTGGAGGCCCTGAACTGTGTCAGCCAGGAAACCTTTGGAATCTCCTCTTTCCATTCAAAAGGAAAGTCCTGCTTGGAGGCTGGGGAATGGACTAGATGACCTTCAGGATCCCCCTCCCCCAGCCCAGGCTGAAGGCTCTGAGACTGGGCAGAGAAGAGGGGTTGAGTAGCTGTACTAAACCTGCCAGGCCCCACAAGCCTCCTGTGCTTCCTGGCACTCCTGAGTTCAAAGCCACAGCTTTGGGGCCCACAGACCAGCTTCCATTCCATGCAGAGCTGGACAAAAGCATAGAGCCTCGATACATGATGCTGGACTAGATCCTCTGACCTGTGGGGTCCACCGAGTCTACAAGTTTCTTTGTATCTGCTCAAACCCCCCACCTAAAGATCACAGAACACTCCAAATGAGGGCAGTCGGACAGAAGACCAACCTTAAGCTCTCTTTCCAGGGGCCTTCCTCATGCTTGAAGTCCATTGACAGCTGACTCACACTGCACACCTGATGGCCAGAAAATCCAGGGAGGAAGCCACACGTCTGATGAAGGACCATCTGGGGAAATGTCCACCACGCCCATCAGGCTGACGATCAATTCAGTCCCTCACATTCTCAGCCAGCTGCAAGAGATCCACAGAATGGGTAAGGACCAGCCTCCTAAATGTGCCATCAGGGCAAAGAGTGGGGCTGTGAAGGTGAGCAAGGGGGTGTGTGCCACGGCCCAGAGGAGTCCCTGAGCACAGCATTCAGAGCCTCCAGACTGAGTGTATGTGCCATGGGCCAAGGGGAGATGCTGAGCACAGTGTTCCGAGCCTCCGGACAGAGGTGTGTGTGCCATGACCGAGGGGAGCCCTCACTGCCTTCAGACAGAGTGTGTGTGCCATGGCCCAGGGGAGACTCTGAGCACAGTGCTCACTGCCCTTGGACAGAGATGTGTGTGCCATGGGACAAGGGGAGCCCCTGAGCACAGCATTCAGAGCCTCCGGACAGAGGTGTGTGTGCCATGGGACAAGGGGATCCCCTGAGCACAGCACTCACTGCCCTTGGACAGAGATGTGTGTGCCATGACCGAGGGGAGCCCCTGAGCACAGCGCTCACTGCCCTTGGACAGAGATGTATGTGCCATGGGACAAGGGGAGCCCCTGAGCACAGCGTTCAGAGCCTCCGGACAGAGTGTATGTGCCATGGGACAAGGGGAGATGCTGAGCACAGTGTTCAGAGCCTCCGGACAGAATGTATGTGCCATGGGCCAAGGGGAGATGCTGAGCACAGCGTTCAGAGCCTCCGGACTGAGTGTCACTGCCCTCGGACAGAGATGTGTGTGCCATGACCGAGGGGAGCCCCTGAGCACAACACTCACTGCCGTCGGACAGAGATCTGTGTGCCATGGCCCAGGGGAGACCCTGAGCATAGTGTTCACTGCCCTTGGACAGAGGTGTGTGTGCCACGGCCCGGGGAGCCCCTGAGTACAGCGCTCACTGCCCTCGGACAGAGATGTGTGTGCCATGGGACAAGGGGAGCCGCTGAGCACAGTGTTCAGAGCCTCCGGACAGAGGTATGTGTGCCATGGCCGAGGGGAGCCCCTAAGTACAGCGCTCACTGCCCTTGGACAGAGGTGTGTGTGCCACAGCCCAGGAGAGCCCCTGAGTACAGTGCTCACTGCCTTCAGACAGAGGCTGTGTGCCATGGCTAAGGGGAGCCCCTGAGCATAGCGTTCACAGCCTTTGGACATTTTATTTTCAGCATCTCTGAAGGGTCTGAGGTGACTGGAAATGGGCATGAAAGACAAGAGCCATCCTATGGGCAGAGATTCTCTTCAGGCCCCATCGTCACCATGGGAAGCATGGGCCCCCAGCCCCAGCTAAAGCTCACCACTGTAAGAGTCCCAAAGCAAGCGCCTGAGCTAGGTTTCTCTTGGAACGATCCACACAGACTCTGAGGTTGGCAGAGCTGGGAGACGCCTTAGAACAGAAGATGGCAGAGGACAGGGGGTGCAGACCTTAGGTTAGAGAATGGCAAAGCTGGGGGGAGGGGCCTGAGAACAGAGAACATGGAATGGCCCAGGTGGGAGGGACCTGGCGGGGCTTGGAGTACAAGCCCTGCCTGCAGCCATGGAGCACCCAGGAGCCTGGCAGGCTTTCCACCGCTCCCCAGACTTGCAGCAAAGGAAGGCTCCCTTTCCAAAAAGTCCCAAGATAACAACAGGAAAAGGTCCATTCCATTGGCTTTCTGATACAAATACAGTCTCATAGCTGGAATAATTGCAAGCCAGACTGGGTTCTTGTTGGTGAGGCCTCCATTGGTTAAATTAAGGGAAACATTTGATCTCCAAACAATCCTAATTCCTCTGTCTCTTCCCCACTGCTCCCAAATGCTGGTCACGTATGTACCGTGCAGAGTGCACACTACACACATTCATAGGTGAGTCCCCTACACACTTGCGATTTAGAATCACTTTGGTTACCATAAAAATGTATGGAAAAAAATCTCAGCTGCAGCCTAATTATTTTATTATAATTTAAAATGTAATTATAAAAGACTGATCTAAATGTAAATATCTTTCTTAAATATATTCCAAAGGAATTCTGAATTTAAGAAACTCCAATCACCTGGCAAACATTTCTACTAAGTGCATAGGGGTTACAGAATGGGAGGGGGGCACCACTTCCCTGGAATTGTTTGTGCCAAGGCTCCAGAGCCAACATTTCACCACCAAAAGGCAACTGTCTTGCTCATGGCTTTTTCTTCATTTGCTATGATTCTGTGTGAGTGTGTGTGTGTGTGCATGTGTGAGAGAGAGTGAGAGAGAGAGAGAGAGAGAGAGAGAGAGAAAAGAAGAAGAAGAAGGAAGAAGAAGAAGGAAGAAGGAAGAAGAAGGAAGAAGGAAGAAGAAGGAAGAAGAAGAAGAAGAAGGAAGAAGAAGAAGAAGGAAGAAGAAGAAGGAAGAAGAAGAAGAAGAAGAAGAAGAAGAAGAAGAAGAAGAAGAAGAAGAAGAAGAAGAAGAAGAAGAAGAAGTCATCCATCATAACAGAAGTCTGGGATAGTGGCCCCAAGTTCAAATCCCAACTCCATCACTTCCCTATGACCTTGGCCAAGTCACTATCCCTCCATGAGCCTCAACCTCATCCTCAGAAAAAAATGGGAGGTCCTACAGGTTAGGCTATTTCTAAGGACCTCCTGATTCTGGCCTTCAGCTATCCTGTGAAGTCCTGACTAGCTTAAATTGAAGCTAAGCCCTTAAGAGAGAGCAGTGGGCTTTACCTCCTCTGTGGGGGTCCTAGGCTTGGCCACATGTTACTGTAAATACCCACATGCACCACTTGTAAAGTCTTCAAAGGAATCTATCTTGGGGGAGGTAGATTCATCTATGAAAAATAACTAAAGGCCCCTTCTAGTTTTCAACCTATGAACCTATGATTCTGTGACCCAGGCAGGTGGAGGTAGCTCTAAGACACAGCGGGATGTGGGAAAAGAGAAGGAACAGTCAGTTGGATGGGAATTGGGGATGTCTCTATGATGGAGAGGGCCTACAGGAAGAGAAGGATCTCAGTAAATGGAGCAGCCTGGAGGAAGAAAAGGGTGAGGGCCTGCATGATGGCCCATGATGGCAGCACAGGGGAGGATGACTAGGCTATTGCTGGTATTTGATGCTGGGTAGGGCCCACTTCCCAATGGCCAACTCTGTTCAGTACAGCGGAGGGAGCCCATGGGAATTGTGGGAGTCCTGGCCGCCATCTCATCACAGCCCAGGCCCCGCACTGAGCTCCAAAGCCTTCAGCTCCTCCTCCCCCAGCAGCCTCTGGGGAGCCCAAGGAAGCAATACTCACCCTGGCCCTTAGAGCCTTGGCTGTTTGCATAGCATCTTTTGAGGGTCAGAGGCCCCCGACTATGCAGCAAACAGTCAGTCCCAAGACAGAGAAAAGTAGCCACCAGCCACCCTGGCAAACCAGAGAGACTTGGGGTGAGGCTAAAAAGTGGCTTCCCCACAATGAGCCAGAACAAGGGCTTCCCTAAATGGCCAGCCAGCCAGCCATTCCCAGGATTCAGAGCTGGAAGGGACTTTGGAAATATCTAGAACAACCCTTTCACTTCACATAAGAGGGAATAGAGACCCAGAGAAGAGAAATGACTTTTCAAAGGCCACCCAGCAAATCAGTGGCCCAGCTACCAAGTCCAGTGGGTGGACACAAGATTCTGGTATAGCTAGAGAGAACTCAAAAGCAGAGGGTGCCGGAGGACACCCAGCAATGCCCGTATCTATTTCACACAGCTGCTGTGTGCCACAAATGCCCAACAAGCTCGAGAGCCCCTGCTCATGGCTGGTGCCCCAACGACAGTTCAAGCCACCATCAGAACAACAGGGTGAGGAATTCAAGTGCCTTTGAAGGAATCTGAAATGAGTGCTGTCTCTCCCTGGCCAGGTCTCCACAAGGCCAGCACAGACACTCAGGTGAGGTGTGCCCAGGAGCAGAAGTCATAGAACACGGCTCCCCTCTTCTGTGCCTCCTACTTAGCTGGCACCCAGGAGACTGGGCAGATGTGGCCAAGGATGGCCCTTCCCAAGCCTGAGTGCTGGAATACTGCTGCAACCACACAGCCCAGAAAAGGACCAGGTCAAGTGCTAAGCTTGATGTCAGAAAGGGTTGCTTGCTTGGCATAGTACCTGGCACACAGTAGGTAGTGAATATACACTTGTGGATCTGGAACATAGTAGGACTGGTCTAGATGACCCTTCTCTAGCGACTGGCCACATAGCCTCTGACACGTATTAACTGTGGGATCCTGGGCAAGCCAATCCACCTCCATGCCTGCTTTCTCAGCTGTGAAATGGGGATAATAAGAATGCCTACCTTGAAGGGCTCTTGGGAGACTCAAGTCAGACAATATATGGAAAGTCCTTTGTCTGCCCTAAAGAACATTATGGAATGTGGATGAGAGCTGCTGCTATTGCTACAGTGGTTATTATTATCTGAGGCTCACAGGTTGTCACAGGAGCTGGAGGGGACCCGAGGCATGGAGGCCAGGCCTTCTTCCCCTTCACCATGTCCTAGCCCAGATCGAGGCCAGCAGCCAGGCCTTCTTCCCCTTCCCAGGTTCCCAGCCTGGACCCAAGGCACGGAGGCCAGGCCTTCCTCCCCTTCGTTGCATCTCAGCATAGACCCAAGGCACAGAAGCCAGGCCTTCCTCCCCTTCGTTGCATCTCAGCCCAGACCCAAGGCACAGAAGCCAGGCCTTTCTCCCCTTCACTGAATCCCAGCCCAGACCTGGAACACAGTGGCCAGGCCTTCCTCCCCTTCACAGAGGCCCAGCCCGGACCTGGAGCATGGCAGCCAGGCCTTCCTCCCCTTCTCAGGGTCTCCTCCCCTTCTCAGGGTCCCCGCCCCCAGGCAGTCAGACTGGTGAAGCCCAAGGACACCACTCAGAATCCTACCTGTAAATGCAGCAAATAAAATGCAGAGGAGGACCAGGGACACCAACTCTGTTGAAATCATTTCAAAATCTTTTCTTTTAAAGTTCACAGACCCCATGTAAGAACCTCTTATTCTAGTCCAATTCTTTTCACAGAGGAAAAGACTGAAGCTCAGAGACAGAAAGAGACCAGCCCAAAGTCACACAGCTGATACATAGCAGAGCCAGGATTGAAACTCTGGAGTCTGAGAGTAGACCTGGTCTTCTGTCTCTTACCGTACACTGCCTTGATGGCAAGAAGAGGGGAGGGGGTTGGAATTACAGTTCAGAAAGGAGGAAGGAAGAAGAAAGAAGCAAAGGAGAAAAGAAAAGAAGAGGAAAGAGAAAGAAAGAAAAAAGATAATAGAGAAAAAAGGAAAGAGAGAAAAAAGAAGAAAGGAAAAAAGAAATGAGAGAGAAGGGGAAAGGAGAGAGAGAGAGAGAGAGAGAGAGAGAGAGAAAGAGAAAGAGTAGGAAAAACTTCTGAAAGTTTTACCACCATGGAAAATAAGGAGGTCTTTTCTTGTTGGAATTTTCCAAGAACTGCAGGAAAGTCTTGCCTTTCCTTTCCTTTCCTTCCCTTCCCTTCCTTCTTTTCTTCCTTCCTTCTTTCTTTTTTCTTTCTTCCTTCCTTCCTT
>CM053623.1:227892981-227970627 GCA_028646595.1 Phalanger gymnotis
GGAGGAGGAGGAGGAGGAGGAGGAGGAGGAGGAGGGCTGCTGCCTTTTTTTTAAGTATCGTTGAAACTTTCTTCCAGTCTCTAGCTTGAAACCAAGTTCGAGAGAAGAGGGCATCCCGAGGCCTCCTATGGGGCCCCAGCCTGGACGCTGCAAGGGGTTCACAGCCCGGCCCGGCCCAGTCCGGTCCCGCTCTGGCTTGTAGCGTTCTGGCTGGGCCTCCTCTTTCTCCTCTTCCTTCTCCTGCCCTCCCCCTCCACGCCCCCCCCCCCAACACAGGCCTGGCCCTTTTGGTCCTGGCCGTGACCGCCCCCTTTCTGTCTTTTGTCTCTCGGAGCTGGCACCTGTCCCAGATACGGGGAGCGGCGCCAGCAGGCAGGCGGTCGGGCAGGCTGGCCGGCCGAGGGCTTCTGGGCCCCGGAGGAGGCTCCTTGGGTGGGGGTCAGCCCAGCCTGGACCGGCCCGGCCCAAAGGAAGGAGAGAAGAGGGGAAAGGAAAATAGTGGTGAGCGGCGGAGAAGAAAGGCTTCACCCCCCGGCAAAATGAGGCCGACTCTGGTCGCGGGACAATAAAAGACCCCGCCAAAAATCGAAGAGAGGGAGGTTTAAGCGCACACCCCGTAAGGCTGCTGGAGACCTCGCAGCCCAGGGCAGTGACCAGCACTGCGGCCGCCTTCCGCTCTAGGCCATTCCAGTAAATGGGGGCAAGGGGAAGAGAGGGAACACCACTTTACTGACCCCCAGCTCACCCATCGAGCCCAGGAGCCTGTGGGCGCAGCGCCCGCGGTGGGCTCGGCAGACAAACTCGGGCACCGCGCGCCTTCCTCGCCCGGGCTCAGGCCGCTTTGGGGGAAGATGGCTAGCCCCGGCTGTACACTTGCCGGCTGGGCTAGGGGAAAGTGGGGGGCTGCGGGCTGCGGACTGGGCTGGCATGCGGGACGGGGAGGAGCCATCCTAGGGCTAGGCGAGGCTGGCAGGGAGGAGGGAGGGGAAGGGGGAAAAGGGAGGCCAGAGCTGCAAGAGAATGGGAGGGAGAAAGAAAGAAGAATGGGAGAGAGGAGGGGAGAGGCCCGGAGCGCGGAAGGGGGGGGGAGAGGTGCTGCCCACCGAGGGGGGAGGGGGCCCGAGCTTGCGTGGCGGCGGCGGCGGGGACGCGCCCCGGGAGGCGCGCGCGCGCAGAGCCCGACGTAGCCCAGGCTGCCCCTCCCCCCGCCGCCGCTGGGCACTCCCCCCCTCCCCAAGGCCCGAAGGCCCAGGCACCCACACGCGAGTTCTGGTCCTCCCGCGGCACCCTCCCAGTCCACCCTGAGTCGCAGGAACCGAGGCAAGGGTGCGCGCCCCCGCTGCCGTGCCCGCGGGCCGCTCGGGAGCGCGCGCGTCCACAGACTCGGGTCTGGGACTCCCGGGCTCAGCCAGACCCTCCCGGGGGGAGGGGCGTCCGAGGACTTGACCTTGGCCGGACCGAACTCGTCCCTCTCGCGGCTCCAGGCCGGGGGAGTGGGAGCGCGCCCGGGTGTGTGCGCGCACGCGCGCCCCGCCCTCGTTTACCCGGGTTCTGCCCGCTCCCCATCCCCCATCCATCCCTCACCTCGCTCCCCCCTCCCGGGGCCCTCCTGCGGAGCCGCCGCCACCGCTCCAGGGGACCCGGTGACTGACGGACGAGCTGCCGGTCTCGCCGGGCTCTCCACCCAGTCCTGGAGGGGACCCCGCGGCCGGTTACACTTGGCCTTGCTGACGGGGGGCGGGGGGCGGAGCACAAGCCCCCCCCCCATCTCCTTTTCCCCAAACCCCACGTTGCGCTTTTTGGCAGCTCACCGTAGGGCTTTTGTAAAGCCAACTTCCTGGCACCGGCCGCCTCCCCCAACCCTGTCCCCAACCTCCCCCCTCCGCACCTCGCAGCCGCCGCCTGGGCGAAACCGCTGCCAGGCCCAGGGCTTTGCGGCAACCTCGGCTGTTTTGTGCCCAACGCCGAGAGAACAAAAAAGACCCACCAAAAAAACAAACAGATCCTGAAGATGACTTTTCTCCTCTCCAAATACGTCTCCTTTTTTTTTTTCCTTTCCGACGGAGAAAGCCTGAAGTCCATATTGATGGACTGGACACGTTTACGAATTTGACCCAACTTTACCCAGGAGACAGAAGTCCCAGCCGGATAACTGGAAAGGTGGGGAACTGTGATTATCATACCCACCACCCCATCCCCATCCCCGCCCCCATCCCCATCCCCATCCCTATCATTACTGTTGGTTACAATTGGTTGGGCACTGGGCAGAGATCTGACCTAGAGAGAGGGGAGACAGAGTGCCTGATTGGATGGTCTAAGCCTGGAGTGTCCTCAGGGGCTTCGGCCCTGAGAGCTGTCCCAGTGCAATGAGGAAGGAGGGACACTGGGAGGCACACTGGCAGGCAGGCTAGCCTAATGCTTCCTGGCCTGCAGGACGGCTTCTCCATTTCAACTGTCAGAGAACTGGAGCTGGGCTGCAAATGTCTGTCTGTCTGTCTGTCTCTGTCTCTGTGTCTCTGTGTCTCTGTCTCTGTCTCTGTCTCTGTCTCTGTCTCTGTCTCTCTCTCTCTCTCTCTCTCTGTCTCTGTCTCTCTTTCTCTCTCTCTCTCTCTTTCTCTCTCTCTCCCTCCCTCCCTCCCTCTCCAAGCCTAATGACTGCGTGCTCCAAGCTGGGGGCAGCTGCTGGCTTTTTCAGAAGGCAGAACAGAACTTCCAGCTTCCTCTAGTTTGCTCCCCTCACCCCCCCCCTCCACTACACTCTCCCCTCTCATAGCAACAGAGTTTCTTGGTACTTGGCCCCAGCATACATCAGCGCTCCTTCCATCCAGTACCCTTCCACGTCACATCTCACCATTCTTGTCTACCAATTGAAACCTGCCCATTGGAAGAAAATATATATATACTTTTTATGTCATTGGTAAATTCAAAAGTTGCTGCCAGCCCTCTTCTTGCTGGGAAACTTCATTAAACACTGGATTAGCCCCATAGACAGTACAAAGGAGGGGACCCTCATGCACCCTCGTGGCCCTCTGCCCTCAGTGTCTCAGGCTCTGAGTCTCTCTGCTCCTCCCCTTAGCCCACTCCCACACGGAGGGGTGGCTGTCATCTTCCATTTCAGGACGCCTTCGAGTGTCTTGTTTGTTCTGCTAGTGGCCTTATTTCTCAGCTTGATCCCACCGAGGAGAGAAGGCACGCTGTGCTCTGTACAAATCTTAACCCAAAAAGACAGCTTCTACTCCATTGCTATGGACCAAAGGCTGTGGCAGGCTGCTGGTTGAGTTGGGTTGGGTTTTTCCCTTTTGCTATGTAATATTTATAGAGATGAATGAGGCCACATGAGAAGGGAAGCATTTAAGGGGCCCCAGAGTCCCAGACAATCAAAGAGCTCCCTTCCCTCTTCACTCACTACAGCCCCCAAAGCTCCTTCAAGGGATCTTGCTGATGCCCAATGTTTGCCTTGAGAATTCAGGACAGCAAAAGGCATTGATTTTTGCTTCCCTCTATCCAAACAGTCCTGCTCCTCTGCCCCCCCCCCACCAGTAAAAGCTTTCACTGAAATTCAGGCACGAGTTCATTTCTTGAATATTGTTTAAAAAGGTGTTAAATAAATGAATGGATGCCCAAATTCTGAATACCTGTCTGCTTTGTCTCTGGAAGAAAAAGTTTTCTAGGATAGCTTTTTATTGGAGCTGCCAGGGGTGAGGACCCTCTCTTGGAAGATAAGAAAAAAGATGCCAGTCAGCGCCGCTCAACCTTAAACACACACAGGCATACTCACAACAAGAACCCACCCCCCCAAAAAATAAAAAGCAATCATTCCTGTCTAATGAAAACTACGGCAGGCATTCCATCTTCCTCCACAGGCCAGTCTCTATTCTCACAAAAAGCTTGATGAGAAATTCCTTCTTCCTTGGTCCTGCACAATTTTTATCCATTTTTACTCAATTTAAATTCGCAGGATGAGACAAGGGCTAAAGCGACTGGCCCCTGCCAACGTGGCTGTCCACCGAAAAAGCCCAGGCTTGCTCCACACCGACACACACACACACACACACACACACACACACACACAGAGAGAGAGAGAGAGAGAGAGAGAGAGAGAGAGGGAGAGAGACAGAGACAGAGACAGAGAGAGTAGAGGCTCCGGCAGACTCCTTTTCTCCCCAAACTATCTTAACTGTGAAAAGGAATCCAACCTTTAACGAGCATCAAAACAGCCTAAATATCTGCCGTCACCCCCCCCCCCAATCCAAATGTGTCTCATCTGGGCTACCTCCTGACAAATATATTAAAGCCACTTTATGGCTTTCCAATAGTAGAGGAGGGTCGAGGACCTCAGACGTTGTCAGGGAGCTGATGTTGTGTGTCTGGGTGTAAGAGCCCGATTCCTGACTGCTCCGCTCCCCCTCCCCATGTCAAAAACCAGAAAACGAAATGGAAAAAAGACGAAAAAAATTAAATAACCACAGAAAATAAAGGACCGAGAATGAGAGATCCCGCGGCGACTGTATTTTCTTAGTTTCTGTGCTTCCCTTCCTCCCCTACCTGCAAAATGACATAGCACGAGCAAAAACAAACCAAAGATCAGGTCGATTAATAAACACCTAAGTAACTAATTACAAAAATACATGGGCACCTGTCTCATTCACACATGCCTCACTGCAGATACAGAAAATGCCTGCTCTTTAAAAGATATAATTATAAGGAAAATGAGTTGCAACCAAAAACTTCTTTTGAATTAATTTTAAATCAATTTCTCAAGCACCTTAACTCATAGAAATTAATATGCTCTATCTTCTGGTTTAAATCTGAGATGTAAAACATTGACCTATCGCGTGTGTGTACAGAGAGAGAGAGAGACAGAGACAGAGACAGAGAGACAGAGAGAGACAGAGAGAAACACAGAGAGAAGGCGCCGGGAGAAAGCTCGCTCCTTTTGCCCCAGAAAGTACAAGCGACTTTTCTTCCATCCCCAAAGAATCCTCACCTCTCTAGGCTGTTAGCACCAATCCAAGCTTAACAACTACTTCTTGCTAAAGCTGGGGACTCATCACCAGCTCTCTGCCTTGTAACTTTCACCTGAAACCTCTGGGTCTCCGTGATCCTCTTGCTAACCTTTATTTCTTGCTGGGGGAAGATTTTCCCCCTTTTCGGAAGAAGGCATTTGAATGCTGGCTGTTCCCTCCAGTTTTTATTTGGAACCAGGCAGAAGGCTGTCCTTGGGAATGTAGCTTTTTTTCCCCCTCCTCTAGATCTGGTGGGGATTTCCATGTAATTATGAGTGTAAATTGGGAAGCCAAATTCAGCGTTATTCAGAAATAATTAATACCAGTCAGGTAATTCCAGATGAGTAGTAGTCAGTGGTTTTTTCCTCCATTTCCTGTTATCATTATATTATAATATTTAAATTAAAATATATTGTCATTAGCGATGGCAAAAAGATTTTTTAAAGTACTTTTAAAAAAAATTAAAATATTTACTTTGCATTTCATTGCTGGATCCCAAATAGCTGTCCTTGCCTTTGGGGGTGGGGGAAGCTCTCAAGGGATTAGGTCAAATCTTTCCAAATACTGCTCGAAAGAGTTGTGATACTTCGGTATGTTTAGGTCTTGGGGGTGAGTTATTTTCTTCCCCTTTATCACAAGATCTGCCTAATGGAAATCTCAGCGAGGGACTTCCTGCTACCCATCCACCCCTCCCCCACATTTTTTTTTCTTTTTCCCTGGTCCAATTTTATTTAGAGTGTGTCACACACTTTAGTAAAATGTGTGAAGTTTGAGGTTAGGTGAATTTTGCTGCTAATTTTCAGGGAAAGACTTTGTAAAAATTGGCTTCAGAGTTTAAGGGAAGTGACCTGTTTTCTCCTCTATGCTCCCCCCTTACAAAATCAGGATCATCTGTTTCACAGTGACCTCAGTTTACCTTCTCAGACAAGTCCAAGACTTCTTCCAGACACAAACTTATATTACAGCATTTTAGGTACAATACATTATTGTTAATAATGTAATAAGAAAATAAATAAAGAATATGCACATAAAATAAGTAAACAAGTGGGGAAGGATGAGCCTGTGGGATAACTTAGATCTGTACAGGATTTTTTAAAACTTTACTTTCATAGTCAGAAAGAAACATATTTTTAACCCTGGCCAAATGCCCCCAAGTCTGTTTGCTCCCAGGGTGGACAGAGTGGGCCCCCTAAGTTTAGTGCCCACAGAGACGGTGCCCTTGGGAAGACAGCTGCTCCATCGCCCTCAGTAAATGTTTTCCAAAGACAGACTATGCTTAGATAGACAGACAGACAGACAGACAGATAGATAGATAGATAGATAGATAGATAGATAGATAGATAGATAGATAGGCAGGCAGAGAGAGATAATCAGAAAGTGGGGACAAAATCTAGGGACAAGTTTAATGTTATTTATTATTATTATTTTGCTATCCATCAGATCAATTTTTGCTTTCAGATCCAAGTAATTTTGCACATTGGAAATTCCATTTTGCCCTACCTCTTCAGTAATAAGTGTGCTCTTGGAGTTTATAGTTCATCTTAGACTTGTGGGCATCAATTTCCCAGGCAGCTAGGTGGATGTATGTGGATATACATATATTTAAAAAAAAAACCATGTGGGAAGAAGATAAAATCAGAGCGTATACCCAGCAAAGCAGCAAAAGCAACTCAGAATTTTAAAGTGTCTCAGATTGCAAAAAGGTTCCATAAATGTGAACCCATGTTTCCTTCGAAACACAATGAAGCATTTCTCCAAAGCATTTGCTTTGTCCACTCCATTTTTAGCAATAATGGTTTGTAGTGAACTTGGCATTTAAGTGCTAGCAACACAGATGTGTGCCCTGGCAAGCAGACAAGCAGATCTGAGAGGGAGGAGAGCTTGGGGGTGGCTTCAATGAAAAGACCCCTCCTCTGCCCTGAAAGATCATCATAAGAAAGAGTGGCAGCAAAAACATGACATCGCTTTTTTCATGATTAAAAAATGTCAATTTCCAGAGCATTCTAAAATGCACTGGGGCCTGGGACTGATGGTTCTTTTGTCTTGTGACTGGTGGCCGCCAGCCCTACATTTGGAAAATCAAAGTCCAGGTTAGAAAGTTCTAGTGGTCAAAGGATCATCTGAAATATATGACAAAATTCCAGCTTGGCTCCTCATTCTATGTCATGTGTGTTTGTATGTGTGTGTGTATGTGTATTTTCTGTAGCTCTCTTCATCCTCTGAGTACAGACATTGTGTCTTCATTAGATATTACGTTTGGATCTTATCTATTCATTCCATGAATTCTGTGCATGTCATGGGCATCTTTTTCCTGTATCACACATGCATGTGTATTTGTATAGATATAGATAGATCTTCTCTATCTCTATATTTTATATTACCCAGGAGCATTTGTCACATGTTTATTACATTTCACATGTGTACATATATGTTGTGGACAGTGTCAGTAAAGCCTACCTATGGAGATAACTTTTCTTATTTGATGCTCTGTGTGTCTGTCTTCCCTATCTCCATTTTATGCTATGTGTGTCGTATAGCTTATTATAACCTACATTTGTGTATATATTTTTCATTCTATCCTATTTATGTGCATATGTATCTTAGCAATCTCTGTATTATAGGCTATGTTGTGTATATCTATTGTGTGTGTCTATGTAGTATATGTATATAAACACAATATTTTTTTATCCTACAAATGTATATACATCTTATTTATCCTTTTCACTATGGGCTTGGTAAGAGTGTATGTATGTATATATGTATGTATGTATGTATGTATGTATATATATCCACACATACCTATATATTTCTATGTCTTCATTCTGTGCTACATCTGTATATCTATCTTATTTTTTAATTATATTATATACACATTTCTTTCATTATGTGGTCCATGAATGGCCATCTCTTACATATCTTTCCATTATCTGCTACATGTATCTTTTTTATTTTATGCTATTGATATAGATATTTAATTTTAGCATGTGGTATATGTGCGTATGTGTGTATTATTTATTATAGCTAAAAGGAAACAGAACTTAGAAACCAGCTAACTCTTAATTTTTATTTTTTCTAAGCAGTATAAACATACACAAAGAGATTAAGGCATTTGTGCCTGTGTGTATGTGTGTGGGCATATGGAATAAATAGATATTCTCAGAGATAGAGATAGAAATGAGGTGGCTGTATTTTCCTTGTCCGTGGGAGCCTGGAAAGCACATTTTTCCTGGGGTCTGCATGAGCACGGAGGATGGGAGTTTCAAATTGCAGCCGAGCCTTCAAAGAGACACAGCTATTTGGGGCCAAGCCCCGTCTTCCTGATTGTTTTCTGGGGTTTGGGAGAAGGCACGTCACCCACTATACCTCAGAACTGTCTTTTGACAGTGTTTTTTTTGCTCCTATTGACAAATTTTTTCTTGCTCCTATATCTGATGCTCTCTCTCAGATTCATTAAAATGGCGTCTCCCAGTTGAAATGGCTATTTCTCTCTCTGATTTCTGGCACTACTTACAGTCTATAGTGAGTCAATAGTGATTTCAGGTATTTAACTATTTCTGGTCAGACAAATCCTGGTGTCCTCTCTGGGGAAAAACAAAAGATGAGACATTAGATAGTTTGAAAAGAGAAATAGTGTCGGTCTTAGGAAAAAGCACCAGCAAAATGTGTCTCTTATTTATCTAAAGGGAAGAGAGCTTTACGGGGGGAGGGAGGAGTTGCCGTAGAGGAGTATCATATCTTAGATTTTTTCAAAGGAACTTGTTTCTCTGAAATTTCGCGGCTCAGACCTGACCCTGTCTTCCTCTGGACTAAAGCCCAATGGAACAGTGCATTGAAATACAAACTTTGGGAAGTATCGCCTTCTGCCTGTGGGTCTCACCTCCACGCATCCTGGCCGGCGAAATATTAATGCGCTCATCGACAGCACGGTCATCCGAGGTACAAGGCTTTCCTTATATGCATCAGGAACCAGACCCGGAGCTGTGTTATTTCAGCTGGGAGCCCATTAACTATATTGATAAAGCACATGTCCCTTTGTATAGACCAAGAACCGGACAAAACAACACAGGAGTCAGAGACGGTCGAGGTCCACGCTGAATGTGCCTGGGACAGCAGCGGCAGGCGGGCGGAGACTTCCCCAAAGGAAGCGTCCCAGAGAATTCTTCCAGAGATCAATTAGTGAAAGCTAAGCTGCCGGGAGGGCAAAGCCTCCCCGAGGGTGCAGCAGGGGAACAGATCTCGATGGAGCCAAACTCAGGCATTTAGGAAAATTCCATTTCAGGAACACCATCCCGGGCAAATAAGTGCAAAGAAAAGCTTTCTCTTTCCGTCCATGTGTCCGCTAACACACCCTCACACACACACACACACACACACCACACACACAGACCACAACACACACAGAGACCACAACACACACAGACACACAGACACACACACACAGACACACACACACACAGCACTTCCAGCCTCAACTTTGCTATTCTTCTAGAAAAATAAGGAAATACAAATTCCAAGGCTAGCAGCTGCAGAGGCCACAGCAACTGCCTGGTCCATTTTCAGGGTTGCCCTCCCTAACATTGTGCTCTGACTTTTGCCTGCACCAGACTAAATACATACACACACACACACACACACACACATACATACATATATATACATATGTGTGCATACACATATACACACACCAGACTCCAAATCTAAGGGAATGGTGAGACTTGCTCTGTCCTGGGTCACAAAGCTAGTCCAAAGGTCCTATAGCAGCGGTTTGGGGCTTGGCGAGATTGAAGGGTGAAAAATAACCCACTTATCAGAGAGGAGGATGGAATGGTAAGGATGGAGGAACAACTTATATGTCATTTTTCATAGATAGACTCACAACTACTTAAAAGAATAGAAAGAAGAAAAATTTCCCTCCAAAAAGAACAAGAATTTACTGCAAACTCAGGGAAGGAAATTTCCCATTTCTTATGGGCAAAACCAAGAATCTGCTGGATTTTTACATGATTCAACTTAGAAAATGTATTGTTTAAGAAATGCCCAGAAGCCTCTGCTCAGGCTTTCTCACCTACTCCAGAGCCCAGTTCTCAATAACCACCTCTAACAAACAAAATCTTGGATTTCTAAGTCACTGACTGGGACTGGCCTTGAGTTCAGCTCTTCTACCACCTCCACCGAGGTGTGGCTCTTGCAGAAAGATCAGGCCTGAGCCTCAGACCCACAGTGGCTCCTGCCTCATATCCAGAAAGGATTAAATGATATAGACAGGGTGTGTATCCTGTGGGGGACAGTCCCCAAGCCCCAAGAGGCTTGGATTCCGTGAAGTTGGGCCATTCCACAAAGACACATTTAGGGGAAAGGCCGTCAATAATCTTTCTGGGTGCACAGAGAAAACTGATGAAAGATGTAGCCATCTTCCCCCAACCCCCAGAAATAGAACCACTTTAAAATGCCTACAGGAACACAGGATTCTCTGAAAATGACAATAAGGGGCACAAATCTATTAATAAACAGATAGTGACTCCTGGGCGCCAGCTGCTGGGCCAGGCACTAGGGAGGCAGAGAAAAACAGTGATCCCAAGCCCCGGCTGCTCTCCAGGGTGGGCGTTCTGATGGAGACCACATGTGTACAGCTAGCACACAGAATCATTGGAAGGCTTGCTCAGGAACGGGCATCTAGGGCTCCCAACAAACCAAATGAGACTTTCCAGGAGTGCTTCTGCCCCTGGAACACTAGGACTCAGAATCCTGAGAAGAAACTGGAAGAACCTAGAACCAAAGGCTGTCAGAGAAGAGAGGCCCTTTGGAACAAGGAATGTCCCAAGTGGGACCTTCCTCTGGGTCCGTTGAATCCAGTCTCTTCATTCACAGGAGACTGAGGTGCTCATTATCTCCCAGAGTCCCTCAAATAAACCTCGAGAGATTTCAATGAGAACAAAAGACCAAAATGAGCATGGCTCTGGTACTGAGGTGCTCCCGAGAGCAAGAATACCCACCTCATCATAAGGAAGGCTTCCCTAACTGAATCTGTGAGCAGGGTCATCTCTTGCAGAAGGGTTCAAGGAGCTCAGAGATACAAGGGACCACATGGCCTTTTATAGGTAGGGAAAGTGAGATTAACCCATACAGCTTAACTGCCCAAAGGTTATATGGCAAGCAAAGAAGCAAGGATTTGAAGCCATCTTCTGACTCTAAACCCATTCATTGCTCTCTTCACTCTAGAATGGGGACTTGGTATTTTGAAAATAACAGAACTTGGGACTGAAGTCCCAAAGGTCCCATATCGAGAGATGAAGCCCAGTTAGCTTCATAGTATGTGGATGCAGCAAGAACACTGGGAGGTCTCAATGAGATTGTGAAGGAAAACTCTGGCAGATGGGGGAGGGGGGAAGGAAGAGGAAAGGAGGGGAGAGGGAGGTTTTGTATGGAGACGCTCTTTCTCCCCAAGTGCTCCACGCCCAAAACCGATTCACAAGTCAGATGACTTCTGATTTCAAAGCAATCTCTGTGCCATGAACCAAAACTGAGAGTTCCATGGCCACACACAAACCAACATGGCCATGGCCACCACCATTTCCATTTCAGCCACAGTAGCGCAGGGTCATGTAGCATGATATGTGTCTGGCTGGTCCATCAGCATTTAGATGAAATACAATCCCGCAACTCACTCTCTCTCTCTCTCTCTCTCTCTCCTCCTCCTCCTCCTCCTCCTCCTCCTTCTCTTCTCTCCCATCTCTTTCTCTCCCTTTCTTTCTCCTCCTTGCCACTAGTCAATAGATATGTTCATCTTTTGAAAACTTCTCTTTTTTATTTTTAATTTATGGAATAAAACAAGCATTTTTGTAACAGTATAATAAAAAAAGATGATTGCACGTGAGACTACAAATCTATTATTTACAACTTGCTATTCCTGTTAAATGTATAATAGTTATGTAAATTTCTCTCTTTTTTTCTTCTCAAAAGTACAGTGATAAACTCCCAGTGGCTAAGGCAACCGGAACCTCCAAGCTTTGACACAGAGTGACAAAACCATAGGCTGTCCAAGTACATACCAGAATACTCTATATACACTTCAGTTCTTCTTGTTAGAGCCACAAAGACCCTTCATAATGTTAAAGCTTGGAAGGGACCTTAGAAAAGAGAGGGTTGGGGCTAGGAGAGACCTTCCAGTATCAAACCTAAAATGTCAGATCTGGAAAGAACCTTCGAGCTCAGCTAGTACAACCCCATGGTTTTATAGAGGAGGCACCTGAGGTCCAGAGAGGGAAAGCAACTGACCCAGGTCACACAGGAAGCTATTGACAGGCTTAGGAACTCAGCTGCAGCCCACTGTTACTAGGCAGAACTGACTTCTTTTGCAAACTCTCCAGCAGCAATATGTCCAAGCTATTCTTATACCCCATCATATATTATCACTAATTTTTGCTTTGTGAATACAATTTTATCTTACTGCAGTTTAATAAGTATTTTGATTTGAGAAGATTTTTTCCAGGTTATAATCATTGCATGTGCAAGTATAGACCATGTGCTGGGATGGAGGAAGAGAGGGACAGAAACAGAGAGGGAAGGGGGGAGGAAGATAGAGAAGAAGGAAGGGAGAGAAGGGGAGAGGAGGAGGGAAGAAGAGAGAGAAGGAGGGAGAGAGGGGAAAGGAGAGGGAATGAGAAAGAGAGAAGGAGGGAGGGAGGAGGAAGAAAGAGGAGAAGAGAGGAGGATGGAGGAGAGAGAGAGAGAGAGAGAGAGAGAGAGAGAGAGAGAGAGAGAGAGAGTGTGTGAGAGTCCTTTTTCATTTTCTTTGGACTTTTGCATAGACAGAAAGCAGCCCTGCCACAATGACCTCATTGGAATGGACACAGGCTGCCTGCCGTACATTCGGAATAGAACAGAAGAGTCTCGAGCTGGGAAGAAGGACGGGGCCAGAATTAGGACAGGTATTGGCCACAGCATCATGCCGTCACAAGACTCATGTGGTTTTCCAAATGAAATCATGTTAACTCCTTTGCTGCCAACCCTTTGAGAAGTGCTGTCTCCATGAGGCAATGCCCCCCCACCCCACCTCCTGTCACTGACATCCGGGAGCAGCTGCACATCATAGCAGAAAGAGCGTTTGGGTCTGAAAACAAAGTGCCGGCCTGCAAATTTAGGCTCTGCCACTACCTACTGGTGAGACCCCAGGCAAGCCCATTTCTTTTATGGGCCTGTTTTCATACTGTAAAATGGGATAGGCAGGTCATCTCCAAAGCCCCTTCTAGCTCCCAGGCCATGATCTTGCACTCCTGGGTTTGAGTCCTGTTCTAGAGTTAACAAGCTGGGGGTCTTTCACCATGAGCCTCAGTCTCCTCAGCTGAACAGGGGAGGTTCTGCCTCCACTGCCATCAGCAGGGGGTTCTCAGGGCTGGAATCTCCCATGGCCTCCAGGGTTCCTTGCCCAGGACTTTTAACCCTCTGAATGCTGCCTCTGGGCCTGGTTGAAAGAGTAAATGGGAAAAAGGTGGGAAACCTGGCCAAAGAGAATCTAAAAACCTCATCCCAGAACTGTCATGGACCCCATGCCCACAAGAGGAATTGTCCAGAGGGTGCCTCTGGGACCTAGAACATCTGGAGACAGAAGGCTCTGGAACCTGAAGTAGCATCACCAGAAGAACGAGTGGGGATGTCAGGAATGCCCAGGAACTGAGTGAGCCCTGACAAGGGAAACCGATTGGACATCATGGCAGGAATGAGGAAGCCATCTATGGATCCTCCTTGGGTGGGGGGAGTGGGGACATAGGGCCCTTTCTTTGCTCAGTTCTTTCATTACAGGGAGAATAGAAGCAGACAGACTGCAGGTCCAGACAGATATAGCCTGACACCACCTTCAGGAGGGCCATCCACCAGGGCATCCTCATTTCACAAAGGGAGAAACAGGCCCTGAGGAGGGGCATGAAGCAGCTGAGCCAAGGAGGATCTAGTCACCAATTTAATAAGCACCTACTCTGTGCTGGGCAGGGCTCCATCCTGTGCCTCTGAACTCAACTCTTTCCACTGCTCTGCCCTGTCTCTGGACACCAGCCAAGATAACCTTTCCCAAAAGAAGATCCAGTTTGCAAATTCAGACACCCCTGAGTGTTTCCTTTTGGAATGAAATGCTGCCTCCATTAATCTCACATATCATCCCTACAACATTCCCATTATGTAGGGAGAAAAACCAAAATTTGGAGGGACCTGCTTCTTCCTTTCCTTCTTCCTTCTGTCTTTCCTCCTTTCTTTTTTACTTCTTTTTTCTTTCTTTCATAGGGAGGAAAGAAGGTCCAAAGATACCATAACCGTTTCACAGATTCACTAAATGACAGTCTGAGAAGTCTACTATTTTGACAAGCCTCCTCAATCCTGAGAGTAGTTGCCCAGTTCTCTGCTTGCATACTTCCTGTGACAGGCATCTCACTCTCTTGCAAAACAGCCCATTCCATTTTCAAAATGTATCCAAATGGAATTTCTTCTTTATTCCCAATCTGCTCTACTCTCTTGAAGCATCTTTTCCTCTGTACAGATTGCCCAGAGGAATCCATAATAATGCACTGAGAGACCACTTTGGGTGAGTAAAGGGGAAAAATACAATAAATCATTTTGTCATATGCTTTCTCTAAATAAAGTTTAGGTGCCAGAGTGCTGTGGATAATGGTCATCAAACCCTTTGGTTGCACTAAACACCTAAAATATTTGGGAAATATTATTTTAAAATGCCTTCTTCATTTCCAGCCTCCCTGTGTAGCCTTGGGAATGTGACTGGACCTCTCTGGGCCTCAGCTTTTTCAATTGGAAATTGGGGGTAGGGCTAGACTGCTTCTTTTTGTATCCCCAGTGCTTAGCACATGGTAGGTGCTTTATCAATGTTGATTGATTGATTGATGTCCAACTCATCTGCCTTAGTTTCATTCATTTGTACACTTAAAAAGCACTTATTAAGAGCCATACTATCTCCCAGCTGAGAAACAGTGAGGTGCAGTGGGTAGAAAGCCTGCCTTGAAGCCCAGAATACCTAGGTTCAAATCCCACCTGGCTGCCTGGGCAAGTCACCTAAGTACTCAGGGCCTCATGCAGCAAAGTCTAAGTTGCAGGGGAGGTGCTGACCCGCATTGGGGGATGGACTCTCCTCACGTGAAATTCCCCAAGGAATGAAATGCCGAGTCTAGTCGGCAGTCCTATGTGCCAGACAGCGTGCAAGGCTCTAAGGCTGCTGACAGACTATAAACAGCCACTGCCCTCAGGAGCTGACTTTATCTAGAGGGAAAAACGACCCCAGATGTGGGAGCACGAGACCCAGTTACTTAACCCCAAGAAATTGGACTGGTTAGCAGAGAGGATGAGGTGGGGAAAGGCTTCGGGGGCAGGGGGGGCCTTGAGCAAAGCCTGGAAAGTAGCTAGGGGTTCCAACTGAGGCACCGTCAGCAGTAGCGTACTATACAACACACACACACACGCACACACACACACTTCACTGCAGCTGTCTCCCGTGCGAGAGGGCGAGCAGCGTCTGGAGGTGGCCAAGAGCAGGCGGGCATCCATCCCCAGGCCCGGGATGCCCGGGCTCAGGCCTCCTAAGGCCATCCTGGCCTCCCCGACTCAGCCGCGTCTCTGCCGCTGCGGCTGCTCGTCGCCTGCCCTGGGGCCGACGCACGTGCCGGAATTAGCCCAGGCTCCTGGGTGAGCCTTTGCCATTGAGGTTGGAACAAAGGGCGCGACCCCGGGGTCAGACTGGGACGCGGCCGCGACCGCCAGCCCTTTGTTCTGGGCCGCTGTTTACTTTGCCTATGTAAAGCTCACCCAGCTGGGCACTAAAGAGGATTACAGGGGTCAGGCCCCTCGGGAGGGAGGGAGCCGGCCCCGGGCAGGGCATGGGGCAGGGGGAGGGAGGGAGGGCGCAGCAGGGTCCCCGCACCTCCGGCCCCAAATTCCTCGCTGCTCCAGGCTGCGCCCGCCGCCGATCCTCTTCCCGGCTTCCTCGGTCCGCCTGCCTCTACCTCCCGTCGGTGGCACAGTGGGAAGAGGCCTGGCCTAGAGTTGGGACTCGGGCCTTGGCTCCTTCCCGGTGTGAGACCTTGGCGAAATCATGCAACCTGTCTAGGGTAATTGTAAAAATTGTAAAAAGCAAACCTACAAACCCCAGGCTTAAGAACCCTGTGCTACTGTGATCCTGGAGTGGTTCTCTCCTCTGTGCCCCCATGTAAGGGGGGTTCTGAAAAGGCTCGTGACGAGTTTAAGTGAGAACTAAGTCCCAGCTCTCCAGGCCCCGAAGTTAATGCTTCCTGGTGGGACAATGGGAGGGGTAGAGGAAAGGGTGTTTTCCTGTCCCCAATACTCATTGACACCATCATTGATACTCCGCGGAGTGCAAGGGTCGGTCTATCCTGCAGCCAAGGCCTCCTCCGGACTCCAAAGGCCTGTGAGGCTGCCTCTGGCCTCCTGGGGCCTCTTTTGTCCTAGCGCCCCGGGGAAGGAGAGAGGGGCAGCCCCTGCGCCGGAGTTCGGAGGGAGAGTGGGGAGAGAGGGAAGGAGGTTTTAGGCTGGTCGGTGCCAGTGAGCTCCTTGGCCGGCCGCCGTCTGGTGAAGCCCATTATGGGACCCTGGTCCTAACATGCAGCCCCGAAAACCCAAAGCAAAACAGCCCGATTCTCTGGAAATATCGTCATCAACTCCGTATGACAACAAGGTCAGGGAATCCAGGTTAAGGACTCCTGGCCTGTGGGATCCAGGGCCCTCTCCGAAGCCAAGGGAATTTTTTTTCCATCCAGGGGCCAGGAGGCGGAGGGAGGGAAGGGGAGTTGGGAGGGGGGAGTATTTGACCGGAGGGAGCCACTCGAAACCTTCACAGGAACCTCCCTCTATATCTGGGCCTTCAGAGGCCGACGAGTACAACCCCCTTGTTTTTCAGAAGAGGAAATTGAGGCTCAGAGCCTCACAACTAGTAAGGGGTAGAGCCTGGATCTCATAGTGCACCCCCAGCCTCCAGATTCAAATCGAACCCCAATTCAAGGGAACTCTCTTGGAATTTCCCGTGCTCGGGATGTGAAGTTGTACCTTTCACCAAAGCATAAGGTCCCTCTCGACCAATCAACCAATCCATAAAGATTTATCCGGCACCTACTGTGTGCACTGCCCAAGCCGGGGCCACACACACACACACCTGGTTCTAAACCTTAAAAACGTGTACTTTTCCAAGACCTTGCCCGCAAAGAGTACCTTGGAAAGCTCCCCTCTTTGGGAGGAAGACTTGTGTGTTCAGGGTGGGCAGGGGCGACCCCCAAAGCAAGGCTTCTGAACCTGTACCTTGTGGCAGTCAGCTGAAACCTTCTCAGAGCTTCTCAGAATGTGTTGTTAAGTGATTCCGAAGGAAACACATTCCGTTCAAATGGAGTTATCAATAAAAAATTGTAAAAAGCTAACCCCAGGCTTAAGAACCCTGTGCTACTGTGATCCTGGAGTGGTTCTCTCCTCTGTGCTCCCATGTAAGGGGGGTTCTGTAAAGGCTTGTGATGAGTTTAAGTGAGAACTAAGTCCCAGCTGTCCAGGCCCCGAGGTTAATGCTTCTTGGTGGGATAGTAGGAGGGGTAGAGGAAAGGGTGTTTTCCTGCCCCCAGTGCTCATTGATGCCACCTAAAGTCTGCTCCCTGCTCTCTCCCACCCATAGCAAGTTTTCCTTCCTCCTGGCCAACCCCACTCCCCCAGCAAACAATAAGAGGATGAGTGGATGTTCTCTTTGGGTACCCTGAATGGACCACCACATGCTTCCTGGGGACCCTCTCAGTCAATACTCCTCAGCGTACACCTGTTTTGAAAAAATTTGGGAATGAATTTGGTCATCCAATGGTCTGTAGCCTGCCTGGGTTTGCCAAATCACACAGTTCTGTAACACCTGGGTCAAAAACGGGTCTCCTGAAGCCTCCTCTTGGGATGAAGACAAGCCTCTGGCCTGTAACCCTGGCCGGTGGTATTGAACCCTTGAGAAATGTATTGAATGAAGAATCTCTTGAACTGCTCACCAGGAGATGGATGGTTTGGAATTTGCTTACAGTAAAAGTCAAGCACGTGTCTAAGTAAAGTGTCTGATAGAAATATCTCAGCCTACGATCTCAGAGCCTAATCCTCCAGAGAGTGTACCAGCAGAAAGACGGAGGCTGAGCCCGGACTCCCAGAGCCGGCAGGACTCAGCCCACACCCCCAGCACTGGAAGGAGCTTCGAAGACTAGTTCAATTCCGCCAGTGGCCATTATCACAGAACTCTAACCAAAGGAGGGTGGGAGGAAGGTGGGGGGGAATTTCCATTTTGTTCTTTTACTGAGTAGACAGGAAATATTTGGTTGAGAAATCTGAAAGCCCTACAGCCAAAAAGTTACCACTAGAACCCCCCCTTCGAAAAAATAAATTATAAAAATAAAGTATAAATAAATAATAGTGAATGACAAAAATTAAAGTAGAAAATAAAATTATAAAAATAAATTGCAAATAATAAACAGCAAATGATAAAAATTAAAAATAAGTAGAAAATGAAATTATAATTATAATAATAATAAAATTATAGTTATAAAAAATAAATTGCAAATAAATAGTAAATGACCAAAAAATTAAAATGTAATGGAAAATTTAAAAAAGAACAGAATAGAATGCAAAACATTTTTTCCCATCTCAGTTGGCCAGATTCAATGTAGGAATCCTGTGATCTTCCCACTTTCACTGACCTGTCTATTTCCTAGGAAGCCAAATCCTCCATCGGTTTCAGAGCATTCCACTTCTGTCCTGTTTAAGAAGGGCAAAATTGCGGATTACAGAAGAAGCGGCTCGATAAGGATCAGGCTCTGAGTTCTAAGGCTCATCATTGTCTTTAAAGCTACTCTCACGAAAAAATTATCTGTGAATCCCAGGATGCACATGTAAGGATAGGTATAAGTATGTATGCATATTGCAAATGTTCTATATAGTTGAGAAAGAGATGTGCCAGAGACCTGGTGGTACAGAAACAATGACCATGAGCCTAGGTTTTTGCCTAATAAGTTGGAAAGGCTGGCAGATGGGGAGGGGGGTGTCTGCAAATCCTGCCCTGTGACCAAAAGATACTCTCCTTTTCCCTTCTGTTCTCCAGTAGCCAATAAAGCTCTTTAAGCCAGAAGCCAGACACCTGGCATTTTGGACCTGCTGGCTGAGATCACTCCTAACAAATGTTCCCATTGCTTCTTTGAAGAATTAAAAAAAAAAACCTCTGTGTGTATGTGAATTTAAGAATTGTCCATTGACAGGAGCATTAGGATAGACAAAGGACAAGAAGACAATTGTATACATACACGGCAGCAAAATTGTCTGTGAGCCTGCGGGACCTTCACACTTACAAAGCATTTTATTTCTGTACTTCCTCTTGACCTGGGCTCCTTTTCTGGAGGTGACCTTCACCTCCCACCTCCAGCTGGCTAGAGCTTCTACGGGGATGGGAGGGCCTCAGAGACCACCATCAAACCAACCATCTCATTTCACCCAGGTGGAAAGTGAGGGCAGAGAGATGAGTGTAAGAAGGGAAGTCCAAGCAGACATTGGCCAACATGGCTCTGCAGCTACAGCCTGGACCCTTCCCTATGGGTCTCGGTTTCTCTAGGATCAGAGCAGTCCTGTTGTGAGAGAAGCATTGGTCTGACCAAAGGAGGAGGGGGGGGGGGGACAAGGGTGGCCCCTACTGCCTTTAAGCTTACTTAAGATCTGATATTCCTAGCCCTTCACAGCCTGCCTCCCACCTTTCCAGGTTCATTTCGCAGGAGTTCCAGACACCGACTATGAGTAGCCAAAATGGCCAATTGAGTGCTCACAGGTGAGGTCTCCAGAATGCTCCCATCCCTGGAAGGGTCCCTCCTTCTCCCATCTGCCCCTAGAATCCTTAGCTTTCTTCACCAGCTCATCCTAGGCCTTTCCCGATGTTCCCTCTCCCCACCTGGCTAGGGCCCCCTCTGCCCAGATTCCTTTGAAGAGATGTTGTACTTGTTCCTCACTGTCTCAGTAGAACATAAGCTTCCTGAGGGCAGTGACTTTAAATCTACAGTGCCTGGAGCATAACAGGGATTTAGTAAATGCTTGTTAAATGAATGAATGAATGGATGAATGGTTTGGGCTTCAGTTTCAAATCCTAGTTCTGCCAATTATAAATTCTTTGCTTTTACTCCCCGGGGCTTCAGTTTCCCCCTCTGTCAATGAGGAGGCTGGCCTTCCAGGTGGAATGCTGTACCTAACCACCATGGGCTCCCTGGCCCGGGGCCTCTACAAGGCCGTGGCTCTCAGCTCAGGTCCTTGGGGAAAGATAGCACCCATTCTGGAGCCTGGGCCCTTCTTTCCTCCTTTCCCTCAAACACTGAGTCAGCAGATTACCTTTGGCCTTGGCATCAGGGTTTGGAAACTTACCGGGCAAGTCCTAACATGGACTCTGATTTAGCTGGGCTTGACACACCCAGAGCCTCCATTGGGCATAGGGCCCAGCCACCTTAAAGGAACCAACTCCTCATATCTTCCGGAGATTCTCTAGCATTGAGAGCTTGAAGGTGCCCTTGGCTTACAATCTCTCCTCTCTCTTCACCTCCACCAGGGGAAGGAGGACAAGCGTAAATAGCTCCATTTCATAGATGAGCAAACTGAGGTTCAGAGAGGATCAGGGATGTTCCCATGTCCCACATGAAGCAGGAACAAAGATCCCAGGCAAATGTCTTGGCATCTTCTTCCTTTCAGCCCCCCTGCCCCTGCCAGTGCCCAGGACACTGCTCAGCATGGGATGTCAGTAGAGCAGCCCCAGCTAACCACTGGAAGCATCTCCAGCTTTGGTCTGTCTCTGTCCTACCTTCTTCTGAGTGCTCCCCAGCATCTCAGAAGCACATACAAAACTGAGCCCGTTGTCTGCCCCACCCCCATTTCACTACTTTCACCTTTGGCACCACCTGGCTGCCCTCAGAGCTGCTATATTTAATCCCTGGGCCTGTCTTCTTCCTCTGACCTCACAGGCATTCGGTCCAATTCCTACTCACTCTGGACCTACAGTGTTTCTCACCTCCAAGCCTTCCTCTCCAATACCTCTGCCACCACCTCATTATCTGCCCCTGGGCTACGGTGGAAACATCCCAAGAAGATTCCCACCTCTCTTCTCCTCCTCCTCCAAACCAACCTTCCATGATGTGAATAGGAACCAACTTATCCACAGATCTCTTCATTCCAGTCTGCTGCTTCAGAACTTTCAGCGACTCCCCATGGCCTGCTGCCTAATGTTCACAAGTCTTGGAGCAGAAGAGGACACCAGCTAGTCTGACGAGCTCATTTACCAGACGAAGAGATGGTTGTGCAGAGAGATGATGTGACTGGCCACAGCAGACCACTCGGGAGATTCTACTCTCAGCTCAGACTCCAGCCTAGGGTTCTTTCTCCCATACCAAGTGGCCTGCAGGTTCAGAGTCCTCTCCGGCATCCAAAGCCTTTCACTGCTGGGCAGACTCCAATCCAGGTCATAAAAAACAAATGGAAGTCATGGAAGGCAGATTTCAGCTCAATATAAGGGCACAGGGCAGGGGGAGAGGAACCAAACCCTTTCTGACAAGGAGAGCCATCCCAAAGTGGAAGGAGCTCACCATCCCTGGAGACCTTCAGACAAAGGCTGAATGACCACTCCATGCTGCAGCACACAGACCCTGGACTTCTGGGGGGCCTCAGAATCCTGCCTGCCACTACTGTCTGTGTGATTTTTGCTAAGCCACATCTCCTCAGATCCTTAGCCTTTTCATCTATAAAATGGGTGGGATGGGTTAGATGCCCTCCCAGGTCCATCCTCAGATGATATCTAAGAGTCTGTGATCTTTGGTCTCACGCCCCACTAACAAAGACCTGTCCTTGACCAATTCTGTTTGACCTTCTGAAGCTTCCTTCAAAAACATCCAAAAAAATGGGTCTGTGAGATCTGTCCCTTGGTTTTCTAAAGATTGATTTTGTACAAAGATCAGAGATGCTGCTGAGACACCCAACATAAGCAGGAGGTAGCCCCTACTCTTACCCCTGACCTTGGTGCTTAACCCATCCCAGCAAGTCTCAAAGAAATCAGACCCAAGAGCTGACATCGGAGGTTCCCAATCCTTGGGGCGCCAAGGCAGATTTCTCTACTGGGCCTACTGTTCCCCAGATGAAATTCTGCCTATGGGAGATTAAGCACCTACTGCATCCTGAGCAGGGGGCTGAGCCCTGGGGGGAGATGGCATCAGGGCTAACAGGGCCAATGTGCTGTCTTTTCTTTCTTTTAACTAAACATGCCCCAAGTGCCCATTAGTGAAGGACCTTGGACTTCCCCACTCATCCAGTCCATAAAATGCTTCTCAGGGGGCTCGAGGCTTTCAGACCTGGCCTTGTCTGTGGTTGGCAAGCCCTATGTCAGGCCCACTGTCTGCCTAGTGGTATCATTCAAGCCTGGGGTCACCTCAGGGCTGAGGTCACACAGAGCATAGCCCTGCCCTGTGTGTAAATCTCCAGCTGCCCCAGGTAGGGCCTGGGGCAGGCCCACTCTGGGATCCTGGCTTGCCATGTTCTTTCAATGCTGATAGTGACTCCTGAGCTTCAAGACACAGCACCAGTCTATCCTTCCCACCGCACCCTCTCTCATTCCAAATACACTCTTCTACTGGCCTCTCCTTCTTTCTTTCTATGGCTGTGCCCAGCGCCAGGCAAAACCTGCTCCCAGGGATTGTCAGCACTCAACCCTTTCCTTCCCAATATGACAGAATCCTCCCATTCCAAACATACAAGGGCATGAAATAATAAATACACCCAATGTGGGGGGGCCCAATGATAGCAGAGAGTGTGGTGTTGGTGCACAAGGGGTTAATGAAGGGCTGGGGAAAGAGGAGGAGGAGAGAGACGAGCCTGAAAGAACAAAAGCCCAAATTGATTGGGACATTATTGGGGGAAATAAATGCAGAGCAGATATGGGGCTGGGCCAGCCAAAAACACAGAACTCACTGTTTGACTGATCATCTGGGTCACCCAGGAAGGGCTCAAGATCCTTGAGTTACAAGCGCCCAGTCCCCCAGAGAGTCTCCCTCACAGCAGCAGCCTGCAGGTGGGGGGGGTGGACCTGGTAGCCTGGGGCAGCAGCAGGAGCAGATCCACTCAGCCCCCACCCCAGGGGGTGACAAGTCTCCACAGTAAGTTCCCAACACCTCCCCCCAGCTCCTACCAGCACAGGCAGGACCCTCTGCCACTTTGGGCTGTGGGGGCTGTTGTCTTTGTCCAAAATGGATGGCAGATGGGAATTGGGAAAAGCGAATGTAGGGAAGAGTAAGGAAGGACTGGCAACACGGGGGGCCTCACAGTGACCCACCTGGCTTCCCTGAACATGAAACGGGGCCAGTGTCCCCCTCCCAACAAAAACTGGCCAAAGAAGAATGGGTGGACAGGGATGTTTGGCAGAGATGGAGGAGGGGCTGCATGTGTGTGATGGGGGATAAGCTTCACAACCTTGATCAGTCCCACATCTCCCAGATGTCAGCACAGGCCCGAGGACTTGCTCAGGTGGCCCAGAAGAGCAAGCCTCACCCACAGACAGGTGTCAGAGGGATGCCCTGCAGCTACCACACCCCAGCCCTATACCCCCAAGGAACTGGTTCCCCCCATTCCTTGCAGGATGATTTCTCCAGCAACCTCCCCCATCCACTGAAATTGTCCTCACTATAGTAGACCTGAATGGCATCTCCCCACAAGTGTTCCCCTGGGTTCTTGGCGGTCCTGAGCTCCCAGGGGGCTCTGCTCTGCATGGAGAGGCTCCAAATGTCCCTCCCTTTGGCGCCCTGAAGACCCCTCTCAGGCGGATCCAAGAATCCTGCTCCTGTGCATTATCAGACTGCAGAAGACGCACCTCCTGGGGAGCCCCACGCCTGTTAGGGACTGGGTGGAGGCCCATTGGAGGGGACCTGAAGGCACCCCTGTGGCAGGGGATTACAGCCATCATCCTAGTTCTACTCATTCTGGGCTCACCTAAGGAATGTCCCTGACTTGTGGCGCATGCCCAAAGGGTGGCTGTCCAGAAAAGAAGGGCCCAAGAGTGTCAGGGAAGGAGCAGGAATCTGCACCAGCAGGAAGGCCTTGGGCATGGCGTTCCCCAGCTTCGTTGCCTGGCTGGCCATCTACACACACTCATTCTTATAGACAGATGTTCCTGCATGTGTGTGTGCATAAATATACATGTGTACATATAATGTATGTGTAATGTATATGTAAATAGACATATATACATGCATGTAATGTGTGCGTGTGTGTGTGTGTATCTGTAGCTACATCTATCACGCCTCTTCTTTCTTTTCTCTCTCAGTCCTCCACACTGACTGCCCAGGACAGGAAGCCTCCAACCAGCAGATGTCAGAAAATATTCTGTGTATCTGAATCATTTCAAGAGGCCAGATTCTCCCCCACCCCCTGCCCCTTGCCTTCCCCCCACAAACATGCCTCCCTAGTGGGCTCTGTCTGCCAGCCTCTGGGACCTCTGCTGGGGTCACGGGCAGCTGAGGGGGCTGGGCAAAGGTGCCCTTTGAACTCGGGAAGTAGGGTGAGGTGGGGAGTCAGGGAATGGCCTTCTGAGGAGCCCTGCCTGGCAGCAGCATGGTGCCTGGGAGCTCAGCACCCGCCCATCAGGATTTCCTGGCAGGCATCAAACATTGAGTAAAAATTCCACGTCATTGCCATGGCTTCCAAAGGAAGTGATGCGTGTGTTGGGGGGGGGGGCAGATTGTGTGTGCTGAGTTCAGCAATTTTCTTGCCCCTCTGCCTGAGTGTGCACATGTGTGTGGGTGTGTGTGCACCTCCCTGGGGTGCAGGGGTTCCTGCCCCCCTCCTCAGGCTGTGCCTCGGTACCCCACCCCCACTCTCCTGATTTTCTCCTTCTCCCTTCCATTTTTAGTCCTTCCTCTCTCTTTTCAATTTCCTTTCCTTCTCTCCTCCTCCTTTTCCTCACTCTTTTTTCTCTGTGTTTGCTTATTCCCTCATGCTTAGTCCCTCTCTTTTCCTTTTCTCTCTCTCTCTTTCTCATTCTCTTTTTCTTCACATCTAACTCCAGCTTGGCCTCCTTTGCTAGGCTCCCTTCTTCCTGGCTTTTGTCTCATTCCTTCTTTCTTTTTCTCAAGCCCTAAAAACATGTGTTGCTGCTTTCCATGGTCCCCAGCACTGGGTGGGGTGACTGGGGGAGCCCCAGGCCACACCCTCCCTGCTGCCCCTCCTTGCAACACAGCTGGGTGTAGCATGCATCCCCAAGTTAGGCCTTGGCCTCCAGCTCCCAGTCTCTACACTCCACCCCCTGTCATGGTGAGAACCTGGCCTCAGGCCAAGCTGGGGAGGGGGGGAGGTTGGGGAAGGGATCTTGGGGCAGCCAGGGCTGAAAGAGGGAGGAACAGTATGGAGGTGGGAAGCAGGGGGGCAGGGGGCATGATGGAGAGAGAAGAAGAAGGGCCTTCTCGGCTTCCCCTGCTGCTGTCTCCTCAGTGAGGGGAGCTGCCTTCCTACAACAAGCCTTAACCAGGGCTGGAAGCCTCCTTTCCCTCTTGGCACCTTTGCTCCGCCCAAGGTGCTGTCCCGGGGCCCTGGGACTTCTACAATGTATGAAGGTGGGCAGGTCACTGTGGGCTGGGGGAGGGAGGCAGTACTGGCTAGGCTGAATCACCCCATCCATCAGGCCGCCACCCCAAGGGTGAGACAGGTGGGGAAGGGGCAGGTCTGCCCAGATGCCGAGCACCTGCTGCCATTTTCTGGGCGCCCTGGGGAAGCGAGTGCTCAGCTGGGTGGAGACTGTCGGGGTACCAGCCCCTCTCCCCAAGCTTACAACTGCGGCATGCCTGCTGGCTCAAACCAACTCCATGGCCTTAAGTCCAAATGTGGACTGATAACAAAGACTGGCTTTCCCAACAGCCTCTAAAGGGGGCAAAGCACTTAACATGCATTGCTTCCTAATACCCAGCGAAGTAGGCATGTCATCTGCATTTTACAGATGAGAAAGCTGGGATGCAATGATCCCCACTTCTGGAGCTGCTGAGCAGCAGGGGAAGGACCAGAACCCAGGCCTCTCAGGCCTGAGATGGAAGCCGGGGCCCTGATCCCTCTCCTCCTCTGGTGGCCCTGGGGACACAGTCATGAGCCTGCTTCTCAGCCCGCACTCCCAAGGACCCCCAGAATAAAGCAAATGCTGGTCCAGCCAAACCAGCCTTTTTTTTCCTGTTCTTCTCACAGGACCCTCCATCTCAGGCAGTGGGTCCCCCATGCCTGGGATCCTCTCCCTCAGGCCCTCTGCTGGTTCCTTCAAAGCTCGATTCTGCCTGCTCTGGAGCAATTCATCCCACCTCCTGAAGTTGAGGACTGTTCCCTTTTTTTTCTTGGCATCCTGAGTACCTGGCTCCTACAGTGGGAGGGGTCTAATAAATGCCTGTCTGGCCCCACTGGATGAGGATGAAGATGTGTTCTCTCTCCCTTAACTCTGTGGCTTCCAAAGTTCTTTCCTTCGAGATGGGTGGCCATTTCACAGATGAGAAAACTGAGGCCTGGACAGAAAAGAATGGAGTGTGCTTATGTGCAGGTGTCAACAGATGTGTGATAAACCTTCCAGGCCTCAGTTTCCTCATCTGTGAAATGCCACTCTCACAGAGGGACAGTGAGGACCACGTGAGGTGACATCCATCAAATCCTGCACAGCCTTGAAGTGCCATTTACATGCTGCTCTGGGGAAGGGAAGAGCCCTCAGGCGTCACAGGTGCCCTCTCCAGGCCACAGCACAGAGCCATCCGACACACACACACACACACACACACACACACATACACACACACACACACATACACACACACACACACAGATACACACACACATGCACTCACATACACATAAATACACACACAGAGACACAGACACACAGTCACAAACACATACACATATATACACACATACACAGAGATACACACACACATATACCCTGGTCAGGGGGCCATTTCACCCTGGCCCAGGGTCATCACGCTGCAGGGAGTCGGAGGGCCACACCTGGCCCCTGGCCTCTCCCCAGGCTGGCCTTCCTCAGGACCTAGTCATTTGGAGGAGGCAGATGAAGCTGAGCTGGGGCTACCCAGGACCATCCGTCACCTACAGGGACCCCAGGGCTCCGAACACTGCCTGGAACTCAAGGCTCAGGGCCCAGGCCCCTAGCTAGTCTCCAGCTCCCACAAGCCCTGGAAAAGCCAGACCAGTCCAGCCACCGAGAGCAGGCTGGGATACATTCTTGGCCTCATTTGGTAGAGTAGGCCTGAGGCCCAGAAATCGCCACAGACTTGGGGCTCTTGAACCCCAAATCCCATGGGGTTAGGAAAATGGTTGCCTTGCTCAGGAGGGCTGGATTTCCCATCCCAACTTGACCTCTCACTATGTCTACCAGGCAAACTCATCTTCCTGAATTTGGGACTCCTCATCTATGGCGGGGATCGATTAGTCAATCAACACGTTTCTCAAGGGGATACTCTGTGTCCATCACTAGACCAAGTGCTGGAGACTCAAAGAGGCCACTGAAGCAATCCCTGTTGCCAAGGACATTCTCATGCCTACTTCCCTGAGCGGGTATGAGGAGCATTACTCCATCTGTAGAGGGCACCATCCAGGTGAGCCCAGGCCTGCGTTCAAGTGCCTCCAGATAACTCTCTCAGGCTAGAATTTATAGCAGCTCTGCATCCCTACTGTAGGGAGTGACAGAGACTGGGAATTCCCCTCTGAGATAAAATCATAGGGAAAAAAACACCCTCGTGGGTGTGAGCAGGCCCGTGGGCCGTTGGTCGGCAGGTGTGGCCACACCCATCTTCCCCCACATGGGGCATCGGGTTGCCTAGGACCCTACCGGGGCCCATCTCCCGCAGAGGCCATGTCCCTGATGCCCCCGCATTTGGAGCCTCGAGCATCATCCTGCATCGGGGCACAAGCAGGCAGCACGCTAAGCCCAAGGAGCAGCCGGCCCCAGGGAAGCCCTCGGGGGCCTACGATTCCCCCTCCTCGCTGGTGGCCCCTGAACTCCTGAGAAGGTCCCGGAGCCGCCTGGGAGGGCTCCTGTGCTTCCTAGGCTGCCGCTCCATTCCTAGTTGTTGCTATTATTAACGTAGGGCGTTAGGGTTTGCCCAATGCTGTACAAATCGGATCTCGTTTATTATTGTCAATGTCCTCATTTTTGAACAGAGGAGACTGACACAGACGGGGTGATTTGTTTAGGATCCAGGCTAGGACTCGTCGGAGGCAAGATTTGAACCCAAGTCTTTGACGCCAGACCCAGCTCTATCCCTAGGGCCTGCATTTACCGAGCGCCTCGTAGGGGTCAGAGCCTCGGCTGGAGCTGACCACACCCTCCAGCCTTTCTCCGACAGACCGTAGAGCGCTGGATACTCAGCGCCAAGAGGCTCCCTCTGCCTCCAACCCCTTCGGAGCCAGTATGGAGACGCCGGGATGGCCACGGCCACAGCACCGGGGTCACGGTGTGCCCATCGCGGCTTCGGGACGGCGACGGGGGAGGCCTCGTGGAGAACTGGGCGTCCACCCTATTAACGGTCATTTGGTTGCTTCTGCCTTCTTTGGAGCTTTGCTGCTTCTCACAGTGTCCGGCGCATAGTAAGTCTTACTGTCGATATTATTGAAATTAAATAACCACATTAAAAACATTAGGAACCAAGCCCTTCACAACTGACTGCCTGATGCCGTTAGCTCCCGCCTCAAATTGAAGGTCTTTCTAAGGACAGACGACTCGGGACCCACTCGGCCACCACTCACCCTGCCCAGCTTTGCGTCTCTGAAATGAGATGGGCACACTGCCCGCATTGTTCTCCAAACCACTGACCGACGGACCCAACTGCCTCGTGCTACAGGCGAGGAAGCTGAGGCCCTGCCCCCAAATCAGAGTGGTGCCACCTCAGGGCCGCAGCACCCCAGCCCCACGCCGGCTGTCCTCCCGCCCCGGCTTGTTCTCAGTGAACGCCCTGCTCCACCCCTGGGGGGACAGAAGTCGGGATCGGAGGCCCTGGCCAGCCGGTTTCCCTCTGGAGGAGGGTGAGGTCATTCACCAAAAAGTCATGCAGGACGAGCAGATGTTTCGACTCCCACCACACAGTCCCCATCCCAAATAGGCGGAGGCGGGGCCGAAGGGGGAGGGGGCGCACGACTAGCCCAAGGAGCCCCGCCCCCTCACCTGGGACCCTGCTCTTCCTCCTGCCCGACCAGGACGGCTGGCACTGGAGCCACGCCCCCTCACAAGGCTTGGACTTAGAGACTCTTACTTAACACACAGTTTTAGCAAGCTTGGTTGCCAGGTAAGAAGCAACAACCATAAAGAACAAATAGGAAAGCTCAGGACCCAGAACTCTTGAGATCATCCCACTGCAGCTAGGGGGCGCCACCATGGCCCAGAGTCAGAAAAACCTGCGCTCAAATTCAGCCTCAGACACTTACTAGTGGTGGGACCCTGGGCAGGTCATTTTCTTTCTGTCTGACTCACCTTCCCCTCAGTGTGAAATGGGGATAATAATGCCTATCTTCCAGGGTGGTTGTGAGGACCCAATGAGATCATTTTTGTAACATGTTTAGCAGGATGCTGGGCACACAGTAGGTGCTATATAAATGCTTAGAGGCCAATCCACTCATTCACCAAGGAGGAAGCTGAATGGGGGCAGTGACTTCAAAACCCCAGGGTTAGTCAGAGGCAGCCTTCTCCTCTGGGCCTTCTGCCCCTGTCCTTCCTCCCAACCACAGAAACCACTTCTCCTCACCCAGTTAGACACAGGTGTAGACTCACCTGACTTGACCAGCAGATTTAAGTGGAAACTGATAACAAGGGCCAGGTGTCCTAACTCATCTCCCTGACCCTGCCATCACTGCAGAGGATGTCCATTGAGAGAGAATTTAGAACCTAAGATAACAGCTTAGGGGCAAGGAGGAAAACAGGGCATCTAAAACCTGGAGATGTCAGGACTGGGAGGGGCCTTAGAACAGGGGATGTCAGGACTGGGAGGGGCCTTAGAACACAGGATGGCAGAGCTGGAAGGGCCTTAGAACATGGGATGTCAGGACTGGGAGGGGCCTTAGAACACAGGATGGCAGAGCTGGGAGGGCCTCAGAACAGGAGATGTCAGGACTGAGAGGGCCTTAGAAATCCTATGACCCAACCTTTTTTTTTTTTTTTCAGAGAGCTAAGGGCCAATGAGGAGAAATCACTTGCTTGGATTCGGAGGCAAATCTTCTCCCTTCAGACCCCAGGCTGTTCTCACCAGGCACCCCCCAAGTTCTCAGGGCAAGCTGGAGGCTGTGTGGGGGAGGGGGCAGGGAACCAGGCATCATCCAAATAGAAGCTTTGAGGTGGGGAGGAGCCAGCTCCAGAATTCACATCTTCAGACTCTGGGCAAGCAGGGACTTTTCCCATAATACGCCCTACTGTCATTATTTACCCTTGAAATCCTCCAGTGGGGAGCAACCCCTTCTGAACTTAGTGGGTGCTTAATTAGTGGACCGAGGAGGAAGTGGACGTCACTGATTCTGGTGTCAAAGGACCTGGGTTCAAATCCTGCTCCAATGCTTAGGACCGGGGTGAACTTATACAAGTCACTCCCTGTCTCTGGGCCCTTGTTTATAAAATGAGCAGCCCAGCTTTTATGGCCAAAGAGCCCCTGTCCATCTCTAGACTTGAAGTCCCTGGGACTTCAAGCTTCAGGCCAGCAGAATAGGCAGATGTATTCTCAGGACCATGGAAGGGACTAATGATGGAGGCCAGGGCCCTTCTCCCAAGGACACAAAGCAAGGGCTCCGCTCCAGGTCCTGCATTCCTCCAAAGGCCCAGAGGTTGGGAAACAGGCCTGACTAGACCCTCAGTCTTGTCTTTGGAAAGGGCTAACCTATACTTCCAGGAATGAACAAGCCCCTCCCCAGTTCCCCGCCCCATCTTCCTCCCACATGCCCTGGTTTCTCAATCCCTTGACTAAGCCTGATCTAGCTTCCCTTCACTCAGTTTACAAATGCTTCCTGATTACTTGCTCTGAGGCCACTGCTGGATGGGGCAGGGAGAAAAGGGGAGAAGGAGCCCCCCTGGGGGCTGCTCGGGAGGGGGCAAGTGCCCAGAGGCCTGACTCTAGAGGTGTTGGGCAGGATTCCCAGGTCCTGGAGTCAGAAGGGAGCTTAGAGACCTATTGTAGGGGAAAAACTGAGGCCCAGGCCCCCCCAGAGTGATTGTGGCCAGGCCAGGATCAGAACCCAGGCCCTCTGATTCCAAATTCCTCCTCCCCAACCAAAGCCGAGACACCAGTCCAAACAAAAGGCGACATCAAGCTTTTTCCCCTTTAAGAGAAGCTGGTGGCAGCTGCCCAGCACTTGAGACCTGCGGGCCCCTTGGCAAAGCAGCCTGCATGCCAGATGAAGGCAGAGGGGCTTGCAGCCTCTGGCTCCCCGGAAGCTGCTTTTTCTTTGTTCATTCTGAGAGGAGGCAGGGTGCCCAAGAGCCTAGATTTGGTCCCCCACCCCAGAAGAGCACAGCCCCTCCTCAGCTTGTCTGCTGTGGGACTGGAGTGGGGGGAGGGGGGGTCTACATTGGCCTTGCTCCTGGGACTCAGGGAGAGGAAAGAGAAAACAAAAGCTCAGAGAAGGTGTGGGATTTTCCCAAGGTCACACAGCAAGTGAGGAACCCAGCCTCTGGCTGCACTAAAGCACCCTGGATGTGGGGTCAGTGGAAACAGCTGCCTGCCTGTTCCTGGGTCCAGACTTGGACTCTCTGGGTCACAATAACATCCTCTGTAATCTGAGGGATGGCTGAGAGATCACCTCTAGCTCTAAATGCTATTGGTTCTAGAACTCCAAATCCAGGGGGCCTGGCTGTGGGACTTCACGCAAGATCCTTCCCACTTCGGACCTCAGACTCTGTTTGCTGAGGGCCCCATTCTCTGGGCTCTCAGGCCCTTCCCAGCTCTGAGAGCCACAATTCAAAGGCCCCTCCCAGCTCTGACATCCCAGGTTCCAAGGGCCCTCCCAACATCAACCTTCCCTGTTCTAAAAACCCTTCCAGCTATGACATTCTCTGCTGCAAGTCCCCTCCCAGCTCTGATTTTCCCTGTTCTGAGGCCCCTCCCAGCTCTGATCTTCCCAATTCTAAGACCCCTCCCAGTCCTGACTTTTCCTGTTCTAAGGCCCCTCCAAGCTCTAATATTCCCTATTCTGAGGCCCTTCTCAGCTCTAACCTTCCTTGTTTGAACTCCTTCCCAGCTCAGACATTCCACTTTCTAAGGCTCCTTCTAGCCCTGACATTCCCTGTTCTAAGTTCTGACATTTTAGGTTCTAAGCTCCCTCCCAGCCCTGACATTCCCTGTTCTAAGTTCTGACATTTCAGGTTCTAAACTCATCCCAGCCCTGACATTTGCTGATCTACCCAACAGTTTTTGCTGCACCTGCTGAGTCACAACCTGAAGCCCTCAGGAAGGAACCCTCTACCCTCCAACCTTCACCATACAGACACTTAAAACCACAGGGAATCATGAAAGGGAAAGAGGAACTCACCCAGGCTCCCAAACTGCCCCATGTTCTTTTCCCAAGATCTCAGTGTCCAGTTGGGTCAGAATCTCCTTTGGCCTCCCCTTGGTGAAGACTGGGGCTTGGGCTCAGTGATCTTCCCAGGGCACCATTGTCTCTTCAGAGCCTGGGCCATTGTTGGGCAGCTGGGCCAGGGGCCAGGGCCCATGGAATCACTCAGTTCTAGAGACAGAGGACACCCAGCCAGGTGTGTAATCAGGAAGAGGAGGTGAGCCTAGATCTGGCGACTGGGCTCTGGGAAGCAGAGGTTGATGTCTGGCCTCTGCAATACCTCAGCCACAGCCCTGAACAGATGACTTAAAGGGCCAGGGCGCCACTGTGAGCTTCTGCTCGCTCAGACGGCCTCAGAACTTTCCAGAGACTCCTCCGCCAGGGGTGGAAAGTTTCCACGCTGATCCAAAGCCAGCCAGGAAGCTTGGACTTGGCAGCTGAGAATCACAAAGGCAGACCGAGTGAGCCAAGGAGGAGGGGAGGGCAGGAGAGAGGAGAGGAAAAGAGGAGAGGCCCAGAGAAAGGGGGGAGCCCCTGGAGGGAGGCCCGGCCCTCACCCACACCGAGTCCACACTGAATGTTTAAGCAAATTCAGAAATGATTCAGCCTTCAACTCAAAGTCTGCTCAATGTTCTCGGGTTTGGGCTCAGTGGGCTGGAGTCAGTCAGGGAGAAGATGCCACCCCAGAATTCATTCATTTACTAAATGATTTCCTCCTGATTTCCTTCATTCATTTGATAGATACTCAGTAAGAGTTTCTACCCAGATTTCATTCATTCATTCACTTGTTCATTCATTCCACTGATAATCATTCACTCATTCAGTCAATATTTATTGGTGCTGTCTTCCCACTGTTCATTTGTTCATTCATTCACTCAGCAATTGCTTAGTCAGGCTTCCTACATGCATTGAACTTATTAATTCACTCGACAAAAAGATATAGTGGATTTACCTAAATTTCTTTGATTTTCTCAATCCTTCATTTGCTTGCACCACAAATACTTACTATTCTACTTAAAATAAATTCCTACAGGAGACAGTTATTAATGGTTTATGTCTATAATTCATTCATCTAGTCCTTCAGTGGGCATTGACTTACAGTTTCTAACTGGACTTCATTCATTCATTCAGCAGTTATTAATTGTTTCTACCTAAATTTCGTTCATTCATTCATTCATTCAGCAGTTATTGTTTCTACCTAAATTTTGTTCATTCATTCATTCAGCAGTCACTGATGATTGATATTGCAATTTCATTCATTCATCCATAAACATTTATTATTAATGATTTCATTCATTCATAAAATATTTATAAATTTCCTACCTAAATTTCATTCATTCATTCAGTTGTTCACCCCCTCAATAGACTTTCATTAATGGATCCTCTCAGGAGGTGGTGGTATTGAGGGCAGTAGACCTGGAGTCAAGCAAACCTGGGTTCAAATCCTGACTCAGACACTAACTGTCTCCATTTCCTCATACATAAAATGTTGAGATTGGATTTGAGAGATGGCCTCTAAAATCTTTCCCAGCTCTGAGTTAATGAGCCTACAAGGTTTAGTTCTCCAGTCACTGATTCACTCAACAAACAGGGATCAAGTGCTGACTCTACTGGGAGGGCTGCGCTTGGCCTAAGGAAAGGGATAAAGATGATTAAGAGCCCGGCACCCCTCCCCCTCCCCACCCCATCCCCACATCAGAGTTTACAATCTCAGAAAACCCTACAGGAAGGAAGGAAGGAAGGAAGGAAGGAAGGAAGGAAGGAAGGAAGGAAGGAAGGAAGGAAGGAAGGAAGGAAGGAAGGAAGGAAGGAAGGAAACAGGAAGCTTTGGTGTTCTTAGCACCAGGGCCATCAATGGAAGAAGAAAAGAATTCCTTCCCTTAAGAAGTTTACACCCGAATTGAAGGAGACTGTGCACCAGGGAGGGTCAGCTGAGAACCAGGTCTTCCTGGGCCCTCACTGGGGTCTTTCTGTCTTTTCTTATGACAAATTTTTATGGTCACCTTTTTTTTTTAATACCAGAATTTCTCTTAGCATGCTCCCCACCCCTCTCCAAAGTCATCTCACATAACAAAAAACCAAACAAACAAACAAACAAAAAACAAAAAAAAAAGGAAGAGAAAACAATCTGCAAAACTGAACATAGCATTGAGAAAAAAGCCTCTCCTGGCGACCCTGTCCCTTCCTCCTCCCAGACAGCGTGTGCCACCATAGGGCCATAGTATTCTTAAAGAACACAAGCAGCCCCCTTCAAAGCACCCTCTTTTGTCTTCTCAATCAGGGGCATGGAGTCGAGGCTCCAGAACCCCCCTATTTTATTGGGCTTCTCAAGTGCCATAAAGCGGACTGGGGTAGATGAGATACAAAAGGATCCAGCATGATTCAGAAGAATACCTGGGCTGCTCTCCCGGACGCATGGGTCGCACCATCTGGGTATGTGAATTATCCAGGTTTGCCCTTCATTAGTCTAAGGACTCAGAGTAACCTGAGGGAGGGACAGGGTATGCTCAGAATGACATCCCTGGCACCTGCACCCCAGCTCTGAGCACGGTCCCTGAGGAATAATTATCGACTGGATTAGAAAGGACTGAATTCTTTGACTGGCACACTGTGTGACCTGGGCAAGGCTCTTCCCCTCTCTGGGCCTAACTTCCCTGGTTTCCTCCAGGTCCCAGCTCCAATCTCCGCTTCCCAATCTGTCTTCATGCTAGTGCCTTTCCTCTGTTGATTATCTCTCATTTATCCTGTCTATTTCTTGCTCTCTCTACTATTAGACTGTAAGCTCCTTGAGGTCAAGGACCATCTTTGGCCTTTCTTTGTACAATGCCTTTAGCACTATAGATGCTTAATAAGGGCTTATTGATGGATGGTAAGGTAGTGGTTGTGTGAGTGAAGGAAAGGAGAGATGCTGTAAAGGGAGAAAGAACTGAGGAGTCCAGGACGGAGGAAGATGCATTGCCCGGCCCTGGGGACAGAGGCACAATAACAAAGAACAAGACCTCCAGCCCCAACCTGGGGGAAAGCCCCCGGCCAAGGAGGAGAACTTGGTCTTGGAACTCCCAGGAGGAGGGAGCAAATTGTGGGGATCCCTGAACCTCAAGCAGCCTTGTCCCCCCCAGACCAAAGAGTGACCTTGCAGAGCTGTAGCAGGGCAAGCGCTAAGCCACCATGAACTTTGGGGTCTGCACGAAGGAGACCTAGGAACCGCCTCCCCAGGCACTTGACCTCAGCTGGAGGTCAAACCAAGAGGGACCGAGGGGGAAGCAGGCTCTCAGTTGTCCCAGGGCAGCCAGGGTGCGGCGTCGGCTGACAACCGAGGGGAGAGAGGCTAGCTGGGGCATTATCTGATGGCCAAAGCTGGGAGCTGGACTTCAGAATCTGCCATTTTAGAAGATTATGATGGTCTAGCTCCTATCTGAGGTAATGGACATGTTGGATGTGGTCACGAATTACCAGCTTAGGAGATAAGCCCAGTTTTAGATGACAATTAGGGTACAGCTGATAGCCAGGCCTGTTATCTGAGAGCTGAGGCCTTAGCTCCCACCAGCCATTATCAGTTCTCAGGAAGATGAAGGTGTCAGGGGGGCACTGAATGAAAGTGGGGCAATGAATTTGGAGTCCTGTGGTCATTTTTAGGGTTAGCTGGGGACTTTCTCAATGGGACCTTTGTTTCTGTTAAAAACATTTATCCTCAATCCCCCAGTTTTGCTGTGAGTTTCAAAAAACACATACACACACGCACATGCACACACACACTCACGCATACATACACACACACACACGCATACATGCCCGAGCACACATTTTTACACACATACCTAGACCCAGAGTGCTTTGCACATTTTAAAGTGACACACAAGTAAATGCCCACTGATATTATTGTTAGTTGTGAGCTAAAGAGACTGATGTTAATTCAGTCATTAACTGATAACTAAAGTATTGGTCATTCAGTGGCTGAGGGATATCGGATCGGAATCAAACATCCCTTTCCAGATCTAAATATTAGAATTCTAATGAGGAGTGCAGCTTTAAAGTTAAAAGGGACCTTAGCAAGCCTCACTTTAGGGGAAGGGAACTGAGTCCCAGAAAGGGTACCAGCTTGCCCAGCAGAGTCACCCAAACAGCGTGTGGCAAAGCTGAGAACCAAAGCTGTCCTTGGGCCACCAGAGTCTCCTCCCTCCCTGACTCTGAGGATATGTGCTTTCGGGTCCTTTGCTTCAGGACTCCAGAGCCCCATGACCTCTGGCACAGCCCTCCTGGCAGACTAGGCAAGGATGAGCCTTATAGCTATTGTTGATTATATGTCTCAGAGTCCCTTTTCCCAGCCTTTTGGTATTTTCTAAGACCTCAGGCAGCTCTTAGCCTAGTACGTTGTTCAGGACTCTGCCAGCATACACACAATACAAAGAAAAATACACAGGCCAAGCTATCCAGGAAACCACTGGGCTTCTCAACCAAGCCGTCTCAGAAGAACACATGAGATAAAATGCACGAGATGGAAAGGGAGCCAACTCCATTGAAACAGTCATTGACAACAAACCAAGCAGCCATCCCAAGGCAACAGGCCTTAGGGTTGGGCCCTGGTGGTGCTTTGTCTGTCCTAAAGAGGATTCCCGACTCTTTCTCTGGAGGAGCCTTGAACACCAGCCTGGTACCCTTCCTGGAGCTACTGGTAGCAACTGCTGTCTACCTGCCCCCTCCTTGCTTGAGCTAATTCACGGTGTACCTAATGCCTGTGTCATCTAGGTAATAATAAGGAGAACTAGCATAACCCCATTTCACAGTTGTAAAAACTGAAGCAGAGATTAAGTGACTTGCCTAGGGTCACACAGACCCGAAGTTAAATTTGAACTCAGGTCTTCCTGACTCTAGACCCTGCATTCTGTAGCACCATCCAGCCACCTTGCATGAGTGAAGGTACAGGTCCAGATTTTTATTTTAGAAGTGTTATAGGAAATCTGCAGATTTTGATACTAAGGAATCATAGCACCAATAACAAGGAGTCAGAATCTCATGATTTAGTCATGTCAGCAAGCATTTCTTAAGTGCCTGCTTGGTACCAGGCACTATGCTAAGCACTAAGCTAAGGCACAAAATGAGGCACAAGACAGTCCCTGCCTTTAAGAAGCTCACAAATTAATGGAGGAACAACATGAAGAAAACTATGTCCAAACCAGCTCTATACAAATAAATAGACAATAATTAACAAAGGGAAGGCATTGGGATTAAGAGAGGTTGGAGGAAGTTCCAAGTTAAAGATGGGGCTTTAGCAGGGACTTAAAGAAAGTTAGGGTGGTCACAGCAGAGGAGGGGGAGCATTCTAGACATAGGGATAGACAGAGGAAATGCCTAGAGCTGTCAGATGAAGTGCCTTGTTCCTCTTGTTTGTGAAATGGCCAGGAAACCAGTGTCATTGGATAGATGGGAGTGAGATATAAGAATCCCGGAAAGAGAGAAAGGAGCTAAATTACAGATGGCTTTGAATGCCAAAAAGAGTATTTTATATTTATTCTTGGAGGCAATAGAGAGCCACAGGAGTTTATTAAGTAGGGTGTGACATAGTCAGATCTATGCTTTAGGAAAATAACTTTAGTGGCTGAATGGAAGGTGGATTGGAGTAGGGAGACCCTTGAGGCAGGCAGACCTCCCAGCAGCTGTTGCCATAGTTCAGGCCTGAGATGATGAGAGTCTGCCCCAGGATGAGAACAGTGTCCAAGGAGATAAGAGGGTGCATTAGGGAGATGCTGCTGAGGTGAAATCAACAAGATGCTGCAGAGGTGATATCAACAAGATGCTGCAGAAGTGAAATCAACAAGAGAAGCTGCTGAGGTGAAATCAACAAGATGCTCCAGAAGTGAAATCAGCAAGAGAAACTGAAGAGGTGAGATCAACAAGAGAAGCTGCAGGGGTGAGATTGACAGGCTTTGGCACCAGCTTGGATAGGGGTGGGGCATGGGTTGAGAGACAGAGAGGGGTCCAGGATGACTCCTATGTTTCCAGGCTTGGGGATTCAGGAGGGTGGTGGCATCTTATAGTGATAGGAAAAGTAGGAGGGAAATAGGGGAGTTGTTTAGGGGGATAGATAATGAGGTCTGTTTTGGTCACATTTAGCTTAAGATATGTATAGAACATTCAGTTTTAGATGTCCACTGTTTTGTAGGAGGGATTACTATAAGTTGGAGTATGACCAGAGGAGGATAACCAGAATGGGAAGGGGTTAAACCTGGACCATGAGATACTAGAAACTAGGACAAAGTGAAAAAAATATATTTGTAAAATGCTTAGCACAAGGCCTGGCACCCAGCAGGTGCTTAATAGATACTCCTCCATTGCTTGACTAACTTGCTCAAGGTCATACAGGTCATGTGTGCCAGAGCTGGGGCGGGACTCCAAAGCCTCTGCATTCAAGGAGACAGCTGTACAGCTAGACAGGATATGAGAGACCATCTAGCCAGCCAATCAGAATGAACACGAAACAATAGAGAGCCCTGGCCTGAGGAACCTGGAGAGAGACCTTGGTTGGAGTTCCAGCTCTGCTTTGAATGGGATGCGTGACCTTGGGCAAATCTTTGACCTTCTCTGGGCCTCAGTTTCTCCTCTGGTAAATGAGGGGGTTGGGCTGGTTATCTCTAAGGTCTCTGCCAGATAAAGATGCCAGGTCTGATGATCCAGGTTCCTCCATGCCAGGGGCTCCCTCGGTGGGCGGCTGCAGATGAAGCTGTAGGCATGCACTGAATTTCAATCTCTAACCCAGGAGCTGGTGCCAACCTGGCCCTGTGCCATGCATTCAAAAGTCAACGGCTCTGCCCGGCTGCTTCCCACGGAGGCGTTGTGGGGAGACTGGGCCTCGGCTCCCCGACAGGCAGATGTCCTGTCCCCAGGCTCGAAGCGGCTGCTGAGATGCAGCCTGCCTGCCTGCCTGCCCCAGAGAGCTTCATTCCACCCATCCAGGAGAGGGTCACTGGGTGCATTTGAATGAGGCTGGCTGAAAAGCGGGTCTGCAGCCGTGTGCGGAGAAATCCCAGATGCCGCCAGCCTGCCCGCCCCACTCCCCCAGGCCCTGGGTCTTAACAAGCGGGGCTTTGTGCCCTGGACTCCAGAGACTAGCAGTCTCTGGGCCACAGTCAAGTACTACCCGGTATCACGCACATGCATGTGTGCACATACACACACATGCACGTGTGCACACACACATGCACACACACACAATATACACACACTCACAAATCAACCCATACCCATACACGCATATGCATGTACACATACACATACACTCATATACAAATACACACCCACACCCATATACACACATGCACATAGATTTTATATATATATATATATGCAGTGTACACACATACACACTCACATACAAATACATACACTCAGATACACACAGAGACACAATATATACACACAAAGCACATGTATACATACAACACAACCACACATGCACACATATATACTCACACATCCTCATGTACACACACACACACACACACACTCTCACAACGCAACCCACCCACATGTCACACGTGCGTAACTACACACATCTATACAAACACAGGGCACACACACACATCCTTTCTCAGCTCCACCTCCTGCAAGTGGGAGCTTGAGAGCCAGGGGGCTCCCAATGAGGCTCCAGGCTCTCTCAGGCCATCACCACCTCCTAGGAGAGAGTTGTGACTCTGCTGCCACTTATAGGCTGTGTGACCCTGGGTAAATCACCTTCTCCTCAAATTTTGTTGCTCAATTTACCTGCAAGGTCCAAAGGCCCGATCACCTAGGATCACCCTGAGGGCAGGGAGGAGGCTGGAGCAATGATGCCAACTTGGGCTCATTCCAAGGAAACACAGCAGCAATGAGAGTGGGAGGCCTCAGGGAGGCTTTGCCAGCTCCTCACCAAGGAGGGAACTCAGAGGCCCTGAGGCCAACTTCCTCATTTTACCAGTGAGGAAACTGAGTCCTAAGGAGGGAAGTGCCAGTGCCATGATGCCAGGATTTGAGTCTGGCTTCTAGGGCCCTGGAACACATCTTCTCTTCACTGTGCCTCAAGCTAAGCTGGGCAGGGAGTGCCCCAGGTCTGAAGCTGCAGGTGAGTTCAGAGACAATCTAGTCCACTGCTTCATTTTACAGAGGGGAAAATCGAGTCCCAGAGAGGCAAAGAAAGGTCAGAGGCTTTGTAGTCAGAGCAGAGGGGATTCTGATCCAAGTGTAGACTGTGCCAGATGGCTCTGAGGTGCTGAGGGCACAAACCCCTGCATGACTGACCGCCCCCCCCGTTTAATTGTGAGGAAACCCCAGCTCTGTTCCTAGCTCAGTGGGGGTCTGGCCTCTCTAGGCCTCAGTTTCCCTCCCCAGAAGATGAAGGTGTTGGGCCCACTGAATGTGAAAGTCCCTGGTGGCTCAGACATGCTGTGGGTCTGTAACAGCGTCTGGAAACAGAAGCCATTGTGAGACTGGGTGGGGTGATGGGGAGAGGAGCTGGAGGGGACCCAGGACTGAGATGGAGAGCCACCCCCTCTACCCCCCAGAAGCCTCATGTGCAGAAACCCAGTCAGTTCCCTGGGGCCCTTCACTGCCAGTGGCTGCCATGCCAACCTCTCGTTCTTGGCACAGTGCCTGGTGCAGGGTTGGGGGAAGGGCGTGTGCCCATGGGCCCAATGGGGGAGGGCCAGGAGAGGGGAAGCAGAGTGGGAAGGAGGGGGTGTGCTGGCCTTTGAGGGGTCTCTGTAGTAGAGGGGCAACGCTGCCCTCAACCCATGCAGGGGCCAGGCCCCTGGACAGCCTCTGCCTGGGCAGAGCCAGCACCTCATTTGCAAGAACCCAAGGTTCTTTGCCTTTAAGGCTAGGCTGCTCCATTCTGAGTGGATGTGAAGAAACAGAAAGAAGGCTGTGTCTGCAGCTGAGCAGCTGCCCAGAGGGCCTAGCGGGCATCAGCAGGCTGGAGTAGGGGAAGGGGCAGAGCCCTCCTACTGGCACCACCTCCTCTTTCTTCTGTTGCTGTTGCCTGGCAGCTCCCAGGCCTAATGGTCATTGAGGGTAGGGCCCAGCAAAGAGTTAGGGCATAGAGGTAGAGGGGCCAAGAGGAGAGCAGAAGAGGGAGGGAGGGAGGGAGGGAGAAACAGAGAGAAGAGGAGAGGGGAGAGAGAGAGAGAGGAAGAGAGAGAGACAGAGAGAGACACACACACACACAGAGAGAGAGAGAGAGAGAGAGAGAGAGAGAGAGAGAGAGAGACAGATAGACAGACAGACAGACAGAGAGAGAGAGAGAGAAAAGAGGAGAGGAGAGAAACAGAGAAAGGGAAAGAGAGAGAGATGGAGAGACACAGAGAGACAGAGAGAGGAAGGGAGAGACAGAGAAGAGGGGAGGGGAGGGAGAAACAGACAGACAGAGACAAAGACAGAAGAAGAGAGAGGAGAGGGAGAGGGAGAGAGACAGAGAGAAGAGGAGAGGGGAAGGAAAGAGAGACACAGAGACAGAGAGACAGAAGAGGAGAAACGAGAGAGAAAAGAGAGAGGGGGAGAGGGAAAGAGAGAGAGACAGGGAGGGAGGGAGGGAGGGAGGGAGACAGAGACAGGGACCAAGAGAAAGGAGTGACAGGGACAGATACAGAGCAAATAAAAAGGAAGGGAAAGATTGTGAAGCGACAGAGAGAAAGGGAGAGACACAGAGATAGACTAGAAAAGACAGAGATAAAGAGAAGCAGAGATTCTGAGAGAAAGGGGGAGAGAGATACAGAGATACAGAGGGAGATTGAGAGGAGCCGGGGTTGAGAGACAGAGTGAAGATGCAGAGTGGGCCACTGGCCTCCATCCTAACCACAGCTGGGCCTGGGGTGTGTGTTGGAGGGGGTGGGGCAGGCAATGATTCAGGCTGCACCCTTTCTGGGAGGCGCTCAGCGCCTGGAGAGGAGGATGCATCTCCCCATCCCTGCCCTACCGCCCTGCCGCAGAGCCATCCCCTCCAGCAGGGCACCCCCCCCCCCGCCCCCGACCCCCCGGCCCTTTGTGGCGGGAGTCCATGCAAATGGGGCTGGCGGCTGGCTTCGGCTGCGGGGGCTGGGGGCCCAGGGCGGCGGGGTGCTGAGGCTGGCAATGAATGTATGAATGTTGCCTACTGGCCCACAGTGGCCCCCTCTCTGTCCATCCCAAAGCCCCACTCCCTGGAGCTCTCCTGTCCCAGCCCCTCCTGAGGCTGATGCCCCATTTCAGTTCTCCCCAGCCCCAGCTTCCCTGCCCTGGACGCTAGGTGGTGATTTCCCTTTGCCAGCCTCGAAGTCTCAAGCCCCAATCCAGGTCCCAGCCTCCCTGTACAGGTATCTTTCTCCGCCTCTATCCATTTAGCACAAGTGGTTAGGTGGCTCGGTGCATAGAGCCCTCCTGAGTCCAAATCTGGCCTCAGGCACCTAATCGTGTGACCCTGGGTAAATCACTTCTCCCTGCTTGCCTCAGTTTCCTCATCTTGTAAAAAGAGCTGGAGAAGGAAATGGCAAACTAGAAAACCCCAAATGGGGTCACAGAGAGTTGGACACAACTAAAAATGACTCAACAACCACTTCCCACCCTTGAGAAGAAGCAGCTGCGACTGAGCCAGGAGTGTCCACCTTCTCCCCAAAGGTGTCGAGGCCAGGGCTCTGAAATGATTCGCATCGAGAAATCTTCCCTGCCCCCACTTCCTGATTTCTTCCTCTTCTTAAAATAAAAATCCGGGTTAGAGGACACCAAAAATCTTGGTCAGTTGGAAATCTAAAGGTCCTCGGTTTTGTCATTGAAAAGGAGCTCTCCTAAGCCAGCCATGGACATTTAAACCCAACTCTGGCTCTAGATTCTCTTGGTGTCAGAGCTGGGAGGGGCCTTCAAATAGCTGGGAGGGTGGTCCTGACAACCCAGGTGCTTGTCCCCCATACTTCTGCATACTTCTGTCCATGTGCCTGACTGTGTAAATGCTTATTGATTGACTGACTGACATGAGCGGGGATGGAGCCAAAAGACCTGGGCTCTTCCTAGCCATCCTTTAAAAATGTAGCGCAAATGTCATCTCCTCCAGAAAGCCTTCCAGGATCCCCCAGTCAGTAAAGACCGACCTTTTGCCTGCTGAATTAACATTCACTCATCCTCCATTCATCTCTGTTGGTGTCTTCTCTTTCTACTGATGAAGGGGCAGGGATCCTGCTTTATGTGAAATCTTTGCAGCTCCTCTCCCTGCATACAGCTGGTGCCTAACACATATGGGATGAGTAGGCGAATATTTTCCCAATGCACACAACCCCAGGAGCATAACCCTCCAGCTGAAAAAGACCTTGGAGGCCACTAAGTCTGCTCCCCTTGCTTTACGGAGGAGGAAGAAATGAGGCCAAGAAGATTCTGTGGCCCAGATCTCCCCAGTAGTAAATAGCAGGGTCCCAGTTGAACTCTGCTCCCCCAGCTGGATAGCAGACGCCCTTGTCACAATGCCACACTGCTCCGTGGTGGAAACAGCATCAATAATTCCCATTTATGAAGAATCCGATTGCTTGTGAATGTCCTTTTCTCCCCCCCCCCCCCAAAGAGGAAGCGAGTTATCATGATCTTCTCTCACTGTGAGGGTCAGGCCTAATCCAGGGTCACCGCTGCGATGACACGAGGCTGTGAAGACCCTCTGGATTTGGTCTCTGCCTCGTCTCCAGGTGTAAACATGGCAGGGCCTGGCGACTCGTGTCTTCAGAAACCACCACACTGGAAGGGCCCTTCTCTACTTTCCTTGGTGCTCCCTTCAGTGGGTCGGCTGGGCCAATCGGGGCTCAGAGACAGCTCTGTTGCCTTTCTGGATAAATTAATCCTTGTTTAGGGGAACCAGCTCTCTCCTGGCTGCCCCTTAGGCAGTCTCGGAGGTCCTTTGCTCTTCATTCCTCCGCAGGCCCCTGGAAGCTCAGAGCTAGAATTCATTCGCTGGATCTAGGCACCCTCTGCCTCAGGCCCCTCCTTCGGGCTGGATGGCTCCTCCCAGAACCCTAAGGTGCCGGGGCTCATAGCTCTCCACCTCCACCTTGGACTTTCTCTACCACCCCCAAATGGAGGGCGCCTTCTCCTTTCAGCTCTCCCATTAGAACGTAAGCATCCTGAGGAAGGGACTGTCTTTATTTCGGCTTGTATTTGTAGTCCCAGCTTAGCCCAGTGCCCACCCCACTCCCCCTACAAACACACATAGTAAATGCTGACTGACTTTTGACTGAAGATTCTAACCCAGATCTTTGGACCCCAAGTTCGCCATTGTAGAAATACAATATTATGGTTTCAAATTTATAGATAAATGAAATTAAGCAACACATAATACAGCTTGATTGAACTTGGCTCAGACTCCAGGTTACCCAGCACATGCCACTTGCTGTCCTTCCAGCAGGATGCCATTCTGCCCCCAGGGAGCTCAGAATTTTGTCAGTGCCTCGGTTTCCCTACATGCTTTATTCCCAGCTTGGCCACTGATTCCACATACAGCCTTGATCAAGTCCCTCCTGACTCACTCTCTACAGCCTGTAACTAGAAATTCTATTCCTGGGTCAGGACACCAGAGTGATAGTCAGCGTTGATAGAGTTCTTTAAGGTGGGCAAATACAAACATTATCTCCTTTGAGGTGGGTGCTAGTATTACCCCCATTTAATAAATGAGAAAACTGAGGCAGACAGAGATAGTTATTTGTCCAGGGTCACACAGCTGATAAGTGCTTGAGGTTGGATTTGAACTCAGGTCTTCCTGACTCTGTGCCACCTAGCTGCACCTCCCCCAACCCCCTCCAAAACTCCTCACCTCTGACTTCCAGTGGAATCAGGTCATGTCTAGGCCAGGCCAGGTGGGGAAGCCTCAGTAGCACCATTGGTGGGGTTGGGGCAATAAGTGCGAGAATGAGATTGTGAGGCACCTACGTCCTCATTTTCTGTCCACACACATCCCTGAATCTGGAATTCTGGCAGCAAAGGCGAGGACAAGCCAGAGCTCTACTACTCTAAGAACTCAATTTCTAAATGGTCCAGAGCTGTGACAAATGGATGCCCTACCCCTTCCTCCAACTTACAAATTACATGCTCATTTTCATGAGGAGGCGCCATATTATGCAGGGAAATATCTAAGATCACAGAACTGAGAGCTGGAAGGGACCTCGGAGGGAGCTATCATTTGGGCAATCCAGCCTTTCTTAGGCAGGCAGCCAGGTGGCTCATTGGATAGAACACTGGGGCTGGAGTCAGGAAGACCCGAGTTCAAAGCCAGCCTCAGATACTTATTAGCTGCGTGACTCTGGGCAAGTCATTTAACCTCTGTTTGCCTTAGTCCACTAGAGAAGGAAATGGAAACCAGTCCAGCATCCTTGCCAAGAAAACCCCAAGGACAGCATTGGAGTACTATGGTCCAGGGTCACCAAGAGTTGGACATGACTGAACATCAACATCCTTTCTCAGAAGAGGACCCTGAAGCCCAGAGAGGGAAAGGGTAGTCACTGGAAGAAGCAGGATTTAAACTTAGGTCTTTTGACTAGAAATCCAGTGCCCTTTTCATTGGACCGTGCTTCTTGTCAGTGAAAGCAGAGGCAGAGGAAAGAATGGAGAAGGAACAGCCTTCTGCCCTGTCACTTCCCCAGACACTCCAGGGGTGGCCCAGCGTCCATTGAGGGGTGGGGGGGGCTACTGTTACTTATCTGCCACCCACTCTTACCTTCTAACAATCTCCCACTTCCTGTTTCTCTACCTCTCCCTGCATTACTCAGTCACTAGGAGCGAGCTCTCCCTAACTGGCACCTAACTGCTGGTCTCTCATTTCCAGCCTCTGCACCAATGTCCCACTCCAGTCCTCTCTATGTCTCTGTGCTTCCACTGTACCCTCTGGAATTCCCATTCCATAATGAATAACCCTCTCTTCCTGCTGCACCACCTTCTCACACTCCCCACCCCTCCTGAGACCCTGCATCCCCAGCCAAACTCTCCAGCACAATCTTCGAACACACTGGCCCTGAATTCTTTGATCCTCACTGCTACTTCCAGTATCCCCCTTTACTGTCACTTAGTAATCTCTCCTTTTGGAAATCCACTCAATCAAAATTTTCCACCCAGTTCATGAGGTGGCGGTTCAGGCATTCTCTCTTTTTTCTGGAGTTCAGCCCCAGGCTCAGGACCTTCCTTTCCCCTTCCCCTCAAATCCCCGCCCGTAGACCTGAGGATTTCAATGTTCACATTGATGCTTATAATTCAACTCCCTGAGCTCCCCGCCAATCCCTCAGTTTCCTTAGACCTCCTTCACTCTACCTGGGCCACGCAAGGGGATGGCCACACACCCTCCCTCTTGGTGATCCTCTCCAAATGTTCCATTTCCTTGATTTAAAAAAAAAAAAAGAAAAACCTGTAGCACTCCCTAGCTGGGTACAGCCTCCCCTCCCATCATTCCATCTCTCCCTCCTAACCCTATTCTTCCGTGTTCCCCCAGCCCTCCACATTTTCTCAGGCTATTCCCTCTGTCCTGATCCCACCTTCCTCCCTCCTACACCAAGTCAAGAGTTAGCCATTTCACTCTAGACTGTCTCTGCTCTGACATACCTGAACTCATCCTATCAGCTTTCTGTTCTTGTCAAACTTCAATCCCGACTGACCCCCATTCACCCCTTCTGTTTCTATTCATGAATCTCGGAATGCAGCTGGAGGAAGCCTCACAAGTGAAGTTAGCTCAAGTCAATGAGCATTTATTAAGCCCACAACCAACACAAATTATCCAGCATCAACTGGGCTCTCACTGAAGTAAGACAGTTCTTTTCTTTCTCCCTAATTGATTCACTCTCTCAATTCCCACAGAAGCCAGGCCAGACTTTCTCATCTCTCTTTAAGCACCATACTTCCTTCTGTCCTCCCTCCCCCAGGACCTGACCTCTTACTCTATGGAGAAAATGGAGGCCATTCCATGGGAACTGTCTCTTCTCCCATCCACCACGACTCATTGTTCCCCATGCTCTCCTGCTTTCTCCCAGTCTCTGACAATGAGGTGGCCAAGGGAAACTCCTCTCTATGTGCATTTGGTGCCCTCCCCTCCCAACTTCTTTGAAAATGGAATCCCCAATAATTCATTACCCCACTCTCAACTCTGCAGCCTTCCCCCATCTATTAGCTTCTTCCATCCTACCTTCCGACAGCCCCAATATCCCCCATCCTCAGACAAAACAACAGAATCATTCACCCTATCATCCCCTGAAGCTATTGTCTAACCCCTCCCGTCCCTTTCTCAGCCCCAAGGTTGGAGAAAAGCTGCGTCCTCTTCCTGCCTCCACCTCCCCTCCTCTCTCTCTCTCTCTCCACTCAGCCCTTTGTAATTTGGCATCTGATCTCATCACTTACCCTTCTCCAAAGTTACCAGTTACCTCTTCTTCACCCAATCTGGTCTTTTCCCAGTCCTAATGCTTTGTAGCCCCTGCTGCCTTTGACACCCTCTGGGTGTTTACCTGTTAGTGTCTCCTGGTTCTCCTTCCATCTTTCTGACTACTCCTTCCGAGCCTCTTTGGTTGGCTGCTCATCCATACTGTGCCCTCCGAATTCGGGTGCTCCCCAAGGTTCTGACCTCATCCATCTCCTCTTTCCACTCTATGTTATCTTTCTCTCCCCACCCCACCCCCCAGCCTAAGGGTTTCACTCTCTATGCAGACAGATGTCTCTATTCATCTCCAGACTCTCCCCAAGCTTCAGTTATGCATCACCATTTACCTATGGATATTTCCATCTGAATATCCCATAGACATCTCAAAGTCAATAGGTCGGAAACTGAACTTGTAATCTTTCCTCCCAACCCCTCCCTTCTTCCAACCCTTCCTGTTCCAGTCAAAGGCATCATCATCCTTCCGGCATCTCAGGTGTGTGACTTCAGCATCATCCTGGACTCTTCATTCTCCCTTCTCTTACACATCTTATCAGTTGCCGCATATTGTCTTTGTTACCTTCAAGTCTTTAATTTTCAGCCCCCTCTCACACAGCCACTATCTTAGTTCAGACTCTCATCTTTATATTTATTCTGTATATAATTGTGTGTATACTTCTCTGTCATTAGAATATCAGCTTCTTGTGAGGAGGGATTTTTTTTTCATTCTTCCTATTTAGGAGGGGCTTAATAAATGTTTGTTGATTGATTGATACATGTAAAGTCCTACACTTGGGTGAAAACAATTAGCCCCACTAAATGCCATGCCCTTTGACCCAGCAACCCCAATGCCAGAGAGGTCAGTCACAGAAACGAAGATCATGCAGAAATCCAAATATTCAGAACGGCACTTTTGCAGAGAGCAAAGAACTGGAGACAAAGAGGTGGCCAATGAGTAGGAGACGGCTGAAGTCAGGTTTGGTGCTATGATCTAATGGGATGTTTCAGGGTTTAAAAAGCGGTGAGCAGGATGCATTCTGAGAAGCACTGAGAGCCTTACATGAACGGGTGCAAAGTAAAGTAAGCTGGCCCAAGAAAACAATCGCTAATAACAGCTAGTATTTGGATAGCTTTTAGTATTTGCAAAGCTCTTTACAAATGTTATTTCACTTTATCCTCACAATGACCCCAGGAGGTTATTCATGCTATTATTATCTTAACTTTACAGATGGGGAAACTAAGGCAGACACACTAAGTGTTTGAGGCTGGATTTGAACTCACAGTCCCATTGATACAACCATATAAAAAGAAAAACTCAACACTGTATAAGATTGCAAAACTCCAAAGCTTGACCTCAAAGAAGAGATGAGGAGATGCCTTGTCTCTCCTTCTGCAGAAGGCTGGGGGCAGAGGGAGCATTGTAAATAATGTTATTTAGGGGGGATACAGTGACTGGGTTTGCTGATACTTTTTCTTTTCTTTCTCCTTTTCTTTTTAAAAATCTCTTTGTGGAAAGGGACGGCTGCCTGCAAGGGAAAGAAGCAGAGAGGAAAATCGAGGCGATTTCAAAACCAGAGACGTCAATAAAATCCATTTTAAAAACAACTAGCCACTCATCCAAATGGAGCAGGGTGGCTGGACACCAGCTTCTGGACAACAATGGCCTGGCAGCTTCAGTGAAGAGCGGCTTCCTTATTTTGCCGTGGTTTGGCTTTGTTTTTTTTTTCTGTCCTAAAGGCTCAGCATTATGCTTGATACTGATCAAGACTCAAGAGATGTTTGCTGGTTGACTGACAGATGGAATAGGAATCATCCGGGGGAGCTTTAAAAAGCCAATGTGATCATAGTGTCCAATGCAAGGGCAGTCCTGCTGCCCTCTGTCCTGGGCAGCCCACACTGGGGGCACCCACTTTAGGAAAGACATTGATAAGCTGGAGCACAGCCACCTCCAGGATGAAGGACAGAAGTTTATGCCAAGGTGCCGGGGGTAAACTGAGGCTCAAAGGAGCAGCCTGATCGACCCAGGGTTGCTCAGCCAGTGTCAGCAGCATTGGGTTTATTGACTCCAGCTTAGAGCAGAGAAGAAAATTGTCATGATTCAACGCTCCCTACCAGCCTAGGCCCCAAGGGGTCTTTCCCACATGACCTTCATTATCAGCACAATCCAGATGGAGCAGCGGGTGTCTGCCTATGAGTGGCAGTGGTGGAGACAGTTGCAGAAGGGAGACCAGGCAGGGGCAGCCGCCTTCGGGAGACAGAGGAGGAACTCTCCTGGCTGGTGCGCTGACAAGAACTGAGTCATGTTCTTAGGTCTGTAACTGCTGTTGGGTCACCTTAGACGAGTCACTGCCCCTTCCCTTATCACTTTCTCCATCTTAAAATGATACAGTTTAACGAGATGATTTCTAAGCACCACAACCGCATCTCTGACCTTCCCTGTTCTGAGACTCTCCCAGCTCTGACATTCCCTATTCTAAGGCCCCTTCTAGGCTCTGACATCCCCTGTTCTGTGGTTCCTTTCTGGGCTCATATTCTAGGATTATCCAGGTTGCTAATTTCCTACCTCATTTTATTGTTACCACAAGCCTTGAAAAGCCAGTGCAGCAGGGCATTTTTCCTCCCCATTTTATCCATGGACAGCTTGGTGGTGCAGTGGATAGAATGCCAAGCCTGGAGTCAGGAGGACCTGAGTTCACATGTCCCAGCTGTGTGACCCTGGGCAAGTCACTTCACAGTCTTTGCCTCCATTTCCTCATCTGTAAAATGGGCTGGAGAATGAAATGCCAAACCACTGAAGTATCTCTGCCAAGAAGACCCCAAAAGGGGTCGCAAAGTGTCTGAAATGAATCAACAATTTTGTAGAGAGTGAAACCGAGGCTGTCCCCCCAAATCTGTGGTCCTAGCGTCCCCATCCCCTGCACCACCAGCACACCCTTTACAGGTGACGCTAGAGGATCTTGCAGGCTGGGAGAGAGGGGAAAGTCCTCCCCCCTAGGGCCAGGGCTCTTGACCCTGGACAGAGGGCTGACAATCTCATTCGATCACCTCCTCTCCATCTCCCCAGGATTCCCCACCCTTCCCCGACCCCTCCACCTTTTCTTGGCAAGGGGAGTTGGCCTTTACCCTCCCTGAGGAGAGCCCCAGCCTAGACTCAGCCTCCAGGGACCACCAGAAGATGTGGCCTCCTCCAGAAGGCCCTCTCTGATGGCTCATTATCAGTGCTGGAGCCCTGTTGAAATCCCTATATATTTGTGAACTTGTGGGCAAAAAAATCCCCAGGGGGCTTTGTCTGTATCTGGACTAACCTCCCCACCCCCACCCCACAGTGCCTGGCACACAAGTGTCAACTAATAAAGGTTCATTGTATTGGAAGGAGTCTTGGTTCCAATCCCATGACTATACAGATGAAGAAACCGAGACCCTAAGAGGTTCAAAGGTCATGCAATGAAAAAAGCCAGGATCTGAACCTGAGCTATGGCTCTTTCTTGATTGTCAGGCACAGCCTGGTGTCCAGTGGCAGGGGCTCACTCCAAACCTTTCATTTTTATACAGCAGGAAAGTGAGGGGAGAAAAAAAGGCATCTGGGTGATCCACAGTACATAGAGTGCTGAGTTCAAATCCAGCCTCAGACACAGTAGCTGTTTGCCTCAGCCTCCTTATCTGCAAAATGGCCAAACGAGCATCGCCTCCCTCCCAGGGATCATAACTGTGGCGCTCTCAGCACAGCGCCTGGCCCATAGGAGGGGTGGAGGGGTGTTAGCGATTTCCTATTATTGTTAGTGACTTGTTCAAGGTGGCACACAGAGTGAGAGCTCCATAGAAGTCTGACCTGATGTCTAGGCTGGGCCGACTCTGAGGGTCCCTGAGCACGGGGGCATGGAGTTCAAGGACCTGAGTGCGATTACTGGCTGTGTGAGAAGGGGATGGCAGTCTCCTGCTTTGAGTGTGTGGAATGCCGATGAGCGTGGTGACCCGCCTCCTGCACAGGGCGGTCCCAAACGTGGAACAACATGACAGACTTGGCCCCCTCTGTCATGCAAGGATCCAGGCGACAGGAGCAAGCCCAAGCCGCCCCGGAGAGCTAAGTGGTAAATTGTCAGTGTGAGCTTGGCACCTCAGAAATCAGCCCGTGCCATACTTTGGGCCTGACTTTATTGTCTGGGCGATTTCTGGACTTCTGGAGGTGATGGACAAAGGCTGCCTGGAAAGTGGGTTAGGGGAGCGTATGCTGCTCAGGCCCTCACCTCCCTGCGTTTACCAGGTGGGGATCAGGAAGGGGGCTTATACTCAGCCATACAAGCAAGCCTTCCTCTAGCTCTAGAACGGGGGCTTCGGGACTCTCTTCATATCTTCCCACTGAGATCATCCCCATTCCACAGAACAAGAAGCTGAGTCTCTTAGAGGGAAGTTAGTGGCATGAGGGCACCCAATTTTTCAGCCAGTCAACAAGCATCCAAGTGAAAGACACCTTGCTAATCATCCCTGGCTTCACTGAGTAAGAAAACCTGTCCACGAGCAAGAGTGAATAAACCCCAGGTAAAGATGACCTGGCCGCTGCACCACACTGGCTCCCATGCCTCTCATCTCTCTCCAAGAGATAAAGAAAGTCTGGCTGCCAGAGGACTCTCAAGAGTGAATGATGATCACTCGTCATTGGAAAGGGCTTGTTTTCCTGCTCTGGCCTCAGTTTTCCCATCTGTGAAATGAGGCCACCCCACCAGAGGGTCTCAAATCCCTTCTGGCCAAAAGCATCTCCAGTTCTCTTCTCAGCTCTGCGACTCACTCTATACAGGACCTTGAAGGAAGTGCTTCTCCTCATTGGGCCTCAGCTTCCCCTTCTGTAGCAGCTCATGTTTCTGGAGTGCCTTACGGCTCGCCAGGCAATGGGGGTGGGGATTGCTTGATGATCTTTGAGGCCCCTCTCCAAATCCTCATTTTTGTAGAAGAGACCCCCAGCAGCCTGGGGGCTGGGCCACATGCCTCCCCCCACAGTTATCCTTCCTCCCTTCCCCCGCCCCAGCTTTTTAGTCCTTTTTTGTGAAAGCATAATGAAGAGCCAGACGGCCAGCAGACGGCCAGCCTGGATGGTGCGGGTGCCCAGCCCTGCAGCAGCGAGGATACTGGGCATGTACAGACAGCCCAGCCGCTCTCCTTGGAAACGGCAGCCCCGGCATACAATCACAGCCCCTACTTTGCTCCCCCATTCAGAGCAGCCCCCTGCCTGCCAGTGCCACCCCCAGGACTGGGGCCTGCCAACCTGCCTGCCCCCCTTCTCCCACCCGTCACACAGAACCAGCCCTGGGAACCCAGGGGAAGACATGGAGGAGGGCGTGGACAGGGAGGCCTGCCCGGCTCTCTCAGTCTGAGTCTCTGTTTCTCTGTCTTTCTCTGAATAGCTTTCTTTTTGTTTTTCACTGTCTCTGTCTCTGTCTGTCTCTGTCGTCTCTGTGTCTGTCTGTCTGTCTGTCTGTCTGTCTCTCTCTCTCTTTCTCTCTCTCTACTTATCCCTCCTCCGCCCTTCATTAGCTCAATTATCAAGTCTGTGTAGATGACTCCCAGACTCTCAGAAGCTGCCCTCCTCTCTGGTAAGACAGGCTTAATCACACTTTTCGGCTACTTCTCCAGATCTAGTCCAATAAGCCCAATTGCCTCTGGACAAACTAGACATTCCTGGAAATATTAGACTCACAAGAAAATTGCTGACATCCCCCTTAGACTTCCGGGTTACTGTGGAGGGCACCCCACCTCAGCCCGTCTGCCCCATCTCACAACCACAGAGTCATCTCCACCCTCTCTCACCACCTCCACATCCCATCTGGAGCCACACTCTGTCCATTCTACCTCCCAGAATCCCTGGCCTCTGTCCTTTTCTCTTCAATCACATGCCCACTCCCTTATTTCAGACCTTAATCGTCCTCCAAAGTGGCCTCCCCACTTCCAGTGCCTCCCCTCCCCATCAGACTGTGTGCTCCTTGAGGGCAGGGGCTGGCTTGGGCCTTTCTCTGTACCTGGAGCACTTAGCACAGGACCCCAGGCCCTCTTCTGACAGTTGTCCCATATCTCTCCTTCAGACCTCTACATTCTTACTGTGCTCCTCGACCGTCTTCCTGGCATAAGACACTGTCTCCTGTCCCCAGGCTGGAATACTCTTGCCTGTCATCCACCTCTTAGAATCCCTATCTCCTTTTAAAGTCCAGTTCAAATACCACCTCCGACAGGAAGCCCCGGCCCCCAGGGTCCCCTGAAAAAGTTACTTAGTATTTCTCCTGTCTTTTGCATTGCTGTTATTCAGTTGCCTCTGACTCTTTGTGACCCCATTGGGGTTTTCTTGGCAGAGACCGGAAGTGATATGCCATTTCCCCCTCCATCTCATTTTACAGATGAGGAAACAGAGGCAAATAGGGTTAAGTAACTTTCCCCAGGTCTGAGGCCAGATTTGAACTCAGGAAGAGGAGTCTTCCAGACTCCGGGCCTGACACTCTCTCCTCTGCAGCCACCTAGCATATTTACTTGCTAATTGAGTGTAAATTCCTCTGCGGCAAAGACTCTTTGTTGTCCTTCACGTCAGGTATGCTGGGTACCTGGTAGGTGCCTAATATACGGTAATTATTGGTGAGGGCAGAGCCAGACCCCCGAGAATCTCAGAGGCACAGAACTTGAGCAGCCACCTAATATAACCCAAACTTGACAGAGAATTCCCTCCAGACTCTCCCAGAGGCAGGGCGTGTTTCCTTTACCTCCTGAGGGAGGTGGCCCAGTCACTGGGAGGCATCTCGAGTTATCAGAAAGCTTTTCCTGACGCATCCCCTCCCATACTTCTGCTCCTAGATCTGGCCTCTGGGGCCACGAGGAACGTGGCTGACCCTTCTCTCAAATGCTGGCCCTCTGGATACTGGAGCACAGCTCTCCCGTCCTCCTGAGACCTTTCCTCGCCAGGCTAAACCGCTCGGTTTCTTCTACTGATCCTTGTGTGGCCTGGTCTCCACAGTCCTTCCCCTGCCCCGACAAGGTCCCCTGCTTTTAGTTGCTTCCTAAAATGTGGCATCTAGAACTAGAGGAAACACTGGAGCGATCTTCTCCAGGAAATGTCCTTCTGTTCAATCCAATGGACTCGCACTGAGCCAGCTGGGCACTGTCCCAGGTGCTGGGGATCCACAAACAGGCAAATCCTTGCCCTCAGGGAGCTTTTGTATCAGACGGGGAGGGCCACAACAATCCTCATAGAGGCAGATGAAAAACAGAGACAAAGTAGCTTTAACGGCGGGAAAGCAACCACAGGGAGAGGAAATAAGGAGATGGATGCCGTCCCCCCTCTCCAGCTCCATCTCAGACTGTTATGAAGCACAGATCATTGATTCTATTTCAAATGACTTCTGTTTCTATTAACTCTAACTGCATCCCTCCCCCCGAAAAAAAAGACACAGGGACAAAGAGAGATAGGGGGGGGGGGGGGGGAGAGAGTAAAGACAGAGAAAGAAAGAAGGGAGGGGGGAGAGAGACAGAGAGACAGAGAGACAGAGACAAAGTAGCTTTAACGGCGGGAAAGCAACCACAGGGAGAAGAAATAAGGAGATGGACACCGTCCCTCCCCCCCCATCTCCATCTCAGACTGTTATGAAGCACAGATCACTGATTCTATTTCAAATGACTTCTATTTCTATTAACTCTAATCCCCCCCCCCAAAAAAAAGACAGACAGGGACAGAGAGAGACGGGGTAGGGGTGGGAGAGAGTAAAGACACAGAGAGAAAGAAGGGAGGGGGAAGAAAGAGACAGAGAGTGGGGGAGGGAAGAGACAGACAGAGAGAGACAGACAGAGACAGAGACAGAGAGACAGAGATTGAGATTATAGGAACAGACTTCCTAAGTAAAGAAGATCAAAGAGCCAATGTGAGCATTAGCCCGGAGCTCAATCAAGCCAGCAGCACAAAGTATTAAGAGGACTCACTTTTTGCTACAAAACTGGAAAGCACTTTGACCAAAAACACTGATGTAGACAAACACTCTAAACAAATGATTGGCTGATGGTGAACAAAGCAACTTCCCGTACCCCGGCAACAACGCTTCGGATGCTTAATGATCACTTTCATGCCATCCCCGCCGCACTCCCATCTTCTTTTCTTTGGGTTAAGCACCCCCAGTGCCTTTGCCCACTCCTCATATGGCAGGAACTCAAGGCCCTAAGTTAGACGGCTGCTATCTTAGAAAGACAAAGAGTTGGACAGGACCAAAGAGATGAGCTCCCCAGTCTAGATGGGGTGGAGAAGGGCAGGGGACAGTGGGGGGTGGCTGTGCTAGTCTTTGATCCTCGGCCACTCTTGATTAAGGATTAGAGGACCTCAGCTTACCTTGCTGCTGGTTCCTATCAAGTTCACAGTCCTCCTGGGTCTTCTTCAGATGAACTGCTGTCTCCCTCCATCTTGTACTTTTGAAGGTTGGAGGGGGGACCCAAGTGTAAGACTATATTAAATTCCACCTTATTCCTCTGTCAAGATCTTTGTCATCCAGTGTCCACTGTCGCTCCTGGCTTTGGGTCATCCACAAATTTGATGAAGGCCCCATCTCTCCCTTTAAACAAGTTATTTATAGAAACAATAGGGATTCTGAGAGCCAGAGATGAGGTACTGATTGGATGGCCTGTGCAAAGGCCCTGAGGTGGGAGTCTGGATACAGAGAACTAGTTCAGTTTGGCTGACAAGAAGAGGGTGTGGAGGGGAACAATGGAAAAATGCGCTGGAGATGGGCTGTGATCCTAACTGAAGGAGAGGTTCCTTTAGATTATGCTAGAGAAAACACTTCAGGGAATTTGTCTTCTTTGAGTTTTTTTTTAAAGTTATCAGCTTTAAGAAGTGGGGGAAAACTAGAATTTAAGAGCTGGAGGGGTCTTAGATACTGTTTTTTTTTTTCCCAAAACCCCTTCATTTTACTGAGAGGAAAATTGAAACTCAGAGAAAGAAAGGGATTTTCCCAAGATCACACAGCAAGTCAGTGGCTGAGCTCAGCCCAGACTGATACCAGGGTAAGTACGACTCTATAGATCATACGTGCCTGCCTTTAGGTGCTCCCTAGGAGCTCCCCAGCCCCTCAGGGGTCTGATCTATCCCTCTGAGAGGAGTGGCTAGTCATCCCAGGAGGCAGAGAGGATCCAAGAACACAGGGTATAAGGAATGGGTTAAGACAGTTCCTAGGGCATGCTGGGCATTGTGGTCCATCGGAGCCCAAGCATGCTGGGAATTGTAGTGCTCAGTGGCTGCCGAGGCCAGGCAAGGACTTCCTCCCCTCCCCTGCTGCTGTCACCAAAGCTCCACTGCTCCCCTCCCTCCTCTGTCCCCAGTTCCTGGCCCTGGCCATGCTGGGCAATGGCAGCTGGCCCAGCCCAGCCCAGCCCAGCCAGGAAGGCAGGAATTTCCGCGTGTTTTTCAGGAACAGGGGGAGCTGAGGAGGATAGAGGCTCAGTGTGGGATCCACCCTGCCCCTTAGAAGGAACCACACATTGGCAGGGATGGGAGGGATCTCTCTAACCCCCATGTTTTCCAGAGAATGAATCAGGCCCAGAGAGGCGTGGCACTTTCTCCAAGGTCACACAGCCATGGAGTTATCAAATGTCGGAGCCGGAAGGAGCCTCAGAAAATGTGGAGCCCAACCCCCTCGTTTCAGAGGAGGAGAAAGCATTCAGGCCTAGAGAAAGGCCCACACTTTCCAAGCACAGTGCTCTCCTCAGTGGGAGGGGATTTGTCTTGGGCACAGGAGAGCCCAGAGAGGCCCTGAGGCCAAGCAGGCCCCCTCAGTGACTTGCCAGTCAGTCTCTTTGGTTTGTTCCGTGCCACCAATTAAGCAATGCTAGGCATGCGCAGAGCTGGGCCAGGCCTGACCCTTCACAGGCTCTGGCCTTACCAAGGAGTGAGCAGGGAGAGGGATAGAACAGCAGCCCAGACAACTGGGGCACGCCCAATCTGAGTCCTGTCTCATGGCCTGGATTCCCATAAGCTTTCATCCCCTGGGTATCAGTATATCTGCTGGCTCTGACCCATCCACCAGACTTGGCCAAAATGACTTTACTAAAACACAGGGTGACCGTGTCACTTTCACGCTCAACAAACTCCAGGGCATCCCTAGCATTTCTGGGATCAAGCAAAAACTCTATTTGACATCTAAAGCCCACAACAGCCCGCTCTACCTTTCCAGCCATATCATACATTTCCCTTTTCACCCACTGTACAGCACAGCCATTTTGTTACACATGATACTCCATTTCCCACCTCCAGGCCTTTGCTTTGGCCATCCCCCATGCCTGGAAGGCCCTCCCTCCTCACCTCTCTGCCTCCTGGAATCCCTAGATTCCTTCCACCTTCTACATAAAACTTTTCCATGCTCTTCTCCCCCCACCAAATTACCTCGTCTTTGTTTTTGAATATATTTTACATACATTTATATGTGTACATGTTCCCTCCCCAATGGACCATAGACTCCTCATGGATAGGGGCTGATTCAGTTTTATCTTCCCATCCCTAGTACCTATGGCAGGGCCTGGTGTGCACTGAGCATTTAATAAATGCTTGTTCATTGGTTCTTAGGCTAGTAGAGGAAGAAAGGTCTGTAGAAATCATTTAGTCCACTCTCCTTATTTTGTAAGGAAGGAAATGAGTCTGAGCCAAGTCCCCTCCAGGCCCCAGCTCTAGCGACCCTGCTAGCTCAGAAGAAAGCAGCCCTGAGGGAAATCATTGGCCTAAAAGTCTGTGGGGAGGAGGACATGTTTTTGTGTTTTGACTTCAGGATAGGATCCCTGACTGCTGAGGTCAGCAGGCCAGGGTTGGGTGAAGCAGACAATTTTAGGGCATTTTCCCTCACCCTTTCCTCATGCCAAGAGGTGAGCAGTGCAGTTCTTAAGAAAGACTACTCAGTGGCAATTATCAAAACAATCTGATACCGACTAAGAAATAGAGTGGAGGATCAGCGGAATAGATTAGGCACACAATACATTAAAATAAATGATGACAGTAATCTAGTGTTTGATAAACCCAAAGACCCAGCTTTTAGGACAAAAACATTATTTGACAAATATTGCTGGGAAAACAGTATAGCAGAAACTAGGTATAGACCAACATCTATAAGATAAGGTCCAAACGGTACATGATTTAGACATAAAGGACGATACTATAAGCAAATTAGGAGAGCAAGGAATAGTTTATCTGTTAGATCTATGGAGAAGGAAAGAGTGTAGGACCAAACAAGAGACAGAGAGCATTACAAAATGTAAAACGTATAATTTAGATTATACAAAATTAAAGTTTTTGTACAAACAAAATCAATGCAACCAAGATTAGAAGGAAAACAGAAAACTGGGGTGAAATTTGTATAGCAATTCTCTCTCATAGAGGCCTCATTTCTCAAATATATAAAGAATTGAGGGAAATTTATAAGAATACAAGTCATTCCCCAGTTGGCAAATAGTCAAAGGACATGAACAGGAAGTTTTCAAATGAATAAATCAAAGCTATGTATAATCATATGAAAAATGCTTTAAGTCACTACCGATTAGAGAAATCAAATTAAAACAACCCTGAGGCATCACCTCACACCTATCAGATTGGCTAATATGTGAAAAAAGGAGAATTATAAATGTTGTCAGGGATGCAGGAAAAATTGAGGCACTAATGGATTGTTGGTGGAATTGTGGAAAGCAATTTGGAACTACGCCCAATGGGCTATAAAATTGGGCATACCTTGTGATCCAGCCATACCGCTACTATGTCTGTATCACAAAGAGATGTTTTTAATGGGGAAAAAAACTCTTTTTGTACAAAAATATCTATAGCAGCTCTTTTTGTGGTGGCTAAGAATTGGAAATTGAGGGGATCCCCATCAATTGGAGAATGGCTGAACAAGTTGTGGTATACGCCTGTAATGGAATCCTATTGTGCTATAAGAAATGGCAAGCAGGATGATTTCAGACAAACCTGGGAAGATTTTCATGAACTGATGCAAAGTTAAGTGAGCAGAACCAGGAGAACACTGTGCACAGTAACAGCATACTGTACGAGGAAGAGCTGTGAATGACGCAGCTATTCTCAACAATTACATTATTCAATAATACATATTCTCAACAACAACAATACATATTCTCAAACAGTGATCCAAGACAATCCCAAAGGACTCATGATGAAAAATGCTATCTGCCTCCAGAGAAATAATTGATGTTGTCTGAACAAAGACTGAAGCATATTTCTCTCCCTCCTCTTTCTTTCTTTCTTTGTCTTCTTGCACAAAACAACTAATATGGAAATGTTTTACATGATTGCACATGTATAATCTTTATTAGATTGCTTACCATCTCAGGAAGGGGGTAGGAGAGAAAAAGAGATAGAATTTGGAACTCAAAACAAGAAAAAAAACAACAAATGTTAAAAATTGTTTTTGCATATAATTGGGGGGAAATAAAATATGTATATTAAAAGGCTACTCAGACACCCAGGGGGCTGCCAAATGCCATTGTTGCTTCTGTCTGGGGAGAAGGCAACCCTATGGCCTGGGCCACCTGACTGCAGATCTGTGACTACAGCTCCCGATTTATCTGCATCTGCTGCTTGATCACTAACCCATCACCACAGGACTCAAGATGGTAAAAAGAGTAAAAGAGTAAGATAGTAAAACCACAAAATCATAAAATAGTGAATAATGGCTGATGCCTTGACCTGTGTGTGAATGGAGTTGAAGTGAGGCCAAGCTGAGAAAAGTCATCAACCTCACATTCTTTTCCTGAGTCATCAAAGTCCAGTGGCAGGACAAAAGTCAGGATGCCAAGCAATGGCTGGGATGCAGGGGATACCCTTGGCATCTCCTCTGTCTAACAAGCTCTAAGCTTCATAGTGTCTGCTTCAACCACCTTCCCGGCCATTGAAACAAACTGTTCTCATCCTCCCACTTCCTTGGTGGGGAGTCTTTACATGCTTATGAAGTGGTGCCAGGACACTCCCAAGGTGTCTCTGGAGAACTTTGGAATCAATTGTGAGGTTTGGGAGACACTGGCGCAGGATCACCCAGCATGGCGTGCCTGCATCAAAGAAGGTGCTATGTTCTATGAGAAAGACAGAATGGCAGTAGGTCAGGAGGAATCTGAGATGCACAAATTTAGAGACATCTTCACTCCAAATGTTCATACAGACGATCTCTGCTTGGCCTGTGGTGGAGCCTTCTGAGCTTGTGTTGGTCTGATCAGCCGGTTCTCCAAGTACCAAGGACAAACAGCAACTTGACATATAGACATATATACATATATATATATGTATATGTATATGTATCTATGTATATGTATGATATATGTGTATATATATGTATATATATATCGATAGGCCCCAGACCCTGCTCTCAGGAGGTCCTGTGATTTTGTTATTCAGTCATTTTTCAGTTGTGTCCCACCCTCTGTGACCTTATTGGGGGTTTCGTTGGCAGAGACACTGCAGTGGTTTGCCATTTCCTTCTCCAGCTCATTTTACAGATGAGGAAACAGACAAACAGGCTAGTAAGTATCTGAAGGCTGGATTTGACCTCAGGTCTTCCTGACTCCAGTTCAGGCACTCTAACCACTTCACCATCTAGCTGCCAAAGCCCGAGCTCAAACCCAGGTCTCCTGACCCCCAGTCCAAAGGTCTTTCCACTCTACCGCAGTGCTCTGGATGTCTACGTAGACCAGCAGAGCCTCCTAACAATAGGACCCCAGTCTTCCAGAGATTCTTGTTCCAACCCAGTTATGCCATAGACAAGGTCCTGGCAACTACCCCACAAGAGAAGAAGGGGACTATTTCCCTGTGGATTCAGACCTGATAGATAACTCCTACACAAATCAAGCCCAGAGTAAGAAACACTTGGATTCTAAGTACTCCAAAGAGATAGATGCCTGGACCTGGGGCAGTGATGACCAGCAATGGTTGGGAGCCATCTGCTGGTGCATGGCACTGCCTACTTCAGGGTAAAAAGGCAGAGCCCTTGGCTTGCCTTTCCCAAGTAGTAACCTCATTACTGGTCCTAGTTATTGGGGGGTCTTCATCCCAAGGCCAATAAGTGCTCTAGGAATCTAGGAGACCAGGCATAGCCCACCCAAGCCAACCAAGCATTTGGATCAGAGCTGGGCATGTAAGTGAACTATACCTTGTTCAAGAAGGACATGGTAGGCAATTCAATGCAATTCAATTCAACAAGTGTTTTGGGGATAATTGCTCCATGTTGGGCCCTGGAGATGCTGTGGATAGAACTCCATTAGATATGAGGGCTTATGCTAAAATGCCTTATGCTGTTCTAGGCAAGAGCTCCCAGGGAGAGATATGGGCTCACAGTGATGGTTGAATGGCCAGATCAGACTCAAGGGTAGATGTCATTGGGTCAATACCAACATGGCACGAGGTCTGGTGGAACTAGGAGCCTGGTGAGGCTGAGGCTGGGGCTGGGCTGGGCTGGGAGGTGAGAAACCAGGAGGAGCCAAGCAAAAACTTGGACAATTTCATTCCATGAAGTCCAACCAGTCAACCAGGTTTAAAACTACCTAAGAACACCTAGAATGTGAAGCTTAGAACCCAGAAGACAGAAAATGAAAACAAACATGGAGACCGTCTGGTGCAGATGCCAGGAGCTCCTTCCCCTGCCTCCCTTCCTCCTCCAGCATCTTGTTCCACTTTGGGATCCCCTTTCATTATTTTTTTCTTGCATTGATCTAAAATATGCCACGGTGCAACTCTACCTCCGTCCTCTCACTCCACCATTGATGCTGGGGATGGGCAGGAAGCACAAGCCTAGTCGGAGAGGGAGGGACACAGACGCTGCACAGTGCCACAGCTGAGACGGGCTCTGACTCGTTCCTCTGGGGCTTTGGTGGAGGTGCCATGACTCAGCACTGTGACCTCTGCGATGCCCCAGGGGGTAACCAAACCAGCCCAGGACTAGCTAGGGCTTGCTCCAGCACCTGCCTGATTGCCAGATGAAAGCCAGCTGGTTCTGAGGGAGGGATTCCCACTGTGCCAGGCTCCTGTAGCCCTGAGTGTTACAGCTCTGAAGGCAGGGCAGGTGGGGCAGCAGCTCCCACAGAAATCACGAGGTCCCAGAGTCCGAAGATATAATTCCTGATCGTCTTCGTATGAATGTCGCATCCTAGCGCTGAGGGCCCACGAGGTGTCTCATTTGAGCCTTTGGGCAACCCCACAAAGGAGGGGTCAGAGTGTGATTGCCCAGTCTTCCCGAACAGGACTCAGGAGTCAACGGAAGCCCCCTTGACCGCATATCCCAGCATCCTGTTCATTGATCCACACCACCTTTCCCTTGAGTTCAACCACCCTCAAGTACAAATGGCCTCTGCCAAGCCCCAGACAAGCCTTTGCTTGAAGACCTCCGATAGTGAAGAACCTACCACCAGAGACTGAAGCAGCCCCTTCCTTCTTTGGAGGCTGTCATTGAGATCTTCCTCTGGGAATCCCAGCCCTCACCTCTCCATTGCTCCTGGTTCTGCCCTGTGGGAACAAGAACAAAGGTGGTTAGTCCTTCTCCCGCAGGACAGCCTCTCAAAGACTAGAAGACAGTTCTTATGTTCCTCTGGAGTCATCTTCCCCACCCCGCCCCTCCCCAACAGAACCTGGCTAGTGCCCTGACCCTGTGACAGAGCTTCACAGACTCTTCAAAGACAGCACCGGCTCCCTGTGTTTGGTCGGCTCTTCTGGAAGCCAAACATGCCCATTTCCTTTAAGCAATCCTGGAATGTTCCCCCCTCTACTTCTTATTCCGTATTTTGGTGTTAACCCCTGTGATCGTGCTTACCTGATTTCTCTCGTAGACGCATTTTTCCTTCAGGCTCCTAAACACCTGAGACATTCATTAGCCCTTCAGGGCATCATCTTCAGGAGTCCAGACCAGCCTGCAGGATAGCTTGGGCCACAGCTCTAGACAGCAATTGTGTGACAGAGGTAGTCTCAGCCCATTTTACAGATGAGGGGAAATGACTGAACCAAGCTGGAATGGATCCTGAACAGAAGGGTCCTCACTCCGAATCTGGGCTCTTCGTCATCACAAGGGGAGCAGGAGACAAAAGTTGGAGCTGGAAGGGGCCTTAGAGGTCATCTCGTTTGGCAGATAAGCAAAGGAAGATCCAGAGTGACTTGCCCAAGGTCACCCAGGTGAGAGTAAGCAGTAGAACCAGTCTTGGACTTCAGGACCTGAGTTCAAATCCAGCCCTGCCCCTCCTCCCTAATTGCTTCTCTGTCAGCCCGATGGGGTCCCTCGCTGCAAAGAGGGTAAAACTGTGCTCAGGACACTCAGAGTACTTCTAGCCCCAGCAGCTGCTGAGGAGAGGCCTCTCTGGACCCTCTCCAGTCCTTCTCGCTCCCTACGCCTCTTGCTTGCTTTCCTGGGCTGCCAGAGACACTGAGTGTGCCCCTTCCTTCCCTTCCTGCTGTCCTCATTACACAGTCACCGGTCCCCAGCGACTTGGAGGGCTAGGGAGCCTGACCAGATTTCACAACACACACTTATGGATTCTGCTCACTCAAGACTCCTCGGCCTCCATGGAGGAGACTTGTCCCAAAGGCTCAAAGAGCCTTCCTTGTTACCTCCACATTGATAAAAGGAGCATCGAGGTGGCCACAGGATGGTGATGCTAGCCTGGAGTCCAGAAGACCCGAGTTCAAATCCGGCATCAGATACTTGCTAGCTGTGTGACCCCGGCCAAAGCACTTAACCCTGTTTGCCTCAGTTTCCTCAGATGTAAAATGAGCCAGAGAAGGAAATGGCAAACCACTGCACTGTCTGCCAAAGAAACCCCAATGGGGTCCCAGAGAGGTGGATGTGGATGAACAGCCTCAGTGATAAAAACAGACCTCAGCAGCCTCTCCCACAGGATTCACCTCCTACTTTCCGACTGAAACTGAGCCAGAGGACTGAGGTCTCCTAAGATTGACTCAGATCTGGGCCCTGTCAGTTCCATGCAACCAGCACTTATGAAGCACCTACTGTATCCAGGGCCCTGTGCTCAGCACTGATTATACAGAGATGAAAGACAACGCAGTCCTTGCTCATTCTCAAGAAATTTAAAGACTGGTAGGGTGCATATGGCACATCCCTGCTGAGGAACAAGCCTGGGTTCAGGGAAAAGGGAAGATCCAAAGGAAAAAATGAGAGGGGAGAGATGGCATGCCTGGGAGGGGGGTCACAAAGTCAGACTTGGGCCTTGGAGGAAGAAAGGGGTGGTCAGCAGGCAGACGTGTGTATGGGGGTGGGCAGGAGAGGGACACAACATAAACCCAAGCCCAGAAAGGGGAGGAGGAAAAGGTGATTCAGAGTCTAGAGAGCCAGGGAGCTGCCCCCTGAGCCGCCCTCAGTGAGATGCCACTTTCTCCTGTTCTCCCCTTCCCCAATGGTAGAATGGCTGGTACCATGGGCTCAAAGAGCTCGAGGCTCTAGTCACCAGCAGGGCAGCAGCAGAATTCAGATTCAGAGCAGTGGATCAGAAGTCAGAGGACCTGAGTCCGGTATCAGTTTTGCCATTCACTGCTTATGTGGCATTGGATGGTAATAAAAAAATTAAAAAAAAATTTATATGAACCATCTCATTTGATCCTCACAACAACCCAAGGAAGTAGATGCTGTTATTTATCTTCATTTTACAATTGGGGAAACCGAGGCAAAGAGAGGTTAAGTGACTTATCTAGGGTCATACAGCTAGTAAGTGTCTGAGATTGAATTTGAACTCAAGTCTTCCTAATGGCTTATAACCCCTCTGCTTTTGAGAACTGCTGACCTCTCCTTTCTCCAGCCCTGTGTTGGGGCCCTTTAACCTCCCCGTTCCACATCTCTGTCTACCACCTCTGCAAATACTAACTGCTCTGTCAGGAAAAGTGTTGGGCCTACAACCAGCAGATCTGTGTTCAAATTCCCCTCTTTCCGGCTGTGTGACTCTGGGCAGACCTAGGCCTTGCTGAGCCTACTCCATGGATTAAGTCTGCTCTGAGCCCTCCCTCCACTGCTGGCAGCTGTGTGAGTCTTGTCTGGGACTCTCCTCAGCCCCACCCCAGTGGATACACACACACACACAGACACACACATACACACACACACACACAGACACACACACACACACCACAGGACTGCTTGCTGCTTCACAGAGCTCCTGCTCTGCCTGACGTAGATACGGTGGTCAGGATCCTGGTCCCCAGGCTCTCCCAGTGTGAGCCCTCACGCCCTGGAGCACGGGGTGCTACCGTGAAGCCCTCTGGGGAGGGCCACACATCAGGACCTGGTGCCAGAAGCCATCCAAGAAGGGGAGAGCCTGCAGAGATGGAGCATCAGGATTACATCACCCAGGGCCTGTGGAAAGCAGTCCAAATGAGATCATTCACCACTTCTCTCCAACAAGGCCTGAGTGTAGAGGGCCACTGTCCTTTCCTCACTTTGGGGAGGGGGGCTGCAAACCTGGCACATCTGGTTCTCCTCCAGGCCCCAGGAGGATCAACTCTCTGGGAAAATATGTCCTCATTGGAAAAGAGGGGGCCCAGGGGAAGCTCAGCCCTCAGCCCCAGGCATCCAGGTGGAGACCCTGGCCCCCTCCCAGCCAGGCTCTGCAACTTTACAGCTCACCCGAGCCTATTCCGATGAGGTCATTCCACTCCGGGTGCCAGCCTCGAGGCTGGCTGGAATGGCTGACTGCCGGACCCCTCTAGGATTGGGTTTCATGGCTCACCGCCGGTGGGACAGCTGCCCCTCTGCCCCAGGCTGGGCCTGATGCACACCAGCTATGGAGAAGCTCTGCACACTCAGCCTGACAAAGGCTCCTCAGAGGGGCCAGGTGGGGTCTTAGGCTGGGGCTGGCCCAGGGAGTCCACAGGGGAGCCCCTTCAGCTCAACAATGGTGAGCCTCATTCTTATTCCTTGCAAAGAAATGTCGGCTCTAGGCCCAATGTAGAAAGGGCCAAGACTTTTTGTCTTTGTACCTGAGACAGGCTCAGAGGTGACTAGAACAAAGGAGCAGGGCTGGGAGGGGACCTAGAGCAAAGAACAGGAAATGGCAACCCTGGGAAGGGCCCTAGAATATACAAGGTGCAATGACAGAGCCCAGAGGAACTTTAGAACAAAGAATATCAGAAATTAGGGACCCCTTAGAACAGAGCTGAGAGGGCCTTTAGAAGGGAGAAGGTCAGAGCTGGGAGGGAACTTAGAACAGGCAATGTCAGAGCTGGGAGGGAACTTAGAACAGGCAATGTCAGAGCTGGAGGGGTCTTAGAGCAGGGGAATTATGCTTGGGGATAGGGTTAGCTTTGCTAACCTTATGCATCCTTCTATACAAGATTCTGGAATTTTAGAGTCTAGAACACTGGAGCTAGAAGGACTCCTAGATGTGACATAGCCCAACCCTTTCCCTTGACAGATGAAAGCACCAAGTTGGGAGAGGAGAAGGGCCTCATCCATGGTCATGAATCAGGCCAATGGCAGTTGGAGGCTTCAAGGTCACGATTCTAAGCTGCCAGCCCAGCCCTCTGTGATGGAGCAGGGGGTCAGGTATGGAGATACCTTTGTGGAATGTGGCCAGTCTATGCCCAGCTTTGCTCATGCCACGATGCCAAGAAGCCGTGATGGTTTACCTCCTGCCTCCTGGAGCACCTGGGGTGCCTCTCTCCTCTTAGCTACCTACTTAAAACCAGGCAACAACCCTATGACAAAATTCTCTAACTTTAGGGGCCTGAGGGTAGTGTATCACTGGTCAGTGTGCACCCAAACAAGATTTAACAGTGCCAGAGTCCTATATGAAAAGTTCTCAGTTTGAAAGCATGGTTCTCAACATGTAATAAAAATTAGTTACAGCTGAAAGGATAATCAGGCACTGATAAAAAGCAAACAGTGTTGTGTCGTGAAAAGAGGTTCTGCAAACATTACTGTGACAATCCTTAACAGAGACTCTGCTTAAAACGTAGGTGCCCGCTTAGCATTCCTGAACCCAGCCCGTGTGAGTGACCTCAAGTCAGTGAACTAATGTTGCTGTTCTAGGTGTCAGTAAAGTAAAACCAGGGCTGTGCTTGTGAAATGAGACAATGTTTTCATAGTGAGTGAAAATGCAACAGGGGACAGCTTGAACTTCAGCTCCCATAATACCTTGCCAGAAATAATACTAAGAAAGAAGAAGAATGGCTAGCCTTTATACAGAGCTTTAAGGTTTGTTTACAAGTCTACAGACAACATCTCATTTGTTCCACACAATAGTCCAGGGAAGTGAGGGCTATTATCATCATTTCCATTTCACAGATGAAGAAACTGAGGCAGACACAGCTTACGAGGTCCACCCAAGGTCACACAACTAAGTAAGTGGCTGAAGCTTGATATGATCTCAAGTCTTACAGACTCCAGGCCCTCTGTGCACTGAACTGCCTCACCTGGGAGGCATCTCTGGGCTCCAGGCCATCCTTCAAGCTGCTGGCAAAGAGATTTTCCTAAAGTGGAAGTCCAACCATGCCATCTCCCCTACTCAGTAAACCCTAGTGGTCCGCATTATCTCCAGGACCAAATATACAATTCTCTGTTTGACATTTAAAGCCACACGGGCACGTGCACCCATGTACACACATGCATGTGCTCACATGCACACACACATACACACACGCACATATACATGCACACACACACACACACACACACACACCCTCTTCCAGGCTTCTTGCACATGACACCTCTCCCCACTCCCTTACAAGATAGTGTTTTCTCTGGCTGGCCTCCCCCATACCCAGAATCCTCTTCCTCCTCATCTTGGTCCCTGGCTTGCCTGGCTGCTGTCAGGTCCACCCTAAAGTTTCTCCTTCTACAAGAAGGCCCCCCTTTCTAGGCCTCCCCAAACACTGGTGCCTTCTGTCTGCTTGTCCTGTCCAGATCTTGTTTGCACAGAGTCATGTGCGCAGTCCTCTGCTGTTGTCTCCCCGTCAGACTGGCAGCTCCTTGAGGTCAGGGCCCAGCTTTCACCTTTCTTTGTATCCCCAGAACTTACTACAGCACCTGGCACACAGAAGGTGTTAATAATTGTTGTTGAAATCCGTGGTCCAGCCTCTTGTCCTCTCTGGGCCTCAACATTGAATATTTGGGGGGATGGGATGATGACAATCACCCCACATCATGGTCTGTGGTGGGGAAAGTCTCAACCATTGAAAGGCTGGAGAAACAGCAGTTTTCCTATTTCTCTTCAGTTTATGAGGTTCTAAGTCACTTCCTGACTCTGTGTCTCAGTTTCTTCGTTGATAAAATGGGAATGAGAATATTTGCAGGAAATGTCTTTTGTAAGCCTTAAGGTACTGGAGAATTGAGGTTAAATAGCTGAATTTACTCGGAGCTCCCTGGGAACAGGCAAGAGTCCCAGTGAAGGGAAAAAGAGGGTATGGAAAAAGAGTGTAGACAGATGTGCAGGGAGTTCGCTTCCTGAGCGACTCTCCTTGGAGGGCTCCTGGTGCCACAAGCAGAAGGGTCTGGGACCCTCAAGAGAAGCTGTACTGCCCCACCCCCTACCCACACACACCCATCTCAGTTGTCCCAATTATTCCGTTCTGCTGCCCCCTGCTGGTGGGCTCTGGGATCTGCAGCTAGGCCTGACACTGGCCCTCTTTGCAACTGCTGGAACCTTCCCTCTCTTCCTTTCTCCCTCCCTCTCTCCTTCTCTCAGTCCTTCCCTTCCACCCTCTTTTGGTCCCTCCCTCCCTCCTTCCTTCAGTCTCTTCCTCTCAACACTAATCTTGTATATTCATTTGAGGTATATTAAGGATCTATTTGCCAACAGAGCATGAGTCCCTGGAGGGCAGGGGCTACTTGTTTACGCCTTCCTTAGTTTCCTGGCATAAAAGAAATGCTTAATCAATTCTTATTGAGTACTTGGCTGATGGTCTTAGGGCCAGACAAGTATCCTTGGTTGTCTCAGGGAAAGACTGACCTACTGGCTACAGTGAAAGAGGCACCGGTGCCAACCTGGGCAGAATCAGGAGGCTGCCCTAGGGTCATGGGCTCAATCACCTGTGTCCCCAGGAGGATGTGTTATCCTGGAATGAACCAGATGAGGACCAGTCCCCAATACTGTTTGCCCTTCTCCCATAGTCAGAAAAATAGGGTACAGGGGTGGGGGCAGGGGGGAAGTACCAGCACACCTCTCAGCACTCCCACTCCACTGCAGGCAGTGGTACCTTGGGATGCTACAAAGGGCAGAAGTCTGAAGACCTGGAATCATGGCCTGGCTCACACATTTACCGGGCTGAGACAGCTCCAGCCAGTCTTTCCCCATAGAATCACAGAAACGAAAGAAGGCATCCAGCCCAAACCTACCTCAGCAAGAATCCCCTATATAGCAGCATCTCCATTCCCCTTGTCATCCTCTCAACATGGTTTCCTACCTCTATAGCTTTGCTAATGCTGGTCTTGATGCCTGGAGCACCAAGCTATCTTCAAACATCTAAGGAGATGTTATATGGAAGAGGGATTAGTCCTAAGGGGTAAAACAAGGCACAATCTGTGAATTAGAGAGCATTTGTGAACTGCCTACTATGTGCCGGGCTCTGTGTTGAGCACTGGGGACACAAGAAGCATGCACTCCTTCCTTCCCTGAGGTCACCAGCCTCCTCTTCAATGCTCAGTCTGATGGTCCCTCTCAGGGAGCTTTCTCCTCTGACCCCTGTGCAAATTTTACTCTGCCCCACCCCCCTCCCCAGAGTAGGATGTAAGTTCTTCCAGGGCAGAGACTCTGTGCATTTTGTCTCTGTACCCTCGGGGCCTGGCACATAGTAGGCACTTAAGAAATGCCTTTTGAATTCAATAGAATTATTTTCTTCCTCAATTTAGAGCCTCAGCTCCACTCTATGCAGCATCCCCCACCCCCAACACACACACACACACTCACATTCTCACACACACTAATAAACACACATACACATACATACACACACACTCACTCACATACATACACATTCTCTCACACCCACTCATACCCACACACACACTCACACTCTCACACACTCACAAACACATACATACATACATACACACACTCACACACACTCACATTCTCTCTCTCTATCATACACATACGCACTTACACACACACTCCTGCCTTGTCCCGCTGAGCTCTCTTGAGCCTTGGTGAGCCCTGGGCTGGGAGGCCAGAGAAAGGGGCTGGGGCCAGACTTCCTGGCTAATGCTCACCACCTGTTCCCCAAGGGCTGTGTGTTCCTATCACCATGGCAGCAGACAGGTAAAGTCTAGGTTCCAGCAGGTCGTCCTGTTTCCCGGGGTGGGGGGCCTCCGCCTGTCCAATCTCTGTGTACCCAGGAGGTCATGAAGTGGAGGAGCTACGGGGCAGCAGGACAGCTGTGTCCACATTCAGGCTCGGGGGCCAAGCATTCCACTTTACTGCTGCTACTTGTCCTTCCGGGATCTGTCCTGATCCACTTTTGTGGGAGATCAAGTATCCCCCAGATCCATTTCTTTGGTGTTATCTGAGTGCAGCTGGGAACAGCCCGTCTCAGCTCTCCGGAGTCACAGAACGTCCGAGTTGCGAGGGACCTCAGCAGGCATCCAGCCCATCCCTGGACAACAAGCCTCTCCACATTGTCTCCAACAAATGCTCTTCCAGCCCAGGTTTGAAGACCGCCAGTAGTGGAGAGGAATCCCCAGCCACTCTGGGACAGCTTCTCCAGAACTCAAGAAATCCCCTCCTTTCACGTATGGGAAGCCATTGGTCACGACCTAGTTTGGGGTGCGAGCGAGAAGGACACTCCCTCCCCCAACAAGCCTCTTTCTCTACCTCATCAGCCCTCCTCGGTGCTTAACTCCTCAGGAAAGGCAACATCCCCACAGGCCAATCCACAAACAGACATTTAGCTTTAGAAAGCCTGTCCGTATGAGTCTGGCCATTGCCCTCCGGAGCCCGGGGAGAGGCCATCCTGCTCACCAGCTGGGATCATTGTACTGACTTCTTTAATATCTCAGGATCCAAGTGAACCCCTGCGGCACCACCTTCTCTTTCTCTGAAACAACTTCCAGGTATATGAAATGTGGCCACCATCAGGATAAACCGATGTGCCCAGGGGCCATCAGGATGAGAACTCTACACCTGCCTCAGCTTGGTTAGAATGCGGACTCCGACTTCAGCCATACACAACCAAGTGGTCCTTTCTTGTGGCTGCTTGTGATCGCCGGGTCCTCTTCTGGCCTCTATCTTCTGCATCCTTCCTCTGAATCTCACAGCTGGGATAGCACTGGCTGCTCCAGTCCAGGTCAGTATCTCCTGCTCTCCTCATTCTGAAAGGCAGAGCATGGGAGGGAAGAGAGCACGATAACTGGGCCCAAGACTGGCCCAAGGTCTGGCACTGCCTTCTCTGCCCGACCGAGGAACCTCAGAGGAGTTCCTGTGACTCTACGAGCCTCAGTTTACTCCTCCGTCAAATGGGGCCAAGGATTTTCAACTCTCTGCTTCCCAGAGCCACTGAGGGGAAAGTCTTTGTGAGCCTTAGAGCCAGGTGAGAAATGGAGCCCAGCTTGACCTTTCCTTGGCTCTACTTCAATGGAATCTGTTTTTTTCTTCTCTTTTCATAAGGGCCCTTGCTCGTGGCTCACTATGACTCTAGTGTATGGTGGGAGGCAAAGACATGAGGGCAGGAGATCTGGTGTCCTGTGTGAGACACAACAAGGAGGTCGGTGTGACTAGAATGTGTGAGAGATGTTAGCAAAGACCCTGGGGACACGCTGGGAAAGTTTTACTTGATCCTGGAGGCAGCCAGCCAGCCAGCATTTGTAAAGGGCTTACTGTGTGCCAGGACCGTGCTGAATACCAGAGGAAGGTCCCCAAACACAGCCTCTGCCCTGAAGGTGTTTACATTGAAATAGGGAAGCCAATGTATAAGGAACTAAGTCTACACAAGGCTCGAACAAGCCTGCCTCAGCCGGGAAGCTGCAGGTAGCAAAGCTGAAAAAGACCAATCAGGAGAAGGCTTCCAAATAAGATCAGGGTGAAGCAGGGATGCCCACATCCCCACAGAATCATCTTAGAGATTTGCACTTTAGCAATAAGAGAAGAAAAGGAAACCAAAGGATTTTGAACAGGCAATGAGGAAACATATTTAGAGAATCAACTGAAAAATTATTTGGAATAATGAACAACTTTAGCAAAGTTTCAAGATATAAATAAATCCACATAAATCATCAGCATTTCTCTATATTGCCAACAAAGCCCAGCAGCAAGAGATAGAGAGAGAAATTCCATTTAAAATAACTGCAGACAATATAAAATGCTTAGGAGTCTACTTGCCAAGACAAACCCAGGAAAACGCTACGAACACAATTACCAAACAATTTTCACACTAATAAAGTCAGATCTGAACAATATGGGCAAAAATATTAAATGCTCATGAGTAAATGGAACCAAAATAATAAAATGACAATTTTATCTAAATTAATTTGTTTATTCAGTGCCATACCAATCAAACTACAAAAAAATCATTTTATAGTCTAGAAAAGTTACGACAAAATTCATCTGGAAGAACAAAAGGTCAAGAATATCAAGGGAGTTAATAAAAAAAAGGTGAAAGAAGATGGCCTAGTTGTATTATAAAGTGACAATCCTCAAAACAATCTGGTGCTGGCTAAGAAATAGAGCAGAGGATCAGTGGAATGGGTTAGATACACAAGACACAGTAGGTAACGACCATAGTGATCTAGTGTTTGATAAATCCAAAGACCCAAGGTTTCGGGACAAGAACTCACTGTTTGATAAAAACTGCTGGAAAACTGGAAAACAATATGGCAGAAATTAGGTCTAGAGCAATATTTCACACTGTATACCAAGATAAGGTCAAAATGGGTACATGATTTAGACATTAAGGGTGATACCAAAAGCAAATTAGGGGAGCGTGGAATAGTTTACCTGTCAGATCTATGGATAAGGGAAGAATTCATGACCAAACAAGAGATAGAGAGCATTATATGTTGTAAAATGTATAATTTTGATTACATTAAATTTAAAAGCATACTAATTTTTACTTTTTTTCATGTTTTTGTCTGTGTTTTCTTTCATACCATGACTAATATGAAAATATATTTTGCATGATTCCACATATATAACTTTTATCAAATTGCTTGCCTTTTCATAGAAGGTGGAGGTGAGGGGAGGGAGGGAAAAAATTTGGAACTCACAATTTAAAAAAAAATTTATATATGTTCATTGATGAGGGGAATGGCAGGACAAATTGTACTGTAGGATTATCATTGAATAGAAGTGTGTCATAAGAAATCAATCAACACATGAGTATAAAGTGCAGGGCACCATGTTAGACATGGGGCTACAAAGAAAAATTAAAAGTCCCTGCCCTCAAGGAGCTGATACTACTGAAGCGGTCAGCATGTGCATATATAAGAGCCTACTCTACAGGTGAGGGACCTTCAGCCTCCAGGCTGCATGTGGCCCTTTAGGTCCTCAAGCACAGCCCTTTGACTAAATCCAAACTTTACAGAGCAAATCCTCTTAATAAAAGGATTTGTTCTGCAAAACTTTGACTCAGTCAAAAGGCCTCACCCAAGGACTGAGAGGGTCACATGTGGCCTCGAGGCTGAAGGTTCCCCGCCCCTGGCCCTAGTCCTTTAGTGCATGCTCAATATGCCTTGCCTGATTGCAATCCAAATGGAGTTTCGGTGAGCCTGTTTTGGAGCTTGCATAATGAAGGGGACTCTTCCATTCTCCCATTTCAGAACAAGCTCAACTATCCCCTGTTTCTCCTGTTGGCTTTCTGTGTGCGACTTAAAAGCCTCATCCATTAGCCATGCCATGTGAATAAACATGGTAGAGATTCTGCCAAGGGAGATAAGTACTCCAGGGCCAGGAAGTACCTCCCTGGGCTTGGGGAAAGGGTGGGTAATGCTTTGTAGTGTGTATGTTGAGATTCCCTCTCACCAGGGACTGAGCCAGCAGTCTGGGGAGGGGGGAGCATTGTTGTGCTTGGTCTTTTACGTATCTTCTCATTTAATATCCCTTTATAGAAAGTAATTTATATTTATTTGTTGATTGTTATTGGGAAGCTGTTACCTGGCTAAAGGATATAGGGAAACACACTAGTGGGGGGTCATGAGAGATAGTATTAGAATCTTCAAGCCCTTAGAGTTATCCTTAGAACCCTGAAGTAGTCAGCCTTCCCGTAGGGAAGTAACCAGTCAGTATGAATAAGGGTTGGAAGGGTCAGTTCAGAGAAAGTGCTACATATTTTTTAAAAATATATACCAAATAAATGCAAGATCTGACATGGAGGCACTACTTTGCTAAGGAGAGGGGCAAAGAGCCCCATTATTAAAGGAAGAGGGGGGGAGGAGAGAGAGAGAGAGAAATAGGAGAGAGATAGAAGACAGAGAAAAGAGAGAGAAGAGAGGGAAAGAAAGAGAGAAGAGAGAGAGAAAAGAAAGAGAAATAGAAGAGAGAGAAAGAGAAAGAGAGACAGAGAGAGACAGAGACAGAGAGCTGGAGGGATCTAAGGAAACTTCCCCTAGCAGGGTACCATTTGAGCTGAGCTTTGAAGAACCAGGGGTTCTAAGGGGTGGAGCTGAGGAGACAGAGCATTCCAGGCAGGGGGTCCTGCCCCACAGAAATGGGGAATGAAGCATTGGGTGTCAGGAAGTGACCAAGTCTGGCTGTAGAGGGAGCTAGAAAGGAAGGCAAGAGGCAGGCCTCCAAGAAAGGCTTTAAATAGCAAACACCACAATTTGTATTTGATCCTCGAGGTCCAAGTCAGCCATAGGACTCAATAAAATGATAAGCATCAATCAGTCAGTAAACACAACATTTATTAGGCACCTACTCTGCACCAGACTCAATGCTGTGCTGAAGACCCAAACATGAACATCTCGCTGCTCCCAAGGACCCGACAGCCCATGAAGCATTCAGAGAGACTTGGGAAGACTTTCCAGACTTGACTCTGAGTGGTGGGTGCCACCCCCTCCCGCCCCCGGGCAGAAAGAGGCTGCCATGGTCAGTCACATGGACAACCATGTGTTGATGGTTACAGGAGAGTACTGGGGCTGGGGTGGGAATGGGAAGCAGAGAATGGGGCAGGGAAATTTTTAAAAGGAAGAAGAAATAAATCATTTGGTTTTCTTTTTTAAAGCAAGAGAATTAGGCTTAGAGACCAGCTTCTTCAGCTTGAAGCCAGCACTGTGGCCCAGCAGGGGCAGACGATTTTCCCTCTCTGTCACTCAGTTTCCTTCTTCCCAAAATGGGGGTGATCATACCCATGCTAAGAGTGGCAGCAGGGCCCAGGGAAGGGAAGGCCCAGTGCTAGGATTCTGGGTGGTCCCTGGGGGTGAGAGGAGGGTGGGCACCAAGCCTCTTGGCCCTTAGTAGCATTATCCGGTGCCTGGCCTCCCCGGAGTCCAGAGAGCAGAGAAAGGAAGGTCAGAGTTCTGAAGGCTCCTCGCTGCCTTCCCAGGATGGGCCGATTCCAAAGCGGGGTTTGAGTTTCGGTATCCTTAAAGGACCTAGCATTTTCCCCGCCCTACACCCTCCCCCCACCCCCTTCTTGGCAGGGAATGTGGCGGGAACTGCAAGTTCAGCCAAGATAGACAATATAAGCCGAGTGGGGCCCCTTGCCAGACTGCGAGAGAGCAGGCCCCAGCCCCCTCCCCCACCGGGACTTACACAGGAAGGCATTACACACACACACACACACACACACACACACACACTAAAAAAACCCATCTTTGTCCTGGGATGAACTTGTCAGGGCTTTTTCTTTTCTCTCCAAAGGCAGAGAGAGACCCACTGGACTTAGCTTCCAGATGGGCGATGGCTCCATCAGGGCCTGGCACTTGAAGCCTTTGGAAGCCACTATGTGCCAGGGGACTCAGGTTCAAGGCCAGGTGCTATCATACATGGGCCAGCCCAGTTACTTTCCCTCCTGGTTCTTTCTCTGTGAAATAACAGAACACCAGGTCTCCCTCCTTCCAGGCCCAGGGATGCTGGGAGTCACAGCATGATGGGAAAAGGTCTTGCCAGGGTCCAGGGCTGGGGCTGGCCTCATGCAGCATGAGGACTGTCTGCAGAGAGGGACAGATGCCAGTCTGGCTGCCCTCTCTGCCCAGCACAGCCAGCCCTGTTGGAGCCCTTTGGCAAAAGTTGGGGCCCAAACCCAACCCTAGGTCATAGCCTTCAGAGTCCTGGGGAGGGGCTGGGCCTCAGGCCCCGCCAGTCACACCCGGCCTGTCTGGGCCCCTGCTTCCAGTCCTGGGGTGCACAGTGCATGTGTCTGCAAGCTGTTCAGTCCAACGGGCATTTATACCACGTACTGTGTGCCACCAGGCATGATGAATGGAGGACAGAAGAGGCCTGCCCTCAAGGGGCTTCCATTGACCTGGAGGAGCACTCTGTTCACAGACACATTGATCCAAAAAAGAAGAAGTCACTTCTCTTGGCCCCTTCTCTGACTGCCTCAGAATCTCCCAGACCATCTTCACAATATCTCGCTCTTGGTTCTGTAAAGCTGATTTGGGGGTGGAGGAGATCCCTTCGTTGTATTATAATTATCTGTGGATCCCTCTTGTCCCAACCACCAGCCAAATACAAGCTCATTTCAATTCTGTTCAATTCCACCAACTTTTGGAGCCAAGAGCCTACTATGTGCACAGCTCCTCCTGGGTGAGGAAAGCCCAAGACCCAGCACAGAGC
>CM053623.1:227970727-227994702 GCA_028646595.1 Phalanger gymnotis
GGCACTTAACACAGAACTTTGAACGTAGTAGGTACTTAATAAATGCCTCTTGACTGACTAAAAGACATAATCCTTGTTCTAGCCCTCTCTGACCAAACGAGGTTGTGGGGGTAGGTGGGAATAAACTTTTCTCTAAGAGCAAACTGGTCTGCAGGACCCTGGGAGGGACAAAAACCCAGTGGAGGCACAGGGGAAGCATGTTTTGCCATGTCTTCACATTTAGCACAGTACCTGGCACATAGTAGGTGTTTAATACTATTACTAACTGTAGACCATGTGCCAAAGTGTTTTGCACAAGTTAAGTATTTGAGGCTTACAAAGAGATGCTAAAGGAAGAAAAGCTAGACCATTAGCCTCTTACATTCCATAGAACCCAAAGGATATCAGAGCTGGATGAACCTTAGAACAGGGAAGGTCAGAGCTAGGAGGGAACCTAGAACAGGACATGTGAGAGCTGGAAAAGAACCTTCAGAGCTGGAAGGGGCCTTAGAACAGGGAAGGCCAGAGCTAGGAGAAAACCTAGAACAGGGGATGCTAGAGCTGGGAGGGAACCTAGAACAGGAGATGTGAGAGCTGGAAAAGAACCTTCAGAGCTGGGAGGGCCTTAGGTGACAGAACAAAGAAACTGAGCTCACAGAGTCCTTGAACATTTTCTAGCTCAGGGGTTTCAGTCCAACCACAGCCCTCCCTAGTGTGAGTGGGACCTGAACCAGATTAAACTGAATTTGGGAAATACTTAACCAAACAAATAACAGCACAATAGAAGTGGGGCAGTGTTCCTGTGTAGGTTTCATGTCAGTAAGTGGTCCACAGAAATCCTTTGTATGGTTTATTGGCCCCCACGTCTAGTGAAGTTTGACCTCAATGAGTGAGTCCAAGTTGTCATTTTAAAGATGAAGAGACTGAGGTCTGGAAAAGCTAAGGATGACCTTCCCGAGTCACCATGAAGCTGCCCCTGGCCTCCTGGTCCCAGCCCAGCTGCCTGCCTTACAGCCCATGTCTTACAAACAGGAATTGAGAACCCTGTTTACCCAGACGTCGGCATGTTGGAACCATCAGCCTTCCCCAGGGCCCAGGACCAAAATAGCCCATGAGAACCGCCTCCCATCCCTGCCGGAAGTCTTGATGCTGGGCATGGTGCTGGGCTGGCCCCAGCCCCCTGGGGAAAGACAGCATCTGATTGGAATCAGGATTTCCCGCCCCCTCAAGAGTACAGCTCTGCTTGGGATTACGAGTCCTGGTATCCTCCCACTCCTGCCCGAGTGAGGCTACGTGGCCCCTGGTCCAGCAGAAGCCTGCTCTGCACCAAGGTCAGAAGGTTGGGAGCCCCCACTGCAGGTCATGGGTCTCCTGGGACAAAGACAGTCTAAAAATGCTACTGCACCTCCTGTGGGATCAGAGCATCGAACAACAAAAAACCACGGGATGTAAGACAAAAAGAGCCTCCATGGGCTGAGCCAGGGTCGGGGTCAAGAGCTCAGCCTCTGGGCAGGCTTATCCGTGGACAGAAATAGAAATAGACCTGGAGTGGCCTCACTCCCCTTCTCTTCCTCCTTTGAGTCCAAAATGAACACCTCCTCCTCCAGGCAGTCTTCCCTGTTCCCCCTCTCTAATTCAGACTATAACGTTGGTGACTTATTCCCTCCCAAATGATAAGCTCAGGGAGAACATACCACATCTGATCTGGATTTTCTATCTCCCTCATCAGCTGGCTCCAGTTTCTGCACCTACTAGGCACTTCATAAATATTTCTTGCGTACTTATGGACTGGAGGGTATCCTGAATCTGAGCAGGGGACAGAGAAGGTGCTTGGGGATATTCAGCCACTAGTGGGTGTGGTGGGCGTTGGCCCCATTGCCTGCCTCTCTCAGTAAGGACTCCAATGGCAACTGGTTGTCCCCCTCTTTGCTGGGCTTGCTTGAGGTTCTGCCACCAGTCTAGAGGGTTGTGTACTCCCATCAATCAAATCTCTCAGCTCAGACCTCCCCTCGATGAGCCCCTCTCTTTCCTGTCACTTGTCAAGGTCATCTCCTAAAGATGTGCTTAATTAGAGGAGTAATGTAACTCGGACACACATTGATATCAAAGCCTTGTGATGTGTGGCACAGACTCTGACTTGCATTTGGTCCCCATTTCAAGCGCCAAAGCTGCAGGGAAGGGAAGAAGCCCCAAATTCGATGTTCCATTGCTTCAGGCTCCCATTTCTTAGCTCTCCCCATCAGAGCAGGTGCTGACAAGGCTCAGCTGGAACCACAGGGAGGCCCGGTGTCTCTCAGGGACACAGCATCAGCAGTGAGGGAGCCGGCATCAGCACCCCTCCTCTGCCTCCATCTCCCCAGCTCTTTGGAGGATCAGGTGTGGGATCGTCATCTACACAGAATGCTTGCACCCTGAGGAGGCTTATCACCGAGCTGGGGAACGAGACCCTTGCCACATATGTATAACTGATCCCTGTATATCTGTAAAGCCTGATACGTAGAAAGTGGCAGCTACATTACTGGAAGAGGTATTTAGAATTTGGGGGTTTTTGTCCTTCACAGACAACCTCTTCTTGTGCCCCACTGGAGTGAGGAGGTGACATTGGCTCTTGAAGGTTCTGCTAGTGGAATACAAGGTCTTGTACGTCCAACAAACTGGGAAGGCTTGGTGATGAGGCCATAGATGACTGTGTCTACTGCCTAAGGACCAGCTTGGGCAGGGCAGCAGCCAGAGAGGCTCATCTACAGAGGGCTGTGCATGGTGGGGGGGGGGGCAGGAGTGGGATTTCTGGCCACAGAAGTAAGCCACAATTCTTCCAAGGCATGAATGGGTTGGGGCCCGAGGTTAGGATGGGAAGCACAAAGCATGGATCTCTGCTGTCCCAGTTTCTGATTTGTGTGGCCACCCTTTGTCTGCTGCGCATTCTTCTGTAACTGGGGTCTTGTTGACAGGCTTGGGGGGCAGTATTTTTGGTCCAGACCAAATGGTGATTCCACTGATATAAGAAAATCTTGTGAGGAATCTGCTTTGCCCACACAGACTGGCCCCTGCTCTGCCACCTTCAGAGATGTGCCTCCGGGGTCCTGATCGATACAGGGACTTGTCCAGGGCCACGTAGCCAGGACAGGTGAACTGCGGGTTTCTTGACTCTAAGGCTAACTATAATGATTATGGAATTTACTTTTTTAAGAAAATCATATTTTTAAAAAAAACAGAAAAGTCAAAATAATATTGAGTGTGGGACTCGACAGATAGCATCAGGCTTTCCATGTTTGATTTTGATTGATTCCATGGTTGATTTTGGTCCACTTCTCTCTGCTCTGTTAGAAGAGATGGCTCTCTGAGAGGGCTGGGGGAGCACAAGGGGAGAATGAAGGAGACGTAAACACAAATCTGTTTAACAATAAAGAAAATGAAGGGTTTGGCCTTATGATGGCTAAGCTGCCTTCTTTCTGTCCAAAGATCGCCTCCTGATCGCCACCTTCCGGCCCCTCACGACACAGCAGCTGTCAGCCTTTGTTTTCCAATCTTTAGATTGCAGACTGAGTCCAAAGAGTCCAGAACCTGTGCTTTCTTCCCCTGAACAGGAGCTGTTTTCTGGAAGCTGACCCCATCTGCTTCCTCTATATCTCAGGAGTCCATCTGAATGATTTGGTGGGACTAGAGCAGAGCAAGGGAACCAATCTATCTTTAGTTGGCTGAGCTCCGACCAATGAGCAGGAGATCCACAAGGTCCATACATGAAGTCTGTTCAGCTTGGCAGACCCTAGCAGAGCTTTCCAGAGCCAGTCTCATGTCCACACCAGGAAAATACAGGGACTTGTGATAGGAGTCTCACAGAATTGCTCACATTTCAAAAATGCTTTCTGCAAAGCACTTGAATCGGTGCCCACGGCAGCCCTATGGAAGACATAGGACAGGTCTGTCCCTTCTTTTATAAAATGAAGAAACTGAGGCCCAGACATATAGGGCCACAGAGTCAGCATTTATAAACGGTGTGGCTTGAATCCTGGGCCATGTGACGTGAAGGCTGGATCTCTACCAATAAAAGAATCGTGAAGGAGGAAGATACGTTAGAAATCACCTAGCTAGGTGCCCCATCTGAAGTATGTGTTCTCTCCATAACATACCTGATGCTTTGTCATGGGGTCTTTTTTTAAAGACCCCACAGTGACAGGGAGTTCACTACAGTTAAGAGGCTCATTCCAGTGGGAGCAGCTCAGATTGTGATCATTTCCCATCCAGCTCCTCTCCATGAGGTCTGGCTGTCCACACACTGGCCAGCATCCTCATTTCCCCCTGGCCCACCTCAGCCTTGGGCTCCCCACCTCACAACTGACTCTGCTAGGTGTGAGCTTGCCCCTCCCCAGCCATATCCACACCCTGTTTCACTGCTCTAACCCACCCGCTCTGCCCCTTTCCCCTTCGGACATAGTCTTCTCCCACAGACAGCTATGAGAATGTAGGCCTATTGAACAATTTATACGATAGTGGCAATATTGTCAAGACAAACATTTCTGGAAGACTTGGGGACTCCAGTCAACACGATGACTAACCACAATTCCGAAGAGCTTGTAATGACAACCTGCTGCCCTCCTCCAGATAGAGAGTGGATGCACCCTGAGGGCAGGTGGGGCATGGCCCAGGAGAGAATTTGTTGGCTTAATTCTACATGTTTGCAATGGACTTAATTTTTCTTGCTTCCTCAAGGTGGAGCGGAGAGAATTCAGGCCATAATATAAGATAAAATTGATTTTTAAAAAAAGAGTGTGAGTTCTATGAGGAGAGAAACTGACTTCCTTGAAGGTAGGGGTGCGGAAGTAGCTAGGCCTTGAGCCTGGAGTCAGGAAGATCTGAGTTCAAATCCAGCCTCAGATACTGACTGAGAGACTCTGAACAAGTCATTTAACCTCTGCTTTCCTTGGTTTCCTCATATGCAAAATGGGGATGATAATAGCACCTAGCTTTGCAAACCTTAAGTCTTGTTAGCTAGGATTTATATACATGGTAGTAGCAGTAATAGATTATGCTGCTGGTGGTGGTAGTAGTAGTAGTGGTAGTAGTAACAGAAGTAGTAGTAGTAGTAGTATTTATATCCCTAGAGTTTAGTACAGTATCGAGCATATAGTAAGCATTCAACAAATCTCTCTCTCTTTAACTGTGTGTGTGTGTCTCCTCTCTCTCTCTCTCTGTCTTTTCTCTCTGTCTCTGTCTCTGTCTCTGTCTCTCTCTCTCTCTCTCTCTTCCCCTCTCTGTCTTTCTGTCTTGCTCTCCTCTCTATCTCTCTCCTTTGTCTCTCTGTCTGTCTGTCTCTGCTCGTCTATCTGCCTGCCTATCTGTTATCTCTTTCTATCAGCCACCTGATGTCTGTCTGTCTATTAGACCTTGTCTCTATCCCCCAGTGCATTAGCTCTCCCTCTCGGCTTGGTGCTATTAACAAATTTGACGAGCAGGCTAGGAGTCCCTTCATCCAAGTCATTGATGGAAGGAGCTAGACAGCCTAGAGCCACACCTGGACACTAGGCTGGAGGGTTGGGGGAGGGGAGGGTGCTCCTATAGAGCCCCACCTCCCAGGTGACATGAAGCCATCAGTAACTAACCACACCTTCGGGCTCATCACCCAACCAGCTCCTACTGGGCTTCATTGAATTTTCTCATTTTCTTCATCTGCAAAGTGAAGGGGTGTGGGCTGGTCTCTGAGCCTTCTCCCAGCTCTAGAGTGAAGAGCTTGGGATCCTCTGAGACTACATTGTGTTATCTTGTTCACAATAACAGACTTGACCAAATGCTTTGCTGAAATCTTGGTAAACTTCACTGCCAGCCTTCCCCCGACTTACCTATCAAAAACCCTGTCAACCAAGGCAATATGGGGAGTCTGACCTGTTCTTGCTGAAGCCAGCCTAGCCACTGCTTCCCTTCACAAGCAATCTGAACCCATCCATTTCAAAACACTTTGTAAAAATTGGCCAAGAATCCAAGTCAACTTCACTGATGTAGAGTTTATACACTGATCTTTCCTTTTTTGAAAATCAGGAGGCCAGCCCTTCTCTGGTCCTGGGGTACTTCTCCTCAACTCCTCTCAATCTTTTAAAGAGAACTCTCACAAGCAAATGCTCCCCACTTCAGGTGAATTGTAGGTATGAAAAAAGAAAAGTCCAAATTATAAGGAAGCTAGCAGCTAGATGCTTAGCTGGATACCCATGATGTCCAGGGACTACTGCTGGGCTCTTTGTGCCAGGGGCGTTATCCTTTTGTTCTGAAAGAAGAGTGCCAGGTCCCATTCTCTTGTACTCCATAACCCACCAGTCTTGAAAGAAATTAGACCAGGGAAGGTGGGAAACTGAGGACAGGACCCCTTCAGATCCTGGTGCTCAGAGAACCTGCCTGTTTCCTGATGACTCTGGGCTCACTCAGCAGGTAAACCTCACCCAGTGTGAGTTGTCTGCCTGTCTCTCTCCTGTCTATCTGTCTCTTTTTCTCCCTTCCTCCCTCCCCCTTGGCCTTTCTCTGCTCATCTGTTCATTCAATTATCTTAATTCCGTTTGTCTGCCTGTTTCTTTCTGTGTGTCTGTCACTGTCTCTGTCTCTGCTGTCTCTTTTGTCTTATTTATTTGTTTATTTTTAGTTTACAACATTCACCTCCCCAAGCTTTTGAGTTTGAAATTTTCTCCTCCTCCCTCCACTCCTCCCTCCCCAAGGCAGCATGCAATCTGATACAGGTTCTACACATACATTCATATCAAACATATTTTCACATTAGTCATGTTGTAAAGAAGAATTAGAACCAATGGAATGAACCATGAGAAAGGAGAAACAAAACAAAAAAGAGAGAACAAATAGTTTGCTTCGATCAGCATTCAGACTCCATAATTCTTTCTCTAGATATGGATGGCATTTTCCATCATAAGTCTTTTGGAGTTGTCTTAGAACCTTGTATTGCTGAGAAGAGCCAGGTATATCAAAGTCAGGCATCATAGACTGTGGCTGTAACTGTGTACACTGTTCTTCCGGTTCTGCTCACCTCACTCAGCATCAGTTCATATAAGACTTTCCAGGTTTTTCTGAAGTCTGCCTGCTCCTCATTTCTTATAGCACAATAGGATTCCATTACATTCATATACCACAACTTGTTTAGCCATTCCCCAGTTGATGGGCATCCCCTTGAGTTCCAATTCTTTGCCACCACAAAAATCTGCTAAAAAATAATTGTACATGTGGATCCTTTTCCCATTTGTGTGACCTTTTGGGGATATGGCCCTAATAGTGTTATTGCTGGGGGTTTTTCTATAATAATAAAAGTAGTGCACATTCACATAGTGCATTAAGGTTTGCAAAGCACTTTACAGATACGATCTCGTTTAGTCCTCGAAACAGCCCTGTCAAAGGAAGGGGCTGTCGTATTCCCCTCTTACAGATGAGGAAACCAAGACAGATCAGAGTGCCGGTGATCGAGGGAGACAGGATTCACACTTGGGTCTTCCTGACTCCATGTCCAACACACTGCTTCCTCCTTCAGCCTCCTTCAGCTCTCTTCTCTGCTCCTTTCTCTCTGTGTCTTTCTGTCTGCTTGGTTTCTCTGTCGAGGTCAGTGTCTCTTTTCTGTTGCCCTCCAGGTCAGTCTTTCTGTCCATCTCTGGCAATCTCTGTGTCTGCACCCATTTGTGTCATTTTCTGTTTGTCTCTGTGCCTGCCTCTGTCCCTTCTTCTCACTATCCAGGTTTCGATTTACTTGTCTCTCTGTGTGTCTCTCTAGCTGTTTCTGTCTGTGACTGTCTCTGTCTATCTCTGTCTCTTTTTGTCTCCGTGTATCTTTTCTCTGTGTCTTCAAACCTCTGCCCCTCTGTCCGTCTCTGTCAATACGTTCAGCCATTAACCAAATTGCCAGGACTTGTCTGGATCCTCTTATTTTGGTCCTATCGCACACACTAATGCCTTGGATAAGCAGCAGATCTGGGGTCACGTAGAAAACAGGTCAGTTGAGATAAGATCTCTCTATCTCTCCAAGCTACAGCCTCAAGACTCAGAAGACAACCCACGGGAATTTTGCAGCTTATGACCGAGTTCTAGCTGCAGCTTAAAGCAAGGGAAAACAATAAGAAATTGTATTAACTCCATTTCTATTTACATTTCTGTTCCCAAAGCTAATTGTTTAAGTGAAGCCTTCTTAGCAACCTAAAGTGTCGTTACCAAATAGAAGAGTTTCTGTTTTGTCTGTCTGTCTGGTCTGTCAGAGAGGGGACTTATGCTCAGGTCCAGGGTGAACCCAGTGTCCTTCAAGCATCCTTCCAGCTTGTGCCAAGGCAGAAGGCCTTAATTAAATGTGCTACCTTTCGCTCGCAGAGCAGAAGTGAAAAGGGGACCCCAGTGAGCAGCTTTGCCAGAGAGAGAAGGCTTCTCCCTTGTCTGCCTGGTGTGACTGAGGACAGGCAAGTTGGTTCAGTGGAATGGGCCTGGACTGGGAACTGGAAGAACCAGGTGACTCAGTTCTCTCATTGAGACTCAGTTTCTCATTGGTGAAATGGGCACATAAGGGCTGAGGTGGGCAAATGAACTGTTAGAAGACCATAAACTCAAGTCTCAAACCTACCTAAGTAGCAGAGATTATCCTTCCTATGCTTTGTGACCTCGTCTAAACCTCCAGCTTAGGGGTTGTGTACTGCCACCCCCTTATTTTACCACGGAGGGGAGTCAGGTGCAGAGAAGGGATGGGATGTGCCCACAGCATTGCCAAGCTAGCAAGGAGCAGAGGCTGGGAAGGAAAGACCGAGTCCCACCCTATCCAGCCCTTCAAGGCCTCACAACTTCTCTGGCAAGTAGAGTCAGCTGGGTGGCACGATGGGTAGAGAGCCCACTCTGGAGTCAGGACCTGAGTTCAAATCCAGGGTCAGACACTTATAGCTGTGTGACCTTGGGCAAGTCACTGTTTGCCTTAGTCTCCTCATCTGTAAAAATGAGGTGGAGATGGAAATGGCAAACCTTCAGCATCTCTGCCAAGAAAATCCCAAGCGGGGTCACGGAGAGGCAGATGAACAAACAATAACTTCGGGTGAGTAGACACCACCTCCATTTCACTGATGAGGACACTGAGGCCCTGCCTGGGGTCACTCAGCAGGTCTCTGCTCTCTCCCTGGCCCCCTGGGGCATTGCCCAGACCCTGCCAGGGCAGGAGAAGGATGCGTTTGCCGGGCTGGCCCCTGAGGAGGCCATCAGTGGGGATAGTTCCTGGTCAGGGGGCCCACGAGCATCTACAGACCCCTATGCCCCCGAGGTTCCAGCCATATCATCTCCAGAGTTGAAGCTTCAATGGAATTCCATTAAATCCTGATGCCAGCATCATTACAAATGCCCAGAACCTCCCTCTCCCAACCTCCTTGGTCCCTCAGGACAGCCTCAATTTCTTTCCCAGACCACTGGCAGCCTGCTGCCTCCTCAGCTGTCCAGAAAACAGGCAGGGATTAATTCCTTTTCTGGGCTAATTCCTTTACCTCATATGAGATGTGTTTGCTGGCTCCGAACACTTTCTTGTTGCCTGGGGCTCCCATGGGACACTCCATCTTAAAAACCCAAGACTGGGAGGCAGGAGTCCTGAGTTCAAGTCCCAATTCTACGACTTATAAGAATGATCATGCCCACAGAAAGTAGGATGGCCTAGTGGAAAGACCTGAATTTGGAGCAAGGGATCTGGGTTCAAGTCCTCTCCTGGGTACTTCAGGTCACTTTATTTCTCTAGATTAGGCTCCTCACATGTAAAATGAGGGGTCTGGATCAAATCCTCTTTTCTTGTCTGGCCCTCTGGGTTAACTCAGAGTAAAGAAATGAGCAGAACACATCAAGTGACTTGTCCAAGATCCCTGAAGCCCATGTTCAGCCAACTTCCCAGATTCTGCCCAGGCTCACCCAGCCCCAGTGGGGCTGAACTAGTCTTGCTAGCCTGGATCTCAGGGCTTCAGGATCAGGCCCTGGAGAAGAACACCTGGCCCTTATGGGCAGCATGGACGTGGATGAGCGATGGAGCCTCTGTGAGCTCTGCTTTCCTCATCTGTGAAATTGGGACAACACGTGTCCAGCAACGTGGTCTTCCTAAAGCTCAGCACTGGCCAGATCAGTCCCCTGCTTGGTAAAGTCCAGGGCCTCCCTGTTGTCCTTAGGACCAAATGCAAACTCCTTGGCTTGGCTTGGAAAGCCCTACACAATCTGGCTCCTGTCATCTTAACAAGGTTTTTACGAGGTCATTGTACATTCTGCTTCTTCTGGCCATCTCCCACCTCCAGGTCTTTGCACTACGGATGTCCTCCATGCCTGCCAAACTCTCCCTCCTTGCCTCCTCCTCTTAGACTATCCCGGTTCTGAGGAGGATCCTCCTCCACAAGGCCTCGCCCAGTCATCCCACTCGCCAGCGCTCTTCTCCCATTTACTGGCATTTTTCTCGTGTATCCCTTTTGTTTTCCCTCAATATTATGTGAATTCTCTGAGGGAAGACTTCTCCATCTGTGCCCCAGCGTAAGTACAGTGCCAGGCTTGCAGCAGGCTCTTAATAAATGCATGCATGAATGAAGGGGAGTACTTTGGAAATCTTTGGGTACCAGAAAACTGGGAGTTAATGTTATTGTCGTCTGTACCATCATCAGCGTTCTGGACCGAGGAGGTGTCGGGGTTTCGAGCTCCAAGGCAACTCCCGCTCCCTTGAAGTCTCTGCCTCGGACTCAGAGGTCCGGGGTGCACAAAATGCCTTCTCTGCCCGTAGCATGAGCACAGTGCCAGGCATGCAGCAGGCTCTTAATAAATGAATGCATGAATGAAAGGCACTACTTTGGAAATCGCTCTCCAAGGTGGTGAGCGCTCCGCTGAAGCTCCAGCCCCGGGCTCAGAGGTCAGAGGTCCGAGGTCCGAGGCTCACGGATCTCTTTCTGCTGCCGCAGCACCCCCGGGGCCCTGGGATCTCAGCTGGTCCCTGAGTTTACCTAGATCACGTTGTGCGCATTAGAAGGATCCCAGTGCATTAGCTGGGACTAGCGGTCTGGCTCGGCTCACTTTCTCTTGCTTAATGGGGTCGGGCTATACCTAGGGGCTCCTCGGGCCTGGCCTGGGGGCGAAGTGAGAATGCGGAGTGTGCACAGGAATCTGGGGCCGATTCTGCGCCGCCACCGCCTCCAATCAATGCTGGTTAGTCGTAATAGCCACGGGTTTGCCGAGTACTTCACATTTATAATCTCGTCTGGACCTCCAGCAGCCCAGGCAGCGACCACGGGCATTATGGGTTCCATTTTTCAGACGAGGAAACTGAGGTGAAGTGACTGTCCTAAGGCCTCCATGTGAGGCCTCCCTGGACTTGGGGCCTCGAGGTTAGGCCCCCGTTCCGGTGGCGGCCGCCCCTTTTCCGTGTTGTCTTACCCCGTCAGAATGGAAGCCCCTGGAGGACAGGGGCCGCCTTTCTTTGGGTTGTAAGTGTATTCCCAGGATTTGGCACATAGTCAGTGCTTAATAAGTGCTCACTAGCTACCAGGCAGGCTGGATGCAGACTCCGGCCTCAGCCTTGGTTCCCCCGCTCCGGGAAGCTGGGATTGGCCCAGGGCGGACACTGACCACTGCCTCTGCTACGGCTTGGGCCATCATGAGAAGCACTCGGTGCGACTAGTGAAATTTAAGGGATGCCCTTGGGCCTTTTGGTGGAAAAACGGCATCTTCACCGACTGGAAACGTCCTCCCGGAGAAGAAGAATCTGGTAACTGCAAAAAGTATCCAGTGTGCCGAGCACTGTGCTGGGGCCGGCTGCTGCCCGCTGTGGGGGAGTGCCTTATACACAGGTAAGTACAGCCAAACCATCACAGCGCTAAATGCAGTCATTTTAGGGGAAGGAGCCCCAGCGCTGACCCAACCTGCTACCTGGAGGAGGTGCCCCTCCGCCCGAGCCTTGAAGGGAAGAGGGGGATCCTTCCATGCATGGGCTAGGGGGCTGATGCAAAGGCTTGGAGGTGGGAGAGGCCTGTGAAATCAGTCTGGAGGGGTCAATGAGAGCCAGATTGTAAAGCGATTTAAAGGCCAAACAGGAATTTCTGTTTTATTTAGAGGCAGCCAGTGTGGTGCAGTGGATAGAGCACCAGACCTGGCGTCAGGAAGACCTGCGTTCAAATCCAGCCTCAGCTGCTTACTAGCCTTGAGGCCCTGAGCAAACCCCTTAGCCCTGCTCTGCCTTAGTTTCCTGTTCTGTATAAAAGCACCCATCTAACAGGATTGGAGTGGAGGGTGGGAAGGGGGTGTGTGTGAAGTGTTATGGGGTGGGGTGGGGGGACTCTAGATGTATCAGGGACAAGACTGGCCACTGCCGGGATGGGACCCTGGCCCACTGAGGACGCTGACCAACCTCGAGAATGGGAGGAGTTGGGGGGAGGCCTGGACTTCTGGGGAAAGGTCATGGGTTCCAATTGGAGATGCCTCTGGAGCAGCAGGGACTGTAGAGACCAATGGGTAGAGCTAGGACCTGGAGAATCCGGCTGACTGTTCTGGGGCTGCACCACAGGTGGGTAGTTCGCTGAGTTGAAATAGGAGCCCTGGTGACCTGCATCCAAAACCGGCCCCATTCCTGCTCCAGCTTCCTATCTCTTTAGAGGACAGCATCTGTCTTGAGGGGTAGTGAGCCTCCCATCTCTGTAAGCCTTCAAAGAGGTAAAGAGCAAAAGAAATCAGAATCCAAACCCACACCCTCTGCCTTGAAATCCAAGCTCTTTCTACTAGATCATGCCAGGCTGGCATCCTGTGAAAACCTTAAAGATGTAGAGAAACACAAGTTGGTGAAATGATTAAAACTCCCTGCTGCAGGCAGGGCCACAACCAAGCCCATGGCTTGCCTGAGTTCCTGTGGCCCAGCAGCCCAGCCCTGGTGGCTGTCTCTGGGCCCTGAGCCAGGCTGGGCCTCTGGGAGCAGCCCCACCTGTCCCAGAGCCATGTTCAAAGCCTTCCTGAATCAGCAGGAGGTGACACCCTACCCCCTTTCCAGGTTCCAGAGCCAGGGCCCCCTCCCCTGCCCAGGTCGACCCCACCAGGGGGACACCAGCAGAAGGTCAGGACCCTCAGGGAGGAAAGATGCTAAAATATTGAATTTTATTTTTCAAAGTTCTGTAAGGGAATGTACCTGGTCAACTCCCCAGTGCCCTCAAGCCTTCTTGGGGGCTGAGCTCAGCCAGTCAGCCTTGGGGGCTGGAAAGTGGGAGGGCTGAAGGCAGCTTGGGGACAAGGCTGGGAGACCCGGCTGCTGGCTCCAGTTTTAGCATACCCAAGCCCCAGTCTCCCCATGTGAGGAGATCAGACCCAGCTCTAGATTCCAGAAGCCCTTTCCAGACCTCATGTGCCAAATGGGGATTTCAACCCTTGACCTGCTTCCTTCTCAAAGCTGCAGTGAGGGCCTGGGGGCTCATGAGGCCTGGGCAATGAGGGGAAGGGAAGAAAAGCAGAAAAGGGTTGTGGGAGAGTGAACAGAATCTGGAGAATCCAGAGCCTGAAACGCCACCCAGAGAAAAGGCAAAAGGAAAGAAAGATTCTGCTTTAAAGATGAACAAGAGACTTATTCAGATTGGGGAGATGGCAGGGCTGGGAGGGGCCCGAGAGCAGGGGATGACAGGGTTGGGAGGGCCCCAGAACAGGGGATGGCAGGGCCGGGAGGGGCCTTAAAAGATAATAAGAACTAATCCGACTCCCCCTTCCGAAGGGCTTTATACAAAGTCATACCCGAGTCCCAGCTCTCTCCCTTCTCCCCAACACTGTGACCCAGAGGTCATCTAATCACAAAGAAGAGGCATATAACAAAGTGCTTTTGTAATCCTCAAAGTGCCCCCGATCTTTGGGCCAGTTTGGTCATGTGGATAACTGTTCGCCACTTTTCCTGTTCCCTATTTTCAGTAAAAGGAGGCTGAGGCCAAAAGAGACCATGGGACTCTCCCAAACTGTCCCAGTGAGGTTGGGTCAGAACTGAGGTGGACCGGCCCTATAATGGGGGGTGGGCTGCCTACACCCTTGCCCAGCCCCTCCTCCAGCTGCCTCTCCAGACCCAGAGGTGGGGCTGGGCCCAAGGGAGTGCAGGCACTGGAGTGGAGAGGGCTATGTGTCTGTGGAGGTGTGGGAACAACGGCCGGGGAGGCCCCCCAGCCCATGGAGGCCAGGCTGGAGGAGACATCCTTTGGGCTTAGTGTTCTGGGGTGGGGACAGAGGCTGCATTCATCTGTGTACACACAGAAATATGTCTGGACAAATGCCCACATGAAGTCACAGATTCTCCCCCAAGCACGTTTGCTGCCTGTCAGGCCACAATTCAGGGGAGCGCCTCTTCCTGAAGGCCAAGCCTCGGCTCTCTCCTCCATCAGCTCACAGAGTACCCTTGGGCCCATCTAACCAGATAGCTGAGAACCTAGCCCAGAGCCCGAAGTCCAGAGCCCAGAGCCCAGAGCCCAGCCCTGCCCAGAGCCACAGAGCCCCAGAGCCCAGAACCCAACCCTACCCAGAGCCCCAGAGACCAGAGCCTGGTGCCCAGCCATGCCCAGAGCCCAGAGCCCAGCCCTGCCCTGCCCACAGCCCAGAGCCCCAGAACCCAGAGTTGACAGCCCAGAGCCCAGAGCCCAGCCCTGCCCAGAGTTTCAAACCCAAAGCCCTGGCTCCCTTGCAGCCCATCCTGTCCAAACTTCCTCCACCCCTTAGGCTTCCATCAGCATTCTCAGTGAACCAATGGCTCCTGGAGCAGCCGGCGGGGAGGGGAAAGCCAGGCCCAGGGGTTCCCACGGTTCCCGAGCCTCACACAAACAGCCTTTCTTTGCCCCCCGGCTGCACAGATGGTCCTAGGCGGGCTGGGGCAGAGTTCAGTGCATCTGGGGCCCCCCTCCCCACCTAATGCTGGCAGCCAGACAAAGGGGGGCCCAGCAGCCCCCAGACAAGGCCCGTCTCGCCTGGCAGCCTGGGCTCAGAATTCTCTCAGAGCCAGGAAAATCGTGCCAGGAGTCAGCAAACAGGTGGGTGAGAGAAGGGGTCTCCCTGCCCCCCTGCTCACCCCAAGGCCAGCTGCCTCCCCAAGCCCCCTGCCCCAGTCCTGGCTCCCAAGTACCAGCTTAGCTCCAGGGAGGATGTAGGGAACCCTACCAGGCCCCACCCAGGCCAACCTTCTGAGCTGGCACAGGTGATACTGGTCCCTCACCCAGTCACCACCAGGCCCAAGAGGCCCAGGTCCACAAGGTCAGCACCCCCGCTTCATGCTGACAGCACTCAGGGCTTCCCTATCACTTCCCAGGGGAGAGGAGGCAGGAAGGTTCTAGGGAAAGAACCCAGGAGGTGGAGTCACAGGCCCTGAGTTCAAATCCTGACTCCCTGATACTTGTTGTGTGACCTTGAATTGGTTACAAGGCTTCCTCCCAGGCCTTGGTTTCGTTCCCTGTAGAATGAAGGGTCTGAACAGCATGACCTCAGAGGCCCTTCCAGCCCTAAATCTATCGATGGTCTTGACAGACTCAGCGAGCCTAGCTTCTAGCCCCTGACCCCAGCACATCTTCTCTCTTTCCTCAACGGGCCTCAGGATGTGGCAGCCACTCTCACTGAGGGTCCACATGGCCTTGGCCAAGGTGACCTTAGTTTCCTGCAGCGCTAACCCCATAGGCTTGTGGGAAGGCTCAGGACCACAATTGATGGTCTTTGTCTTTTCCCTCTAAGAGCTCAGACCGGCTGGAAAGCAGTGCCCAAGGGCCTCTGGGGGTCAGGGAGGGATGGGGAGAGGATGCACCAGGGCCATGGGACCTTAGGCCCTTGCCCTCTCTGGAGCCCTTGTCTCCTCCTGGCCCCAAGATGGCTCCAGGCCCAGGGGCCTTGCTCTCAGACAGTCGGGTCTTTGCTGTGCTGGGGTCATGAATGCCTGAGACAATGACTGTGGGTTCTCTTGGGACATTGGCCCTTCTCTGGCCAAACAGCGCATGCTCAGAAGCCACCAAAGGAAATGCAGGAGGCTCATCAGGTCACAAGCTTCGACCCAAAGTCACCCAGTCAGCAAACCTTTCAGAAGTACCTGCGCTAACCACTAGACTTACAAGGAAAGGCCAAAGACAGTCCTGCTCTCCAGGATCCTCCAGTCTGAGGGAACTTCAGAGTCCTCTGGCCCTTGCCCCTTCCTTCACAGAGAAGGAAACTGAGTCCAGGCCTGGGTCACACAAGCTAACCCAGAGGAGCTGAGATCTGAACCCAGGTCTGGCTCTTTCCCTACCTATCCAGGAGGGAAGTTTCTGAGAGATAGAAATGGTGTCTCCATGCCTCAAGAAGCTCTCCCTCACAATAGAAGCAGCCTCAGAGCAGAATGACTGCCAAGAGGGAGTGAGTTCTCCATTGGGCCCCCAGTCAGGGCTGCCTTTGAGGACTCCTCATTAAGCAGCATCCCCTTCTGTTCTTGTGACTGAGCCCTGGAAGAGAGAGCCACAGCCTTGTTGACTTGTATTGGCATCCCAGCAAAGAGCTCAATTGGGAAGGCTGACATCACCCACTGACCCTGGGCCATGGCCCCTTGTCCTGACTCTGGATTTCAATGACTGGAGGAAAGAGTGAGGCTGAGACTTTGTGCAGCTCTGTCTCACATCCACTAATAAGGGGTGATGTCCTTGGTCCTCTTGGGGAATGAAGGATGAACAACAACTTCCCAGTGCTTGCACGGCGCCTGGCACATGGTGGGCACTTGAAGAAATGCTTTCTTCCTGGGTCAGAACTCTTCAACCCATTTGCCAGAGAAGCGAACAGAGGCCTCAGGCCTCCAGGGCTGTGCTAATGAAGGCACACTCAGTAAGACTCTCAAAGGCCTTTCTCAGCTCCCAGAATCTGTGAGGACTCGGAATCCAAACTGGCCTGGGTGGGGGGTAGTGGCTACAAGGTGATTCCTGAGGCAGGGATTGTTGGGACCAAGGGTTCAGGGGCTGGCCCAGACTTTGCTTGGTCACATTTGTGCTCCCATCCATGGAGAGAACTCCTAGTGCAGAACTTTCCTTTACCAATGAGCACAGTTTATGGTCTGGGAGAGCTCGGGCCACGAGAGGCAAAGCTTTGCCCAGGTGCCAAAGCCTGGGTCTCTACTGATGACAGAACTCTGCCTCCAACCAAAGTCCGCCTCTTCCAGACAGCCCGGTCTGACCCTATCCACACCCAAGCACAGGCAGAGTTGTCATTGATCTCATCTAGCCTGTCACTTGCCCTTCTGTAACGCCCTGGACCCGGAAGATTGTGGCTGCTACAAAGTCAGGAGCCATGGCTTCCAAGGTAACCTGGCCCTTACTGGCTGTGCAGATGGAGACAGGTGCCCTCCTGCCTCAGACAATAATGCTCATCACCCCAATCCACGAAGGGAGTCTCAAAGCTCCCATGAGAAGCACTTTGTGGCCTTGAAGCCTGTGGACAGGTGGCTGCATGGTGCGGTCAATGGAGGCCTAGGCCTGGAGTCAGGAAGACAAATCCATACCCCATCTCGGACACTCACTAAATGTGTGTTGGATGAATGTGAAACCCTGGGCAAGTCACTAAATTGATCTGCTTCAGTTTGCTCAGCTCTAAAATGGGGAGAATAATAGCCCCTACCTCCCCGATGGCTGTGAGATCCTCTCTGTAAAGTCATTAGCATAGAGTCTGGTACACAGTAGGTGCTTAATAAGTGCTTATTCTTTCCCTTCTCCCAATAAAAGCCATCTGTGCTTTTTGAATGCTTGTTGAATGAATGCAGGGGAGCCTGCAGGAGAAATCGGGGCACTCCCCCACTCCCAACCCACTTCCTCCATCTGGGGGCCCCCCAGTCTAACACCAAGGGAACTACGATGGAAGCCCTGCCCCAAGGATGTGAGCCATAGCCAGGCTTCGGCGACTGAAAATCGAAAGAGAGAAGTTCCCCCTGGTGGAGTGTGTGGGGATGGCAGCGAGAGCAGAGAATGTCAATTATTAGGGACCTTAGAATATGAAATACCAGCGCTATGAGAGGTCCAGAACATGGAATGTCAGAGCTGGGAGGGGCCTTAGAACAGGGGATGTCAGAGCTGGGAGAAACCTTAGAACATGGAGTGTCAGGGCTGGGAACATAAGCACAAAGAGCTCCTCACCAAGAGCTCTGTTTATAATGTAATGGAGAAGATGAAGGGCATGTCCTGAAAGCTCCACAACATACACCTAAGTGCATAAATGAAAAGCAGTCCATTCAAAATCAGCACCCAGCGTGGCTTCCTGTGGAGCGTGATGCCTGAGCCAAGGGGCTCTCTGAGGCAGAAGTGAGGAGAACGCTCTAAGCAGGAGGCAAGGTCGGTGCAAAGGCCAGAGGAAGGAGATTGAGGTTTGTATGAGCAGCAGAGGAACAGCTGATTTGGCAGAATAGACAGCTTAGGGCAGAAGTAGGAGTGCTGGCTACGGGGAAAGAAGGGGTCAAGTGCAGGACATTGGAATCAGCTGAAAGGACCAAGGATGTTTAGCCTGGAAAAGACTCAACAGGAGGGCATAGTTTCCAGAAAATGCAATAGAGGTAGTGAGTTCCCCATCATCAAATGTGTTCTAGCAGAAGCTAGATGCTCACCCATCAGAAATGCTACAGAAGGGATTTCTCAGTCTGGTGGGAAGTGAGTGGTGATGTAGGCAGGTGTGTTATAATGGAAAGAACTTGGGATTTGGAGGCAGAAAGTAAATTAAAGATCATGTAACGTGACCCCCTCCTGCTCCAGATAAAGAACCAGTCCTCTGGGGTGATGGCTCTTCTCTTCGCTCACCTGTAGCACAAGGGGGTTGACTAGAAGACCCCTGAGGACTCCTCCAGCTCCAGAGCCAATGATGTGCAGAGAAAACATTAAAAAAGCCTGGGAGCTGAAGAACCAAGATGACCTTGGTCCTCTCTCTCTCTCTCTCTCTCTCTCTCTCTCTCTCTCTCTCTCTCTCTCTCTCTCTCTCTCTCTGTCTCTCTCTCTTTCCTCCTGTGTGAGATGAAGGAGTTGGGCAAGATGGCAGCCCATGTCCCTTCCAACTCTAAATCTATGATGCTCTTCTAGCTGGTGTGCTCTGGGCTCCCTCTCTTACAATCAGGATGTTTCCCCTCACCCTACAGTTCTAAGGGTACCCTGAGGGGTTGGGTGTCTCTTCTCTAATGCTGTTAGGTACAGACCCCTTTTCCCATTGCATTTCCCATCTCAGTTGGATCTGGTAACTAGCATTACAGTTCCATGTAATATGGATTAGCTTTCACAAAGGCGTGATTACTTCAGTGACTGAGGAGGAACAAAAGTGCAAATATTCTGCCTTTCCCACACACTCACGGACCTCAGGAGCACCCTCCACTCTACACTACTTCAGCTTCTGGGGAGAGTGTGCTTAAACTTGGCTCAGTTTCTACATATCATTGGTCCCACCAATGTCAAATCCAAATGTGGCATCACTATCAGGTAAGTCTTTGTCTCAGTTACTCAAGACTGTGTCCCAAAGGTCACTCCTTGTTCCTCAGGGCATCAGTGCTGGTTTGGCTGAAAAAAAATGGGACTTGGGCTCCTGGAATTGAAGACTTCATGGGGCTCCCACAGGTTCACTCTCAGCACCTTTCAAACCTTCCAAGGTAGGAAAAGAAGAAAAAGGAGAAAGAGGAGGAAGAAGAAGAGGAGGAGGAGAAATGCTGAGGTCCAGCAGCCTGACCCATGTCAAAGGGCCATGTGCGAGTCTCTGAAGTCAGAGACAAGGCTTTTGTATGGCACCAGCTGCACCAGAAAAGGAGTCAAACCCAGAGAAGAGAAGGCCCAGGCTGATGGCAGACTTGGGAGGGCATCTTCAGCTCTAGATCCAGAGATGTAGTTAATCAAAATCTGCCATTCTTGACAGGGCCAGAAGACAGGAGCCTGTGTCAGAATGCCCTTGCACGTTCCTCCATCTCCAGGCATTTTCACTGCATATCTTCTCCAGTTTCCCAGTAGCAAGTTCCCTAGCCTCTTCCATGAGAAGAGGTACTCTGCATATGTGGGTCCTCTTCCATGATGACTCTAAACATGAGACAGAACTGGAAGCAGGTCCCCAGGTGCCAGCTATAGGCCTCTGTCCCTGTACCAGAGTGATCAATCTCCCATTATAAATGGCTAGTGTAGTGATCCCAGGGCTGCAGTATCTGATTACAAGCTATTTGTGTGGTGCACTTTCCCCACCATAATGCTGTGAACCATGAGCTCAGAGAGTGGAAGAGACTTGACCAAGCTCCAACAGTCAGTGTTGGTCCTGAGATTTGAACCCAGAACTCTTGGCTGTTAGGACAAATCCTAATTCCAGGTGCTTTATGGGTTCCAGTCCTAGCTTTACTGGTTTCTACCTGTGTGACCTCTCTTGGCCAGTCCTTCAACTGCAAAACAATGGAGTGGGATTAGATGACCACCTCTGAGGGCTATGAGCCTGTGAGCCGTTCAGTCTTGGAGAAGCTGGATAGTGAGCCTGTGATACAGATTCCTGAGATGACCACAAGGGGGCGCTTGGAGCTTGACTCCTCATGTACTCTGGGACTGAGCAGGGTAGTTGGGTGTTTCAGTCAGGGCCAGGCAAGGGACTGGGTGAGTTTCAGCCAGGGTGGAAATGGTCTGACCTCACTCCCTAAATGTGCAGAAGATGAAATGCCTCCTGCGGCCCTCTCCCCTACCAGCCCCAGATGCATAATAGCCCAGAGCCCTCTTTGCCCAGAGACAATGCATTTCACACCTCACCCTGTCCAGCCAGAAGGGGAGAGCACAGCCCCCCTAGTCTGGAGACCTGGGTTCAGGTCCCAGGTGTGCTATTAACTGAATGTCCCTAGGCAAGTATCACCCCCCGACTGAGCCTCAGTTTCCCACTCTGTAGAAAGACTAGAATCTGAGCTACTTGACCCTAGGGTCTGTGAACATTTTAAAGCATTTTATTACTAGACTAAATTAGAGTAGTTTCCTTTGTAATTCTTAGTATTTTATACATTTAAAAACATTATTCTGAGAAAGGGCCCATAGGCTTCTCCAGCCAACATACCAAAGGGAAACCCTGACACAAGAAAAAACTAGATGGCTTCTGGGTTCCTTTCCAGTTGAGAATCCTTTAACCTTATCATAAATATGATGTCACTATGCAAAATATAGGGTGTGAGAGCCCGGATCAGACAGGCTTCAGAGCTCGAAGGGGCCTCAGAGCCCATCTGATCCCTACCACTTCATCTTACAGAGGAGGAGACAGGCCCAGGAGGTGAAAGGAACTTGCCCAGAGCCACACAAGTAGTAACCAGCATTGGGATTATTATAAGAGAGAGGCTTGTTGGCGTTTGTGTTGAGAGGTAAGATGGCGGAATGGCCAGAGAACTGGACTTGGCGTCAGGAAGTCCTGGGTTCAGACCCCATCTGCATTGTACAGGCTATGTGCCTCCTCTTCCTCATCTGCAAAATGGGAATGCCCTTTGGCCCTACAAAAGTTAAACCAGGTTCAGGGCTCTCTGTGGACCAGCATCCACTCGGAATTGCAGCTTCCGAACCCTGAGCAAGCCCACTGTATTTGCTTTCACTAGGTCAGCCAGAGGGAACATCGGTCCAAAGGGGAAAAGAAATACGGAACAGATCATCAAAGGGACAAGAAAGACTTCCCTCAAACAAATCCCGGGGAGAACACACTGCCACTGTTTAGCACAGCATCAGGGTGGGAAGGGAATGAGGACAACCAGACACCACGCGTGGACGAGCGCACGCATCAAGAGCACGTGCAGCCGCTACTGCATGGGGATCTAGGCTTAGATGGGGAGGGTTACAGCCAGGAAACGTGTGAGGGTGCAACTGAAACCTAGAACGCCAGAGGGCCAACGCGGGTAGCTTCGGGGCTGTGTGGAGGCATCCTCACGGAGCTGCTGCTCTCCGCTGCCATCTGCTGGAGGCTAGCTGCAAAGCCGCTTCTTCAGGGCTACTTTCTGGGGCCACCAACTAGTGTGCCGTCAGCAGCCAATGTGTGTGTGTGTGTGTGTGTGTGTGTGGAGGAGGGGCGGGGAGGGGAAGGACCGCAGTTCTTTGGTTCATGGGTCTAGCAAGCTTTAGTTCCTTTTATGATGCAGAGCCCAGGCCAGCCAGCTAGCTAGAAAAGGCCTTTTGTAGTCTGTCTTTTTTACTCCTTTCTCGTCATTGCTAAGTCTAAAATTGCATCTGAGTTATGGCTGGAAATTTCTTTCAGCCTCTGGCATACCCCCAGATTGGGAGCCTGGGTCCTGTCAAACAGGACTGGGGAGTCCCCATGACAGAACTTTAAAGGTACGGGGTGGGACTGTGTAATATTAATTAAGTTGGGACTTTTTTTTTTTACTGTTTTCTCTTTTCGCACTTATTTAATCCAGTGCCCCTGAAGAGTTTAGCCTTTGTTTCCTTGATTGAATTAGGAGTCCTCGATGACCTCGTTGCCTCAAGGGAAAGCCTAGTTTACATGGGTTTGAGTAACATGCTTGTGACATCAGAGGCTTTTAGACTACCTAGGTTTAAGTTGCATTGTTGTGATGCTTTTTGATCATGTGGGTGAATCGCATGTGTGACTCACCTTTGGCCCTGAACAAGAATATAAAGGGCATTCTCCCTTGGGGGCTCTGAGCCACTGGAGGAGTGGCATGTGACTCTGGGCCATCTGCTGTTAAGAGCTCCCCAGCTTGTGAACTCAGATGTTGATGGTTTCTTGGTAACTATGAATTGCGATCTGGTCTGTTTATATTATGTATGTTTGTAACTTGTTTGTATTTGCTCTGAAGTTGGGGTTGCTGGGTTTTCCTCCTGAACTAAGTGAGTTTATATGTATATGTTAGATTAAAGCAAGCTCGTTAACCCCTTAACGTTGCTTTCTTTAGTAAAGCAGATCTAAAGAACATGTGCTGGCAGCATTCTTGTTGTTGGGCTTGTGTTGGTCTTTCACTCCCTCAGCAGCTGCTAGCCAAATTGTTGCAACAGACTGTGACATAGTCATTGCTGTCAAGTCCCATAATGCCTGCAGTGGCCAATCATCTTGAGAAAACGATGGATAGGGGTCACCTGGAGCTGTCATCCTTTTCAAAGAAGCAATGTCTGGGAGGAGGGAAGGTACAGGGCTCAGTCAGAAGCAGCTAGGATCAAATTCAGGCTCTGCTATTCATCACCATTACCCCTCTAGTAAAATAAAATGGATGCACAAGATGACCTCTAACATCCCTTCTACCTCTGATTCTGTTCCACATATTTCTACACTTCCTATAAACAGCAATGCTGTCTGTGATAGTTATCTTGATTGGACTCTTATTCCCCTAATAAGGTATAAGGGTAAGAAACATATCTTATCAAAAGTCTCTTCCCAATGCTCCACGTAGGACCCTGCACACAGTTGGTGCTTAATAAATGCTGGTTTTGGGGGTGGAGCCAAGATGGCGGCTGGAAAGCAGGGACTAGCGTAAGCTCCCCGCCAAGTCCTTCCAAAAACCTATAAAAAATGGCTCTGAACCAATTCTAGAATTGCAGAACCCACAAAACAGCAGAGGGAAGCAGGGCTCCAGCCCAGGACAGCCTGGATGGTCTCTGGGTAAGGTCTATCCTGCATGAAGCTGGGAGTGGAGCAGAGCAGAGCCCAGCATGGGCGGCGCAGACCAGCCAGATCAGGAGCTGGGTGGAGCATGCCCTAGCGCCCTGAATCAGTGAGCTGTGGCAGTTACCAGACTTCTCAACCCACAAACACCAAAGACAATAGAGAAGGTTAGTGGGAAAAGCTGCTGGGGACAGGGAGTTTTCGGTTTGCCTCCCTCCACCCCCCTGGGGCAGCGGAGGTGGAGCAGCTACAGAACTATAGCTGCAGTTGCTTCCAGCCCCAGGCCCACCTGGTGGGAGGAATTAAATGGCAGATCAGAGCAGGAGTGCAGAGCATGCTGAAGATCTAAGTCCAGTCCAGGTTGGGGGTTCTTGGGGAAGGAGGAGTGCTGGTGTAGAAGAGCTGGCGCATCCCCCCAAGCTTGGAACATAGAACTCTGTATTCTACAAGCAGTCATACCC
>CM053623.1:227995202-228012472 GCA_028646595.1 Phalanger gymnotis
AAACCTCAAGGAAGCCAGCCTCCAAGGTCACTGCCAGGGGCCCAGCCAGACATGCACATCCTTTAGACAAGGGACTGTCTGGCTTGCTTGGTTTTGGTCAGTCTTCTTCAGGGTTAGCACAGTGCCCTGCACATGGCGAGTGCTGAATAAACGTATTATCATTTATCATCATTTATTCTCTCCCCCAGCTCAAAGCAGACACAGAGCCTTGCACACGCTAGAAGTGAATGAATGAATGACCCCTGATGCTGCTCCCCTCCCCCCAGCTCTCAAGCCCTTTCTTTTTTGGAGGCGGGAGGAGAGGTAATCAGAATTAAGTGACTTGCCCAAGGTCACACAGTGTGCGCCAAGTGTCTAAGGCCGGATTTGAACTCAGGTCCTCCTGACTCCAGGACCAGTGCTCTCTCAGGCTCTTTCTGTCACATGGAGATATCTCTCTAGTCTACTTTATTTTCTACCAAAAGAAAAGGCAGGAGGTGGGGGAAACAACAGATTCTTGAGTACTGAAAATGATGCCTCGGTCACTGAGATGACCCAGTTCCATGAAGAGCCCAGTGGGGGCCTCTTCTCCCTCCCAGACTTTGGGGAGGGCTTTGGGTGGTTAGGCTACATACAGGCCAGCCTGGCTTCAGGCCTCAGTCCCAGCTAGGCGACAGGAAAGTCACTTTCCTCTCTTAGGCTCAGTTTCCTCTGAAGTTCTGCTCACACTGGAGGCAAGAGAGTCCAGACACTCATGCTGGACCGACTGATCTCAAGGTGCTGGTGTGGAGATGAAAGCCAGCAAAATCACAGCTCCCCAGGTCCTGCTTTGCTGTTGACAAAAGCCATTTTCCCCCAACACTCCTAGTGAGGTAGATACTCCAAGTACCCATTTTGGGGATGTGGAAACTGAGGATTTGTCCAAAGGCAGACAGCTGACAAAGAGTAGCCCAGGACTTAAACCCAGTTGCTCTCATACCAGGCCCATGGATCTCCCTGGCATCCCACACTGCTTCTGAGCAAACACTTTCAGCGAAGGGCAGGAGGAGATGACAAAGATCAACTCTTGCTAAGAAGCTAAGGGTGGATTTGTTTTCCCTCTCCTAGAGCCAGCCTTCTGCAACCAGAGGATCCTGCTCTTAGGAGAGAGCTCTGGAGACTTTCCCCCTAAATAAACAGTAGTTAGTGAGTAATGACAACTTCCCAGAAATGTTGGAGGCATCTGAGAAGTTTGAGGAAAGGCCTTAAGGCAGAATGATAAAACAAGATTTGATTCACTTGCTGCCCAGAGAGCATGGATACTTCAGGAGGCATGACAGGGACCCTCCCCAGTCCCTCTCTAACCCTAAGAAGATGATGGTCTCATAGGCACCATTCAGGCCCAAATCCCAGACAACATCTAGCTATTGAGTGCATCTTCTGGAGGAGGGAGTGACGGTTCAGTCGGTCCTGGGAGGTGAGGTCAAGGGAAGGGGTCTTAGAGGTGTCTCCCTCCTCTTTGGCACAGCTCATCAACGATCTATTTTACTTGTGTAGATTTGAAAGCCCTTTAGTATGTATAATCCCACAGGATTCTCACAACAACTCAGTGAAGAAAAGAAAAGCAGGGACTTTTTAACCTCAGGAGCAGCAAAATATCTCTGCATCTCAGAGAACTGCCTCTCTCTCTCTCTCTCTCTCTCTCTCTCTCTCTCTCTCTCTCTCTCTCTCTCCCTTTCCTCTCCCTTCCTGTTTCTTTGTTTCTCTATCTTTCTTTGTCTCTGTCTCCTTTTCTTCTCCCTTTCTGTCTCTTTCTGTCTGTGTCTCCATGGAAAAGAGTTCACAAGGCCTTCAGCTCTAAGCTGGCAGGGACCTTAGAGCTCCTCAAATCCAACACCTTTGTTTTATGGGTGAAGATCTCAAGGCCTAAAGAGAAGTGCCCTGCCCAAGGTCTCAGTGCTGTTAAGCTGAGTTTGTCCAGCTCTGAACTGGGCATTGTAAGTTCCGTAAGGGCTGGGCAATTTGGACTTTTCTTTGTATCCTCATTGCCTGGCACACAGTAAACAGTTAATAAATGCCTGCTGATGGATCATAGGCTCATAGCTCTATAACTGGAGGAGATCTTGGAGGTCACTGAATCCAACCCCCTCCATTTTTACATAAGGTAAGTAAAGTCCAGAGAGGTTTCAGCATCATACACTTAGTATTTGAGGTGAGATTTGAACCCAGATCTTCTGGACAACAGCCCCACCCCCACCCCCATTCAGGCATAGTTAGTAAGTGTCTGAGTTCTGAGGCAGGATTTGAGCCCAGGTCTTCCACACTCCTGCTGGGGGATTATGTGTGAGCTCATTGGTGTGAGTCCCCCTTCCTTCCCCCGCCAACACCCACACTCCTACTGGTCGCTCTCATCCTTGCCTTCTCCTCCTGGGTGTTTCTTGTCTATGTCCGTCTGTTAACAGCCGACTCCACATGCTGGAAGCCTTCCTCTGTGTCCTTGAATACTTTGTGTGCAGAAGGTAGGTGAGTTCTTTGGTCTCCATGATGAGAATTTGTGATGAGCCTTTGTTTGGGACTTAGACAATGTCTGCCTCCTAAGCATAGGACAAGGCTCATTGGACTCATTCTCAACTCAGCAGAAATCAAGCAAACTTTTCCTCTCTGCCCTTTCTGCCTCTTTTCCAGAAGAGGGCCGAGACAATACCTGTATCCTGGGGAGGAAGGGTGTGGGAGCTGCCATTGGCCACCTCGGAGCAGAGACACCACACTTGGGGCCAGAGAAGAGAGTTCCTGGTCACAAGCACTTGGACCCATTCCTGAAAAGGCACACACGTCTTCAAACCCATGGGAAGGGAACCAACTCTGTGCCAGGCTCCGTGCTAAGTGCTTTCCCAACACTATCCTCGTGATTGTCACAACCCTCCCTGGGAGGAAAGGACTGCTTTAATCTCCATTTTCAAGCTGAGGAAGCAGAGGCAGACAGGTTAAGTGACTTGCCCTGGGTTCCACAGCTAGTAAGCTTCTGAGGCCAAATTTGACTTCAGGTCTTCCTGACTCCAGGCCCAGCACTTTATCCACCGCACCGCCTAGCTGTCCCAAGGATTACATAAATGTTGGCTATTTATTATCATTATTATTATGTAAGCTGTGTATTAGTTGAGTGGTCCTGGCAGAGACCAGACTGAGGGCAGGTAACAGCTTTGTTTTTATGTGCATTATCCTACTTCCTCTTGGCAAAAGACAGCCCTATGAGGTGGGGAGTGTGGGGATAATTGTTTCCTTTTTACAAATGAGGAAACTGAGTCTCAGCTGCACCAGTACAGGGTGAGGCCAGAACAAAGAGATTTTAGCAGGCAGCAAAGCCGAGGAGATCGGGCTGGACAGTAAATGATGCTCTGAAGATCCTGGGGCAGGGGAGGGATGTGGCAGTCCCCCTGCCTGCTGACCTAGATTGATCACATTGGGAACACTAGGATTTGGCTCGAGGAGTTCTGTTTTAGGAAATACTTCTATAAACTGCAGCATATTCAGTGCATCCAGAAGGCAGTTGGGGTTAGAGCTAGGGTTAGGGTTATAGCCAGAGGCTTCACAGAGAACAGACTGAAAGACCTGGCTATTTGGCCTACAAAGAGCAGACCTGGGAAGACCTAGTTCCAATCCCAGCTCTGCTACTCACCTGGAGGCCTTTGTATCCCTTGCCCTTTCTGCCTCAGTCTCCTTATCTGCAAAATGAGAGGTTAGGACTAGATGAGTCTAAAGTCCAAATCCGGGCTCCTGGGATCATTGATTACCTAGCCTGGCTCTGCTTGGCCCACAGGACAGAGCCAGGATCAGGAGTGGCAGATGCCAATTCAATGTTCCACAGACTTCTTAATGGTGAGGTCTGCCCCAAAGTGGAAGGGTCTGCCTTGGGCAGCAGTGAACTCCCAGGGAGTGGCAAGCTTCAAAGGGACCCTGGATCGCCCCTACTTGTGGTGTTGCAGAAGATGCGCTCGGGTCACATGTGAGTGAAATGCCCTCTTAGGGCCCCTCAGCCTCGGAGATTCTGGCAGAACCAGGATTTGAGCCCAGGGTTCCTCCTCCATCCCTGGCCCTCTGATGAAGCCCACCCTTTCCTTTAGAGAAGAATGAATGGAGGCTGACAGAGGGAGCAGGAGATGACAAGGTCACTGTTTAGTGATGGACACTAAATGGACAGTCAGGATTTGGGACCATATCCTCTGACACAGTGCCCCATGGAGTGTCTAAGCAGCTTAGTGGAGAAGCCCCTGGTGTGTCCAAACCAAATGCACCATTCATTTTTTTAAAGAACATGTGGAAATGTCTGCTGGACGGAGGCTCATTCTGCTGTTGGGAGGGACATTTGGGAGACAGCATCGGTCCAGCTCTTGGCCGTAATTAAGGCTGTCAGTGCAAGAAAGTCACACCTGTGCACAGAAATTCAGACACATCTTTGTGTGCTGACCATGACAATGGTAATCATGGCAGAACAACTCAGAACAAGCCTTTCTCATTGCTCTTGGAAGGAGCAGAGGATGCTCACAAATGAGTTCCCTGCACTTCCTGCCTTGCTGGGGTTTGGTCTTGAAGCTGTCTGGAGACCAAAGTCCCAACTTTCATGTTAAATGTGTAAAGTGAAGACCTTCCCTTGAATACAGGAATCATCTGAAGTGACTCGGGGCAGCTGATTTCTGGGTCAGTGAGCTTTCCTCTCAAATCCCTCCCTCCTTCCCTCCCACTCTCTCAGTGGCTTCAACACACCCACCAACCTCTTCTTTTCTTAATTCTTTTATTTAATTGATGCTCTTTTGTTTCACTTTAGTATCATTTCCCAACAATCCTCCACCCCCATCCCCCAAAAAGAATTTAGTGTCACAAACCCAATCACCAGCCACAGATGGACCAGTCTGCACCCATAGCCCACCACCTGCCAGTCAAGAGGCTGGAAGCCTGCTTCCCATCAGCCCTCTGAAATCAGCTTTTTCAAAAATGTCTCTTTCGTTTTCCTTCAGCCGGGTATCCACAGTCTGCCTGGTGGAGTGGAGGGTGGAGGGGTGGAGGGTTGGGCTCCAGTCAAGAGAAGACAAAAATCAACGCTTTGTGCTATAAAAATCGCAACTCTCTCACCCACCCACAGCTAGGACAATCCTCCCTTTGTTCTGCTGAAGTCCATTACAGAGGACAACCCTGTAATTTCCCAGGCCTGTGGGACAATATAGAAAACACCAGTGGACAGAGCAGCTGGTCTAGGCAAGGCTGGTGCTGTAGACCCAGCCTTCCCTGAACAATGGGAGAGTGCAGGGGCTCTCCTCTAACCTGGCACCTTCGAGGTCCATGTGGCAGCCTTTCATCTCCCAGGACTCTGGTCACACAGGGGCAGGATGATCTCCCAAAGGTAAAGGAGGTTCTTGCAGGGGTTCCCCTCTCCTACACTTTTGGCTAGGGGATGGGGGGGCCTCTGTGAAAAGAGTGGACGTGGAATCGGGAAGCTGGGCACCTCATCCTGGATCTGCCACTGACTCACTATTTGATCTAGGAAAACTCACTCTAACCTCTCTGGGCCTCAGTTTCTCTATCAGTAAAATGGGGAAGTGGGAATGTACTATAATGGAAATGATACTGGAGCTAGAGCTGAGAGACCCTTGGGTTTGAATTCTTGTCTCTGACTCAGAGGGGTCAAGTGACCCTGCACAAATCATTTAACCCCTCTGGGCCTCAGTTTCCCCCTTCTCTAAGATGATGACACCTAAGGTAGCTACTGTTGTGAGATTTCAAGTAGATGTGGAAGGCAGAAGCATGTTGGATGCCTAACAGAGCAATGGAAACATCCACCCCCTCCGTTCACATCTGCCCAGGGAGGCTGCTCGGCAGAGGCTTCTGGGATCTTCCAAAGGCCTCTGGTGCTCTGGGTTTGAGAGGCTAAGTCTGCACTCTCTTTCCATGAAGAGATCCCCAGGGGAATGTGGGGCCCAAGAGCAGGTGTATGGTGTGGAAGGGTCCACATGAACATTTCTTGTCAGACTTTTATCTCAAATCAGAAGGACGAGGGGGATTGGCGCTGTGGGTAGAGCAGTGCAGGGCCCGGAGACAGGAAGATTTGGCTCAGTGAACCACTCAACCTTGGAGGTTCTAACGGGGTGGGGGGGTTACAACATGCAAAGAACAGGAGAAATAGGAAATAATTAACAGAAGAAGGCACTGGAATGAAAAGAGAGAAGGCTTCCAGTAGAAGGAGGGATTTTAGTTGGGACTTAAAGGAAGCCGAGGGAGTCAGTAGTCAGAGAGGAGGAAGGAGAGCATTCCAGGCACGGTGGACAGCCAGAGGGAATGTCTAGAGCTGAGAAATGGAATTTGTGGAATAGCCAGGAGGCTGGTGTCCCTGGATGAAAGAGCACCTGCTGGGCAGTGAGGCGTGAGAAGACTGGAGGGGCCCAGGCCCAGGCTATGAAGGGCTTTCTTTTTTTTTTTTGGCAGGCATAATTTTTATTACTGAAAAACACAGATTAACCATAAAAAGAAACACTCGATATAATCATTTCTTTTCAGTGATTTGGAACATGTGGAAACACGCCACATCTAAGATACAGGTAAAATGAAATTTTTGGAAACATAATAGGCTATCATGTCTGGCTACCTCTCAATGGAGATTTGAAGAGGTGGGGGTATATAAAGGGCTTTAAATGCCAAACTGGAGGCAATAGGTAGCCACTGAAGGTTATTGAGTAGGGAGTGATGTGGCCAAAGCTATGCTTTAGGCCAATCACTTCAGCAGCTTAATGGATGATACCCAGAAACCCCCTGCACCTCCAGTAGTAGCCACACTTCAACTCAATCTTTGACCAACTCCACCTAAGCCCCTGCTAGTGCTAGGCGCTGCATCATTCTCTGGGGAAACAAAGACCAAACAAAAAAACTATCCCTCAAGGAGCTTACATTCTACTGGGGGAAATAACCCATCCACAACTAAGTAAACACAAGGCAATTTGAGGAAGGAGAGGAGAAAAACAACTGAGAAAGAAGCACGTGGGAGGAAGCACCATTGAGCTGAGCCTGGAAGAAAGACACTTTATAACTATATTTTCTGTAGATATTTACATATGTCCTCATTGTGTCTGTGTGCTCTCCTCTGATAGAATGTAAACCCTTTGAGGGCAGGGACTTTCACTTTGTTCTTCGTCTCCTAGTGCCTAAGGCAGTATCTGGCATTTCAGATATTTCTGTTGATTGATTGATTAGAGACAATGATTAGAAGAAACAGAAAAAAGGAGAGAACGCTTTCTGGCCACAAGAGCCAACCTGTTCTAACGCAAAAAGGGAGGAGATCAAACGTAACCTCTCAGCAATTCCACTGGCTGGAACATAGGGTGTGAAAGAGAATCACGTGGAACAAGACTAGAAAGAAAGGTTAGAAGCAGATTCGGGAAGATTTTGAGTGCCAGATCAGGACATTTGTATCTTATCTTAGAGTCAATAGAGCACCCCTGGAGGGTTTGAAGCAGAGAGAGCTGTACTCAGACCGTGCCTTGGGATTATTCTGGCTTGTTTTGGCAACTCTGCAGAGGATGGCTTGGAGAGGGGACAAGCTGGGGGCAGTGGGACCAGTTAGGAGGTGAAGAAATAAAGTGGTGAGGGGTGGAACTAGGGTGGTGGCCAAGTGGGTGGAGAAAAGGGGATGGATGCAAGAAGTTTTGGCAAGAAGATCCGAAAACTGATGGGGTATTGGAGAGGAGAGAACAAAAGTTATGAAATCACTATTACCTTTATTCCTGTGAAGGGTGTGACAATGTACTACTCTGAGGCTTCAACTACAATCCTTGGGATTCTGAATCACCAGCTCCTTGGGCCTCCCCACGCCCACGCCCCCACCCCCACCCCCACCCCCTGCCATAGACACCCATGTTAGTCAGCCCCAGACCTTCTGAAGCTTTCCATTGTGCTCTCTGGAGGTCCTGTTCTATTGTGGTTGTTGGGGGTTTTGGGGAGGGGATTGTATATCAATAATATTTATTTAAAATTTTTTAGTACAGAAGGAACAAAAGGAATTCCAGAAAGAATAACAGATAATATTTGAAAATAACATATTGAACTTATATGCATTTTACTTTTTATTTATTTAGTACTTTATTTTTCCCCAGTTACATGTAAAAATCATTTTCAACATTCATTTTCAAAACTGTGAGTTCCAAATTCTCTCTCTTCCTCTCCCCCCACCCCCACTGAGAAGGCAAGCAATTTGATATAGGTTATATATGTGTAGTCATGCAAAACATTTCCATAGTAGTCATGTTGTGAAAGAAAACATAGTGGTTGTTCATTCTTGAAGAGGACCAAAATGACATCACTATGTTAGAGTCAAGTTACAGTGAGTCCGATTGTGGCTGATCAGACCAATATGAGCTTGGAATGCTCTACCACAGGTCAGGCACAAATAGTCCATGTGAACATTTGGGATGGATTCTCTAACTTTGCCTGTCTCAGTTTCTTTTGAGTTACTTCAATTCCGCTTTGCTCATAGAGCATAGTATCTTCTCCAATGTGGGCATGCCATGATGGGCAGTCCTGTGCCAGTGTCTCCCATGCCACACAATCAATTCCTAATTTTTTTTGCTTTTCGGCGGGGCAGTTGGGGTTAAGTGATTCGCCCAAGGTCACACAGCTAGTAGTACATGTGTCAAGTGTCTGAGGCTGGATTTGAACTCAGGTCCTCCTGACTTCAGGGCCAGTGCTCTACTCACTATGCCACCTAGCTGCCCCAATTCCTAAATTCTTAAGAGAGACCTTGAGAGTGTCCTTGTATCACTTCTTCTGACCACCATGTGAGCACTTGCCCTCTGTGAGTTCTCCATAAAATAGTCTTTTTGGCAAGCATACGTTTGGCATTCAAACAACATGGCCAGCCCATTGAATTGTGCTCTCTGAAGTAGAGTTTGAATGCTTTAGATAACCAGGAAGGATGGTGATGCTCTCAAAAGAAACTGTGAAGTATGGAGGAGGGGCAGGTCTAAGAGGCCAGGCAATGAGTCAGGCTCTGAGCTAAGGGCTGAAGGTACGAGGGAAAACATAAAGGAGCCCCTGCCCTCAAGGAGCTTCCATTCTAATGGGAGAAACAACATGCAAGCCACTAGACAAAGAAAAGGCTTAGACAATCCCTTTGGACATGCTTTGGATGAGACATTGGAAATATCCAGGTGGATCCATCCCCTTGGCAGATGGTGATTCTACGCAAAGGCTCAGGAGAGCAAACTGGACAATTTGTGGAGATTTGAGTATGCCTGTGTCTTCATGAAGGTGATCATTGAATTCATGAAAAATAGATAAACTCACCTAGGGAGGGAACAGAAGAAAGGAAGGGAAGTGGTCCCAGCAAGTCCTGGCTCTGCTACTTCTTAGGTGTATGACCTTGGGCAAGAAATTTCCCTTTTTTGGGTCTATTTCTCCATCTACAAAAATGCAGAGTTGGAGTAAATGAACTTTAAGGTCTCTTCCAGCTGTAAGAGGCCTTGACCCTTCTTCAAACCTCTGGACTTTCAATGGGTCCCCCTGCCTAGCATCTCCTCACTCTTCAGACCAATACTCAAGCCTCTCCTTTCTTTGGCTGCCCCAAGAAAACTGTTCCAGCTGCCTCCAGGCATTTCGAGGGCTTCTGTCCTTTCCCATCTACTCCAGCCTGATTATTTCTTCCAGGAGGACATCCTCCAGCTGCTCAAGCCTAACAGAGTTTCTGTTGTGGATTTTGGGTGCCTTCCATTTACCTGAGTTAGGATGGGATCAGGCTACCCTATGACTGAGCTTTCTCCAGTAGGTGATGGCTGGAATTCCTGAGAGTGGGTGGGGAAAGTGGAGTCTAATGGAATTGTTCTCCTGTCTTCTTCCCACTTCTAGCTTGGATGCTGGGATATTCCCGAGTCATCTGAAGCAGTAGGGAGGGCTGGGGGAAGGCAAGGGCTGGGAGAAGGCAAGAGCTGGAGGCAAATATAGCCCCCAGGTCAATGCTCACCTGATAGTGAGATTAAAGACTCAGAGCTGGAAAGAAGATTGTCTTTGCCAATGTAGAGGCTTAAAGTCTGCCTCCACACTAGCTCCCCTCTGTCCTTTCCTCTTCTCTGGTTCTAGAACTAAGAGATGAGAGAGCCAGTGGAGTCCATCAACAGAGCAGCCTTGAGGGAAGTAGGGGAGCAGAACAGGGAGCCTTTGGTGACCCATGTAAAGGAGGCAAATACTTAGTAGGGGGAATGACCAATGGAACCAACGGAGAGGTCAAGACCAAGGACTGAAAAACAGAGTGATCTGAGCTCTAAGAGAGAGTGATCTAGGGAGAGTGGAGGGGGCAGGAGCCAGATTGCAAGAGCTGAGGACAGATGGGCCATGAAGAAGAGCAGCACTAGGCATCAGCTGCCCAGGAGAAATGGGAAGAGACAGCTACAAGACGGGAGAGGGGAGGGTGGAAGGTAAATCTACAGGAGGACTTCTGAAGGATTAGCTATTTCACAAGTAAATATAAAAGACTGAGAAGGGGAGGAAGAGGGAAGACTGGGGCACACTGAGGCTTTGAATAGGAGCTACAGGCCCAGGGATGTGCTGAAGCAAAGGAGGAAAGAAAGGGGAAGACTGTTCCGAGCACCCTTCCTGAGCTCCTTTCCAGGAAGTGTGAGATTTCCTGTCTGGCCTGAAATGACCCAGAGAGGAGCAGTTCCTGGTTCCTTACCAAGAGGTCTCGGTGCCCTCTCTGGCCCTGAGGAAAAGCAGGGACATTGGGGGAAGAAGAATGTACTGAGAAGAGAGGCCCTTTCTCTATGGAACACCAGCCGCAGCTGAAACCTTGCCATCTTTTACCAGTCACATGAATCCACCTTTGTCCTGAGTTCCTTCGGAAAGGGAGAGGATATATTTTCAACCCCTTGGTATTGGGTGGGACAGGACAAGGTAAAGACACTAAGGAAAAGGGGGGCAGGGAGAGAGAGGGAAAAGGGAGAGACAAAGAAAGAGAAGAGAGTGAGCTCAGATTAGCTTCCTTCTACTGACAAGTGGAAAGGTGAGTTTCTGAGGGTTGGCACTAAAGGGACTGAGCTGGTTGGCCCAGGTTACCTTCAGTCTCTTGTAGGCAGCGGAGAGAAGCTGCAATGTGTGTGTTGGCCATGGAGAGGAATAGGCATGTGCCCATGTGCCAGCCTGTCAGCCACAAAGGCCCAGGAAGGGCTTCCCATTTCCATTGGCCTAGGGACATTTCCAAAGCCCCTGATCTCAAGAGAGGGAAGTGCAGGATTCATCACAGGCTCTCTCCTCTCTTGTTCAACCCCGAGAGACGGTAGAAAAAGTCCTCAATCATACTTATGTGTTTACGTGTAACACACACACACACACACATGCACACACAAACTGACTGGGATATTTTCCCCCAATGTTTTAGCCTGATAGCATCAAGAAAAGAAGTCCCCTTCATATCAGAGCAAACTTTGTGTGTTCTTTTTAAAAATCTCTGACATGGGTGAGATGAGAAGTCTTCAATGAAGCTGGGAATGAAGGTGCCGATGAGAATTACAAGGGAGTACAAGGTTCATTCTTGAAGGACCTGGATTCCAATCCCCTTCCTCCACTTAAGCCCAATCCCTTCCCCTCTCTGGGGCCCAGTCCCATCATATCTCCAATGAGGGGCCTGTCCAGATGGCCTTGAAGGCCATTCCAGTCTGAAGGTTGTGCTCCTATGAGCCTAACTCAAGTCAGTGGGGGAGCTGCCCAATCACATTAGTGCTGGAGAGGACCTGAGAGGCAAAAGGACCTGCCCAAGATCCCAGAAACTGGGCCTTGGGTTGACCAGGCTGGTGTTTTTCCCACCCTACTCCACTTTTCATCCCTAGAAGGCTAGTCAATCAACCAATTAACATTTATCAAGCACCTACTGTATGCCAGGCATGCTTCTAAATTTTGAGGATACAAAAGGCAAAAGATAGTCCTTCCCCTCAATGAGTTTACAATTTAACAATTGCAATCTCATCTTTCCCACTGCCTACAAACATGCCCATGTCTCCCCCAGCCTGAAAAACCCCTCATTTGCTCCATCTCCACTAACTAGTTATCATCCCTAGATATTCCCCAGGCTCTGTCCTGGGCCCTCTGCTCTTCTCTCCTAGACCACTTCACTGGGTGATCTCTTTGGCTCCCACAGATTTAACAAGCATCTCTGCTTGTGATTCTGAGACTTCTCCTTCCTGCCCCAACCTCTCTGCTCTCCTCTAGTCTTGCATCTCCAGCTACCTTTCAGCCATCTCCAACTGTAATTCCTTAGCCATCTTAAAATCAACATGGCCCAAACTGATGATAATCTTTTCCCCTAAACTCTGCCCACCCCCCACCTTCCTCATGACTTTAGAGGCCCCCCCACACCCCCTCCCTGACATCTTCTCATCCTCCAGGCTCACAACCGAGGTCTCATCCTGGACTCCTCACTCTCTCCCACTCCCCATATCCAATATGGCGACAAGGCCTGCCTCAAGCCTCTCCTCACTCCAATTAATCCTCCATTCAGCCAACAAAGTGATTTTCCAAAAGTCCTGGTGTGACCACAGCACCTCCCCCCAACATAAACCCCAATGGTCCCCCATTGCCACCAGAAGCCAATCTCAAATCCTCCATTGAGCATGTAAAGCCCTTCATGACCTGCTGCCTCCTATGCTTCCCATCTTCTCACACCTTACTCCTACCATGTGCCCCCAACCTCCTGGCTGTGTCCTTCTCCTGGCTCAAGCATTCTTTCTAGCCACCCCCAGGCCTGGAATGCTCTCCCTCCTCTGCTCCCACTACTGACCTCTGTGGCTTCCTTCATCAAGTCCCAACTCCAATCCCATTTTCCACAAGAAGTTCCCTCTTAATTCCAGTGCCCTCCCTCTTTTAATTATTTATCCTGTCCATAACTCACTTTGTATAGATTTGTTTGAATTTCATCTCCTCTATTAGATTATAAGCTCCCTTGAGGGCAGAGACTGTCTTTTGCCTCTTTATATCTCCAGGGCTTAGCCCAGTGCCTGGAACATAATAGGCACTAAATAAATGTTTATTGATTGATTGGACCAAGGCCATGAAGTCTGAGGTTCGGGACACAGAGCTCCCAATGGTCAGTCCACAAGCCTTTATTAATCACTTACTGTGTTCTTCAGCTTTGTGCTAAGCTGGGGAGTGGAGAGATACAAAGAAAAGGAAAAGCATGGTCCCTGACCTCAGGAGTTTTTAGTCTAATGGAGGAGACAGCTCATCAAGAACTAGGCACATATAAAATCCATATGATACGAAGGGGATGGAAGGAAGAAAGCTATAGAAGCTACAGCAGAGGGGACTCTTCCTCCAGATAGTGAGGCTTGGAGGAAGCCAGGAAAGCCAGGATGTTGAGCGGAAGAGGGAGAGGAAGAAAAGGAGAAGAAGGAGGAGTAGGAGGAGAGCTGGTGTAAGGAGCAGTGAGGAGAGAGAGTCTCTGATCAAAGACTGTGTGGTGGGTGGTGAGGTATAAGGAGACTGGAAAGGGAGAGGGATGCCAGGTTATGAAGGGCTTGGACCTCAAACGGAAGGTTTTATATTTTCTCCTGAAGACCATAGGGAGCCAGTGAAGTTTATGACATGGTCAGACCTTTGCTTTTGGTGGCTGATTGGAGGATGGACTGGAGGGAAGAGAGACCTCAGGCAGGCAGGCCCCACCCCAGCAGCTTTGGCAGTGATCCTGCTGTGAGGCGATGAGGGGCAGAGTCAGAGGAGGGAAGGGGGCATTTTTGAGAGCTTTTGTGGTTAGACATGATAAGACTTGGCAACAGATACTAAGGGGGAGAATGAGGAGAGGAAGATGCCTCTGAGGTTGAACACCAGGGTGCCTTGGAAGGATGGTGATTTCAACAGAAAGCAGGAAGTCTGGAAGAGGGAAGGCTGGAGAGGAAAGCCCATGAGTGCAGTCCTGCACCTGCTGAGGGGCCCTCTCTTGTCCTGACCTTCCTCACTACACCATCCCCACCCTATGGGACATGGGTTCCATCCCTGGGTCTCCTAGCTCTGACGGATGAGCTACCTTCTGGAGCTGGGGCCCAGGGGTCCCCAGGCCAGTTCCTCAACATCTTTCCACTGGTGCCTCCCCTTTCTCAGCCTAAATGCAGCTGCCTTCATCCTCAGCTGCCTCTCCCCATTAGAATATAATTGGCAATAAGATTTCTTTGAAGATAGAAAATTTGTAAGTCTTGACACCTTTTTCCAATATTTTCTAGTCATCCTATTTTGTTCTGGTGCAAAGAAAGGTCCTCCAGGGAAAAGAATTCTCACATTCAGCCTTTGGCCCAAAAAGGTCTTAAATCAACCTGCCCACAAATTGTCTTTAGCCTGCTCTAAGCCTGGTTGCCCAGGCTGCCACCCAGATAGTGTCTGGGATGATCCAAAAATGCAGGTGGGGAAACTGAGACCCACAAAGGGAAATGACTCACCCAAGGTGAGCCAGGTCGTCATTGACAGGGTTGAGATTCAAAGCCAGGTCATCTGACTCCTGAAAGGTTTGTCAGACCTGAGAGATTAGTTGGGTCCTCCAATTCCTGGAGAGTCCGTTGGACTTGGAAGGTTAGTAGGGTCCCTCTCCTAGAGGAGCTGTGTTTGAATACTGACCTGTACTATATGTGTGACCTTGGGCAAGTCTTTTCACCCCAGACTTGGTCTAATCTAACCTTCTCACTTGATAGATGAGGAAATTGAGTGGCCCCCCAGGCTTCAGCTTCCTCTTCTGTGACCCCCCTAATCTAGGCCAGGCCCTGCAAGAGGCACCTGATTCCATCTAACCTGTGTCTGGAAGAGCAACTTTCTAGTCAAGCCTTATATAAATAGGAGTGTCATTAGGATGGTCAAGGGGAGGGTGCAGGGCATCCCAACTTGGAGGGTTACATGAGCAAAGACATGGAGGCTGGAAAGTCCAAAGCTAAACCAGTTTGGTGGATCGAATTTCTGTGAGGAGCCTCTAGAAATTAGGGGAGAAGGGGAGTTTGGGAATGAAGATGGTATAGGCCAGCAACAGACCATTAAGAAGATTAGACCTTTTCTTCCTGCAGCCAGGGGCAGTGGCTGACAGTCCAAGAATTGGGGGGTGATGACATAGGGACAGGAGCTGGGTGATTTTATTGGAATTGTCAACACAGGTCTTTGCCTTCTTTGCAAATGGAATCCCTTCCCCCTCCCTCTTAATAGTATTTTATTTTTTCTAATTACATATAAAGATAGTTTTTAACATTCACTTTTAAAGATAGTTTTTAACATTCACTTTTATAAGATTTTCAGTTCCAAATTTTCTCCCCTCCCCCTCCTCAAGACATTGTGCAATCTGCTGTAGTCCATACACTTTGGTTGGTTGTTCTTCATTCTCAATGAGGATCAAAGTGACATCACTAGGCTTAAGTCCAGATTCAATGTGTCCCACTGTGGCAGATCAGGCCAATGGGAGCTCAGAATGCTCAACCACAGTTTGGGACATCTAGTCCGTGTGAACATTGGGGGTGGATGCTCCAAACTTGCACATCCTGCATTTCCTTTGAGCTGTCTCAATTCTGCTAAAGCAGTCTTTTTGGCAAGCAGGTGTTTTGCATTCGAACCACAGGGCCAGACCATTGGAGTTGTGCTCTCTGAAGCAGAGTTTGAACGCTTGGCAGTTTAGTTCAAGTAAAGACCTCAGTGCCTGGTACCTTATCCTGCCAGGAGATCTTCAGAATCTTCCTGAGACAATTGTCATGTACAAAAAATGAAACATATTTCCACATCAGTCATGTTGTGAAAGACGAATCAGAACAAAAGGGACAATCCAGGAGAAAGAAAAAGTTTTTAAAAAGTGAAAATATCATGCTCCGAGATTGCAACAGGAATTCTTTTTTTTATTTTAGATTTTTTATCTTTAGTTTACAGCACTCAGTTCCACAAGTTTTTTCGTTCCAAATTTCCTCCCCCTTCCTCTCCTCCCTCCTGAGACAGCATGGAATCTGATATATCTTCTCCGTATACTTTCGCATTAAACATATTTACACAATAGTTGAGTTGTAAAGAAGAACCATGATCAATAGAGTGAATCATGAGAAAGAAGAAAGAGAACCAAAAAAAAAAAAGATAGAGAAAAAAAAGAGAGACAGAGCAAATAGTTTCCTTCAATCCACATTCAGACTCTGTAGTTCTTTCTTTGGATGTAGATAGCGGTCTCCATCATGAGTCCTTTGGAGTTGTCCTTGAACCTTGTATCGCTTAGAAGAGCCAAGTCTATCAAGGTTAGTCATCACAGAATCAAAATACCTGTTGTTGTGTACAATGTTCTCCTGGCTCTGCTCCCCTCAGTCAGCATCAGATCATGTAGGTCTTTCCAGGTTATTATGAAGTCTGTCTGCTCCTCATTTCTTATAGCACAATAGTATTCCATTACATTCATACACCACAACTTGTTCAGCCACACTTCACTTGATGGGCCTCCCCTTGGTTTCCAATTCTTTGCTACCACAAAAAGAGCCACTAGAAATATTTTTGTACATACAGGTCCCTTTCCCTCTTGTGTGACCTCCTTAGGATACAGCCCTAGAAGTGGTATTGCTGGGTCAAAGGGTATGAACATTTTTATAGCCCTTTGGACATAGTTCCAAATTGCTCTCCAGAATGCCTGGATCTGTTCACAACTCCACCAACAATGTAACAGTGTTCCAATTTCCCCACATCCTCTCCAGCATTAATCATTTTCCTGTTCTGTCATGTTAGCCAGCCTGACAGGAGAGATGTGGCACCTAAGAGCTGCATTTCTCTAATTAACAGTGATTCAGAGCATTTTTTCATATGCCTATAGATATCTTTAATTTCTTCCTCTGAAAACTGCCTGTTCATATCCTTTGACCATTTCTCAATTGGGTAATGACTTGTATTCCTATAAATTTGGCTCAGTTCCCTGTATATTTTAAAGATGAGGCCTTTATCAGGGACATTGGTTGTAAAGATTTTCTCCCAATTTTCTGCTTCCCTCCTAATCTTTGTTGCATTGGCTTTGTTTATATAAAAACTTTTCAATTTAACATATTTTGCATTTTATAATACTCTCTGTCTCTTGTGCCATAAATTCTTCCCTTTCCCATAAATCTGATAGGTAAACTATTCCTTGCTTTCCCAAATTGCTTATAGTATCAGCCTTTATTCCTAAATCATGAACCCATTTTGACTTTATTTTGGTATACAGTGTAAGATATTGGTCTATGCCCACTTTCTGCCCTACCATTTTCCAATTTTCCCAGCAGTTTTTGTGAAATAGTGAATTCTTAGCCCAGAAGCTGGATTCTTTGGGT
>CM053623.1:228012972-228042159 GCA_028646595.1 Phalanger gymnotis
CCTGGGGGTGCTCTCTGGATGATCTCTTCCCTTCATTCACTTCCAGCCAGGAGGTCCTCCCTTCCTCCCCTTTCTCCTCCTAATCTTTCTCTCCCACAGCCCATGTGCAAGTCTCAGGGGCTCTATTGGTACTGACAAAGAGGGTATGTTGGGGGAAAAGTAATGATGTCTTCTATTTTTGCACCATCTTCACCTCCCAACATATTCTTCTCCCCCCTCTTCCCTTGAGAGCCAGCTCCGGCATCAAAGAATTAAAAGAAAAGCAGCTCAGTAACAGCATCGCACAAAGTGGATAACATGCACAATATTCCACACCTATTGTCCCCCCCCTTTTGCAAAAAAGGGAGAGAGGCGCCCTTCCTTGCCCCTTCTACTGAGACATCCTCTGTTGTTCTTTTTACACCCCTCGGTTTGGTTTGGCGTTTACATTTACTTCAATGCAATCACTGAGTGTCAGTTTTCTGGTTCTGCTTGTTTCACTTTGCATCAGTTCATAATAAGTCTTTCCATGCTTCTCTATTCCTCATACTCCTCATTTTGGGGAGCACCTTCCTTTGCCACCTCCCTCTACCACCTGCCTCTTTCTCCTAGATGGGCCTCTTGGCTGTCAAAGATGAAGAGGCTGGGCCTCCCCACTGGCCTTCCCTCTAGGCCTTGAAGTCCTGGGCACTGTCATTTGACCCATTTATGTAAACTCAAGGCCTCTGGGCCTTGTGCAGCAGAGGTGGTGTAACATAAATTTACAGCTGACACAGTCACCACAGTTGTGTAACTTTCTCCACCTTTGCTGAGCACATGTGTAGGAGCAAAAGTACAGCATGGCAGGAGTGAGCCAAGGCTCAGCAGGGCACAATGGGTGGAATGAGAGGGGGGCAAGACCTCACCAGAAGAGGCCAGTGTAGAGTTAATTGATTCATCAAGGGGTCAGTATGGGGAGAAGAGGAGAGAGTGGTTCAGTGAGAAAACCAAGAATGGAGGTCATGGTATAGATAAATGTACAGACCAATAAAGACATGGCAGTTTGGAAGGCAGGGCTCTAGCAGCTGGGGGAAAGGGGGTGGTCAGGAAAAGCTTCCTATTGGAATCTGTAGCCTAATCTAAAAGGGAACCAGGGATTCAGAAAGGCAAAGGTTAGAAGGAAGAATGTGCCAGGCTTGAGGGATGGTCAGTGCCAAGGTCCAGGGATGGGGATATGGGCAAGGAGGTGAGAGGAAGGCATTTAGCTGCCTTCCCTGAGTTCAGGTCACCAGATCCCATCTCAGGGGACTGAAGGAAGTTGTTCAGGAAGGGATCCATGAGCTTTAGGCAATGACCTTGGAAAGCTCCTGGGGATTGCTGGGAGCTGGATGATGTGGGATACTGCCAAGGACAGGCTATAGACTGACAGGGGTGGGCCTGATTTAAAAAAAAATGAAGGTGAATTTTTCTACTCCATGAGGAGAGTAGGAGAGGGCCAGTGGGTGAGGAGACACTCACAAAGGGAAGCCATACTCACAGAGATCCAGCAGAGAAGTCGATTGGGCCAGACTGACCACCTTCACTTGGCTACAAGTTTAGTAGATTTATCCTGTCCTGAGTCCTAGTCTGTCACAAGGTGGTCCAAGGATAGACTGTAATCTGCTTGCTCAGGGACAGAGGCTCATTGCCAAGAGATGAATTGGGGGCCAGCTCAGCCACCCTGGGGTTGAAGGTTCCTAAGGGAAAGAAGCCTCCATACTGACAAAATCATGGTCCATGGAAAGTAGAGTTGAAGCCCTAGATGGGCAGAGAGAGGTCTGCCATCAAGGTGCTAAATGACATTTTGTCAAGACTCCCAACTGATTCTTTCATAATATCTTTATGAATGAGATGCTCACTTATGGGACAGGCAGGTTGGTTTGGGATTGGTTGAATGACTTAAATAGAGTGACAAATAGGTATTCAACATAGCAAGAAACTAATTAGGTTAGTGGAGGGCATGGAATTCCACCTGAGCTATTTAAATCCCTAGAAGACAATGCTGTTAAAGTGCTGTCCTTGATAGGCCAACAAATTTGGAAAACTCAGCAGTGGCCACTGGATTGGAAAGCATCAGTTTCCATCCAAATCCTAAAGAAGGGCAATGCCAAAGAATATTCAAATTATCAAATCCTTGGGCTCATTTCACACACCAGTAAGGCTGTGCTTAAGATTCTGCAAGCTAGGCTTCAGCAGAATTCCCAGAAGATCAGGCTGGTTTTCAAAGAGGCAGAGGAGCTAGAGACCAAATTGCCAACATTCTCTGGATTATGGAGAAAGCAAGGGAGTTCCAGGAAAACATCTACTTCTGCTTCATTAAGCTACATTAAAGCCTTTGTGTGGATCACAACAAAATGTGGCAATTCCTTAAAAAGATGGGAGTACCATGAAATCTTACTTATCTGTTGAGAACCTGTGTTGGGGCCAAGAAGCAACAGTTAGTACAGAATTTGGAACAACTGATTGGTTTAAGATTGGAAAAGGAGTATGGCATGGCTGTATATTGTGACCTTAGTTGTTTAACTTGTATTCAGAGTACATCAAGCAAAATGCCAGGCTGGATGAATCAAAAGCTGGAATTAAGGTTGCTGGGAGAAATGTCAACAATCTCAGCTATGCAGATGATAACACTCTGATGGCAGAAAGCAGAGAGGAATTAGGAAGCCTCTCAAAGAGGGTGAAAGAGGAGGGTGTAAAAGCTGGATTGAAGCTTATTAAAAAAAAAACTAAGATCACAGCAACTGGCCCCATCACTTCCTGACAAATAGAGGTAGAAGAAATGGTAGTGTCAGATTTCATATTCTTGGGCTCAAAGATCACTACAGACTGCAGCCATGAAGTTAAAGGATACTTGATCCTTGGATGGAAAGCTATGGCAAATCTGGACGACAGACTGAAAAACAGAAACATCACTTCACCAACAAAGGTCCATATTGTCAAAGTTATGGTTTTCCACTTGCAATGTATGGCTGTGAGCGTTGGCCTATAAGGAAAGTTGAGTGATACAGAATTTCTGAATCATGGTGCTGGAGAAGATTTTTGAGAGTCCCTTGAACAGCAAGAAGGTCAAATCAACCAATGCCTAAAGAAATTAATTTAGACCATTCTTTGGAAGGATAAATAGTGAAACTGAAGCTTAAATACTTTGGCCACATAATAAGAAGACAGGACTCATTGGAAAAGACCCTTATAAGGGGAAAGACGGAAGGCAAAAGGAGAAGGGGACAGCAGAGGATGAGATGGATAAATGGTGTCATGGAAGCAATGAACATGAGCTTGGACAAATTTCAAGAGACAGCAGAGGACAGAAGGGCCTGATGAGTAATGGTGTAGGAAGTCACACAACTGAACAACCACAGCTGGTGCAGTGTCCCAAGTATCTGTCCTTGGCATTATTTCTCTCCCCTTCAGTTCGATTTGTATCAATTCAACGTTCACCTTTCATGAATTCAATTTGATAGCCATTTATTAAACCCCTACTGTGTGCAAAGCACTATTCAAGGTCATGGAAATTCAAAAACTAAAATGCAACAGTCACTGACCTCAAGAAGCTTTCATTCTATGGGGTAACAGCAGAGATGACAAGCTGTCCAATTCGTAGGAGCCACCAAGCCAGTAGAGAAAGAGAATACACTGGACCCAAAAGACCCAAAGTATATCTCTAGGCAAAGCCAGCACATTTTTATAGCCTCTTATTTCCAAAACACTTTCCTCAAAGCTGCCCTGTGTGGGAGTACAAGTCTTATCATCTCCATTTTGCAGATGAGGAAAAGGACCCCGGGAAATTAAGTAATCTGCCCATGGTCACAAAACTAGGAAGGGCCGGAGAAGTAGAATGGGAATCATGTCTCCCCACTTTAAGTCACAGCTCCAGACTCAGGATCGATCGATGATTGGGAGAAAAGCCTGAAGAAGATTTCAAAGGAAAAAGGCCTGTGGTCTTAATGGACTACAAATGAATTACAAATCAATGGTGTAGCGTGGCAGCCTAAAAAATGAATACTGTCCCCAGTGGCATTGATAAAGGGACACAGTGTCCAAAACCAGGAATGCGAGTATTCAGCAGTCCTCGGCTCTGGTCATCTGGAGCTTTGTGCTTAGGTCTAGACAGCACAGTGTGGGAAGAAGACAATTAGTAATGCAATTTTTAAAAATGCAATTATTGCCTTCTTGGGGAGGGGTGACGGGAGGGAGGGGGAAAAATGGAACTCAAAATCTTATAAAAGTGAATGTTGAAAACTATCCTTTACATGTAATTGGAAAAAAAATAAAATACTATTAGGTGGGAAAAAATGCAATCAGCATCCCCCCCCACAGCCCTGCCCCACCCCAGCCCACCACGGGCCTTGCCCTGATCTTCACACCCCGTCCACTGCCCACTCCCTCCCACCCTTGCCAGGTCCCACTTATAGCTTGATAACTGGGCTGGGAGGAGGTGTACTGGCCAAAGAAACCTGGGCTTTTCCGGCTAGAGCAGACTAAAGGGACTGAAGGACACACAGGGGATGTCTCCCGAGATTGGCCGAGCTGTTATCTGAACAGCTGGCAGTCTGGTGGCACACTGAATACTGCATGGAGCCCTGAGTTCAAATCCAGCCTCCCACACATACTGGTTGCGTGGCCCTAGGCAAGTTACTTTGCTTGTATCTGCCTCAGTTATCCCAGCTATAAAATAGGAATAGTAAAAGCTGTTACTTCCAGGGTTGTTGGAAAGTGCTTTGCCAACCTTGAAGTGCTATATAAATACAAGCTATTCCTGTTCAGAAGGATTCTGCTTGGTTCCAGAGAACAGAACTAGGAGCAATGCAGGGAGGAGAGGTGCAGATATTGGCCACTTGGCAAAGGCCAATATCTGTTCAATGCAAGGAAATACCTTCTCTAAGGGCCCTAGGATCTAACGCATAAGGATCTGTGATCCCAGGAGCTTGTGGAACGTAACGATTTCACAGCTGGGGTGGGCTGTCTTTTCAGAGGTAGGGAGCTCCCCATCCCCATAAGTGTTCACTGGGGGCCCACTTGTTGAGGCTGTAGTGAGAGGAGGATTCCAGCTTGAGTCAGAGTGGATTAGCTGCCCTAGGAGGTGAGGCTCTGGAAGGCTGCAGGGTGGTCTTCAATATCAGGCATTATTGGCTTATGTTCTCCTATTGGGTTAGACCTGAATGAACGGAGGGAGGTGGAGTTTGAACTTGTGACCATAGAGGAAGCTCCCCAGGAGAAAAGGCTCTCTCCCAATGCAGGTATCTGTTGCGTGGCTGCACCTTGTAGTCTAGAGAGGAGCCCAAGGCTCAAACAGCTGTGGCCAGAGTCATACAACCAGCTTACAGCAAAGGCAGAGCTTGAATAGGGCTCCTGACTGTAAAGACAGCCTTACCTCTACTGCACCCCATGGCCTCTCAGTAATAGGCTGACACTTTCTAGAAATGTTAGGTCAGTCATTTGTATATAACTTTCAGTTATATAGTAGATTAGATTGTAAACTCCCTGCGGGCAGGGACTGTCTTTGGATTCCTTTTGTATGCACTGTGCTTGGCTGGTGGCGGGTAATTAATTGACTGATATAGTGATAATTAAAGAGAAATAACAACTCATTATTTCACCTCCATTTACAAAGCATTTCCGTCACAACAACCTATAAAATTCAACAAGCAATTTTTAGAAATTGATTGATTTGTTTATTTTGGGTTTTTAATATTCACTTTTACAAGATTTTGAGTTCTAAATTTCACCCCTCCCTCCCTTCACTCCTCCCCAAGGTGGCATGAACTCTGATACAGGCTCTACATGTACAATCATATTAAACATATTTGCCAATAAGCAGTTATTAAGCACCTACTATGTTCCCAGCTATGTACTAGGGTTCAGAGACACAGAGAAGAAAAAAAAAAACAGGCTCTGCCTGCAGTGAGTTTACACTCTCCTTTCACTACCCTAGTACATAAGTAGACGGATATCAAGTGACTCTCCTCTCCCACACTACCACAAAGGTGTGGATGGTCATCCCTCCAGCCTGAGATGCACCATCTCCTTACCCACCACTCTCTTTAAAGATGCAGCCCCAGGACCACCTTCGGCAGGCAGTGGTCCTTGACTCCCTGAAGGCCTCCTGCCCCTCCCACTGCTGCTGGCCTCCTTTCCAAGCTGCTGGCCTACAACTTCAGGGATACTGGGGCTTATTCATGGCTATATAGTGAAGCACTGCCTAGGTTTATGTAGGTACCTGTGATCTCCCCCATTTCACTCTTTCATTCCTTATCTAGGTCCTTATCTAGGCTCCTCCCAGGGCCATCTGCAATCATCCTGATCCATATCTGGCCACGACCCAGATGACTTCAGAGGTGCAAGTGAGGCTAGTGACTCGGTGCAGCCCTGCCTCACTTAAATCTAATTTATTTGCAAGTCATGGCACCACCAAACTGATGTCATGGTCCTCTTTGAGAACGAAGGACAAATAGCACCCTGGGTAATCCCAGCTCCTAGCCCAAAGCCCATCACATAGTAGGCCCTTAATAAGTGTCTGCAGACTGATAGCTGCAGCCACTCGATGCCCGGAGCCCCCAGGCTCTGTGCCAGTGATTAGCTGTGGCACCTCAGTTTCCCCATCAGCAGCCTGGCTTCCTGACTCCAGGGCTGCTGGGTGGAGGGGAGTTGAGGAGATTAAAGCCATGCTGTTCCTCTGCTCATTCCAGAAGGAAGTGAGCTGAAAACAGGTCAACCTTTGCCGGCACTGAGGTACCACAATCTCCCTGAGAAAAGCCAAAGCCGGCCCCTTCTCTCCTCCACAGACCTTGCTCCTCCACCCACTTCCCAGCTGGTCCTTGATCTCCTCAATCCCTCAACTCCCGGATCCCCAACCAAGTAGTCTGACTGGCAGCTTCCATTTTGCATTCATTTTAGGCCCCCAGTGACTACAAATCCAAAGGGGTGGAGGGAAGAAAAGAGGGGGAAGACAGGGGAAGGAAGGGAGGAGGGGAAAGGAGGGAGAAGAAGAGGAAAGGCAGAGAAGGAAGGGAAAAGGATGGGAGGAAGGAGGGGGAAGAAGAGGGAAGGTGAGGGAAGGAGAGGGAAGGCAGGGGAAGGCAGGGGAAGACAGGGGAAGAAGAATTAGTTAGCGGCTCCTTCCCCAAGGAATGCCGCACATTGATCGCCCTTTAGCACCCTGTACTGATGCAGCCTCATGTCCTCTTGGATGAGAGCAGAACTAGGCGCTGAAGAAGCAGTGGGCCAAGGCTCTGGGGGGCTGCTCTCCTCCTCCTATTGGTTGGAAGGAAACGTTTCCCTCCCTCTCCTCTGGCTGGGGTCCAGCCCGCTGGCAGCCCAGAGGCTGCGCGATCCCCTCCGCTCTCCCCTACCTTGAGTTCTAAGCAGCTGGGGCTGGGAACAGGCTGCTCCCAGGGCTGAAGGCCACGAGGCCCCAGGGCAGGCAGGGGCGGGCTCCGCGATCGGCGTCCACCCGCTCATCACCCCTGCCTGCGATAGCTGGCACTTGCTTGGCTGCAATGCCCTTCAGTGTTCTTGGCTGTCTCCTCTGCTGCCCTTCACCCCCCTTTCCCATTCCCGTTTGTAGCCTGGGCCTTCTGGGCACCCTGTCAGCCTCGTCCCACCCCTCTCCCACTCGCGTCTCCTTTCCCACACTTCCCGGGCCCTCCCCCTCCTTGTACCCAGCCACAGATGTCAGTCGAGTACTCGGCAAGCCATCGACTGGTCAGTGACCCCGGCTTAAGCCTCATGGAGCTCACTTCCCGGGTGAGGAAAACGAGGCCCAGAGAGAGAGACAGGGGCGGCTCAAGAACTCTGAGTTGGTGCTTGACTCCCAGCGCGGCCACTTAATACTAGCAGTGCGTGACCTTGGGCACGAAACTTTTCTCTGGGCCTCAGTTTCCTCACTTGTAAAATGGAGTCCCTAAGCAGGCTTGCACAAACACCCACACCGGGCTGTTGGGGAGGAAAGTCCTCCGTTACCAACGACTTTGTAAATGTGAGCGGTTCTTATGACTAACAGCTCCAGCTCAAGGTCACTCGGCTAGAGCGCAGCCGAGAAAGCCTCAGGTCCCCGGGCTCGGAAATCCTGGGGCTCCCCCTTCCCCGAAGCCTATTCGCGGGCCGGTTCGGACCTCCTGGTCCCTCGTTTTAGAGAGCGCCAGGTTCAGACTGCGCTGGGGCTTTTGAGAGGACGGGGACCCTCCACCCGGTGGTGCCAATCTACTGCCCTAAACCTGCGGGACTCCCACCGCGATGCCATGTGGGAGGGAGGGGCTCAGCTCAGCTCCAGTGAAGGGGAGGGGCGACGGGGACGGGGAAGCGGGTCCCCTCCCTTCCACTGATCCAGCATTGTCCTTCCGCTGGTCGGAAGCGCTCAAGCCAGCTTCAGGTACAAAGCACAAAACTGAAGCAGGGCCAAGGGAAGCTGGGGGGGCAGCACGGAGCTCGCGTCCCCTCCTCCCAAGGGCACCCCCCAGAGTCCGGCTCAGGGAGACCTTCCCTCTGGGCCAGGGTCCGCGTGATCCTCCCTTGGGCTCCACAGTCTCGGTCCCACCCCACCTCTTCTCAGCCCCGCCAAATGCCAGCCCCTGCACCACAGCCAATCCTAAGGCCAGATTCAGGGAGGTGTGTCTCCTCTTCCCTCCCCTCTTCCTCCAGCCCAGAGGAGGCCAGCCTGAGGAAAAAAAAAAAAAAGAGGGCGACTGGGAGGGGAGGGATGGGAGACTATGAGAAAGGGGCAGAAGGATGGGGGGGGGCGAGGAAAGACAGCAGAGAAAGGAGGTATGAATGGAAAGGAGTGAGGAGAGAGAAAGATGGGGAGAGAAGAAAGGTAAGAGAAGGGCGGGAGCCTGGGCTGAAGGAGCGGGGAGAGAGGAACAGCCGGTTGAAGTCTGGGTGGAAAGGAAAAGAGTAAGGGTGGGCTTAGTGGACGAACTAGGGACCTTAGCGGGGTTTATCGGCGGCAGAGGGAGCTCGCAGGGAGGAACCTCCTTTCCCAAATGCAGAGGAGTCCCTGCTCTGTACCCCGGCTGTCTTAGAGAAGTGACCTGCCACCGGTTCCACAGCCCCAGGTCTATGTAGGCGAGCGAAGCACCGGAGACGCCCAGCATTTCCGGTCTCTGAACGGAGCCCACATTCCCGGCGCCGGCTGCTGGAAGGATGGAAGTTCCCCCTCCCCCCAGGCCCTTCCGGTCACCCCTCACGTCCTATCAGCCCTCTCCCCCAAACACGTCCGACCACCCCTCTGGGCCTCAGTTTCCTCGCCTGTAACCTGAAGGTTTGGACTAATATCAGCTGCTAAGGCCTCTTTCAGCTCCAGATCAATGACTCCATCCTCGGACTGTCTTTTCCGTGGGGCAGGACGGAGGGGTCCCTACGTCAGGAACAATCAACCCCCTTTGACAGATGAAGAAACTGAGGCAGAGCAGGAAAATTACTTCCCCAGGGTCACCCTGGTAGGACGCCATTGAGACAGGACTCGCGGGGCGGAGTCTGATGGTTCCCCCCCCTCCACACACAAACACACCCCTGCCAATTCCAGACATCCCCTCACCCTTCCCGGCAACAGGTGTCTGCGGGAGAAGTGGAGGGTGGGAGTGGGGGGCGGGGCTCCGGGCGCATGCTCCGCCGCGGGGAGAGGCCCGAGGCTATCTAGGCCTCCCCGCGCGCGGCCCCTAGTGCCGGTGCCCTGCTGTCAGCGCGCCCCGCCCACCGCCTCCGGCCCCGCCCCCCTGCCCGGGCCCTAGCTGGAGTCCGAGCCCGAGCCCCAGCCCCAGCCCGGGCCCCGAGCACGCAGTGGTGGCTGCGGCGGCACGCGGGACGCGGGACGCTGCACGCGGCACGCGGGGGCACTGGACGCCTGGCGCGGGAGCGGGCACCGATGGGCACGTCCTCCCTCCGGGGCTCGGCTCGGCTCCTCTCGGAGGGCTTCCGCCGGGTAAGAGCGCGCGCGGGCACTGGGGCCACACGCTGGGCCAGTGCCCGGGGGACATGGGCACACGCCGGGCCAGTGCCCGGGGAACGAGGGCAGCGTGAAGGCCGCCTCTCAGCCCCCAGCCCCGGGTGGCCGGGCCTGCCTCTTCGGGCGCCGCGGATCCCGGGGGCGAGGAGGCCTCTGGGGCCCGGGCTTGAGACTTGGCCCCGAACTTGGCACTTGTGATCCTTACCGGGAAGTCTCCGGGCCTGGGGAGAGCCGGGGGACTGGCCGTCCGAGGCAGGCAGCCCCGGGACCCCCCTTAGGTGAGCCGTTTCCGGCTGGGGCAGGGGGTCCCCGCCCAGCTCCGAGGGCTTTGGGGTGCCTCTGCTCTGGACCCATCAGACCGGCGCAGAGCGGGCCGCAGTACCCCTAGGCCACCTCCAGGAGGCAAGGTGAACCTGAGGAAAAGCCCGGAAAGGGCCATTGGGTCCAGGATAGAGTGAGCCCCCCGACCGCCCGTGGGGCTGTAGCTACAGCTTGTTGGAAACCAATGGATGGCCCAGCTCCTTCTCCGGGATAGTCGAGAAGGCTCTAGAGTGAGGGGAGCGCCTGGCGGGAAGGGGCGCTTCGCTTCGGGCTTGGCACGCTCTCCGCTGAGCTAAGGCAAGGGCCCATTAGGGGTTCGAGGGACCGCGGGACAAGAAAGGAAGGTCTATCGCCCCCGGCCCGCATTGACTTGCCGCTGCTCCTCCGCCCATCTCTCCCTCTGCTCCTTAAGAGATCCGAGGCCCGGGATGGTGAGCGGAGCTGGCTTGGCTCTCGACTCTGCCTTACTAGTGCTGCTGTTGGGGGGGTGGGGGGGAGCGCACGGCTGGATGCCAGCTTCCGGCGGGAGTGGGGGCTTCTCCCACTTTTCCCCCAGCTCCATTGTCTTGGAGACTTTTCTGTCGCCAAGTTTGCCTCATTCAACAGGTCCTGGCCAGGAGTGTTTCTGAGGCCCCCTCCTCCCTGCATCTCCCCGTCCTGACGATCCCCGGGGGGAGGCTACCAGCTACGCTACTGCGGAGTCCGCAGAGCTGACCTCCAGGCCCATCCCAGACCGGCACCTCCCCCGCCCCTGTCTTATACTGGAGCTTCCGTTGCTTTTTAACTGGGCCTTCTTTCTCCAGCGTGGTGAGAGGGACAGAGGGAGGAGGCGGGATCCGGGGTCTCCCGGTCCCTCTGAGTGACAGTAGATATACCAAGTGTGAGCTGAGCCGAAAGAGACTCACCGAACAGAGCTGAACTTGGCTTTGCCATCTTGGAGCAGAGTGCCGAGTCTAGGGAGATAGCTGTCTTGTGGCCAGGCCAGCTGGAAAACCATTGGTGAAGTAGATGGAGGCTGGCTGCCTCCCTGGGGAGCCCCCTGCGCACCACGGACCGCGCACTAAGCCCGACCAGGAGTAGGGTGACCGTCCTCTCCCACGGTGCTGCTGAGTTGAGGGGACGGGTGCCAGAGAACATCTCGTAATCCCATCCTTTCGTTACCTCCGAGGGAGCCCGCAGTGGCAGAAGCAGCCCAGAGCCCAGACGGTGCCCTGCCAGGTAAAGAGAAAGGCTGCTTGCCCAGCGCCACCAGAGCCCGGGCTTTGCCCGGATTGCGGTGATCCCGGTGGCAGTGGGAGCTGACCTGGGGGCTTTGGGGAGCTTTGCTTTATTTTGTTCCATGCTCCAGGCCTTTGGGGTAGCGTTGTACTCTGGGAGGCATTATTCTGTGATACAGTGTCGAATATTTCTGATGCTTAGAACTTCTTTGTGAAACAAAGTTCTGGGTTTGTCTTCCCTGTAAGACGCTGCTTTCAAGGCCTTTGGCAGTACCTGGCCTGGCAGCCAGAGAGAAGAGCAGGCCTTCAGAAAAAGACGAGTGAGGACTAGCATTTATTCAAGGCTTCTCTAGTGCCAGGCTCTAGACTAAGTGCTGGGGCTACAGAGAAAGGCAGAAACACCCTTTCTAGCGCCGGGCATCAGCGAGTTACTGGATATATACACAAGACATACACTGGGTAAATAGAAGGCACCCCCTCCCCCCTCCTCCCTTTCCCAGGAAAGGCACCAACCAGTAAAGAAGGGAGGGAAGGAAACAATTCCAGACAGCTTTGGGTCCCTGCAGATTTTGTTCCTAAAGTGAATTGGAGAGAGAAAAGAGGTTCCCCCCCCCACCGTGGCCCCCAAATGTAGAACAGCAGTTAAGGAAAGGTATCTCTTCAGACTGTGAGAAAGAGCTTTATGAGTCTTGAGGTGCAAAGTATGGGCAAAAGTTTCCTATTGGAAAAGTCGTTGTGTTGCTGAGGGCAGTATAAAAATGGCCCAAGGTTAAATTCTCCCAATTTTACAATCCTCCCCGCCAAAAAAAACAGACAAAACAAAACAGGGCCCTGGGTGTTCTACTCTTAAACCTTTTCTTGGGTGATAAAACATCCTGATCAGAGAGGATTGGGCTAGGGATTTTGGCTCACCCCTTGATGTATTCCTGGTATTTAAAAGGGAGAGAAAGCCCAGACTGCTGGATTGAGTGCCCTGGGACTAGCCCTGGAAGCCTTCTTTTCCTAGGCACCACCTGCAGCTGAGGGAGATAGAGGTTGCCAGGAAGGCAGAGACAACCCCGCCCCCCAGCCCCTGCCATGGAACCTCAGGGCCTACCTGTGAGGCCAGTGGCCAGGGCCCAAAGGGCTTGGGTTTGTGGGGCTGCCTCCTGTAATGTCCTGTCAGTGATGGTAGAGTAGAAAGAGCTCTGGTCTTGGTGCTGTGGTGCTCAGTTAGCTGTGTGACCCTGGGCTGGTCATTTCCCCTCTGTGAAATGAAGATTCGGTTTGCACTACCAAGGCCTTTGGGAAGAAAGCCCTTTGGGAATCTTTGAGCTCATTAGAGATGTTAGTCCTTCTAGTTAATGTTTCCATCAAATCATAAATGTCACAGCACCTGAGATTGTAGAAATGGAAGTGCTAATGAGAGCCTTGTCTAATAATCTTTATTTGTGGTGACAGCCTATGTTGATTATTTAGTCAGCAAACTGCAATCAGTTACCTGTTTAATGCACACATATTCCAAAGCTTTAATTTATAACTCCAGAATAAGCTTACCTGCCAGGAGGGTGCTACCTTCCCCACCTACTGGGGTTCCCTGGACTCCTCATCCTGTCTTACTTCAGGTCCTTTGGTATCGAATTGATATTCTGAAGAGGATCTTAAAAATTTTTTTTTCTAGGAAATAAACAGACTATTGCTTGTTGATTGCCCCTGCTGAGGGTCTGTAGAGAAAGCCAGCTCCCCTGACCTAAATCTCTTTTCATCCATAGTTCTTATGGTTTTGACTCTGTTCCTTTGAAATGTCTCCTGATTTCTTGGGGATAAGGCATTTTTCTTTTTTATCTTGACCAAAAATTATCTGGATCACAAAACAGCACAGAATCCAGCAAATTGATCAGTGGCAGGCCTGGCACCTGGGTTGGGCATTTTGCTAGGTGTTGGGGTGGGGAGGATTCACAAAGGATTGTGTAAGCAGCCTTTCCATTTGGGCTTACTCCTATTCTTCAGTGCTTCCCCCTCCTTTCCTCTATGCCGTGCCCCCCTAGTCAAGTCCATCTCAGGAAGGAACATCCTATACAATGATGTACACACACCTCATACATGGAGACATCATCATACTCTCTGGGTTTGTATGGCCATAATCGTTACACCTGGGGCAGGAGTCGCTGCAAAGGATTTCTGCTTCAGGTTTCTCGTGACTTCAGCAGGCAGGGCTGGGCTGGGCTGGACACAGACCAGCCACCAGAGCAATAGATGCTCCAAGGTCCCAGGTCAGAATTCAAATCCAAGCTCTGTCACTTCCACTTCAATCCCCTCTCCACAGGACAGGCTGGCTTTAAGTCTTTGATTCGGAAGCTGACCCGGTGGCTGGACACTGCCTGGACCCTCTCTGCCCTGCTTAGAGTCATTTTGGGGAATAGCAGACACCCACCCCTGAAGGTGGCCGTGCAGGTTCCTGGAACTGAACACAATGCCTAACTGCTGTTAATGTGCAAAGCTTTGGGAGCCTGCACACAGAATATAAATCAGAAGGGTGAAGATCCCTCTTCTGACCTCTTGCCTCCACTTTGAATTTAGAGGTCACGGGTAATCCTTGGGACAAGTGTCACACTGAACAAGCAGTCTTGGCAAAGCAAACCCAGCCTGACCTCCAGTCTGAGACTTCAAGGACAAAAGGGCTCTGTGGAAAGGTTAGGAAAATAGAACAGAATGCTTGTTTGTCTTTGAATTCTTGATGCGAGGTGAAGTACCAGTTCTATTGCCACAATTTGTAACCGAAGCAGCCTGGAGTTATGAGATAATCACGTTTCAGTGACAAGTTGCCAAGATACAGTAGAAGGGAACTGGTTATTTAAAGAGAGCAGCCTGTGAGTGCATGCCTTTCTGAACCATGTGAGTGAGGGTCATCGGGCTGGCCAATGACCATGGGGCACAAGGAAGCTTTCCCTAAAGGGTAGCGGGTATGGCATGGAGGCCAGTGACAGCAAGGACATTCCCTCTCCTCATCTGCTTCAGTGAGGACACGCTTCTGGTGACACGGGGCCAAAGGGTGTGAAAGACTTCATGGTTTTGTCTTTAAAACCTCTTTGCAGTCAACTTTCTATTAAGCTGCTAAAACATTACCTGTTTACATATATAATAACGCTAATATAGAAGAATTGAATATCCAAGAATACAAGCTGTTGCCCCTCGCTGCCTGCCAGCCCACCAGGAGCTTGGCTGCTCAATTCTGGGTTTAGAATCATGCTTGGCTTATATTGGCTGCTGGCTCCCTTACCTCACTGTCCAGTTATCTCCCCTCTTACTTCTGTTTCCCTGCCTGCAGTGCCTGTCATTCCCTGTCCTGAGAGAGCGGGGGCAGTAGTGAAATTGTGTATGTCTTTGTTGGGAAAAGGCAGACTTTGAGATTAACCAAGATTCTGTGAGAGAGACCCTGGGGCAGGGCCGGGGTTGGCTCTGCTGTCCCCTGGGGACATTAGGAAGACAAAAGCTTCCTGTCCAGGCCTCAGTTTCCTCATTTTTTCAATAAAGCCCTCCAGCTGGGTGCGGAGGACTCCTCTCAGTGAGGGAGATTCCTGCCTCTCTGGGCCTGAGATAGTTTCAGGAGTTCTTGGGTGAAGAGACTTGAATTTCAGCTGGGCTGTGCCTTCCCCACTGGGGATGGCTGCTTTCCACTGGCCTGGCTTCCAAGAACTCAGACCTGCCTCAAAGCTGGGGGCCCTGCATATTCTGAGCCTCCCTCAAGCCAGGCGGCCTGATTTTGATCTGTGCTCTTTTGTACTCTTGCTACAAGATGTCTACCAACATGGTAGATGCCTTCCTTGCTGTCTGCTGCCGTGCCGAGGGTTACAGTAGAGCTCTCTGGCTGGCCACCTGCTGCCCCTGAGTGCAGGTGGGCATCTCTCTGAGGGCACCCACTATCCCAGGTGCTCTTTTGTGCTATGTTTAGTCCCTTCCCATGGTCCTCTAGGGGACCCTCCTGCAATGCCTTTGCTCCAGTCACAGTCTGGCATACTGTGTTGCAAAGGAAAGTGCCTATGGGGACATTGGTTTTGAAGCTGTTTTCTTCCAGTTTCTCTTTGTTAAGTCTGAGATAAAGCTCCTTGCTAGTATATAGGGCAATGGAGAAGGTTCTGGCCACAGCCTTGGAGGCAGCTTTTGTATGATGGGATTTGGACTAGAATGGCCTCATTGTCTCTGACCAGAAAAGAGAGCAGCCAGGGCACTTGGCTTAATGTCTCCCAGGGGCAGAAAGCTGTGCTCCTCTTGTGCGGACCCGGCTGTAAGAAACCCGAAGTGTGAAAAATGGGGAAAAAAGTATTGGATTTCAAGAGGGCTCATTTCTCAGACTAATTGTAATCTCCAGAAAGAGAAATGAATATTACTGTTTCTCGGGTTGAGAAGAGAGATGAAGGATGTTAGTGGACACAGCACTGGACTTGGAGTTAGGAAGCCCTGGGTTCAAGTTCTTCCTTCAAGCCTTCAGAGCTGGGTGATCCTGAGCAAGTCTCATGACTTCTCTGGGTCTCAGTTTCTTCGACTATTAAATGGATTCGATAATCCCTGAGATCCCTCCATCTCTGGGTCTGAGAACCTGGTTTGGTCCCATAGTCCCCATTTCTAAAGGGTTAAAAAGCCCTCCCCTGCTCAGGAGGCAGAGTAAAGGAGAATCATTCAATTTAGTGATGGTGGCAGTGGAATACTTGACTGTGAAGATCAGAGCAACTGGGACAGTGACAGACAGAAGAAAACAGCTGGAGCGAGGCCGAGTAATTTGTGTAACTGAGGACTTCATGTGTCTGTGTGCAGCACAGTGATCCTCAGGGGCTGGGGGGAAGAAAGAGTGCACCCTCAGGGGTTACCTTCTGTACATCCAATAGTATGTTTGTTATTCAACCACCAAGCATTGATTAGGCACCTACTGTGTGCTGCTGCCACTACTGAGAATGCTGCTGCTGCTGCTGTTGCTGCTACTGGTGCTGCTGCTTACTACCGCTACTTACCTACTACAACTATTGCAAGTAAGTGAAGAGTCAGGATGCCAACCCACATCCTCTCAGTCCAAACCCAGTGGAATCTCCATGGCACCGCACCACTTCCCTCCCTCAGTGGCAGTTTCTAGGAGGAGGCTGGATGGCTGAAATCCTGGGGGTTCAGAACATAGAGCCGGAAGGGACTTCCAAGGCCATCTCGTTTATCACCCAAATTTGACAGATAAAGAAACAGGTCTAGGACAGTGAAGCCTCTTGCTTATAGTGAGTACTGGAAAAGTGGAGTTAAGGAGAAAGGATTTGTGCCTTTCTCCACTTCTTGGTCAAAGACACTATATTTAGCAAGACAAAGTAAGAGAGATAAGGCTTTGCCTTCCTCTGCCAGGTTAGGTATTTATTTTTAATCACAAATACAAAAGCATAGAATTTTCTTGAGTCTCTTTACTCAGACTACTCATGCAAAGTTGGATTTCTGTCTCTCGGTCACAAGTCTAAACAAAGGGTGAATATTTAACCACTTTCAAGGACAGCCAATGATCTTTGACCACTAATGGAGCGTGAAATTGGGACACAAGCAAGAATTCTAAATCAAAATTTTCATGTAAGCAGTGTGGCAATAGTGAATCTCAGGTCTAAAGCTTTATCACAGGGATTTGGATTCTTAAGAAAACAAAAGTTGGAGCTCCAACTTGGGACAGGATTCACCATTTGAACTGGTATGTTGAAATATGGGGCAAGGGAGGGAGCCTCAGGCTAGGCATGGTTCTAGTCCCTGATTCCAGCTTGCTACATAATCTTGAGTGAGTCTCTTCCCCTTTCTGAGCCTCAGTTTCCTCATCTGTAAAATGAAGCTGCCTTTCAGCTCTAAAGATTCTGAATCTCCAAAGATATCTGGTTTCATCTGAGGGAAACCAGTTGGCCAGCATCGTCAATAGAAGGCACGTTTTCTTCTCTATTCTTTGACCCAGACTAACTTCTAGAAATTTCCTTTCATGAGTTAATGATCTGGGTCAGTGGAGGAAATAAGACTCTTTCCAGATGTTATGATTCCTTCCCCGCCCCTTGAGTTCTGCATCCGAGTGTTCTGTAGGCATAGAACAGTCTAGCTAAACTTCTTCTCACCCACTTAGCCAAGAGGAGAGGAAATTCTTCTTCACCTAGTGGCATAAGCAAGAGGGCCTGTCAGGGGAGCTCCCCATTAGTCTCTGCTTTGTTATTCTAGGACTAGAAGGAAAAGCTTACTCCACCCCCCTCCAAAGCCCCTCTTCAGCTTCTTTTCAGGAGACCCTCTGGGTAGCAAAACAGGATGAGCTGCTCTGGCTCATAGGGTCATCCATGGGCAGCCCACAGGACTGCCTATGTGGCAGATGACTCGAGTCGAGGCAATCCTTTTACCAAAACCCCTTTTCTAGGGTAACAGCGAGTGGGCATGTGAAAGGTTTTTGGTGGGGCTGGGGGGCACTGCCTAGCCGTTTGTTAACTGCAGACTCCAGAAGATGGACTTAGCCTCAGTCCACAATCTAGGATCAGTCAACAGAAGCTTTTTGATTGGTTCTTCTTTTCTGGGACTAGATGTGGGAATCCAATGATTTTAGTCACCTTGATGACAAGTGTGACAAAGTGTCAAAGGTTGTGAGTCCTCTTGGTCACAAGCTACTCCTGGGGAGACTGGTGGTCTTGCTGGGTGCTTAGTTTCTGTCTTCGAAAGCGGGAGTCTGGGATGGAGGCTGAGGAGGATGGTCTTCTCCAGCTCAAATGTTCAACAGCATAGCATGGAGCCAAATCCCAATTAGTGATTAAAGATTAATGCCTGAAGCTGAAGGGAGGAAAGGATTGGAACTCTAATGGTGAGGAAACACATGGAGTCAGACCACCTGTGCAGACAGCAAGTCTTCTGAGGACAGAGATGCTTCATTTGCATGCTTGTAGCCTCAGCACTTCTCACTATACTTTGTGTGCCATAAATGGTGGTGGTTGTGGGATCTTGGGCAAAATCCCTTAACCTCTCTGGGTCTCAGTTTCCTTATCTGTAAAAGGAGCTTGAGGGACTAGCTCACCAAGGTTTCTTACAATCAAATCAACCAAAAAGCATTTATTATTCTCCCACCAACCTCCCCACCCCCTATTAGGAAAAAAAAAAGAAACCTTTTGTAACAAATAGACATAGTCAAGCAAAACAGATTCCCACAATGGCCACATATGTCTCATTGTGTAGCCTAGCTTCATCTGAATCTCTCTCAGGAGGGTGGCATGCCTCATGAGAGCACTTCTGACACTGTGGTTGATCAGGGCACTGACCAGAGTTCCTTCAAAGGAAGTTGTCTTTGCAGAATTGTGGTGGTTATTGGATAAATTGTCCTCCTGGTTCTACTCACTTCATTCTGCATCAGTTCATACAAATCTTCCCAGGCTTCTCTAAAACCATCTCTTTCTTTACTCTTTATGGTACAATTTTATTTCATTATATTCAAATACCATAATTTATCCAGCCATATCCCAAATGGTGGACCTCTCATTAGCTCCTAGTTTTTTGCCTCTAAAAAAGCTGCTATAAAAATATCTGGCCCATACTGGGGCCAGAGTATTTAGAGAATCCCTTATTTTGAGGAGCCAATTTTAGAAGTTTGTCTTCTAGTTAACGAAGAAGTCGGTTTAGTTATAAAATCATCATAAGCGTAGACCCTTGAGAAATGGTGCCCATGAAGCTGGGCATTCAGTAGGATGGTATTTTCTTAGAATCAATGCTTTAAGACACGGGCTGGAGGCCACAAGGGAGGTCAAGGCTCTCAGGACAACTGAGCTTGAGGCTTTTGGCTGACAGCAAGGAAGGACTGGGAAGTAAGAAAGAAGAGAAAGCAAGCTTCCCTCGGACGCTCAGGAGAATCATGGATCTTCAGCTCAGAAGTCCTATGGGCAGGTGGGGAAACTGAGGCCCAGTGAGTTGAAATGGCTTGTTAAAAGTTATATGTATAGTGAGTCTCTGGGGCAGAATTTGAATCCAGATCCTCTAACTTCAAATAGAATGCTTTAAAAAAAATAATACCTTAAATTCTGTGCAAAGTGGGGCCTGATTAGATTTCCTCTAAAATTATCTACATGCAAACACAATGATGTTTGGAATCCTTTGGGGCTTTGCAGTGGTGAGGGTCCATTGGACAGTCTAGTTCTGCCCTCTTAACATTTTATCGCTGATTCACTCTCCAAAGTGATTCGAGTTTCTGTAGTGTAGATACAGGAATTGCATGTCGGATTTTCTTTGACATCAATATTTTTTGGAAAGCTCCTTCAAGATGGCAGTGACAGAGAGGGAGTGGGGGTGAGGGTGGGGGTGGGAAGGATCTTAAGCCCTTGGAGACAGATCTTTATTCAGACTTCAAAAGACCAAGGTCATATTCAGGAATGTGCCAAGCTGACAGCTTCTCCCAGGAGCACGAAAGCCCTTCCAGGAGCCTGGCTTCAGGGCCTTGCCTGGAGTGGTTTCTGGTGGAAGTGTGTATCTATCTTTGATAGGGAGGGGGGATGTGGGAAAATAGGGACACTAATGTTTCTCTTCTATAGGATCAAAATTCCCAATGCCTTTGGCTGCCAGTGTTGCCCTCCAGCTGTGCCCTAGCTTGCCAATCAGTGTCTTTGATGGCCAAGGTGAGGCCAGACCAGGGCTGAATGCAGGGGGGACCAGCCAGTACCACCCTGGACAGATAATTCAATCCTTAGACATCTGCCATCTTGTCAGATGGTCCCTGCCTCTGTCAAGGCATTGCTGGTCATTCAGACCTTGGTACCCGATGGCTCCCCTGGGCCCAGCCTGGAGACCATGGCACTCCGGGTGGCCCTTCAGGTTACCTTCTTACTCCAAACTCATAGTCACTCGAGTGATGGTTTGATGGCCATACTTGGAGTCATTCTGAAGAGATAAGTTTTTGTTCAGCATACGATTCCCCATCTTGTTCTCAATAATATAATGGCGGACCTGCCCAAGGCGCCCTGGGAAATACTGGTGTGCTGGGCCATCTCTCAGTCTGGCAGCAGCATGTCTGTCAAAACTGAGACTGAGGGGAGGTTCATTTGCAGAACACAGACATGAGTTATGCTCCACATAGCCATGCAGGGTCCCAGCGGCCACTGCTTCCTTTGAAGAATGCTTTGGAAACTTCGAAGGTCTCTACCTCTCTCTGCCCCCTTCTCTCTCTTCCTCTTTCCCTCTTTCTCCCCCCTTCTCTCTCTCTTCTCTCCCTCTGTCTGCCCCTTTCTCTTTCTCTTTCTCTCTTTGTCTCTCTGCCCCCCATCTCTCTCCCTCTCTCTCTTCCTCTCTCCTTGCCTCCTCTCCCTCTCCCTCTCTCTCTCTCTCTGCCCTTTTCTCTTCTTCTCTTCCTCTCTTCTTCTGTCTCTCCTCTCTCTCTCTCTCTGTCTCTCTCTCTCCCCCTTCTCTCTCTCTCTCATTGTCTCTCTCTTCCTCTCACTGCCCCCTTTTCTCTCTCTTTCTCTCTTCCCCCTTCTCTTTCATTTTCTCTTTCCTTGTCTCCTTTCCCCTCTCTTCTTTCTCACTTTCTGTCTCTTTTTCTCCAGTCTATTTGAGTAGTGCTGGTTTAGTGCCTGCAGAGCTCACTGGCTAGATCTGTCAGCACCTGCCCTGTTGGCCCCCATTTGCCCACTTTTTGCTGGCTCTCCAAGGTACTAGACTAAGCCCTGGCAATGTTCTTCCAGTGTTCTGGGAGCACTTTGGCCAGAGTTCTAGGTAATGCAAAGGAAAAACAACCACAGAGTCACTTAAACCATAGACCACTTAATGCTGTCAGGGAGTGCTTGCCCACCCTTCTTTCCTTCAGTATCTTGAGGAATAGAGAGGGCAGAACAGTGAATGATGCTGGACCTTCCCTTTGCCCCCTCAGCCTCTGACAGGGGCATCTAGGACTGGGGTACCATTGCCCTCCATTGTATCCTCAAACCTTGAAAACCCCTGAAGTGCCCTGAACCAGCCTGAGGCACCTGGCTAGCTGGTCTGAGGATGCAAAGTCTGGGTTGATGAAGGATTCTTTGGTTCATAGAGGCACAGTCAATGCATCTGCACAGGAACTGGCCTGGCAGCCAAGGCTTCCAACACCTGAGCCAAGTGGCCCAGACCCTGTAGCCCCAGAAGGAGCCTACTCTCCCCCAAACCACCTGTGGCTGCAGCTGGAGCTTTTGAAAAATGCTCATTTCAGTCTATTTTGCACATATGCATTCCATAGTTAACTGCTACAAGTGTTTAAGTTGACTGCCTGTAGAAGGGCAAAAGGAGAAACTGAGGAATTGCATTAGCCACCCTCTGACTACTGAACAGCTCCTTGTATTAGCAGCTGACTTCTAGGTGTGTTTCCATAAAAGGCCAGGACTCTGCAGAGGGACAGTGGGAGGAGTGCTTGCCTCCACACTTAGTTATCGGGCAACTGGGCTCCATCTCCCCTAGAAACAATGTGCTAAACGGTGCTTAGGCCAAAGAAGCCAGCTGCTCTTGCCATGGAGCTAAAGTCTAGCCCCTCCCCCCTTGGGGCAGGGTCCATGCTTGGGTAAGGGCCTGGAATCCTGTGTTCCTCTAGGGATTCTGAGCACAAGTGCTCAGGTTCCTGATTGAGGACCTGGCATCCAGCTGGCCAGGTAGAGTCTTAAGCACTACTCCCCAACCAATCAGAAACATACAGACAGCTGGCAACAACCACAACTGACATTTCTATAGGGCTTACTTTGTGCCCGGTACTGTACAAAGCCTTAACAATTCATATCTCTTATGACCTTCACAACAATCCTGGGAGGTAAGCGACATTATCCTCATTTTCCTGAGGAGGAAACTGAGGCAAACTCTTTGGGCTTTGGGTAGAAATGGCCACGCCAGTAGCTATTTACAACTTTGTTCTCTGCTCCAGCACCAGGGCCCTTTATGCCCATTATTCATCTTTTCTTTTCTCTAAAATTAAAAAAAAATCAGAAGAGAAAGAAACCCCATTTGCTAACAGAATTGATAAATTTCTGTGGGTAGGTTTTGACAGGCATGTTTGTAGATGCTACTTGGTGCCTCCTGGGGCCACTGAAGCCAGGGTTGTCTTGGGGCTTTTTGAAGTGCTCTGTATTGGATCAGGTTTACACAATCAATCCTGTCTCTCAGTACCAGTGTTGCTGTGGCTAAGTCCCCTCTCATGTATGGACCTCAGCTTCCTCTCCTGTAAAACGTGGGGGTTGGATTCAATGGCCTCTAAGGTACTAAGACTAAGTCCTTGCCAGCTCTGGCTTTGGGATCCTGTGATGTTGTGCCTGAATAAGACAAGGCAGGGCTGCCTCTGAAATGCAATTTGTACTTGTATGATGGTGCCAAGTTTGGGGAACCTGATGCCCCCCAAAGTCAGTATTTTGATTGAATTCATAGCTCATTCATTCTGCCTTGTAGTGATCCACTGAGAATGTCATTCAACATCTCTTTTTCCTTTTAAGCAGTCCTTTAAGGCTTGAGTAAGAAATGTGACAACTTGAATTGCTGATTAAAAAACCAAGCCAATGTGCATCCAAATGAGCATTGTAGTCAAAGTAGCCATTTCCCCCTAAAACAGTCTGAAACTCCATTTATGAAGTGTCCTTCAGGTCAGATTAGCCATTCTGTCTTGGTAATTTCTGGAATCACTAAGTCCTCCCATTCCCCTCCTCCTTTTCCCCTGCCCTCTTTCCATCACTCCCTTCTCTGACATCTGAGCCGGTGGATGAGAGTTGGCTGCTATTCAAGGTTACCATTCTAGATCCATGAGACTCTAGAGAAAGGGCTTCTGTGAGCCTGACCAGCCCTAGGAGCCCAAGAGAAACTTGATGGGAAAGACAACAGGAATCAGGCTGAGTGGATTCATTGGTGTGCTTATATACTGCTCTAAGTGAGTGTAGATGGCCAAGAACTCTGTATCGATCAGGAACTTCCTGTCCAGCATGCTTGTAATGAAAAATGGAGGAAAATCCCTTGTATTGACTAGGAATTACAAGAGAAAACAATCAAACTGAAGAGAAATAGTATTTTATTTAACTTTAATGCTGAAGGAAAGCAAAGCAACGACTGTAAACTTTTGTAGAAATTTGGAAGGGGACTCTTCGGCACTTTAAAGGGCTTTAGACTAGAGGTAAATGATGTTGGTTTTTCTTGATAACCAGGATTAGAAGTTGTTGTTCTTTGCCTTATAGATAACCTAAAAATGAGCTTTTCTGAATTAACTGGTCAAGAATCAGAAGAAAGACAGGAGGAAGGAAAGGTTGGGATAGAGTGGGAGAATCTAATTAGCTCCTTTGCAAGTATGGGGAAAGAGGAAAAGAAGCATTCGGGAATTTAGACAAACTCCCTGGGGAGAAGAAAGGAGGTGGTGGGGAAAAGACACTTGCAACTTCACTAGGCGCAGGACAGGCACATTGGGGATTGAGAACTGTTGTCAGCCCTACTTGGGTATAACAGGAATCTCTTACCCATAATTACTTGTAAACCTTTTGTTCTGGAGAAATGTCCATCGAAATCTTGGGCTCTTCAGGAAGTGCTCCCATCTGGTTGCATTACCACTTCGATGTGGTCTCCAGAGCCCTGATGCACCCATGGTCCATCCTAACGGCACCTCCCTTTCAAAGGTGTTGCCCGGGCCTCACCTCATCATCGATAGTTCAGAGTTTGATTTTGTGCTGTTAGCCTTTCGTTGGCCAGCAGGCTTACTAGGACTGGGTCAGTCAGTTCTTCATGCTGACCACGAAGTGGTTTCTTTGGCCAAGGGCTGCTTGGTTCCTGGGGAGAAGAAGGAAGAGAAGGGGAGGGGCCTGGGAAATGGGTGAAGAAGGACAAAGAAAAGCAGTTTGCCACTGGCTGTGCTCATTGAAAGGCTCTAAGTTGGGAATGTATAACTCAGCAAATACCTGTGTTCCTTCTGCGGTGTGAAATCTTGACTGAAATCACAGTCAGACTGTTCTTTCTTAGGACCATGGAATCTGGGAGGGCTGTGGATTGTTTTATAGATTAACAAAGTCTGTTATTACAGGCGTTGAGTCCAGAGTTGCCAAAGGCAGAAGAGGAAGTTTTAGAAGCGGGGTCAGCTGAACAGTTCTCCACCTGTTCACTGCCTGGGGCACATGGAGCTGGGCAGGAGTGTTTCTGCTTTTCTGAGGGATCTTCCCTCAGGTTTCTCATATTTAAAGAGGATGGCGGCAGGCCTCTCTGGTGACTTAGCTCTGGTGACTGTGCGATGCAGCCCTGTTATTAGGCAGCTCCAAGGACTCAGCTACCTTACTGTCATTTTCCTACTAGCTCGTTGACGATGTACTTGGAGAGAGAGCGGATGTTCCCTTCTCTGCCACTGCTAAAGAAGCTATTTCTTTCTCTTCTAAGATTTAGGAGAAAAAAGAATAGTAACACCCACCATTGACCATGAAGTTGTGAGATCTGGCTGGGTCTCTGAGCCTCACTTTCATGATTCGGTCGTTTCACAAATATTTATTATTGAGGAATTATTTCCAAATGTGCAAACCTTTAGCATATTCTCATTTCAATCCCAACTCTTAGGACAGGGCCTGGCCCACAGTTCCTCAATAAGCATTTGGGGAATGAAAAAAGATTCCCCATAGCATACAACATTGTCCCTCCTTAGCTTCACTTCCCCAGGTTTGGCATCACTAGATCTTCTAATGGATCTCCATATGGTATGGACTAAGACCTCCCTTCCCTTACCTGTTTTTAGCTTGAACTGTGGGGCCCACAATGAGGCACAGTGATCCAGGTGAGGGCCAACAAAGGCAGAGGACAACAGGACTCTCCCCTCCCTCTTCCTGGAAGTTGTGCAGCCCCGGGTCCCATCAGCCTCCATCAAGCTCGTGGTCCACTAAAACCCCCAGATCTTTTCCAGACAAGTAGATATTGAACTCTATCTCCATCTATCACTTTTGAAGTTGAGTTTTTGGACCCAAGGATGAGCCTTTACATTTTTCCTTACTGAATTTCATTTTATTTGATTTAGTCCAGGAACTGAGCCTAAGAAGAGGAAGCATCAGAGTATACAGAGCTCTAACCTAGAGTCAGGAAGATCTGCATTCAAATCGAACCTCAGACCCTCCTTAGTAGTGTGACCCTGGGCAAGTCACTTTCCTTTGCTTGCTTCAGTTTCCTTATTTATAAAAATGAGGACCATAATAGAACTTCCTTTTCAGAGTTGTTGTGAGGTTAAAAGATGTTAGTAAGTGTTTTATAAACCTAAAATAGGAGGCAGCTTGGTGGGGCCATGGATAGAGTGCTGGACTTGGAGTCAGGAAGATCTGAGTTCAAATCTAGCCTCAGACACTTACTAACTGTATGACCCTGGAATGGCAAACTAGCAACAAAACCTTAAATATTAGAAAAATGTTAACTTAAGAGATCTTATCCAAGCCCTCTTGGGTCGTGACAGCCATCCATTGTGTTAGCTTGCCCTTCCATCTTTCATCCGTAAATTTGATGTGCCTTTTTCTAAGTCATTGGTAAAATGTTCCCAGCCCAGGCCCTGGGGCCACTGCACTGTAACCCTCCTGCCATGTTGACATTGGCCTTCCAGTCCAACCCTCTAGTTTTGCAGATGAGAAAACCGAGACATGGAGAAGAAAAATGGCTGCTCAGGCAGAGTAAGGGGGTCAAGGCTGGCTGAGATTGCACAAAGGTCTTCTGTCCCCAAAGCCAGCACTCCCTCTATGCCATGCTTGGGGACACCATTGCACCAACAAAGCTGCATGCTTTGAAATCACTTCCCTTGCTAAGGGCTCATCCTGTTAGTGAACTAGCCTAGAACTCGGCCACCGGTACTTGCCCTCCTTCCTTTAGAACAGGGAAAGGACTAGGAATCCCCCCCTTTCCCTCTGACATTTGCAGGCCCAGACTGAGGAAATCCTTTCTGCCTGCTGTCTTGGGGCCAGCCTCAGGGGAAGGCTCCTATGGCCCTGGATTCAAGCCCAAAAGAGCCTGAGTCTCACTCAGGAGCAGTCCTCATTTGTCCAGTTGACAAAAATTGTTATTGAATGTCATGTTCTACTTAGTAAATATCTACTAGGTATGGGTTGGGGACTGAGCCAAAGAAAATAAAAGCACGGTGGTCCCTGTGCCCTCAAAGGGCTTCCATTTTCCTGGGATGGATGGGGATGCAGCCTAAGCCCAAACATTTGAGGAGGAGGTTGGGGTGGGGGCAGAGAGGAAATGACACAGCCCCCATCCCTTGAGCTCTGAGCTGTCTTCTTTTCATGAAGTCGTGGATGAGGGTCAGCTGCAGCATCAAGATTTGAAAATTAATTGTCTCTATCCTGGCATTCCAGGTCATTTTGATGTAAATCGCAGAAGTCACTAGGCTGGAGTCTTGTTGCTCAAGAGGTGCCAGAAAAGGAAAGAGTTTAATGCCAAAGAAACTTCCAGTGTGTGTCATTTGTTTCTGAGCAATAGCAAAATATTCACAATTTCAATCAGAGGTTATTTTCTGTAGTCTTCTAACATTTCTCCTACCAAGGGAATATAGACATAGGCTTTCTTAGCCCTCAGAGGGCTGAATGGTTGTTTCTTTTCCTCATTTTACAGATAAGGAACGTGAAATCTAGATTGACTCGCCCCAGTCACAGTGTCTAAGTCAGGATTCAGACCTCTGGGCTCTATATAATACACTGCTTGGCCTCTCCTCTAGTCCATTTCAAAGCCATTGCTTGACAGATGAGGAAACTAAGACCCAGACAGTTCCCAGGACCACAGATTATCCTGGAAAGGGACCCGGGGGCCCTCAAGTGCAATCCCCACCCCCTGTTATACATCTCTGCCTTAGTTTTAATCACTTGGGCCATGGGTGTAACAGTATTAACCAGCCTTGAAAGATTTTGGATGAACGGCCTATAAATTTCCTCTAGATGACGGGATGCCCAAATGCTTAATAATTAACCTTCATACCAGGTGTCTTTCTTGGTCTCTGTGCCCCCCTGCTAAGTTGTTCTCAGTATCCAGAGCCCTGATGCTTCAAGTTTTCAAACTTCGAATGGAAGCTGAATAGGCAGTCAAGCTATGTTATTCCAGGGCCACTGCCCTGTTGATCTTGCCCTTTGGCCGCTCTCTGTTTGGTTCTGGTCAAGGGGAAACTGACTCAAAGTTTGTCTGCTTGAGTAAAATATTATACCGATGACTCTGTGTAAATGCTCAAGGAGAAAAGGTTGAAAAACAAAAAAAGAGGGAAAAATCTTTAGGAATTCCTACAACGATGGAACCTTCATGAAGTGTCACAAAACAGGGCCACTGGCTAGAAAGCACTGATCCCCCTGCATGGCCTTCTTCCGTTTGGACTTCTGTTGACTCAGTTGGCCATGGAATAGGCTGGAGATAAAGGTAAGGGAGAATCTCCTTTCCTGCATCAGTTATAGCTCACATTGTCCATATGCCCGACGGCCCAGGCCCTGTCCCACATGGAATGCTTGGGAACATCCAAACTAGAGGAGGCCCAATCACTTAAGCCTGAATATTTCACTTTACTACTATGTGGCATCATTTGAACAAATACCTCCCATGTTTGTTTTGGGCTTCCTGTAGCTTTCCAATATTTGTTTGTTTACTTCCTGAACTCTGCTCCCTTTCAGCCCCTCTGGTTTTTTTTCTTACTTCTGTCTTCTCTGCTTGTCCATCATAACAAGCATAAATGTTTCAGAAAACCACGAGCATTAGCATAGTGTAGTGGGAAGGGTCCTCAATTTGGCAAAGGGGACCGAGGCTCAGATCCAGGGCTCCCACAAGCCCATATTATAAACTTAGTTCAGGACAACAGACATTTCTTAAATGCCTGCTTCAGTAATGGCCTATCCTAGGTGCCAGGGCCATAAGGTAAAGGAAGCCAAGGAAGGAGTTGTCGTCTAGTGGAAGGTAGGTGAGAAGTGTGCAGAAATGACCCACAGAGATATAGACTATCTTGAAACGTCTTGAAATATTTGTAAGGAATTTCTCCAAGGAAGGATCCTTCTAAATGTATTTGTTCTGTGCATATCTATCAGCCTCATCATGTCTGTATTCAGTCCATCACTCTTTAAGATGTCCCCTTCAGGCAATCATACCTTTCTGTTCATTACACATTACTGATTTCCCAATTATGTGAATGGTTAAAGCCTGAGTAGATGGCATTCCATTGTTTCCTCTGAATCTGCCACAGTGTAGTCTGACAAAGGAGATGTGATTGGTCCTTTAAGATTTGGAAATAGGGAAACCTTGGGAGTCAGGGACCATGCCTTCTTGAGTTCATGATAGGCAAGGAGGGAAATGTTGCCTATAGACTGACTTGAACGTTATGTTTTAGGATAACAGACCTCAGAGTCCAGATATAGAGCAAGTAGGAGCCTCTCTCCTGAGAGAAGGGAACGCAGCCCAAGAGCAATGGGAGATTTGAAAATGAAATTCTGGAAATGGACTCAGCCCCTAGTAGACTAAGTTCTTTGAGGGCAGGGAATCCTCAGTACCCAACCCAATGGCGAGGCCCTAGGACACAGTAAGCTTTTCAGTTAGTTAATTTATTCTAATCATGGAGAAAAGGAGGGGGTCGGTGCTGAAAAGATTGATATACAGGGAGCTCACTGCCAAACAAATTTGAAATGGCCCTGTATAGGAAATGAAAGCAAAAGTATGAAAAAATGCTCTAAATCACTATTGATTAGAGAAATGCAAATCAAAACAACTCTTAGGTACCACATCTCTCCTGTCAGATTGGCTAACATGACAAAATAG
>CM053623.1:228042659-228062522 GCA_028646595.1 Phalanger gymnotis
ATGGGGAAGATACAGACTTCATAATAACCTGGAAAGACCTACATGATATAATGCTGAGTAAGGGGAGCAGAACCAGGGGAACATTGTACACAACCACAGGTATATTGATTCTGTGATGACTAACTTTGATAGACTTGGCTCTTCTCAGAAGTACAAGGTTCAAAGACAGCTCCAAAGGACTCATAATGGAAACAGTTATCTACATGCAGAGAAAGAATTACAGAGTCTGAATGTGATTGAGGCAAACTCTTTGCTCTCCTTTTTTTCCTTTTTTATTTTGGTTTTGTTTCTTCTCTCTTGTGATTCATTCCATTGGTCATAATTCTTCTTTACAACTTGACTATCGTGTAAATAAGTTCAATGTGAAGCTATATTGGATGCCATGCCGTTTTGGGGGGAGGGGAGGAAGAAAATCTGGAACTCAAAAACCTGTCAACTGAGTGTTGTAAACTAAAAAATAAAAAATCTTAATTAAAAAAAAGAAATGAAAGCAAAAGCATGTAACTAGGGATGGTTACCAAAGAACAACAGCCACAAAAATCCAGTAAGGATAACGTCAGCCAGGCTAAAGCCAGGATGTGGGGATGCTTGGAAAAAAAATGCTATCAATGGGAAAAAAGGCCCTTCTCCCTCCAAGCTTCATTGGATACAGGAGCATGAGAACCGTTTTTATGATGACTGGAAAGAGTAGGGAAGTAAGAGACAGAAGAGAGCCCCCACCCCACCCCCCATGAAGTCAAGGATGAACTAGCAAGGATGATTGCTCAGGTGTTCCAGGGCATCTCTGTAGGACTGAATAGAAGTGCCACCACATTAGAGGGGCCTAAGCGCCCCAGTGGTCCAGAAGAGAAGGTTACTACTTTGACCCAGTGGCATCAATTCCTGGTCAGATTCTACATCTGAATGACTGGTGGGCCAGAGGAGAGAGAGTCACTAACACTTTAGAAAGTGGTGATTGCTGCAAACCAGAATGAATTAATTTAGTAACAAGTTAGACCAGATTCATTCAGAGAAGCTTCCTATAGCAAGGGAGAAGAGGAGAGGGAGTGCCGCCGCGGGCACAGTAGATTAGTATTTTCACAGGACTCTTGACCAAGGCTGGCATGGCCTCTTTGTGGATGAGGCTGACTGATCAAGAACGTTCCACTATACCTAGGGATTCAGATGTTTCAGTTTCCAGCCCCCCAATAAAGATAAGTAGTAAGGAATAAACCTGGACATGTTTCCCTATTCTCCATATCTGTACTGAATGGAATCCTTCTCCAGATGTCAACAAAACAGTCCAGACCATTTTCTCTTAGTGAATTACCTTTGAGAATCAAGGGTCATATTGTGTTATGTAACTGGCAAGGTCATCATCCCTCCGGTCCCTTCTCTGTAATCTCCACCTAGTAAAAGCTTCAACTTTACCCCCAACTGCTTTCCCTTTGAGCGTTCTGTACAGACAGAAGCCAAGCTTTGGGGCAGCACATCCAAGCCTCAGTCCAGCTGACACCTGCCTCCAGCTCATTGACAACAGACAAGGCAGCTTTCAAAATTCCCCACCTTTCTTATTTGACTTTTCTGACATGAAGGTGAATTAAGGTAAGATTATTGTTTCAAATGATACCTAAATAAAGAGAGCAGACTAAGGGCTCTGAGGAACAGCTGCAGTGAGAATGAAGGGAATGAATACATAGATCACTTCTGTGATCTGTGTGTTCCTTGGTAGGAGAAGGGAGGATTTGGTCTGTGTTTTAAAGATAAAAGCCCCAAATACTATTTATGCAGGTACAGGAATCCTTTCTGTTCTCTGGCACACCCATGGGCTTGTGCCTCTGCCAGGGTATTTCTCCGTTTGCAGATCCCCGGTAGAGTTGCTCAGGACTATTGATGAAATAATTAAATATTTCCGTTGTGTGCTCTAGGCACTAGCTTGGTCTGTATTTCTTTAGAGAAAATGATTGTTTTCATTTCTGTTTTCCCAGAGGCTAGCCCAGGGCATTTACTCACTAAGCGTTGACTTGAAGCCAGTACCCAACGCTGAGGTTGGCCAACTGGGATTGGATTGGGGAATCCTACTTCTCCCCTGGGTTCCAAACAGCAGTGCTACATTTGTTGTACTTATAGTAGCTTCGTTAGCATGTTAATTGTTATGTGGAAAATTGAACTTGGCTAGACTTCTCCAGGCAGACGTTCTAAGGTGGAACAAGTCATGTCTGTCTGGGGGCATTCAGGAAGGCATAGAGGAGAGCACCATTTGAACTGGCCCTTGAAAGATGGGTATGGTTTCACGGGTAAGAAAGAGTACCAGCAAAAAAGTACTGAGGGTAGGGGTAGGGTGGGCTGGTGGTTAGTGGTGATTGGAGCATGGCTCTCCAAACCCTGGGGATGTCCAGGTAAATGCTGGGTCACCCTGTGCTGGGAATGTTGAAGAAAGGGCTTCAGGCAGGGTTTGGTGGGCAAGAATCCCCCTTCTCTCCACAGAGAGCACTAGCTCCCACTCACATTGCACAAGGTAGTATGGGTATTAGCCAGGCTTTCAAGAGGAGAGGCTTGCCCAGACTCACGTGACTCTGTATCCCCTGACTTTGAATCCAGAACAGCTTTTAGTCTAGGCCAGTGGTTCTCACTGACTTGGGTGGGAGGGGCTAGGACCTCTGGGGAGGTGGCAGCTTCTCATTTAAAGGCTCTGATGACATTTAGTATCAGGAAGTTGGAATCTGAAGTCTTGGTGCTACTGTTTGAGCTCATTCCTCTTCGTGCGCGGGTAGTTGGGTCTCTACTGTGTATCAAGAAATGCTTCCTGCAAAGAATGTGACTCTTTCGCTACCTCCTGTGATGGGCAAATTGCTGCAGGTGATGAACCTGTTAGGCACTGAGCTCAGTGCAGGAGGGAGAGTTCAGATAAGACCCTGGCACAAGTCATTACAAGAGAAAGCAGAATAGGGCAGGCAGGGTACAATACAAAGACTAATGTGGATGGCAAGGGGTTGGGAGTCCTTGCCATGGCTCCAGGAAGGCTGGATGCAGGAAATGGTAAGAGGTGGTTTAGAATTAAGTGGGGCAGGAATGCTAGAAAAATGTACAAGAAGGCACTTAGGTAAGAAGAAATTATGAGCAAAGAAAAGAGGCGGAGGTGGTTAAAAATATGGTATTTGTGTGTGGTGGGGGCAGTGGAAAGAGTCCAGTCCAGGTCTGGCTAGAGCACATATGAAAGGGAGTCTCATAAGATAATTGAAAAGGTAAGATGGGCCAGATTTTGGAGGTCCATGAATGTCCAAATTAAGGAGTTTTGACTTTATTTAGAAGAAATATCGAGTCCCAGTGGGTTCTATGTGACTAGGTCTGTGCATAAGGAAGATTAGTCCAGCACTGGTCTTAAGGATAGACTGGAAAGGAAGAGAGAGGAGGCTGGGTAGGATGGGTGGCAGAAGGTGGTGGCCATGGGGTCAGAAGCAGGAGAGGGGAGGGACCATTTGGAGGTAAAAGCAACAGGATTTACTAACAAGTCATCACCTCCCCACCCCGGTTTCAAAACCCAAGAGAATGAATCATTTGGTGATGCCTTTGACAGAAAGGAAAAGAGAACAAGCCTGGTTTGGAAATAAGACTGGCCTACTGTGGGGGGGGGAGGGGGGAGAGGTGGCATCCTGACCTAGAGATCTTTTAGGCAATAATTGATGAGGGTTTTCAATTCAAAGACAGCGTGGTTCTAGCTCTGGGAGACTTCTGCAGAAGTGACCATTGAAGCTAAGGCAGCGAGCAGGATTAGGAAGAAAGAGTTTCAAGAGAAAGAGGCTGGGGCAGAACCTGGGGGAGCCCCTACCTTACATGGTACAGGGAAAAATGAGTACCCAGAGAAGGGGAAGAAGGAAGCAACAAGCAGGAGTGTGGGGTATCTCTGGAGCCAACGGAGGCAGGATGGGGGTGGGGAGAATCACCTGCTGCCCAGTTGTAGAGATAGCCAGGAGGAGGAGGAGGGAACCCAAAGAGATAGCGCTTGGATTTGGCCACTAGGGTCAGCCATTAGGAAGTCATCAGTGACCTTTGAGAATGGTTTTGTAAAATGGACAGGAATGAAATCCGATTTTAAGGGGCTAAAGAGAGGGTGGGGGAGTGAGGAAGTTGACATACCAAGATGATTGGGCCATGGAGAGAAGAGGGGAACCGATGGATAGAGTCATGGTTTAAGGACCACGTGAGCACTTTTACAAACAGGAAGCTCCCTGCAGAGAGGGCAGGGCCGACTGCTGGAACAAGGCCCTGAAAGAAGAGGAAGGGGATGGAGTCCAGGTCACAGTGAATTGGATTGCTCTAAGTGAGGAGAGGAGTGTGGGAAGCCATGGCTTTGGGCACAGGCGAGAAAGAGAACGTGTTTGACTGCCAAGTTTGGAAGAGATACTAAGGGAGTAGGTGACCCACAGCAGTAATTTCAGTAGGATGGCCCAGGGTACCTGCTGGGGCAGCATGGGGTGAGGGGTTGAGACTGAAGAGATGAACAGTTCTGAAGAGTCCCTGGAGAGAGCTCAGTTGGGTCAAGGTCCCCATTCTACTTTACACCCTGCCAGGCACAAGGGGCTTTGAGGGCAGATAGTCCCCAACTTGTGGGTCAGGGTCCTGTAACTAGGGTCCAAGTTTCATTGAGTTACAGATACCAACAGCTGGCTGGCTCTCCATGAACTTGTAGTGTCTGTGTGTGGGAACAGGATGATCTGCCAGGGGGCAGCTTACAGCTCCCTAAAGAAATACACCAGAGAGGGGACATATTCATAGGATGGTGCTTTGGGGTTATAGAGGCAGCCTCCTAACAAAAATCAGGGGCAGAGCCCGTGGATGTTGGGTCTCCTGATGTCTCCCTAGCATCAGTGTTGTAGGCAAAAAGGGACTTCACTCCCAATACTTCTGCTAGCCAGGCAGCTACCAGAGACAGCCTGGCTAAGGAGTCTGAAGACCTGGCTTTCCCCGAAGGGCACTGGCATGCACTGGTGATGTTTCTCTCTGCTCCACAAGTGTCCTCATATGTAAAACATGCACAGGGACTGGCCCTGAGATTTCTGCCACAGTCGAGTGGTGCAGACTGGCCTGCGCACAGTGAGAAGAAGGATGAGGCCACCTCACCGGGTTTTAGTTTACAAGGCACACTCTACATACATTGTCACACTGAAAGCTCACTGAAGTCCAGGGAAAGTGAGAAGTCAGGGATTCCTGTCCTCTTGAATAATAATTAGCACCATAGCACTCATAAGGCACTTTACAAAGACTATCTCTTGATCCTCCCAACAACCTGGGAGGTAGGTACTGTTGTGATTTTTAAGGTAAGGAAGAGAGAGGCTAGGGGCCTTGTCCAGGGTCTTGCAGCTAGTAAAGTTCTGAAGATGTATTTTAACTCAGGTCTTCCTGAATCCAGGGTCAGCCCTCTGGGCACTGTAGTGCCCCTTAACTTCCTCCAGAGTTGGAGAAGCTCACTGGTCCAAAGTCACTCAGAAGTAGTAGCATGGTCCCTAGATTCTACAGGATTTGCAGCCTTTGCCCTCTTTCGACATCATCTCCCAGGGGTGGCCTGACCTCCTATCTCATAGCACCCATGCCAGGCTTGATGACCAAGCAGCTTCCCGTGTATCTCACTCATCTCCTTATCCATGTCAACTGCTTGTTATCTACTATAGCTGGAGCTGGAAAGAGCCAGTTAGCTAAACGGTTTGTTTGGAAGCCAATGTCTCCCTGACCAAAGTACAAGACATTATCTCCTGACTTAACTTTGTGGTTTGGTTTTATTTACCTCTCTTTCCTAAGTTTAAAACAAACCTTAAAAAAGTCAGATAGTCTTTAAACACAAAGTAAAAGGAAAAATAGGACAATTTTCAAAAACAAATCATAACTTCTTAGAAACGGTGAGCTACAAACTGACCCCAATGTCTTCTAGGCCCACTCGTGATGATACTTTTCCTCCTAAGTCAGGTCAACTTGAACACCTGTGGTTTAGCAGAAAAGTAGCTCTCCTAGAGTTCCACAAACTCCAAGTGCCTCTTTGCTGGCTCCTAGGGACAAAGTTCCTCCAGCAGTGGGAAGGACGATTGGGTAGGGCTGGGGGCTGCCCTTGGTGCTGGGCAGGTGCTATTTATTGGGTTGAAATATGCAGCTGGCTGCTGGGAGCTGGAGATGGCCAATTGTTTAACCTCTTCCTTGCCTCAGTGGTTGTTTTTGAGGAAACTTCATGGCCACATCTTGTGGTCAGAATATCTGTCCCACATTTATGTATTTGAGAGCCAAGCACCAGGCTGAAGTGCTGGGGGGTTGGGGTTGGGGTGCAAAAACCTCCCTGGGCCGAGAGTTAACAGCGTAGAATAGACATGGTCAGTGCTTCCCTTCCTGTCCTCCTTACACATGGGCAAAAGTGTTGATCTGCAGCCCGTTCCACACAGTACATGCACGAGTAAAGAGTCTGTGGTTCTTTGAGACTGAAGCAGCTGTCAGGACTCATAACTAGGGCAGAGATTTCATTAGCGCTTTTGTTTGTACACCACCTTCCTCGTAACAATCTTCTGATGTAGGAATTACAACTCTTAACTTCATTTGACAGATGAGGAAACAGACTTAGAGTAGGGAAGGTGACCCACCCACAGTCAAGCAGCAAAGATGAGGCAGAGTCCAGCTACAAACCTGTCTTTTGGTTCTAAGCCCAAGTTCTAGGTGCTTACTGTGAACTACGTCATGCTAACTTGTCTCTCTGCCTTTTCAATGGGAAATGAAAGATCGCCTGTACGGTATCCTTCTGCCTGACACTTGCTAAATGTCTTTAAGCAGCCCAGTTCTCAGATAGCTATACAGATATAGCAGGGGGAATTAGAAGTGAGAAGTTACAAGGAGAGAGTATATTTAATATATGATTGTTTCTTAACCTAATTAACTTGACAATTAAACATTTTCTTAATAATACTAAAATCATTTAGATAGTGCCTACTATTTGCCAGGGACCACGCTTAGTGCTTTACTCATATCTCATTCAATCCGCACAACAACCATTGGAGATAGGAGCTATTATCCCCAGAGGGTAAGTGACTTGCCCAGGATCCCACAGCTAGTAAGTCTCTGAGGTCAGATTTGAACTTAGGTCTTCCTGGGTCCCAGTTTTAGGGCTGTGTGCACTGTGGCACCCCCATCTGACTGCATGTAGGCTACAAACTTCTTGAAGGGAGACTCTCTTGATAAATGATTGGGGAGCACAGATCCCCAGCCTTGGAGAGCTAAAAGTGCACTCAGTAGCCAACACCTGTTCCCTAAAGAACCGGCACCACCCCATAGCCAACAAGACCTGTCCAGCTGCAGCCTATTCTGATACTGGACAGCTCCCCCGCAAGGTCCCTGAGCCACAAAAAAGCCCTTTGGATGCCTGAGAGCTGGGCACAGCTATAACACCTGCTCCCGTCCCATCACCTCAAGCTAAATAGCCTTAGTTCCTTGGACTGATCCTCTTGGGGCATGAATGGGAGGCCCTTCTCCATCCTGTTTGCGCCCCCACCCCCGCCATGCTCTCTAGTTTATCAATGTTATTTTTCTAATGCGGTGCCCAGAACTGAAGCTATTTCTTCTGATGAGGTCGGAGTAGGGAAGAGAACAGCAGGACCCTTCCTCCCCGCTCCTGGCATTTCTGCCCCTCTTAATGAAGTCCAAGGCCATATGACCTTTACACTCCATGCTGCTGATTCATTCTGAGGTCGCAGTTCACTCCGAGCTCCAGGTGGTTTTCAGACTGCCTCCCCTCCCTGCCTGATACTTGTGCTGTTGGCTTTCTGTTTTGAATCCAGGTATGACATTTTACATTGATCTGTACTGAATTTCTTCTGATTCAACCCAGCCCCTCAATCTTTTTGGAATCTGACTTTATCATCCACTGTGTTAGCCATTCTCCCAGCTGTGGGTCTACAAATCTGCTGAGCATGCTGCTTCCCTCTTTGTTCAAGTCACTGATAAAAAATGTTAAACTGTGAGGCCAAGCCCTGATCCCCGAGGCACTACACTGGAGACCTCTAGCCAAGCTGACAAGGGGTTGTTAATTAATTACCCAGTCACTCAACCAGTTTAAAATCCATCTCATTGTAGCCCACACCCCTCTGTCTTTTCCCCAAGAATGAGGAGTCCTTTACCAGAGGCTTTGTCAAATCTAGAATGAGCAGACCCATGACATTCTTGAGATCCTATGGGCTTCATAACCACAATCAGAAAAGAAGGTTTGCCCAGCAGGACCCCAGCCTGGTGAAGCCAGGCCAGTCTGGTAGTCCCCACTATCCTTTCTAGACACTCATTCCTTGAGTCTTTCATGATCTATTTTAGAATTTCCCCAGGGGGAGGTGGGGTGGGTACAGTGGGGAGGGCAAGCTCCTTGTCTTGGAGCTGTCCAACTCTGTTCCGTGTCTACTTTGCATTTGGTGTCTGTCCCAGTCCAGGTCTGTGTCACTCCACAAACCTTCCACAGCCTTTCCAAATCGCAGGCAGTCAGATGTCTAGTCTCCTGCCCTAGCTTCTAGCATCCTAACCCTTCTAGTTAAAAGCTGAGGTAGAGGGTGAGTCCTCTGAGACATTGATTGATCCCTTCAGATCCCACCCACCCCCATTTCCTCCTTCATTGGAATGGTTTCCCTTTGAATTTCCTTTTTGAGGTTCTGACCCTTTGTGGGCTGACTTCACTATAGCAATGACTCCTGACCCTTCTTTTGTCAGGCAGGTGAAGCCTGAATTGTTTTTAAATACACAAAATAAAATACCTAGGATTATAAAGCAAACCAGTTATATATATGTGTGTGTCATTTTTTCCATCTTCCCCATTCATACCCCCCTCCAGGTTAAGAACCTTTACCTTTACAATTTCAGGGCATGAGATCCAGCCTGTACTTGCTCTGAACCCTCTAAAATCTGTGTTACTCAGATCTGGGGTGTGCATCAGACTATGCCCAGCTTTCCTCTGCTGCGATCTAGCATGGAATGAGTGGTTCTCCCCCTCAAGGCTCCCCAAATTTCTGATTGTGGCAGCTAGGAGGAGCCAGAGTACACAGAGCATTGGGCCTGGAGTCAGGAAGCCCTGAGTTCTCATCCAGCCTTAGACACTAACTGTGGGACTCTGGGCAAGGCACTTAACCTTTGCCTTCCTCAATTTGCCCACTTGTCAAATGGGAATGATAACAGTACCTACCTCCCAGGGTTGTCATGAGGATCAAGTAAGATAATGTTTGCAAAGCCCTCAGCCTGGCACCTGGCACATAGTAGGAACTGTAGAACTCTGATGATCCTGATTGTAATGACAGAATGAGTTTCCTTATTAGCAGTGAATCAAAAGTTGCCTTACTTTCTACTATTTACCTAGGCCTCAGGTAACAAGTGACATTTTAGCCAAGTAGTGTATCTGATTTTATAAATAGCATTTTGCTCTTCCTCCTTCCAGTTTAAAGACCTTTAAAGGGACCAGCTTCGCCTTGCCAAGATGGTAGACACCGAGAGCCCAATCTGCCCCCTTTCTCCACTCGATGATGGCGATCTGGAAAGTCCACTCTCTGAAGAGTTCCTCCAAGAGATGGGGAGTATCCAGGAGATCTCTCCATCCCTTGGTGAAGATAGCTCTGGGGTCTTTGGTTTTGCAGAGTATCACTGCTTGGGAAGTGGTCCAGGATCCGACGGGTCTGTCATCACAGGTCAGTGTTTCATTTGCTGGCAGGTTTGTTTAGACTTTTGTTCTCAGACAAAACCATTTCACCTGTGCAAGAATGAATGAACAAACAGTGAGTACCTACTGTGTTCCAGGCAACACGCTAAGCTCTGGGGATGCAAAAAGAGGCCAAAAACAGTCCTCAAGCAGCTCATACTCTAATGGGAGAAAGGTGCTACAAAGCAAATTGTGTACAAGATAAATGGGAAATAACTAAGAGAGAGAAGACACTGGAATTAGGAGAGTCTGGGGAAGGTTTCCTGTAGAGGGCAGAATTTTAGCTGAGACTTAAGGAAAGTGGGAGGTGGAACTGAGGAAGGAGGCTGTTCCAAGAATAGGGGATGACCAGAAAATGCCCAGAACTGAGAGCTGGAGAGTCTTGTTGGTGGAGTAGCCAGGAGGCTGGGGTCCTGGAGTGGAGAGGATGAGTCTGGGGAGCCCAGGGTACCAAGACAAAAAGGGAGGAGGAGGCAGGTTATGAAGGACCTTGAATGCCAAGCAGAGCATTTTGTACTTGATGCTGGAGACAGAGGAAGCCACCAGACATATTTGGACCCGTGCTTTAGGAAAATCGCTTCAGTGGCTGAATAGGGGATGGCCGGAAGTGGGGGGAGCCTTGAGGCAGGCAGACTCCACCCCCCCCAGTGGCTGTTGCCATAGTCCAAGTGAGGTGATGAGGGTCTGCACGAGAGGGGTGGCAGAGTCAGAGGAGAGCAGGGGGCAGATTCAAGAGATGCAACAGAGATGAACCAGGCCTTGTGGACCTGGGGGAGGGGTAAGACATAGTGAGGAGTCCCAGGATGACTGCTAGCTTGGAAATCTGGGAAACTGGAGGATGGGGGTGCCCTCTATAGTAATAGGGAAGGTAAGGCGGGAGGGTTTAGGGGCAAAGATCACAAGTTCGCCTTTGGACATATTGGATTTAAGAGGTCTGCTGGATGTCTAGTTCAAGATGCCTGAATGGCAGATTGAAGGTCAGCAGAGAATCTGGGGCAGAAAGCAGTACCTTTGAGAACTGTCAGCATAAAGACAGTAATTAAATCCATGGGAGCTGAGGAGATCACCCAGTGAGGTAGCCTTGGGGAGAAGAGGGCCCAGAAAGGCCCCTAGGGACACCTCCGGTTAGAAGGTGTGATCTGAAGGAGGATCCAGTCAAGGAGACAGAGAGGGAATGGTCAGAGATGGAGGAGAAGAACTGGGGGGGGGGGTTCCCAAAAACCTATAAGATTAGAAACAGAAGCTATATAAAGGTCATACACAAACAGATCTCACCACTCACTTCATACCTGAAGTAAACTGTGCATTAACTCTGCAGGTGAACAACCTGTCTTAGCCTGCCACACAGACCAGTATGGCAAGGAGCTGATGGAGAGGGAGCCTTCCCATGGAGATTTGGTGGGGACCATTATGGTTAGAAGGGGCAGTTTGCAAAGCATGCCAAAGCATCAGGCGTCCCCAGATGCCAGACCTTCCAGCTGGCCACAGGGCATCCCAGTCTGCACCAGTCACACCAATCAGGTTCTCCCTCCCAGTTTTGCTCTCTCAAAGAGAAGGGCTCCTTTAAAAAGGTATTTTTCTAGTCATAATTAGCTTTCTGTTTCCTATCTAATCTGATCCTTTGTTAAATCATTTCCCCAAAATGATGCAAGTTACTGATGGAGAAGGGTCTTGTCTAAAGCAAATTTACTTTTTGCAAAAGGTTAAACGTTGGAAGCCTGGTGAGTGAAGGTAGATTGTTCGAGCGAACAAGAAGTTTCATGTTTTCCTCATGACCACAATATTCTGAGGCTTCCTTATGGAAGCAGGTAGACTGGGGAAAGCTTCTCTTATCAGACAAATTACTGAGTGATTGTTTAAGAGGAGGGATGGCTTCGTGTTCTCAGAGTCAGATGCATGTAGCCTGGACATTAAGAGGAGGGTCCACAGGAAGTCTGGCAGATTTGTCCTGTGTCCATTCGTGTAATGAATTAGCTAAGGGAGGCAGGGGAGAGCATCGGAGCAGCCTCAAGCCCCAGAAGAGTGGGGGTGGGGGAGACAGAAAAGAGAGCATGGCCCCCTGGGGGGCCCCCAGGGGGCTCGGCAATTTAGGCCAGGAGAGAAAAGGTCTCTGAGGCAGAGCCCCTTGATTCCCTGCCTCAGTAAGGGGAGTCAGCAAGCAGGGAGGGAGGCTTTTGTCTTGGCCCAAAGGGCCACAGGCTGCAGGGGCTATGAATGGGGTACTTGGCTAAGGATAGGTAATAAGAGTATTCCACCGAGACCAAGGAGAACATCCCAGCCCAGACGTGAGGCTTCGAGGGAGGGAAGGTTCTCCTGCATCTCCTTCATGGCATTCTGAGGGCTGGACGTAGAAATTAGCCCTAAGGGCTCCCTTCTGCCGCTCAGGGCTGGCCTTCTGGGTGGTCAGAGGGTTTTCTCCTGTGTCCCAGGGCAGGCTTCCCCTACTTCTGACCATGGGGAGCAGGGGAAGGCTCCTGACATTCCCTCCTCCTACAGCCACAGCTTTCTTTACTGGGCTTGTGTGTCCCTCCTCCTCCATTAGATGACAAGCTTTTTGAGGACAAGAGCTGTCTTTCTTTTTACTACTTGTATCCCCAGTGCCTGGCACAGTGCCTGGCACATTGTGGGCACTTAATAAATATTTATTGGGTTGGGTTCCTCCCTCATTGGACCTACCTGGGCACGTCATGCCCAGGGTACAGAGGGAAGCCCTAGGGGCAGAATGTTCTGTGTACAAACTTTTGCAAATAGTCCTCACTAATCCAAGAGGAGATCTCGGCTATTTACCAGCCTTCTTACACTTTTTCAGTAGTACTCCAGTTTTGTAATTTCCTAGATGGTTCTTCCACAGATAGCCTTTGGGCAGTGGAAAGCCACAGTCTCCAACATTCACCAGAATCTTCCCTTTTCCCTCAGACACCCTTTCCCCAGCATCCAGTCCTTCATCTGTGAACTACACCCCAGCCGCGGGCAATGCTGATGACTCTCCCAGTGCTACGTTAAACATCGAGTGCAGAATTTGTGGGGACAAAGCCTCTGGCTACCATTATGGTGTGCATGCCTGCGAAGGTTGTAAGGCAAGTGCGGCAGCTGCCAGGCCATGAGCCCAGCGGCTCAGCAGAAAAAATGGCAAACTGAAACGTTGGGTGACATCTGGGAGGGTCCGGGCCTGGGCCATTGGCTGGTTGGGTGGCCGGGAGCTCCTCAGTTCCAGAGGAAGGGATGAGACTAGATGGTTTCTAAAGCCCTTAAGGGACCTGACACATTTCTTTGTTCCATTCACCTAAAAAGGAAAGAACATTGCACTCGGTGCTCTCAGAAATTCATCCTTTGTAGGCATCTCCACAGGGTACCCCCTTCCTTTGGTGGAACCTAACTAATGGTAAGTGGGAGCGTCCTGGGGAGAGAGGACTCATCTAGACCTCTCAAATGGCTAACCCACTCACCATCCATGCCTAGACTTAGAGAATCATACTCCCTCAAGGGAAGCTCGGAGGGCATCTCCTCCCACAGAGTAGGAACCTTTGACCCTGAAACAACCCACTCTCCTAGGCCCCTCCCAGCTCTGACTGGGCCACAGGCATCCAGCTGCAGCCCAAAGACCAGCCTCGCTAAATACAGAGAGGCCACAAGGGCTATAGCGGGTCTGCTGTGGCATGTCATGAGTGGGTCCAGGGCCTGTGATCTGCACAGGTGAAGGGTTGGGATCTGGAGTGAGTCCAGGGCCTGCTATCTGTGTGGAGGAAGGGTTGGGACCTGGAGTGTGTCTAGGGCCTGCTATCTATGCAGGTGAAGGGTTGGGATGTGCAGTGGGTCCAGGGTCTGCTATCTGTGTGGGTGAAAGGTTAGGATCTAGAGTGGGTCCAGAGTCTGCAATCTGCACGAGTGAAAGGTTAGGATCTGCACTTAGGCCTTTGCAGGCCCAGGACATGGCCAGGGTGTGAACTGTGATGCAGTAGGAGGCTGGGGTTAAATTCACTGGGTTAGAAAGTGTGTGAGTCTCTGACTGCACTGGCTAGGGTCCTTTTTAGGGAAGGACAATGAATTCCTCTTGCAATGGGTGTCTTCCCAGGCATTTCCCCCGAGCCTCAGCTCTGTGGCTAGACTATGTGAGGAGAGATGAGGCTCCAGCCTGCTTCACATTTCTCTCTAGCCATAGCCTTGAGGTTTCCATGTTGTGTGCTCCCCCTGAAAAAGCGAAGAGCTGGGAGTCCCTTCATGCAGATCAGAGCTTTTTTAACAGGGAATTTGCTTTCTCCTTAAATTTAAGTCACCAGGGGGAGCCCCCCATCCAGGCCCACACTCGCAGGTACCTCTCAGTAAAGTCTCCGGTCCCCAGGCTACCTCCACACCACAACAAGGCACCAGGTTTGTGGACAGTTGAAGCTGTACCTGCCATTCAAAAGGCAGTTGGGCCAGGTGCCCAGAAGCTGCCCCGGCAGCTCCCACACTCTTGCTCTGTAGTTGTAGAAGGTTATGGGCTGCTGCTGTCTGATGAGATCCATAGTGAAGAAATCTCAGCTTCTTGAGGGGAGCCAGGGGGCTTCTGAGACCGCTGAAAAGGATAGAGCAGCTCAAGTGGTTTGAGTTTCAAGGCACAATTCCTAGTTACTAAACCGCGTGGTAACCTCTCACAGGGGTTTTTCCGGAGGACCATTCGCCTTAAGCTGGCCTATGACAAGTGTGATCGCAGCTGTAAAATTCAAAAAAAGAATCGTAACAAGTGCCAATATTGCCGTTTCCAGAAGTGCCTTTCAGTTGGAATGTCACACAATGGTAGGTAAGGCCACCCTTCCTCTCTCTGACCCTCCCGCCCTCTCTCCTTCCATCCCTCTGTCTTTCCTTCCCTTCTCTTCTTCTCTCCCTCCTTCCCTCCTTCATTCCTTCTGTCCTTGCTTCCCTCTCTTTTTCTCTCTTTTCCTTCCCTCCTTCCCTTTCTTCTTCCTTTCTTCCTTCCCTTCCATCTTTTCTCCCTCCATCCCTTTCTTTTTTCCTCCCCTCCCTTCTTTCCTCCCTCCCTCTTTTCTTCCCTCCCTCCCTCCTTCCCTCCTTCTTTCTCTCCTTCCCCCCCCTTTTCCCCTTCTTCCCTCCCTCCCCCCTCCTCCCCTCTCTCCTCCCTGGGTTCCATTTGTTTTTTGAGCATCCTGCTGGGTGGTCCCTCTTGGTATTCCACTGCTTAACCGCCATAACATGCTTTTCATTCAAAGAGTCTGGGGTGGGGGGGAGTTGAGCTCTCATTGGAGAAAGAAAAAGGGATGGTTTTGTCCCTGAGGAAGAGGATGACAGCCTCCCAGGCCTCTGAGTTTCTGAATTTGCTTCCAAGCCTGAATGATGGCCTCTGCTAGAGTCCTGCCCAGATGCTTCTATGGGCATTGGGGGGGCGGGCAGTGACACTGGAAGACCAGCCTGCCAGTGGAGTTTCTCCAAGATGGACAAGGCCCCCATGAGCAGCCTGAGCTAGTTCAGGCAGTATAGGGGGATGGGGCAAGGTCTTGGATTCCTCAGGGCTCAGCCCTGGTGCAGGGTGGGGAAGAGGCCACAGCAGGGAAGTCACTGCAAGTCCCCTAGAGGTGAGAAACCCCAAGGGGTTAGAAGAGGCTGCACGAGGTTGGGGCTTTATTCCCCAGGTCTTTCCAGGCTCCCTCTCCTGGGGTAGGTGCTGGAGCATCCCCAGCTCGAGCTTCCAAAGCAAAGGCTTCAGGTCCCCAACACCCAAACATGCTCATAGATGGGCTCTGTGTCTAACATTGTGTACAGAGACTGGAAATAAGCTCCCCTCTAGGGGAGTAAGCTCTGACTCTTTTCCTCTCATTGAAACCAGTAGGCTCATAGGCCACCTACTCTACCTGCAGAATGCCAAGCAAGCAGCAAACCAGAGGTCATCCCACCTTTTAAATAAATAGCATTTCTGATCTGAGAGATAGCACACATACCCCCTTCTAATCTATCTTTAAAGTCTACTACACATTCCATTTCTATCCAATTAGGTATTTGTCACGTGTGTAGCACTGAGTACATGGTACAGAGTAGGGCTTGCTCATTCCCTTCTCCCCTCCCTACACAGTGAAATTCTGACTTTCAGGTTCACCTTGACCTTGTCATTAGAATGCAAAATCGAATGGTAGCAGAAGTGGCCTTTCTACCATGTGTCCACTTTTAGCAATAGCCTCATTCCTGTCCTAAAGGGGGGCATTCGGTCATGAGTTATTCTCATCTTAGGCATGAGGCTCTTCCTCATGACATGATTTTAACTTCCATCCATATTTCTCCCCTATCTTTCCCCCCAGCCATCCGTTTTGGGAGAATGCCAAGGTCTGAAAAAGCAAAATTAAAAGCAGAGATTCTAACGTGTGAACACAACCTAGAAGATGCGGAAGTTGCAGATCTCAAGTCTCTGGCCAAGCGCATTTATGAAGCCTACTTGAAAAACTTTAACATGAACAAGATCAAGGCCAGAATCATTCTGGCAGGGAAAGCCAGCAACAACCCAGTAGGTGTTTTTGTTTCCACTTTCCTGTGGGTGACAACTGCAAGGGGATTGGGGTAAACTCAGAGGCCTGGGTATGATCAGCCCTTTTCCTGACCCTCCATTTTCTAAAATAAGAAACTAAGGCTCTGGATAGTGGGAGTGGAGAAAAGAGGGGCCTGCTCCAGGGCAAATGGCCAGGACTGGAACCTGAGTCTCCAAATACTTATTGGTGGCTTGATCTTGATGGTTTCACGGCTCAGATCTTTGGGTTTTTCCGGTTACATTGTTTCAATCCCTGTTGATGTTGTTTTCCTGGTTGAGCTCCCTTCACTCTGCATCAGTTCATGGAAGTCCCAGGCTTCTTCATATTCCTCACATGCATCATTTCTTGTTGCTCAGTCATTCAGTCACATCCAATTCTACTTTACCCCATGGGCTTTTGTCCATGGGGTTTTCTTGGCAAAGATACTGGAGTGGTTTACCCTGTCCTTCTCCAGTGTACAGATGAAGAACTGAGGCAAATTAAGGTTAAGTGACTTGCCCAGAGTCTCACAGTTGTAAGTGCCTGAGGTCAGACTTCCCAATTCTAGGCTCTGTCCAACACATTGCCTAGCTGCCCTATCATTTCTTCTAGCTCAGCAATATTCCATTACGAGTTGGTGGACCACACTTTGTTTAGCCCTTTCCTGATCAATGGACATCTACTTTGTTTTTTGCTGCGTTGCTACAGTGAGCATTTTGGGGTTTATGGGGCTCTTTCTTTGACCTCCTTAAGGTAACATGCGAATGGCTGTGGGATCTCTGGGTCAACTGCTTTCTTACCATAGCTTGACATCACTGTCCAGAAGGGTTGGGCCAATTCACAACTCCACCAATAATGCATTGGTATATTAAGCCTCCCACAGCCCACCTGCCATTGATTATTTCTCTCTCTTGTCATCTTTGCCAACTTCCTGAGTGTGAAGTGAACCTTAGAGTAGCTTTGATTTGCTTTTCTCTTGTTGCTAGTGAATGCGTTGGCGTGATCTTTCAGTCTTGTTCATCGTTTGTAATTCTCCTGAGAAATGTTTGTTCCTTTCCTGTGACCGCCTCCCAACTGGGAAAAGAACGGCACTTGTCTATTTGCCATCAGACGATCATTGGCCCAAAAAGCACAGAAGACAAGTCAGTGGTTTAGTGGAAGGGGCAGCATCTATTAATGCTTCAACTAACATTCAACTAAACCATTCAACAACCATTCAACTAAAAGTTGCTTGACATCGATTCCTGTTTTCTGTCTTTTTTAAGCATGCTGTAGTGGAGGGAGTGATGATCTAGGAGTCAGAGGTAGGCCTGGGTTCAAATCCCACCTCAGACACTCACTGTGTGACCTTAAGCAAGTCACTTATCCTCTCTCAAACTCAATTTTCTCTTCCATAAATAGGTGGCCATTAAGGATGTGTGTCTATAAAGTGCTTTGCAAATGGTGTGGTATGACAGACGTGTCTGCCAAGGCTATCATCACTTATGATGATTATGGAACAGAACAGAAAAGAATTTCCATGTTTTAGAGAAAGTGCAGTCTATCATTGGGAATTTTAAAAATGTCCTGTTTTAAAAATTCTTTTCTTGGAAACCCCTTCATTCCTGCCTCACATCCCTTATTCCAGCCCCCAGCTCTCCCCTTTTTCTTCCCAACCCACCCCACACACACACCATGATCTGGATCTCCTCTTTGTAATAGTAGGAGAAGCATCAGGGCAGAAAGGCTGTGTGTGTCAGCAGGCAGGCTTTGGGGAGGGACACCTCATGCTCCGAATCCCCCAAACACACCTCAGACCACCACTGTCATCATCCACCCTAGCACCTTCCTAGACGCTGGTCCCCTGTGCTTGAACAAATCACCAAATGTCTTCCTGCAGCAGCCAATCTGGTCCTCAAACTGGAGAGTGAAAGTCTGGAACATCTTCCTTCCAAACGTGGTCAAACAAGTTTCTTTTGTTCTAATGAGTAGTTTGAAGCCATTCTTATTCTGAGTTATAAAAGGAGATTTTTTTTTTGTATTTCACAAGCTGCTTACTTTCATGAACACACCAAGCCTCCTTTTACAGAGCCTTTCATTCTGCGGGATATCCCCAATTAAAGAGAAGCAGGTCGTTTTGAAGTTTAAATAAACCTTGTTTATTAAATTGGTAAAAACCATACGCTGGCTGAGCATCCCAAAGACTCACAGGTGCTGGCAATAGCAGTGGAAGCAGGTCCTGCTCCCTATGGGAAGGGGGAAAGAAGGCAGAGAATGCTGGTGGCTTTCCTGTGGTTGGTTTGAGTGTTTTTAAGGAAGGTTTGAGAAGAGGAATGTGGGGTTTTGCAATCAAGGAGGTAACTGATCACTTTAGGGACCTAGTGCTCTCTCTCACCCTGGGCTTGGCCGCATGGAATTGGCTCTTGCAGCTTTCCTGCTGGAGACTGATTTGCCAATGACTTGAGATGAGGCAAGGTCAGGTTCCTCTGAGGACACACACATACACAGATACACACATTCTCTCTGTCTCTCTGTCTCTGTCTCTCTGTCTCTGTCTCTCTGTCTCTGTCTCTGTCTCTCTCTCTCTCTCTCTCTCTCTCTCTCTCTCTCTCTCTCTCTCTCTGTCTCTCTCTCTCTCTCATCTGTTTTATATTTATATCCTGCCAGGAGGTCTGGATGGGTGTATGAGTATTCAGGGAGGACAGGCACCTCTGGTGAGAGGGCTGCTCATCCACCTCTGGTGCCTACCTGACCCCAACTCTTGCCTGTGGTTCCAAGAAGCTGTAGCATGCACAGTGGCCACACTCTGGTAAATGGTCTTGGTGGATGGGCCAAACCAGGTGGAGGGTAACCAACAGGGCTCAGACTCATTGGTGACTTAGGGGGTATCTACCCCAAGCACGTGAAGATTTCCCCCAGTGGAATGAGCAGAAGAGAACAGTTTGTTCCAACATCCAGGAAAGTGGCTGAAGCAGGCACTGTAAGTGCTTAGAGCTTGGTCATACATCGAAGATGCCAAGGTCACCCCCTGCATCCCCACCATCACCACTCATCCTGACTTTTGTCCTCCCACTGAACTTTGATGACTCAGGGAAACAGAGCAAGACCGATGACTTTGTGCAGCCCAGCCTCATTTAGATCCAATTCACCCACAAGTCACGATATCCCCTGTAATGTCAATGGTCCTCTTTGAAAACAAAGAATGGAAGAACTAGAATAACCTCACTGCCGTGTGGCCCATACCAGAAATGGAGGCAAGGAAGATCTGCACTCACTGGGACCCAGGGTCTGCTCAGTGAATCACATTCAACAGACACCATGAACCTTCCCTGGTGAGCTTGGCCCTCTGCTTTTCCCTTGGTGCCTTCCTGGACTGAGTGCTGCCCCTTGGCCAGCCCACTGGCTTAGGCTGAGACACTGCCCCTCCATCCACCAAAGAAGATGAGCATCTTCTGCTCGATGAGGGCCCTGCTGCTGGGGCCCATGTCGCATGACTGTGGGCAGCCTTGGGCATCTGGAGATAAGAGTTTTTCTTTGGATTCTCACTAGGGGCCTCAGAGTATCATCCATGAGGCCACACTGACCCTTGTTCTTCTTCCAAGGCAATGGAGTATAAGAGGGAGAAGATGGTAGGTAAGCTGCAGTCCTGATGACAGAAGCCTGAGAAAATGGAACTGGAGCCCTGAAAAGTCTGTTGTGTGCATGTTTCACTTCAAA
>CM053623.1:228063022-228089017 GCA_028646595.1 Phalanger gymnotis
CAGCTGGGCTCGCAGGGACAGAGATGCAGCCTGCCTCTCCTTCCTGATAGAAAGATGGTGGACCCAGGAGGCAGAATGGCATACGCTTTGGAGACGGCTAACGTGGAAATCTTTCTGTTTGACTATGGATATTGGTTAGGAGGGTTCTGCTTTTCTCTTATTTTCAGGGGTGGGGGTAGATGGGATTGAAAAGAATTCATTTTTAAAAATCCAATGACCTCTGGAGGGCAGCAGTGAGCCTCATGTGAGCTGCTACACGCATTGGTGAGGGGAGATCCAGCTGCCTGGGGAGAACCCATCTAGAACAGACCACCTAGAACACTTGGCCTGAGACGAGCCTTGGCCTCACTGCAGTCCCTCCTGATCCAGTCCTTGAAGGCAAGGGACAGCGCAGGGATGTGACCTGACAGGACAGGCCTCCCTGTGGCCTCTCTGGAGACCTGGAGTGGGAAGGGAGTGGGGGACACTCAGGACTGAGGTCCAATTCAAGTCGCTGCCCCTCTGTGGGGCCTCAACTTCCTCATCTGTAAAATGAGGAGGTTAGATCAGAAGAGAATCAAAGTTCGTTATCGCTCTGAATCTATGATCCCATGGCCATGGGCCTCAGTTTCCCCATCTGTACAATAGGGGGCAAGGTGGACTGCATGGCCTCTGATCAGGCTGCCTTCCAGCTCTCAGTCCAGGACCTTGGGAGCCAAGATGGGTCCCCAAAGAGCCCTGGCCAGGGAGGCAGAAGATGTGGCTGGGGCCCCTGCTTGGAGCTTTGACTTCCTCAGCTGTAAAACAAGGCTAATGGCACTGTCATCACCTACTGTGAGGTGACTGCTCTTTCTCTTGTGATTCAGAGCAAACCCAGGGGAAGAGCCCAGGGCAGGATGGACCTTGGGCCAGAAGGAACGTAGGCTGGTCTGTGGCGGTGGGCACCAGCCCAGAGTCCACAAGGCATCCACAAGAGGGGACCATGGAAGCCCAGGACCAGCCAGGAGCCCACGAGGGAGGGACTGGGCTTTCTCAAGAGCCCCTGACCTCAGCCAAGAAGGCATCCGAGGGCTGAGTCACCCTCCACTGAAGAAGATTGTGAAAAGCCTGTGAGTGGGCAGAGAAATCCCACAATGGTCGTCTCTCCTGGAATTGCTTCAGTCCTCAGTGTCCTCAGTCATTTACAGGAACCAAGCCCCACCCTTTACTGTAGGGCCCACGGGAAACAGAGACCAGGTCCCCACTGAGTGCTGACTGGGAGGGAAGCATGGACTTTAGGAGAGCCAAGCATCGTCTTCTACTCTGTTCTCCTGCAAGGATCCTCCCAGGCTGACAGCCAGCTTGGAGCAGACTCCCTGAGCGGTCTGGTGACCCCACTAGGAGGTGGGTGCTGAATCACAAGGAGGTGGACCCCGAGAGGACACCTGCCCCAGGTCCCCCCACAAGAGCTTCCTTTAGCATGGTTTGTGCAGGATGTGAAATCAAGGCATCAATGAAGCCCACTGATCCTCAGGGGTGAGAGCCACATACACTGAAAGAGTCTGGCCTGAGCATTAACACGGAGCTGCCTAGTGGACCAAGAATGACCGTTGTCCAGACCATGAGCCACCCTGCAGAGCACATCCATCTGTGCCTGTGGTTTGGGTGGCCTTGCATGTGGGCAGCTATCAGGACCCAGATGGGGCTGGGCTGCCCCGCCAGGCCCTCCCTGGGCCTCCCCTACCCACAAGCTTCCACCCTCTATCTCCTTTTCTCAGCCTGACCCCATTATCTTCTGCTCCACCCCCCACCAGTGCACCCCTATTTCTGAGGAGGGAACCAGCCTCCTCAGATCTCCTCAACTCCCCCTTCCCATGTCCTGCCCTCTTGGGCTCCCTGACTTCAATTGGCCCCTTCTCTGTATGTACCTTCTGGCTTCCACCTGGCCCAGGGCCTCACCACCACCAGCCTAGACTGCTCTCATGGCCTCCAGTCTCTGCCCTCACCAATCCATCCTCCTTTCAGACAGTCCCAACACCTAGCTTGGACCATCACCCTGGAGCTCAAGAAGCTCTGGGGCCTCCCAGTCACCTCGATAAGAGAGAAGCTGCTCTGGGCTCTGGTCCAGGGGGAGGGATACAGTGGGGTCCAACTGGGAACAAGGGGCACTCACAGAGTCAGCCAGCCAATAAACATCTCTTAAGCACCTACTGTATGACAGGCTCTGTGCCAAGTGCTGGGGATACAAATACTAAAAGGAGAGTCTTTGCCCTCATGGAGCTCACAATCTGGTGGGGGAGGTGCCCTCCAGGGGCTGGGGTGCAGAGTTCAGAGAGATCAGAGGGGTCCCGGGTATTTCTGCCAGATGGGCCCAAGGAGCCCACTGTCCTAAGCCTCAGAGCTCCTGTCAGAGGGGCAGAGAGTAGAGACAAGAGGGAGCCAGGCCCATTCCCTCTTACAGAATGAAGAGGTTCCTGGGCCATGATGGAGATGGGCTGTCCATCTTCCCCACCTTCCCAGCTCTGCCAGGGTCCGGTGTTCAGGCCTGATGGGGGGGAAGTACAGGAGGGGGGCTGCTGATGGAGGATTCCAGTGGGGCTCCCTCCTGTTGCGCGTGCAGCCCCTGACCAGAAGGCCTGCTTCGGTCATTTCTTGTAAGCAGCTACTGTGAGCTGGACATGAAAGACAGAACAGACACTGACCCTGGGGTTTTGTTAGGGACACGAACGCCCGCATAGGGAAGCTCCCTCACCAGTTAAGATGGGCACCTTCTGACCAAATGACTGGCTCACTTGTCCAGAGTCCCAGGGCCAAGTTATCCAGAGGCGGCATGGATGGGGAGCCAGCCTAGAGTTCGGAGAATGCTCCCGATCCCAGCCCTCAAGGGTCCCTGCCAGGCTTTTACCTGGGAGGTAGGACCGGGCACCAAAAGGTCTGCTGTGGGGAACAGGGACAAGGGCAGGTCCCGACTCAGGCTTGAGATAATTCCCAGGGGGAAATTTGTTGGATCTCGAGAAGGCGGACCTGAGCCGGGCCTGGAAGGCAGTAAGGGGCTCGGCCAGGCAGACACGGGAACAAGAGGGCACTTGGGACCCCAAAAGGGCTGACTCCCAGCAGCAAGACTTACCAGCCCCATATATGGGTGTGAGTTGGAGTCAGGAGCTCAATAGAGGGGAGTCTGAAATAAGCCTGGAAAGGTAGGTGGGAGGCAGATGACAAAAGCTTTGAGGTCAGCATTGGCCAGAGGGAGCCACTGAAGGTATGTGAGCAGAGGAGCAGCTTGGGGAAACCAGCACTTCGAAAATCCCTCTTTGGCAGCTGGTGGAGGGTGGATGTGGGAGATGGGGAGCCTGGGGCAGGGAGAGGCCTTTGCCATAGTTCAGAGAAGGGGAACTCGGAGGGGTGGCCACAGCCTGGAGACACATTGCTTCATCAAACTGGCCAGACTGGGCGGGCTGATCATCGTGTAGAGAGGAGGGGAGGGGAAGGGAGGGGGGAGGAGGAGGGAGGGAAAGGAGTCCAGAGCCCCCCCACCCCCAGCCAGGCATGACTTCACCGGCCTCTCTGGGCTGTTATCCCTTGGTACAAATATTTATATTCCCAGATACACAGCCTTCTTCTAAGGGCTGGAAGCTGAGGTGCAGGCCTGCCAATGGGGCCGGGGAGCCCGGGGGTGGCCTGGGGCCACTCATTCCCTTGCCTATATTTGGCTGCTCGCTGCACGCTCCAGGTTGGGGGAGAGGCCCCCACTTCTTGAGCAGCAGAGCTTGCTTGCTCCATGTGTTTGGCTCCTCAGCTATTCTGGCCATTTCTCCCGCACAGAGCCTCCCCACTGACTTTTCCCGACCCTGAACTAGGCCGTACCCAGGACCAGTGTCTCAGAGGAAGGCCCCACCCATCTCAAGAACCCCAGGAATGCCTCCCTCACCCTGCTGAGGTGTCAGCATTACCTTTGGGAGCCCCAGGCTCCCCTCAGCTTAGAAGTGTGCAGAAGGAATGAAAGAATTGTAGTCAGGAGGACCGGAGTTCAAACCCTGCCTCAGACATGGACATAGAGTGACCCTAGGCAGGTGACCTCACACCTAACTCAGCCTCATCTGTATAATAACAAACCCAGCCTTCCAGGGTAGTTGTGGACCAAATGGGATCCTTGTAAAGTGTTCTGCCAATGCCTGCTGCCAGTATCCCACCTATCAGGCTTGACTCAGACATTTGGGGTCATTTCCAAGGTCGTGGATTTGCCAGTCGAGATGCTCTCAGCTGGGAAGGGGGCGGTCATGTTTCTAGGGGGCTGTGGAAGCAGTCTAACCTTGGGGTGATGACAGACACTGCCCTGGTGCCCATCAAACTACCTGAACCAAGCCACAGTGGGCCCAAAAAGGAGGTGCTTATGGTCCAGCAGCGCTGGGACAGAGGTCTCTGGTGGAATGCCCAGGAGGTCAGCCGGCTCTGGAGAGGTTGAACATTTTCATCCATTCTTCCGTCTCCCCCTGCTTTACTGTTCCGCATCACCCCTGGTTGTGAATTGGGTCTCTGTAAAGTAAGAGTGAGGGGTGAAAAGAGCACCAGATTTGGAGTTGGAGGCCCTAGGTTCAAATCCTACCCTGGCCCCTAGGAGAAGCTGAGCCAATCAGGCCTCAGTTGTCTTCTCTGTAAAGGGGGGTCACTCTGGGTGGCCACAAAGTCCTCTAAGCTCAACTCTGTGCTCGACTACAAGCCCTGCAGCTTCCACTTCTCATTTCACCTTTAGACCCTACCCTAGCACCAAGCAAAGGCTTTGACGCACAGTAGGGATTTCACAAATATTGATTTAATTCTGCTGTGAAGGAAACATGGGTCTTGTCCCTGAGCATGGTCAATGAATGGGATTGGGGTAGAGGGAGCTTCTTTCTGTCCAGGGATTCAAAGTCCTGGCTCTGATTTCTGCTCCACCATTTGGGGCAAGGCCTCATGGGAAGCCTCTCCATAGAATGGCAACCTCCTGTGACCAAGATCTGTTTGTATCCCAGCCCCCAGCCTGGCACACAGCAGGTGCCTAATACATGCTGATTGATTGATTGAGCCCTGCCCCCTAGGGCTATTGGGAGGATTGAGGGAGATCATGAAGGTGAGGCATTGTGAATGGGAATTACTGAACTATCAGACTACAGAGGAGCCACACAAACAGCGGCATCTGTCACCTCCACCCCCCCCGCAGCTGAGCACTCATCCCCAGCCTTTCCAAGATGGAGGAAGCTCCTCCTTTACCACTGAAATCTAAAGATTGAGAAAATCCCCAGCACCAAGAGAGAAAAGTCTTTTCTAGACATTTGTACCTTAGTCGCAAAGGCACCTGGTGACTAAGGGCACCTGGAGCCAGGGCAGAGGTCATCTTGCATTATTTCTTTTAACATATTTTTTTATTTATTTTGTTAACTATTTCCCACTTATGTTTTTTTTTAATTTTAAACATTTATTTTTTAATTCTTAATTTAAAAAAAAATCTTAAAATTTAAAGTTTAAAGAAATTTTTTAAAGTTCCAAATTGTCTCCCTCTTTCCTTCCCCTCCTCCAAGTAAGCAATATGATATTGATTATACATTAGCAGTCCCACATTAGCCGTGTTACCAGAGAAAATATACATAGAACATGAGAAATGAAGAGAATGTTTAAAAGCATGCTTGCGTGTGCAGAGCCCGTCAGCTCCCTCCCGAGTCCTTTGGAATCGTCTTGGATCACTGGATTGCTGGGAATAGCTAAGTCAGTAGGAGTTGATCATCATGCAATGTTGTTGTTACTGTATACAGTGTTCTCTTGGTTCTGCTCACTCCGCTTTGCATCAGTTCATCTAAGTATTTCCCAGGTTTTTCTGAAATCTACCTACTCATCATTTCTTAAAGCACGACAGTACTCCATCACATTCATATACCACAGCTTGTTCAGCCATTCCCTGACGCATGGACAACCCCTCTATTTCCAATTCTTTGCCACCACAAAAAGCTGCTTATGAATATTTCTGTACAAGCAGGCCCTTTTCCTTTTCCCTTTTCCTTGAGCCAATCTTACATAGGGAAGAGAAGACTCAGAGCTCCCACACCCCAGACCCTCCAGATCCAGCACACCCCTTGGGCTGCCTCTTTGCTTAGGAGGCCTTTGGAGAATGAGGTTCAACCCATCCTTCACTGAAGGTGAGGCTGCCCACTGGGGGATATCTATTCATTTGTTGATCTCCCTCCTACCAGACCTGGGGGTCCCTCCTAGAACCTGGAAGGACAGTCAAGTAGATAAGCAGGGCCAACTTTGCACCCTGAGTCATAAAAACGTGGGCACTTGTCCTCCCAAGACTTGACCCAGGCTGGAAACATCCCTCACCTTCTGCCTGTGGCGGATACTTGGTGGGTTTGTGATGGAGGTCCTCCCTCCCAGCACTCAGATTGCAACTCCTCCATGTCAAACACTAGCCCACACCCTCCCATAATCCCCATGGAAGGGCCTGCCCATGGAGCTGGGAGCCTGGAATCTGCATGAATAGCAGTGGGGGCCTCTGGCTCTCTGGGTAACCAGTCCCTTTCTGATGCAATGCTTGATGTGACTTCTGGGACAGCTTTGGGCTGGAAAGGTGTTGGGACATCCACACAGCCTCTTGGTACTTCGCTGTTGCCCTTTGGGTGGCCCTTGACTTGAGTTCTGGGATGACCGGGACATTCCATGCTCAGAAGCCATGTGGCGTCACCAGAATATTGTAACAAAGAGAGGCCTTTGTTTCAGGGAGGACTTTGGCACACCGATGAGCTCTCTTGGGAGTCAAGAGATGGGTTCGAATCCCACCTGCACCAATGACCCACTGGGAGTGACATCTGGACAAACTGTTTTTTCTCTCTACTGTCAGAGCCAAGATTGTTGGCTGGAGGGCCATGGGGCCGAGCCTGGGGTGGGGGGTGGGAGGGCAGACTTCTGAGACTCTCCCTCCTTTTGTTAGGAAGGGCACTCATCTGTGTGGATCCCCTGATGGGGGCCCGGTGAGGTGGTGCCTAGGTTCTCTGCAGCTGCAGAGCTGGCCTCCCCTTCCTTCCTGAGGTCCAGCCCTGGGGCCGCACCCTCCAGACACTTCTCTGTAGAATGTGTGGGGGCAGAGAAGGAGGCAGGCAAGGGGCTCTTGGCCAGTCTAGGGGCAGAGAGCCCTCTTGTAGGATGCTGCAGGTGGACATAGGGTTGGTGTCCCGGGAGATGACTCCCCACAGGCAGAGAAGCCCTGAGGAGCAGATGCCAGGCAATGGGAAGGCTGTGGGGGCAGAGGCCTGGGCTGGGCTGTGTATCACTGCCTCACAGCAGTCTGGGCCCAGTCCCTTCCCCACTCAAGGCCTGTTTCCTCCTTTGTACAGGGAGGTCTCTCTCCCACAGATCTGACATTCCATGATGCACAGCCTTCCTGAGCCCAGGCAGCAGCGTGTCCATGATGTGGATCCTCATGTGTCTTTCCGAGCCCAGGCCCCCAGGATGACCATGAGGAGGGCCAGGATGACCACAGTGTAGACGGTGTGGATGGTCGGCAGCTGCTCCTCCTGGCCCCAGCAGCGTTTGCTGCTGCAGGCACGCGGCCAGCTGGGGCCCGCCAAGGAGGAGGCCTTCTGTCTGTGTGCTCGGAGAGAGTGAATCCTGGAATAAAACATGCCAGGCTTTAGAAAGGGGCCCAGAGGAGCCCAGGATTGCAAGGAGAACCCAAAACCCAGATTACCACAGCTAGACCAGACTTGGAGGCATGGAGGCATGTAGACCAGCCCACCATTGAGGACCAAGAAGGGAAGGGGGTGCTTGGGGTCCCATGGGGAGGAGGGAATGCAAACTCTGAGTCTTTCATGAGAAGGATGAAGATGGAAGTGGCCTGGTCTGGGAGTGAGCTCGGAGCCCTGGGTTCTAGCTGCTCACTCCTTGGGTGGCCCAGGGCAGGGCACGGAAACTCTTCTCTGGACAGCAAGATGTTAGAAACCGAGATGTGCTCTTGCCATCAATTCAGACTGAGCTAGCAATATGACACAGGGCTGTCCCAGAGTTGGAGGGCCTGCGGGGGCAGGCAGTGAGCTCCCTGTCCTGAGAGGTCCCCAGGGAGATGCTAACTGGTCAAGGATGCCATAAACAATGCAGCCCTCTAGGTCCCTCTTGGCTCAGAGATTCTGTAGCAGCCTTTGCACTAAGGAGAGCCACCCTTAAAATCTCCCAATCTGTGCCCCCTTCATGCCCAGACCTAGGGCTCTCCCCATGGCATCCCTGTCCTGCTCTGGGTCTCAGTTTCCTTATCTGTCGAATGAGAGGGTTGGCTGCCATCAGAGGTTCTTAATCATGGGTCTGTAACCTTGTTACATGACAGCACGTCTGTATAATGGGTTTCCTTTGTGATGCCCCATATTGACCGTGAGGAGTCCACAAGGTTCACCAGACTGCCACAGAGGGGCCCATGACGCCCAAACAGGGTGGTGAGCCCCTGGGCATGATCTCTACATGCAGGACCCTGAACTCTCGACTCTGCCTGGGACTTCCTATCTGTGAAATGGGGATGTTCAGCATTCCCCCGGCTGGCCTCACAAGACTAGATAATAATGGCCACTATTATTACCACACTATTTACTGGGTGCCAGGAGCTGGCCAAGTGCTTCACGGAGCACCGGAGGAACAGGAGCTTTTATTTTGACATTTGTCCGGGGTTTAGGGAACCCCCAGCAAGGAATCGGCCTCCCCTGCCGCAGATCTCTAGTCTCTGGGACCTCCTGGGGGGTGGGATAAGGGCAATACGTCAGTGACCGGGTTCCAGAGTCCTCAGGGGTCAAAGGCAGGGCTTGCCCCCAGGTGTCTCTGAGCTCCGGGCCAGCTGGGCAGGCCCTCCACCACAACTGTTTCTCCCAGAACGTCTCTGCTCCCTTTGGGCAGCTCCCATTCTTTCTTCTGGTCCTTGGGGTATCCCAAAGCTCCATGGCTTAGGACTCACCCAAAGTCACACAGTTAACAGGATTTTCTTCATGGAATCCCAGACACTCTAAGAAGGAAGAGTTCCTAGAAGGAGTGGAATCCAACCTGTCCCCTACACAGGAGGCCCCTGCACAGTCACCCTGAGGAGTGGTCAAGTGGCCTTTGCTTGAGACCCTCCAGTGACGGGGAGCTCACTACCTCCATTCCACAAAACCAGTGACCTCTCCGTCGCATTCTGCCACCTCCCCAGGGAAGAGATCCGGGGCTCTTACCTCCTGGAGACATTCATGCTGTTGGAGTGTCTTCGTGGGTATTCAAGACCCCTGAAAGTGCCGCTCTCAGGCTCCTGACCTGGGTCTTGGTCCTGGCCCCCCCAATGTGCCTGTGGGCAGAGAGGGGCTTCTTGCCTGGATACCTTGGCTCAGAAATAAACTCTCCTACATGGGCAACCCAGCCTCCTCTGTCACCCAGGGCTCTGCATCTAGGCTGAAGCCAACCTGGAATTCCCCAGGACAAATCCGAACTCTGCTTCTCTTTGGACAGTTGCAGCCTGAAGAACAGCCGCCCAGCTGGCCCGTGTCCACCCCCAGGGACAGGCAGGAAAGCAGCCAGCCAGGAAGAGACCTCAGCAGCTCCCAGCCAGACCCTTCCAGCCCAAAGGAGGCAGGCCTCTTCCAGGCAGTGTGTGCGCGCGTGCGTGCATGTGTGTGTGCGTGTGTGTGTGTGTGTGTGTGTGCACGTGTATGTGCGCTCATGTGCCTGTGTGTGTGTATATGTGCGTACACGTGTGTGCGTCAGGGGGTGGGGGTGGGGTTATGTGTGTAAACACACTGCTGGCACTTGTTCTTTACATCTGTATGAGCATCTTCAGCCAGGGAAGAGGGATTGGGGCTAGTCTAGATAAGGCAAGCTGCCAGATCTCACAAGCCCGTGTGCTCTGCAGATGAGACCAGAGTCAGGGCTACCTTTATTTAATCAATTGATCAAACAGACACTTTAGGAGCCGCCAAAGCAGCAGATGGATTTAAATTCACTCCTCCGTTGGATTAAGTGCAGGGACAGATCTTAGAAAGTATTTTTACAGGGCTCAGGGAGACTTGTTTACCCCCGTGGGTCGGCTGGTTTGTAAAGAGCAAGGCCATTGGAAAGCGGGCATTGGCATCTGGCAACTGAGCGGCGCACGCACGTGTCCAGCCAAGATGCTGAGCAGGAATCACTCAGGAGAGGCAGATCACTCCCCCATCCCCAACTGTTTGGGACTTTTCCATCAGCTTTCTCACAGTGTCCCCAAACAGCAGAGCTGGCGGCAGGGAGCCAAAGACAAATTAGACACGTGGGGAAAGGTGGCCGGCAGAAAATCGAGGTGGACGTCAGGCCTACAGGGAATTTTTAAGCCCATCCCCAAGGGGAGATGGGAGGTACCTTTGCCACACATGCTAAGCTTGAACCCCCTTTCCTCCCCAAGAGAGTATGAGCTTTGGGAAGCGGGGAGAGGAGTTTTTTTATTGTAAATGCCCCCTTTCTATAAAGGCTAATTAAGTATGGCCTACTAATGGATACCTACTGTTAATTGCAAGGGGGAGCACAATGGTGGGGGCTTGGGAGCTACAGTAATAGAAAAACATCCCTCCCCTTCGGAGTCCCATAGAAAGGTGGAGGAGGCATAGCTGCCGTGCTCTGGGACCCCGCCTGCCCCCGACAGAAGGCTGGAGCTTGGGACGCAGCCTCCTTGGCACCTTCCTCTTCGGCCCCTCACAACCCTCCGTCCCCAGTGAGGTGCCAGACAGCTCCTGGAGGGAGTCAGAGGGCAGGGTTTGGGGCAGGATCCAGAGGCTTCACTAGAGGCTCCCTGGAATTCCTCCTAATTCTTAAGTCTGTGGCTTCTGTCCAGTCAGCTCACCTGCATTTATTAATCACCTACAGTATGCAGGTGGTCCGCTTGGCGCTGAAGATGCAAACCCCGAGACGGAACAGCTCCTGCCCTCGGGGAGCTGACGCTCTTTTGGGGGAGACCACGTGCACACACGTGAGGATGTACAGAAAGGGCAGAGGCGACGGCTTCCTGATTCCGGGTCTGACCCTTTCTAATACTCAGAGAAGCCTGAAGCCTCGATGTTTTCAATTTACAGAAAGGGAAACAGGCTAGGGAGACTGAGGTGTCCGAGGCAGGATTGGAGCCCAAACTCCCTAACTACAAACGAACGCTCTTTTCATGATCTCACACCTTGGAGGCTTTGGCTCCAAATCTGGTCCTCTGGCACTCGCCCCTCCCCGCCCCCCAAGATTAATCAAGATTTATCTTTAGGAGAGACACAGTCCAACACGGGTCACTGATGTACTCGGACTGCCCTCCATCCACCAATCAGATTTCAGCCCATAGCCTTGCAGACAATGCGCATGCTCCCCACCGCCGGTCAGACTACATCCCCCAGAATCCCAAGGGGGGGGGGGGGCTGGAGGAACCGGAAGGGGCCTGTCCAGCTTGATTCAAATAGACCAATCGCCGGCGAGTCTTTCAGGACACGTGGTTCGTGCCGGGTCAGGGGGGTGGGGCAGACAGAGGAAACGATACTCGGTTTTAAATCAGTTGGCGGCAGCGGCGGCCGTGACAGGTGAGGCGACGACAGAGTCTCCGGTAAGGAAAGGACAAGCCGAGCTGGCCGCCCTCGGTCCTGGCTCCGAAGGAACGCCCCGCAGTCCTTGGTGGAGGGAGGGAGACAAGAGGGCGCTGCTCTGGGGATGCCCCCCCCCGGGCCCCAATGGAACGTCCCACCAGGTGCCTGCCTTCCCCCCCCCCCCAGCCCTCTATGGAACGTCCCGCTCCCAGCCCCGCCCACCTCCCGTGGAATGACTAGCGGGGCGGGGCCGAGAGGACGGAGCCGAAGCAGCAACTAGAGCAGGTGGGGAAATTGACGCCAAAGGTGGAAGAGCTCGGCAAAATGGCAGGGCTGGCCTGGAACCCAGGCCCTCTCCACAAGAGGCGGCCCTCGGCCGGGACCTGACCCCCAGTCTGTGAGCTCGGGCCAGTAGTTTGAGCTCACGGAGCACCAGCCTCCGGTTCTCAATTTCCCCACCTGTCCAATGGGTGGGTTTGGCCTAGACTGACCTGCCGGTCACTTGTAGCTGTCCCTTCTCCAACTCTGCCCCCTTTTTCCTAGCCCAGGATCCCTGGTTGGGGGGGGGGGGGTCATGTGCGACCCTGGGAAATCTGGCCCATGCTGGCCTCAGCTTCCCCATCCGTGCAATGGGAGGCTTTGTCGTTTCAAGGTCCGCTCCCAGGAGCCAGGTCCCGCTCCTTTGCCGTGTGTCAGTCTCTGCCTCTGTGACGAGAAGGGCTTCTCGAGGTCCGAAAAGGGGGGGACGTTAGGGACCTTTGTGTCCTGTCCTCAGTCCCCTCAAGTGACCATTGGTGGCAGGTCTACTGACCATGACCCCTCTGTTCAGTGAGATGACATTTTCAACCTACTTCTCTTCTGCCCTATGGGGCTAAACGTCTTAAAAACCCATCTACAACCCACTCTCCTCTCACTCCCTCCCCTACAATCCAGCTTCCGACTTTGTCATTCCACCAAAATGACCAGCGGTCTCTGAGTGACCAAATCCAGAGGCCTTTCCTCAGGCCTCATCCTTCTTGGCCTCTCTGTAGCTTTTGACATGTCGGTCACTCTCCGCTCCTCTATACTCTTTCTTCCTCTCTAGGTTTTCAAGACATCCCCTTCTGGTCCTTTCCTGGTTTTCCTCCTACCTGCCCCATCACTCCTTGTCTGTCTCCTTTTCCGGATCCTCCTCTAGGTCACATCCTCTAACCAGAGGTGTCCTTCAGACCTCCATCCTGAGCCCTCTGCTCTTCTCTCCCAGACTGTCTCACTTGGTGATCTCATTAGCTCCCATGGGTTTAATGACCATCTCTCTGCTGATAATTCTCAAATCTACCTGTCCTATCCCAACCTCTCTGCTGACCTCCAGTCTTACTTCTCCAACTGGATGTCAAGTAGACATCTGAAACTCAGTGTGTTCAAAACAGAACTCATCTTCTTTTCCTCTAACCCCTCTCCTACCTTCCCTATTACTGTGAGGGTACCCCTTTCCTCCCTGTCTCTCACGCTCCTCATTCTCACCACTCCCTACACACAAATCCAAGCTACGGCCAAGGCCTGTGAATTTCACCTCTGCAGCACCTCTTGTCCATTTCACTTCTGCAGCTTCTGGGGTCCATTTTGCCTCTGCACCAGCTCTGGTCCATTTCACCTCAGCAGAACCTCTGGTCCTTTCACCTCTGCAGCTTCTCTGGTCCATTTCACCTCTGCAGTGCCATTTCACCCATGATTCCTCCATTTCTTCTTGTGTAATGGCAGGAGCTGACATTCCTTTATCCCTTGAAGGTTTGACAGCACTTTCTAGATGAATGTCCACTGCTCCGTGAGAGCTTTTTGTCTAACGCTCCCTTGACCCCCCGATGACCTGCACACAGTAGGTGCTTAATAAGTGTTGATGTGAAGGAGAAAGCATTTAGTATCATTCTCCCCATTTTATAGAGGAGTAGTCCAAGGCTCAGTGATGTGAAGGACTCTAGCCACTGCCTTAAGACTGTGGCTGAGGTATAGGGAAGGGGCAGGACCCTGGACCATCCATCCTCCTTGGCTCCAGACCCCTCTCCTGGTGCCTCAAGCCTCTGCTGAAAGAAGGTGGGGCTGGAGGGGGCCTGGTGTCCATGGGACCCATCTTTATCAACTGTTTGGTTCAGCAGGTGCTTCTCTGGTACTATTTACTATGGAGGAAGGAGCGGGAGGCTTGGTCAGGCAAGCCCCTGAGGAAAAAGCCGATGTGGACGCACAGAATGGTAAGGATATGCTGGCACACTGACCTTTGTTCTCCTGGTCCCAGCCACCAGCCCCCCATACCCGCTGCTGGGTAGAAACTTGGCCAGGACCCAGTGACCTCGTCCAGCCCTCCTCTCTCCCCACTCCAGTCTCGTGCCACCAGCTGAGCCAGAGGCCTCAAACAGCCCTTTCATCTCTCTCCTGGGACCATGTCTGTGCCACCATCTCTGGGGGGGCCTCCCCTGTGCTGCCCTCTTTGGGGGGTGGGGGCCTCTGCAGGGGGGGCACCACTGTCCTTCTGGGCCCCAGGCTTGGGAGCCTCCCCCACCCCCCTCAACACCCACATCCACTCAGTTCCTGCGTTACGTCCCCAGCCTCTCTCCCTCCCCTTGCCTTGTCCGCACTCATGTGGCCTAGAGCCCCGGCCTGAGCACATCCCCCTCCCCAGCTCAGTTACCTTCGGTGGCTCTTTGTGAACTCCAGGCTGCTCTCCAGACCCTTCCAGGACTGCCTCTCTCCACCTCTGTTCTGGACCTGGCCATGCCAGCCTTGGATGCTCCCCCATTCACATCTGCCTGGGGGCGGGGTGCTCCTAGGGCCTTTGGGCTATAGGAACACAGCTCCCCCTAGAGGTCAGGGGCTGTCTCAGCACAGGGCCAGGCACATGGTAGGCACTTCCTAAAAGTTTGTTGGTGAATGTAACCTGGCTTGTCTCTTCCAGACCTTCCTCTTTTGACCGATGAGAAATTTGACTTTGACCTCTCACTGTCTTCATCCAGGTAAGCTGATGTGTATTGCCTTCTCTTCCCTGCCATCCCTCCTCTCCTGACCCCAGTCTCCCCCCATCCCCAGGAGAACTCTAGCAGGTGGTCAGCAATGCCCTCCTTGCCTCTCCTCACACCACCAGTGCCAATGAGGATGACGAGGTTTTCTTTGGGCCAATCGGGCACCGGGAGCGGTGTGTGGCTGCCGGCCTGGAGCTACAGGGCCTGGTCCCCAAGGAGATGGAGCAGCCACTCACATGGAGCCCCCCGGCCGGAGAGAAGTTTGTGGAAATCTTCAAGGAGGCACGCTTGCTGGCCCTGCGGATAGCAAGCAGCGGCAAGAAGGTGGCGCCCAGAGCTCGCGAGCCCGAGGCACCACCAGCGCCGGGGTCGGGGGAAGAGTTTGTGCAGGAGGCCAGGCTGAAGGTGGACATCTTTGAGCGGGGACTGCAGGTGCAGAGAAGCACCCCAGCTCTCAAAAGGGACACCTACTGTGTGCTGACCCCGGAGGTGGCCCCAGTGCGGGCAGCGCTTTCCTTTGCTGAGTCACCAGCAGCCCCAGAGCCTGCTCTCAGTGCCCGTCTTCAGAGCCAGGGGGCGGCCGAGAGAAAAGCCATGAGCCGACTGCAGCCCCCCAAGTCCTTGTCTGTGCCTGGAAAAGGGGCCCCTGCCAAGGTAGCCCTACCCCAGAGTGCCCCTGCCCTTTCAGGGAGGCATGGGGCAGCCCATCCATGGAGGAAGGATTCCCTGGGCCTGGGGAGGGCAGGTTTCCACCCCATCTCTGTCTCCCCATCGTGGGGCTGCCCTCCTCCAGGACAGATCACAGCTCGTCCTCTCCCCCTCCTCCTCCTCCTGCCCCTGGTGGGTGGTCCTCCTCACTTGGGGGGCACCTGCTGTGTCTTGGCCCTTGGTGCTGGTTCTCATGTGTTTCAACTTTGATGTTTCAGCCTCAACCAGGAAAACAAATCCATCCTTCAAGGCTCCCCCCAGGGAGCTCCAGAGCATCCTCAGGGTCCACATCCAGCAGCGCTTCAGAGGCGAGCACCTCCTCCATCAGTGGCAGCGACTCCACCAAAGGCCCCCCTGGCCTCCCTGCCCCCAGCAAGGTGCCTAAGCCCTAAGCGGGGAGGTAGCAGAGACCCTCCCCCGAGTGGTCACAAAGTGAGAACAGGGGTGCCCAAGGGGAGTTCTGGGTGGTTAGGGCCTAGGGCCAACAGGGAGCCTTGGGCAGAAGCAAATCTTGGGGAAGGGGACCGTGGACTGTCTCTGCTTGCTCTGAACTCTGCTCCTTGTTCCAGTTCGGGGCAAGGAAAACCCTGCTGAAACTCCCAGGGCCCACCAGGACCCTCAAAGGAAAGAGCGCCTCCTTCTTGAGCCCTGTTTGCAGCATGAATCCGACCTCGAGATCAAGCTCAGTGGAGACCCTGGCGAGAGGCAACGGTTAGGTCATGCCGCGCCCCAGCGACCCTGGGGGAGGGTCTTGAGCTTCAGGGCCATCAGTACCTCCTCCCAGGCCTTCCTCATTCATGGGATGCTTGCTGTGTAGACAGACATAGACACAGGCACAGACAGACACAAGGAGACAGACAGATGCAGGCACAGCCAGATACCCCAGGCACAGACAGACACAGGCCCAGAAAGACCAACACAGGCACAGACAGAGACAGGCACAGGCACAGACAGCCAGGCACAGGCACAGGCAGACAGACACAGACGGACACACATAGACACAGACAGACACACACAGGCGCAGACACACACAGGCGCAGACACACACAGGCACAGACAGATAAAGACAGACACACACAGGCACAGACAGACACACACAGACAGACAAACATAGGCACAGATACAGACAGACAGACACAGGCACAGACAAGCAGACAGCCAGACACAGGCACAGATGGACACACATAGGCACATACAGACACACACGGACAGACAGACACAGACAGGCAGACACATACAGGCACAGACAGACAGACACACACAGGCACAGACAGGTAGACAGACACACACAGGTAGACAGATACACACAGGCACAGACAGACACAGACACAGGCACAGACAGGCAGACAGCCAGACACAAGCAGAGACAGACAGACAGCAGGCTGCCATGCTGCTGTTTTGAAAGCTCAGCCTGCTCCCGTGTGAGCCCTGTCTTTGGCCCAGCAGCCAAGGAACAGCTTCAGAAGCAGGAAGGCCTGGGTTCAAGTCCTGCCTCGGCCTGTGTCCCTGGATGCCAAGTCAGGCAGGTACAGACAGGTGCTGCTATCCTGTACCTGTGGAGGGACTCTCCTCCCCAGGACTCTCCCTCACTGCTATAGTTCCAAGTCTGGTGCATCACGTAATCAGTCCATGGAAGAGGCACAGATGAGCCCAAAGTATGCCGTGATTCCCCCGACAGGGACAGACAGGATCCACCCATCCAAGGACCATCCCTGGCTCCCTGCTCACTGTCTGTGGCCAGGCCTGCTCCTGCTGGTTCAGTGGCCCACTGGCTCCATCTAGTGGCAAGGGGAGGTGACTGTAGGCCCCTCGCTGTATAGGGCTGCCCCTTCCTCGTATGGGGCAGCTCCTCTAGCTGCAGGTCTGGTGCCCTGTCCACACCCTCCCACCGCCCCAGCTGAACCCTTCTGCAGCAGGAGGGGCCCAGACACTAGGGCTCAGCAAGCTGGCACTGGGGGCAGACGTTAGAGGCCAGAAAGTGGCCCTTGAGGCTGGACTTCTCTCTGTAGTGATGTCAAGCAACATGGTCTGGATGACCCCTCCCCAGAGCAGCTGCGTGTAGGCCCTAGGCGTGTGTGTGTGTGTGCGAGGGGCCCAGGAGTGCCCACCTCTAGCGTCTTCTCCAGGTGGCACTGTGCCCCGGCCCCTTCTCTGCCCATGGGCCCCCTCCCTAGAGCAGCTGCTGGAGGAGCCCAGGCACAGGATGGCTGCGTGTAGCCTGGAGACAAGCTGGTGGCGCTCCTCACCGTACCCCTTCTTTTCTGCTTTCAGTTAAACCAGGAGCCCCTTTCTCCCGTCTGGCCGACACTCCTCGGCCCAAGCCGGGCAGCCAGCTGAGCCACGGGAGCATCTCCTGCCAGTCTGTACCCTTTGCTGGCCAAGCCAAGGAGTCTGCCTCAGTTTCCCTGAGGCAGGCACAGACCCCCAAAACTGGAATCCAGAGGCTGAGTTCCACCCCCAGCTTATCCCAGGCCTCTCGGCTAATGAAGCCCAAGGGGGCTGGGGGTCCCAGCTCTGGCGCCAAGGCGGGGCCTCACCATCCTGCTTTCTCTGCAGGTAAGGTCTGTCCAGGGAGCCCTTGGGATTCTCCTTGGCACCGATTCAGGGGGTGGGCAGTCCCTCCCCTCCCAAGAAAACTCGGCCCAGACCTGTGCAGCCTGGCCAAGCCCGATGACGTGGAACTGGAACCCAAGCCCGTGCTGTGGGGCCCACCTCCACTCCGGTGGGGTGCCAGGAGCCACCCTGGGAAGGGAGAAGTTAAGCTTAGGAACTCAGGGCAGGGGCGGGGGATGAGTCGCCAGTACCTGCCCCGCTGCTAGAAGGTGCCGCCCCCCTTCATCAGTGCGGTGGGGGACCCTGAGATCCCCGGGCAGGGGGCTAACGCCCCCTTGTGTCCTAGGTGTCTCCTCAGACGGCGTGACTCCTCCAGGCCAGGGTGTGAGCCAGCCACCGTCAGGCCCTACAAGTGGAAGGTAAAGGGCAGTCACCGGGGTTCCCCTTCCTCAGGCTCTCCTCTGATGAAGGGACCTGGGTCGGGGGTGGAGGATCCTTTGATTTCCTTGGCTTGTGGGACACTGGGTGTGGACAGCCAGTGCGGGTCTGAGGTGTAACTTGAACCCAGGGCTTCTGTTAATCAAGCCTTCATGGTCAGTTTGTCGGTGCCATCTCTTCCCTTGAGGGCCATCCCTCTCCACTCCTAAGAGCAAAAACCGCATCTTCCTCATCTTGCCGAGTGCATGCAGTAGGTGCTCCATAAGTGTTGGCCAAGCTAAACTGATGGCCTTGAGAGGTACTGGGGGCTCTCTGGACTGCTGGGCAGTCTCTGGTTGTGTGACCTTTCTCTGGTGGTGGTCCAGAGGTCTCAGTTTCTCTGTCTGTAGTAATCTTCTTTAAGGACAGACCCAGACTTTAACTTCCTGGGCCATAGCCCAGGCCTCCTGACCCCCAGGGCCTCCAGGGCAGCTTCCGTGCTTGAATCTCCCTACGGGAGGGCCCTTCTGTGCCAGCCTCAGCCTGAGAAGTGGGCCCTTCTGTTCCAGCACTGCCTTGTGTGGTACCCCTGCCCGGTCCTCCTCGGGAGGAGCCCTGCAGCCCCCCGGCAGCAGTACGCGCACCCCGCTGAGCGTCCGGCGCCTGTCCACTCTGCCTACGCCGTCCAGGCACCGAGCATCAGCACTTCCGTTGTGGCCAACGCCCAGAACTGGCCTTAGAGCCTCCTCCCCGCTGCGGCTGGTGGCTGCCCAGCCCCCTTCACAGACACGCCCCAAGAAAGCCGAAGGCAGGTGAGATGAGAAGGGCAAGAGGGCCCTCCATTCACCCCTGGCCCCAGCAGGCCTCTCCTGACATCCCCTGTGCTCTCTGGGGAGCCTCTTCTGCCTTGAGTTTCCTTCTGTTTCTGAAGCAGGGCAGCTCCTGCAGCGTCTCTCTTGGTCCCCCTTCTGTCTGTCCCCTTTGGGGGTCTCTGCTGCTCTCTGCAGGGGAGAGAAGTCGGTCCCTTCTGTGGGGTGTGCACCACCCATAGCTCCCCTCCCTGCAGCTTCCCCGTCCTCCCTGCCTAGGGATCCTGGCCATGAAGGCACCATCTCACTGGCCTTCCGGGTTCAGAACCTTCATGTGGGCCTGGCTGCCCTGCACTGATCTGGAGGGAGTACTGGGGTCCTGGCCCCAGCAAGGCAGGAACAGCCTAGCCAGCCTCAGCCCTCTCTGGACAGCCCATCCTGGTTTCAGGCCCTCTTAGGTGTCCATGGCCATGGGCAGCCCTGGGGGTCAAAGAGCTGCTGCTCAGGGTGGGCACCTTTCCCTCCCCAGGCCCGAGCAAGCCCAGGAGAGAAATAGGCTGGGGGCTTCTCATCCGTCCGACCCCTCTCTGGGGGTGCCGTTGGCCCTTGACTTTGCCTCTCCCGAGCAGACAGCCCCCCGGACGTCTGGGCAGGAGACCAAGGAGCAGCCAGTGGTAAAGCCAGCCCCCGCCGAGGTACCAATTGTCATGGGAGGGGATGTGGTTTTCTGAGTGAGAAGTGGGGATCTGGCAGCAACCCTGGACCTCTGCTGCTCACACTGGCCTTGGGCGGCTGTTGCTGGGCCCTATCCCCATCACAAGGAAGCTGCTCTGCCCTGGGCCATCAGTAGCCTGAGTCCTGTGGGAGCCAACACGGATGTCCTTTCCCCCATGTCCTTGGCCTCCGCCCAAGGCCTCAGAGAGGAAGGGACTCCAGGCTCCAGAGCCCATGCCCTCAACAAGGCCAGACTCTCCCATGGGCTTAGTGGACATTGGGACTCAAGTGACTGTTGCCCCCTCTCCTAGGCTGTGTTTGTCCACCTTGGACTCGAAACCTGTGCCACCAACCCAGCAACACCAAAACCACCTCTCCACAGCCAGCCGCTCATCGACTTCAACAACAGCCCTGAAGTGGCCCCACGGTGGCTACCCCTGACGCCGGCCAAGGCCAGAGCCAGCCAAGGCCAGCTTCTCATTGACCTGTTCCACTCTCCAGAAGTAGACAAAAGTGTCCTATCCAAACCTCTGCTGGCCACGGAGCAGGTGAGGATGTGGGACGGGGGCCGAGAGCTCACGCTCTCTTGTTGCATGGAGGGCTCTGTGGGGCACATGGTCAGGTTGGAAGGGGCCACGTTATACATACCTGTCTGTCTTTCATGGCACAGTGCCGTGGGCAGAAGGCGGGCTCCCCTCGGCCCATCACCTGTTCATGGGGTGTGTGTAAGGGGGGTGCCCCAGACTGAGCCCCCAGGGTCAGACTTGGGTATCATGAGCGTCCCCAGGGTGAGGCGTTTGTCAGAGCTTCAGGAGAGAAGGGCCTGGTGCACAGTAGTGACCACAGACCTGGTCATCCCTCCTGTTGCCAGCCAGCCAACGAACATGTCTGACTGTAGCAGACACTGCCGTCCCTGGGGGCCTGTGGCAGAGGGAGCAGCGCTGCCCTCGAGGGAGACCCCTGGGCTGGGCCCCCGGTGTGGCCGAGAGACAGCAGGCAGCCCGAATGCCGCTTTGTCTGTTGTTTTTTTCAGCTGATAGACCTGAGCTCCCCACTTATCAGCCTGAGCCCTCTCGAGGACAAAGAAAACCTGCACTCTCCGGTCCTCAAGTTCTAGATGGACACCAGCCCTGAGACCCCGGCAAGCATGCCCAGTGTGCCCGAGTCCAGGGCCCTAGAGGGAGGGGACGGAGGCTGCCTGGCCCTGGCCTGGCCTGGGGAGGAGGGACAGAGGCTGGCCAAGCCGGGTCTAGGAGGGAGGGATAGAGGCTGGCCCAGCCCAGAGGGAAGGACAGAGGCTTGGTCCAAGAGGGCAGACTGCCCAGCATCTCACCAGTGAACAAAAAATAGGTAATTTATGAAGACAAATTAAGAAACTTTGTTTTTGGGGGTTTTTTTATGTCTGTTTTTATCGTTTGTTTAAAAAGTCCAACAGAGCTTAAATAAAGCTCCCTGAACCTATGCTTTTCCTTTCTCCATTCACAAATGGACGAGGCCACTCAACCCCTAAACCATGGCCGCCTTAGTGTAGATGGCGGGACACTGGAGGAAGGTCAGAGGCCACGGCCCCTGATGAAGTGGGGATGAGCTGAGCTCACGTCCCTCCTTAGCCGTGGCCTTGCTGGGGGACCCTGACCTAGTCCTCCTCACCCTGAGCTGCAGGCAGCTCCAGAAAAGGTCCTCACCTGCATCGGGAGGCCTCTGTCCACCCAGCAGGCAGCTCCCAGGGCAGAGGACCGAATTCAAGGAGGCATCTGGGGTTTGAGCTGGGTGACAGGAAAGGCCCCAGCCCACCTCCTAGCTTTGACCTCCTGCCCAGGGGCCCCCTCCAGCAGCACAGGGCTCAGTCCATCCCACTTCTCTGGTCTATGGGTCCATCCTGCCAGTGCCTGGCCTCTTTTCTGGGACTTTGTGGGCCTCCCCAAAGCAGGCCCACCCTGGACAAGGCCCCCTGCCCCACCCCCAGGCAGGCCCACCCTTGATGGGGCTCCTGGCCCTAGGCAGAGCAGGATGAAGGAAGGCTGTGGGGGTCTGGCCCACCCCATGCTGGAGCCTATTTTCTTACCTTTGCACCTCCCAGCCTACAGGGAAAAGCAAAGGAAACCCCCACACCTCACCCCAGGTCTGGCCCCACCCTGCAGGGGTCTCTTGTTGCCCTGGGCCATGGCTGTGGGCTGCCATCACCATGGGTGTGGCTTCACCTTGCACTCAAACCCCGCCCCCCCCAGCTGACTATCCCTGGCCCACTCGGCAGCATGGACGCCACCCTTCCCCCGAGGTCAGAGACCACCCTAGGGAGGAGGGGACATCAGGCTCCAGGCCAGGCACAGAGATGACTGAGGACACCAACCCCCGCTGCATGGGACCAGCCAGGATCACAACTGGTGCCCCTTGCCTTTCCCTAGTGGGACAGGCAGAGACTGAGTTCTTGTCCAAGGTCATCCCCTGGTGAGCCAATATCTGAGGTGTGAGTCGCACCTGGTGCTCTTTGGGCAGCAGGCCTCGTGAAAGGCTGTAGCCACAATGTGCTAGCAGCTACTGTGGCTGTGTAAAACCAACAACAACTAGCACACAGAAGGCCACCAACATAGGTCCTTTCATCTGCTTTACTAAGGAAAGCAACGGTAAGGGGTTAACAATCTCCCTTTGATCTAACATACAAGTATCATTCACTTAGTTCAGGAGGAAAAGCCAGCACCTTGAGCTTCAGAGCAGATACAAATTGCAAACATACATTATAAACAGACCAAATCACAATTCATAGTCACCAAAGAACCAATGGGCCTGGGTTGCAAAGCCGGGTGGCAGTTACTACAGCTTGCCCAGAGTCTCCACATCGACATTCCTCCAAGGGAAAATGCAACCTCTGGGTTTATATATTCTTTTCTGGGTCAAAGGGCATCACAACATGCGATTCACCCGTGCAACCTAAAAGGGTCATAAACACTGGACTCAAATCCATGTGGCCTAAAAGCCTCAGGTCACAAACGTGACTCAAACCCATGTAAACCGGGCTTTCCCTTGAGGCAAGGAGGTCAGCAAAGACTCCTGATTTAATCAAAGAAACAAAAGGCCAGACTCTTCAAGGGCACTTGGTTAAATAAGTGCTAAAAGAGAAAACAATAAAAGAAAGTCCCACCTTAATTACTGATACAAATGATGAGGTTCAGACAGTGGGAGCCCCCTTGAACTCTCCCTGAGTCTTCCTACTAGATGAGGCATCTGCCTGAGGCCATAAGCCTTTCATCATTGCTAGGCCCAGATCTCAAGCCTAGGTTACTCTTAACCTAGCCTAGCCCTCTTTTGTCTGGCTAGTTTCCACCCTTGATCCTATCAAGGTGTCTGCCTAAATCTGTCACCCTTAACCTAACCTACCCTCCATTGTCATCTCCAGGTAGCCTTCAGCTACCTCCCACCCTTAATCCCATTCTCTTGGTTCCTGGTGTCTGACCTCACCCCAGTCCCATGAAGCTCCTCAAGACCCTCCCTGAAACCCACCTCCCATCAACCCAGGACCACCCTAGATCCCTCTCACAATCTTTGCATATCTAAGTCTCATCTTGCCTCCATGAAGGGGCTCAGATTCCATCTACCTCAGATTGATCTGGCCTGCTTGTGAAAACGAGCGTCACAAAGGGTGAGATTTCTTAAGACAACCTGTTATGGCAATTCTGTAATAAACTGTTTCCCTTTGGCTGTGAGAAGGCTTGAGTCAAATTCATTAGAGCAGAACCTGGTGTGTTGGTATTTTGAGGTCTCAAGCACCCCTAAAGACATAGTCCCCTGACCTCATCATACAGCCAAAGAGAAAGTTTATTAAAGGTGTGCTGTATTGGCTTGTCTTAGGAAATCTCTCCTTTGTGATGCTCGTTTTTAGAGGCAGGTCTGAGTCCCTTGTGAGAGTGTCGACCTGAAAGTTTGGTTAAAGGAGGCAAACAGGCTAGGTGATGTGTAAATTTGTACTGTTTACTTCCTTAAAGCAGTGGATACATACATGTATGGAGCCAGACAAAATCCTATGGCCCGAACAGAAGAACGAGATTTAAATATATTCTTGGAACAGTCACAACTCAGTGTGTCTGTGTTACTCAATTTTGTGATCTCCATGCATGTTTAACCATGATACAAGAGAAGGACTTTTCTGAATTGAATAGGTTGTAAATAGAGTAAGTTGAGATTGTGTCTCTGCTTAAGGGTCTCATCTTTAATGGCCAGAGACAGGAAAGAATGCTCTTAAGTAAGTCAGCACCATCTGTCCTTGTTGATATAGCCAGAGGCATTCTCTGAGTTTACTCCAAGAACAAAGATGTGGTTGGGTTCGGACTCTTCTTCTGGCCAATTATTAGTTCAGGCTCTGGCCCTTATTGAAATTACTGAATTGATACTAAAGAATTATCAGAGGCAAGATGGGACTCAGATACACAAGACTGTGGGAGGGATCTAGGGTGGTCCTGGGGAGATGGGAGGAGGGGTTCAGGGAGGGTCTTGAGGATAAGTCTAAGGAGGAGCTTGATGGGACTGGAGTGGTCAGACTCCAGGAACCAAGAGAATGGGATTAAGGGTGGGAAGTAGCTGAAGGCTACCTGGAGATGACAGACCAAGGAGGGTAGGCTAGGTTAAGGGTAACAGACTTGGCCATAGACACTGATAGGATCAAGGGTGGAAACCAGCCAGACAAAGGAGGGCTAGGCTAGGTTACTCTAACCTAGCCTAGAGATTTGGGCCTGGCAATAAGGAAAGGCTTATGGCCTCATCTAGTGAGAAGACTCAAGGGGGCTCCCACAGTCTAGACCTCATCACAAAGGCCTCCTCAACACTGGAAAAAGAATTAGGAGAGGAAGGAAAGCCCCTTCTCCAGACTGACCTGCAACCGGGAAGGGCCCAGACTAATGTCCTCCCCCCACCCAACCATGGTGATGGCCTTTGAGAGATGGGGGGGGGGTGGTGCTCAGAGGCACATGGAGGAGCCCAGGCCTCTTGCAGGATTGATCTTTGTTTTTATTTAACTGGCCACTTTGACTTAGTGGCAGAAACATCCTTCACGTTCCTGTTGTCTCCCATCATGGAGCCTTTGCCCAGGCTGAACCCCTTGCCTGTAGTGCCCTCCCCCTTTCCCTCCTGGATTCTCCCTGAGGTTGATTAGGGCCCCTCGAGATTACTTGGTATTTATTCTCTCTTTTCTGGGCATGTTCTGTCCCCCATGGAATGTCAGCCTGTCACAGTGCCAGCAGGGCACACAGTTGGCACTGAATAAATGCTTGTTGGACTGAATGGAGTCCACTGACTCCTGGCAGCAGGATGAGTGGAAAGGCAGGCACCTCCAGAGAGGCCCAAGGCCTCTCCTTGGGCAGACAAACCTCCTGTTCAGCTGTGTCCCCCCACCCCAAGGACCCTAAAGGTCTCTGGGGTTTCAACCCTCTCCTCTGGAATCCTGCCTCTGGGCATGGACTGCAAATCAGGCAGAATGGTGAAGGAAGGCTGGTGGAAGGAGGAATCCAGAAGAGCCAGGGGCCCTAGGTGTCCCAATGTTCCAAAGGCTGTGATTAAAGTGGATCAAACCCCACATCAGGGGGCACATCTGGGGAGCAGGGGTATTCTCTCTGCAGCCCCTACTGCCTTTGGCATGTGCTTATTTGGTTATGTGTGCCTCTGCCCCTCCCCCTCTCAGAGCCCTCCAGGGACTGGCAGCTCACTTGGGAGAGCTCTGACTCTCAAGATGGACTTCTGCCTCCTGGGCTCAGGGACCAAGCAGAGCTGACAGCAGGCTGCCCTTGTCCATGGGCAGGACCAGCCCACAGGAAGGGGGAGAGGCGGGATCTGAACCTAGGTCCTGGGGACCCCACAGCCCAGCCCCTTCCCGTGGCCGACCTCACCTCCAATTGCAGCAGCTCTGCCAGGAGGCATTTATTAAGCCCTTACTGTGTGCGGGCACCATTTGGAAAAAGCTAAAGGCCCAGCCCCTGCCTTCCCTCCTCCTCCCTCGCCCCTCCTCCTTCCTTCCTCCTCCCTCCTTTCTTTCCCGGCCCTGCTATGCCCCTGGTGGGCGGAGACAATGGCAGGTGGAAGAGTGGGAGGAATCAGGGGAGTACAGAGAGGCCCCGCCCCCGCGCAGCTCCCGCTGAGCCCTCCAGGCCCCGCCCACACGCAGCCCTCAAAGTCCCGCCCCCGCGCAGCCCCCTAGGCACCCCCCGCGCAGCCCGCCAGGCCCCGCCCACCCCCCGCCCCCCGCGCTGCCCACGCTCAGGCCTCTGGTACCCGCCCCCGCGCAGCTCCCGCTGAGCCCTCCAGGCC
>CM053623.1:228089117-228131123 GCA_028646595.1 Phalanger gymnotis
GCCCTTCCTGCCCAGAGAGTTCGGGCGGTACTTCCGGCACACACTTCCGGCGCAGCCCGCCACGCTTCCTGCTGGAGACATGGCGGCAGCTGCTGGCCTCGGGGTCGTGCGGCGGCGGGTTGCGTGCGCTGTGTCTGGGGGCGTGGACAGCGCCGTGGCCGCGTTCCTGCTGCGCCGCAGAGGTGAGTGGGGAGCAAAGGTGCGGAGGTGGGACCAGCAGGTAGAGGGAAGCCCCCCCCCCCCCCCCCCCCGCCTCAGGTCTTGGGCTTGCTGGGCGTCAGCATCCATTAAGCACCAACTGTGTGCCAGGCCCTGTGCGGGGGTGGGGGGTGGGGTGGGACAGCAACTGCTGCACTCCCCAGCCCTGCCCCCTGCTGCCTTCGCCTCTTTGGACCTCGGTCTCTTCTTCCGTCGGGTGACGGGGGCACCCCAGAACTGAGGCTCTTCACACCTGCCACTGTGAACCTCAGTCTGTTCTTCTCCACTCGGATGAAAGGATCACCCAGAGCCACCCCGGGTATTTTATCTTGGGCTCTTTCCCTCCCAGGCTACGAGGTCACCGGCGTGTTTATGAGAAACTGGGACTCCCTGGATGAGCATGGCGCGTGCTCCGCGGACAGGGACTGCGAGGACGCTGCCCACGTGTGCCGCGTGTTGGACATCCCCTTCCGCCAGGTGTCCTTCGTCAAGGAGTATTGGCACGACGTGTTCACGTAAGGCCGAGCCGGGGCGGCTAGTGCCACAGAGACCTCGGCCTGCACGCCCCCCCACCCCGTGGCATTTATTAGACGCTTACTGTATGCCACGCCCTGGTCCGAAGCCTTCCGTGGCTGCCCCCGCTCCCCAGGTCCAGGACGGGCCCAGAGAGGTTCGGACTGCACTTCCCTTCCCGGGAGAGCGGGGCCAAGAAGGGAGCAGAGGGCCTGGCGCGTACTAGGGCGCTAGAGCCAGTGCGTGTGCAGGTGTGAGCGGTCCGAGGGGATGCCAGAGCGGCAGGCTGGGGTGGGGGGTTGAGCTCTAGGGCTAACGAGGAGACACCCCAGGGGCCCCGCGGGCGTGGAGCCGCCCCCAGACCCAGTGACCACGCCCTCGTCCGCCTGCAGGGACTTCCTGAACGAGTACGAGAAAGGGCGCACCCCGAACCCCGACATCCTGTGCAACAAGCACATCAAGTTCCAGGCCTTCTTCCGCTACGCCGTGGGCCAGCTGGGTCAGTCTGGGGGCCGAACATGCGTGTCCCTGGCTTCGTGTGCACGCTCACCGAGGGGCCGGCATCTGGGTTCTGGCGCCTGTTTTAGGGGGCGGGGGCGGGCGCCTGACCCCTGTGCTTCCACCCCCGGCCAGGAGCCGACGCGATGGCCACCGGACACTACGCCCGGACGTCCCTGGAGGACGCGGATGTGTTCGAGCAGAAGCACGTCCCGAGGCCCGAGGGGCTGTTCCGGAATCGCTTTGAAGCGAGGCACGGTGAGGAGGCCGGGCCAGGTCTGAGAGCCATGGGCCTCAGGCGCTGTCTGCAGGAGGCAGGAGGCCGTGCTAGTGACGCTCAGCGCGGGCCTCTGTGTCCTCCGCAGCCGTGAAGCTCCTTCAGGGAGCCGACGCCGCCAAGGACCAGACCTTCTTCCTCAGCCAGGTCCCCCAGGAGGCCCTGCGCAGAACCATCTTCCCCCTGGGGGGGCTCACCAAGGGCTTCGTGAAGAAGATGGCCGCAGAGAATGGCCTCGGGCATGTGCTGCAGAGGAAGGAGGTGGGGGCCCCTTCCTTGGACTGCGAGTAGAGGGTGGGGGGCACCTCTGGGACAGAAGGGCAGCAGAGGAGAGGGGACCCAGGTCGGACCGAGAGGCCTGGAAGCTGCCCCCGCAGGCCTCCCGGACCAAGGAGCCGCATGTGCATCCCTTTCAGAGCATGGGCATCTGCTTCATCGGGAAACGGCACCTGGAAAGCTTCCTGCTGCAGGTGAGGCACCTTGGACGGGGCGTGCCCACCCAGAGCGCCGGGGTCCGCAGGGTGCTTCCTGCACTAAGGCCTGCCTCTCTCTTACAGTACTTACGGCCTCGCCCGGGGAACTTTGTGTCCATAGAAGACGGCAAGGTCTTGGGGACACACCGAGGTAGGAGAGGCCGCCTCTGCCTGGGCTGGTGGGGGGGGGGGGTGACCACCCCGGGGCTCACGCCACGCCCCCTCCCCAGGTTGCTTCCTGTTCACGCTGGGCCAAGGTGCTAAGCTGGGGGGCCTGAGAGATCCCTGGTATGTGGTGGAGAAGGACGTGAGCAGCGGGAACGTGTTTGTGGTGAGTGTGTGTGTGCGCACACTGGGGCTGCAGGGGATGGGGTCGTGGTCCCTGCCGGCCTCCTAATGCCCAGAAAACCCTGAGAATCGTTTTGTGGATAAAAGCGTGTGGGGGTGGGGAGGCCTGGGCCGGCTTTCTCCTGTGTGGGGTCCCGGGTTGTCCGAGGAGCCTGAATCCTGAAGGAAAGGAGGCGCTGGGCAGAGGCGGGCCCTGCGAGTGTGGGATGGGCCCCCTCGAGTTTACCGGGGAACGTGGGAGGCCCGGGGGGCAAGGCCCCCCCCCCCCCCGGCCGGCGGTTGGTGGAGACCCCCAGGTGTGGCCAGCACATCTCCCTACGAGCTCTCCCCAGGCCCCGGGCCCCGACCACCCTGCCCTCTACCGGGAGGTGCTGCGCACGGGCCGCGTGCACTGGATCGCTGAGGAGCCCCCGGCGCGCCTTGTCCGCCACCAGATGATGGAGTGTCATGTCCGCTGGCGGCACCAGATGGAGCTAGGTGAGCTTGGCCCTGGGGGGGGGGGGGGAATGGGAGCTGTGGGCCCAGGCCCTTCCTCCTCTCAGCCCCACCGGCGGGCGGGCCGGGGAGTAGGCGTCGACCCCGCTTTTCCACCGCAGCGCGCTGTGTGCTGACGCTCAATCAGGATGGCAGCGTGTGGGTGACCTCTGTGAAGCCGATGAGAGCCCTCGCCACTGGCCAGGTATCTCCCGGACACTGAGCGTCTGAGGGGCAGTGGTGAGGCAGCCCCCGCCGGTCTGAGGGGCCCCTTCTCACTCCTTGGAATGGGAAACAGGCTCCCAGACACCCACAGGGGCTGACGGGAGGGAGTGAGGGCCCAGCCAGTCAGCTGGGGTCTGGCTGATGAATTGGGGGCTGCTCTCAGGAAGGTCCTCAAGGAGCACTGGGGGGCTGAGCGCAGGGAATACGGGGGCCGAGAGTGTCCCAGGGTGACAGAAAGCTGTTCCTTCCTCTAAAGCCCTAGGTGATGGAGAGAGGGGGCTGGCAGGCTGGGGGTGCTTAGGCCCAAGGCTCCTCTTCTAAGAGGGGGTCACAGCCAATACCCAGAGGGAGCAAAGGGGAGGCGGGGACAGGGGGCCCTCTCCCCCTCCATCCTCCGGTGTCTTCAGCACAGAGTCCTTGGAATGTCATTCGCCGGTGCATGTGACTCGGGGCCCTGAGGGTTGATGCCATCCAGTGTGGCCACTGGCTGGGAGCTCTCCTGAGCCGGTGTGGGGCGGGGACAGGCCACCCACTCGGGAGTCCCAACTCACACAGCGTTGGATGTTTCAGTTTGCTGTGTTCTACGAGGGTGACGAGTGTCTGGGCAGCGGGAAGATCGTGAGGCTGGGGCCTTCGGCCTACACACTGCAGCTGGGAAGGAGGCGGGCTGCGCTGACCAGTGAGGCCTCAGATGGTGGTCAGGACCTCAGCCCCCCTGCGCATCCCACCGGCTGAGCCTCCGGGGAGGGGCCGGCAAGGATGCTGGGTCTTCTCCCAGGGCCCCTGTGTGGTCCTCCTAAGGCCCCACCACCCATGGGGCACCCAGTTATCAGATGCAGGGATGAGGCTGGGGAAGGGCCAGGAGGCACCCCCTTGTGGCAGAGCATGGCTGTGGAGAAAGCTGGGCTGCAGTCTGTGCTGGGGGCGGCCATTCCCAGTGAGGGGGAAGGGTCCTGGGCTGTGCCTAGACAAGGCTGGCTCCTGCCTTTCCTGCGCCCCCTGCCAGGGTGGAGTCTGGCGTGCTGACGTGACCAGACCCCTGGCCAGAGCTCTCTGGGGCCAGGACTGTGTGCAGGTGCCCAGAGGAGTCCCAAGAGCCGGCTGCCAGTGAGACCCTGGCAGCAGGGGGAGCTGGTGTTGAGCCACCCCTGCGTTGGGGACCTCAGTGGGCTCCCTCTGCCTCATCTCGGGTGTGGAGTTGTGTCTGACTGCCTCAACCCCATTCGGGGTTTCCTCGGCCCAGACGCTGGGTGGTCTCTAGCCCATTTTGTGGATTAGGAGATCGAGGCAACCAGAGTGAAGCAGCTTGCCCAGGAAGACTGGATTTGAATCCAGGTCCAGTGCTCTAACCACTGGGCCACCTAGCTGCTGCCCTACTTGGGCCCAGAGACATAATAAAAGGTGGAACAGGACAGGATGGTTCTGCCTGGTCCCTTGCCACTCCCGATTCTGTCATCCTAAGATCTGCGCCTGCACTGGGTTCAGGGGGCTTCCCCGAAGGCCCGGGGGTCACAGCTTGTCAGTCACGGCTGTTGTATTTGGGGGGGCAGCCTCATCGGCCCTCGTCCAAGGGCCGGTTGGCTGCTGGTCATCCTGGCCTGCAGAGGCCAGGGCTGAGGCCTGAGGGCTGGAAGAGGTAGAAGGAGGGTCAGGGCACTCCCTGGGGTCCCCCATCTCCGCTGCCGCTCATTGTTGGGGCCGGGACACAAGGAAGCCCACTTTGAGTCCAGCCAGAGGGACGAGGGAGAAGATGGTCCCTCCTGCTCCTGGTGACCCACCTGGGGGCTGCTCTGGTGGGGCTGGAGCAGCCTGGACGGGAGCCTCCTGGGGAACTGGCAAGTGATGCTTCAGTTCTGCCCTGTTCCCCACCTCACCTTTGCCCTCCATGAGGCCCCTCCATGACTGCCTTTCACAGAGCCATGTTCTGGCAGCGCTGGACCCCACGTGGTCTGTCTGGCTCTCTCCTTTTGTCTCTGCACCTGCAGCCCCTGGGCCCGCTGTGAAGTCTTCCCTGATGCCCCCTGGCAGTGTCTGCTGTGGCCTCTGAAGTACTGATCGCAGTCTGTGGCCCTCAGAAGCCTTATCCATCAGATCCCGCTTTGTTCCTTGGCTCAGTGCAGGGCACTGTGGGGGAGTTGGTATCGCAGCCTCATGTTAGCCCTAAGATCTTGCACCATGGGGTGCTCCCTGTTTGATTTATTTGTGGAAGCATGGGTGAGTGGCATGGGCACTGGCGTGGAGCCAAAAGCTTGTGCTAAAGGACTTACTTGCTCAGTACTTGTAGCCGGATGGCTCTCCACTCAGCCAGAGGCAGGCCCCCCAGCCATGACATTTGGAAGATGAGCTGCTGGTCGGGTCTCCTCCAGGCTCCTTCCCTCTCAGTCTGGTGGCTATGGGACTTTCACTGGGCCACATGCTTCTCTTGACAGGATCCGTGGAATGGAAAGTCAGGAGCTTCTGGCCGTGAGGGTGGGCAGTGGGGGAGGGAGCGAGGGGGAGCCACTGTGGCCCCTGGAAGGGCCCCCTTTCTCCTGATCATTCACACCAGCAGCCTCCTTCGGAGCCCTGGGGGCAGAGGCTACTTCTGGACATACTAGGAGACAGCTGTGCGGTGCTCAGCCCCAGGCTTCAGGGCCCTCTGATCCTCTTCATTGGAGAAACATTAACCCACAAAACAGCCCTTTGCAGATGGCAGGGGGTTTTGCTCCCTGGTGAAGGCGAGGTCCGTAAATCTAAGTCCACCTCCTCATTTTACAGACAAGGAAGCTGAGGCCCAGGTACCTTGCCCAAGGTCACTCAGGTGATAAGGGACAGAGGCAGGCTTTTAGCCTGGAAGCAGCGCAGCGGATGGAACAGCTTGGGCTGATGGGGGTTGGGGTAGGGAGGGGGCCTAGGCAGCCTCTTCTGCAGCTCTTCACCCCAGGCCCTGCTCCTCATTGTCTGAAAATATCCCCATCTGTCACAGCGCCGTCCCTGAGGGGCCCAATGGTGACCTGCCTGTTGACCTCACAAATCAGGGCCCAGCACACAGGAACGTGGTGGGACATGCTAGCAGGGGTGCTTCTGTTGGGGCCACCCTGAGCTGGAGCCGCTGTGGGAGCACCTGAGGAGGCCAAGATGGACAGGGCCTCACAAGCCCCAAGTCCAACCCGCACCTGGCCTAGAAGCGTCCATGAAATGGCTGTCTCACTTTTCTGTCTCCAGCAGCCGGGAGTAAGCCTGATGGTCATGAAGTCAGTCAGCATCCCCCCAGTTCCCAACTTCCACCATCTCGCGTGGTTCAGCCAGGTGTAGCAGAAGGAGCCTCGGCTCAGGGGTCACAGGCCCTGGGCTCAGTCTCGCCTCTGATGATGCTAGCGGTGTGGCCTTGGGAAACTCACTTGTCCTCCCCAGCCACTTGTGTACATGTCCATGTTGTATGCTGCTATGGGGACACTTCTGCCTGTCACTACTCTGCACTAGTAGGGGAGCCAGGCACAGCACTCTTATGTGTGTATGTGCACACACGTGTTACTTCCATGCTCTCATTACCAAGGTAGGATGCACTGACCCCCCTGCCCATCTGGGCACAGCTCACTGCAGTGCCAGCGGGCAGGACCCTCGGCAGAGGGCATGGGCCACAAAGCCCAGCTTTCAGAATGCCAGACCTTAACTGTTGTGCTCTGAATGGGAGATCCTCGTTCAAAAGCCAACAAGCTGATGCATGGCAAGAGAAACTGAGGCACGTCCCTGTACATCTCAATATTGTGAAATGCCTGGCTGCTGGTGGAGGGGGGCGGGGAGGGGGAGAGGCAAGGTCCCAAGACAGTAAGAAGCCTCATTTCATAGGACCCTTGGTCCCGTCCTCTTACTGGAGCTCACGATGAGTGCATCCAAGGAGACAGCCATGAGTCGAGCTGCACTGTAGGCGCTGTGCCCTCTGAGAAGAATGAATAGGTAGAGAATTCAGTGAAGAAATGGAGAGCATCTCCAAGCCCTGTCAACGCATGTTGGCCAGCTTCACTGTGGCCGAGGTGGCCAAGGCCCGGGCTACAGAAGAGCAGACTGGAAAACAGTCAAGATTGAGAAATAGAAGAGTGGGTTGGGGAGCCTCACTCTGGTAGAGTGCATCCCTCCCTTAACTTAAGAACTGACAGGTGCAATGTCACCAACAATCAAATGTCCTTATTCCAAGAGATGCCAGAGACCAGCTGGGGAGTCGATTGCAAGCCAACTGTCTGTGTGCAGACAGTCATTGAGGGCTGGAGCCACGGTCAAAACCAACCCCGAAGGACAGGGCGATGAAGACAAGGAAAGATTCACGATGATGGAAAATTGGGAAATAACCAAAGAAATAAGTGAAAGTGGAATCGAACAAAGAGAACTTTGATTTGTCGTCATCAGAAGATCCCTCTTGCACAGTGAGTGGCCAGAGGGTCTGTTTGAGCTGGACACTACTGCCCCAAACCATCTCATCTGGGCCTGGGTCCATCTCAAGGGCGGGAAGGTCAGGGTGATGTGAGGCTAAGCCGAGGCTTGGGGATCAGAGGCTGAGGAGTGAAGGCAGGATGGAACAGGCTGGGATTCTGGTTTGTGGGATCTCTCCCTCACCCCCTACAGAGTGAGTCCCAGCCTAGTTTGGTGCTCCAGCCCCCACAGTGAGTGGTCAGTTGGAGGTGCTCTGGACCACAGCCGGAGGGGCCGAGGACAAAGGGGAGATGGCCAGCTCCTCCCTCTCTGGTGCCCGCCAGTTTCCTCTTCTATAAAATGAGGAAGATCTTGTTTGCATAGGACCAGCAGCTTGGCACCGAAGCTAAAGACCCCAGGGTCAGGAAGACCTGAGTGTAAGCCCTGGCCCAGACACCCACTGGCCATATGAGCCTGGGGCAAAAGTCACCGAACCCTTCGATGCCCAGGATGTTCTCTCAGACGAGGTTACACATCGGTTCCCAATCTGAATGGGGGGAGGGAGTTTCCACATGGAGAGTTCTCTCTACTGACGTGGTCCTAGCCTAGAAAAACCACAAACCCACGCACCCCACACACTATAGACTTGCACTGCAGTCGGTGAGAAGACCCTTGATCAACACTAAAGTAATACAGAAACGTAAAAACCGCCATCTGCCAGCTCGGGACGGATCCCCGAGAGCCTGGAGTCTGACCATCTCATCTTACGGAGGAGGAAGCAGGCTCAGAGCGGACAGCGACGGCCCCTAAGGGCGCCCAGCGGGCGCATTAAGGGTTAGAGTCGGAGACGCATTTCGTTCCAGCCGTGCTCTTACCCTAAAGACGCCCCGACCTGGGGCAGGAAAGGGAAGAGAGGAAGAGCCGATGAGAAAGAAAGGGGTGCTCGAAAGGGGAAGGTCCGGCCGGCGTCGGGGACAGACCCGGCCCCGCGCTCATACAGGTTTTCACCGGGACGAGTCGGGCTGCAGGCTCCTTGCGGGGAGGGGATGGGAGTGGAGGGTGAGCCTTCTTTCTGTCTTGATGGAAAATCCCCCAGCCCTGCCATTTAGCACTCAAGAACCTCCTCCCACCCCTGGCTCCAAGCACAAGCTGACACGGACGCCTGAAGCGGGACCAGCCATGGAAACAAGATGCAGCTGGGGCGTGCGGGTAGGTTGCAGGTTCACAGTTCGGGATCTGCTGCTAGGGACTTTGGGAGGGGGCTGGCGCCCAAGAGAGCACAGGCTAGCACCCCAGGCAGGCCGACAGGCAGAGGGATGGCTTGCACGGCTGCCTCACTGCTTCACTGTCTGCTGGCTCAGTGCGGGACAGCAGACAGCGGGAGGGGTGTAGCCAGGAGAGCTGAGGGCACCTGGGGAAGACGGAGAGAGGCTCGCTCCCCTCTGAGGACCTGGCTCTGGGCGCCCCAGTTTAGGGAAAGCCGCCGATCCAGCTGGCCATGTGCGTGCAGAGGAAAGCAGATGGGAGGACAGGCTTGGCCAGGAATGGTGACGCCACCTGGGGAGCGTTTAAAGCACCTGGGCAGGTGGAGCCTGGGGGAGAAAGAACAAAGCAGAAATCACAGCCGCCTTTATGTAAATAGTGCTGGGGAAGGAGTGAGCTTGGTGGCTGGTCTGAGGGCACAGAGGGCCAGGGGCCATGGCCCAGTCAGAGAGCCTGCCCTCTATTACCTGTCAGACCATGGGCCAAGCAAGCCACTCAATGTCTCTGCATCTACGTGTCCCCTTCTATCAAACAAAGGAATTGCAGATTAGAGGGTCTCCGGGTCCCATCCAGCTCCAGATCCATTACCCGGATAGAAACAGAGAGATACAGACAAGTGGGAGCGATTGAGAACCAGAGAGGGGGTGAGGAGGGAGGGAGAAACGGAGACAGACAGTGACAGAGGTAGAGACAGAGAGGCATCATGTAAGAGAGATTGGCAATGCCGTGGTCAGTAGAGAGCGTGCGGTCACTGGAAGCCTTCAGGTGGAGGGTGGATGCCCTCTTCAGGTAGGGATTGCACCAGAAGCTCCCGCGTTTCCTTCCCTTCCAGCTCCAGGCTTCTGCAATACCACACTTAGGGCTGGGTCTGATGCCCCTGTTGTACCAGGCTCTGGGCACTGGGGGTCACGCCCCTGGGGATGGGATTGGGCTCCTGGAGGGTCCAAAATCAGTCCAGAAATTGCAAAGTCCAATGTCTTTTTTTTTCCCCCACACACACTCCATTTTTCATCCCAGATGCCGCTCCCCTCCCCTCAATCCACTGAGACTGCACCCACCTCTGCAGCTGGGGCTCCCACTGGCTATTTCCTCAAATAAAATCTACTGTCAAGGGCCAATGGTCTGCACTCAAATCAATTGATCATGATAAATAACATTTTGGGAAGCTAGGTGGGGCCATAGTGCACAGAGCGCTGGGCCTGGAGTCAGGAGGACCTGAGTTCAAATTTGACCTCAGACACTTCCTAGCTGTGTGACCCTGGGCGAGTCACTTCACCGTTTGCCTCAGTTTCCTCATCTATCAAATGAGCCAGAGAAGGAAATGGCAAGCAGCCCAGTATCTCTTCTGAGAAAACCCCAAATGGGGTCACAAGGAGTCAGACATGACTGGAAAACAACTGAACATATAGCAGCTACTAAACATGAGGTGCTATACTAAGGACCTTACAATGATAACCGCATTTGATCCCCACAACAGCCCTGGGAGGTGGGTGCCGTGAATGCCCCCATTTAACAGTCAAGGAAACTGAGGCAGACAGGGGTTACGTGACTTCCCCAGGGTCAAATGGTGTCTGAGACTGAATTTGAATTCAGGTCTTTCAGACTCCCACTGAGCTTCCTGGGTTAAGGATCCATTCTGTGCTAAGTCCTGAGGTTGCTAAGGCCAAAATGGAGCAGCCCCTGCCCTTGGGGAGCTTCAGAGCCCAAAGGGAACGCCCCCCTCCTTCCCCAGGGTGGCCTGGTTGGGACCAAGGGAGCCTCCTCAGGGGTCCTTTGTCACTCCCCCCACCCTGGGGGCTTTAGGGACATGTCTTGTGCTGCCCCATGTTAGACAACATCCCAGTGTTAGCCCATCATTGGGTGTGAGCAGTGTGTGTGCACGTGTGTAAGAGTATATGTGTGTGTCTGAGTGTGTGTGTGTGTCTATAGGCACATATGTAGACCCCCAGCTTTGTGTGTCAGAAGAACCATGAGCAGAAAGGGATTCCAGAGGAGTCCAGCCACCTCATTTTGCAGAGGACAGTTGTGCCTTGGGCCATGCATACCCCACAGAGGATGTGCCCTTTGCCCCAGCTCCCCTGACTCCAAAATTGTCCGTCCAGCCATCAGCCCAGAAGCAGAGGCAGATTGGGCCCTGATAGGGGTATGTGTGTGTGTGTGTGTGTGTGTGTGTGTGTGTGTGTGTGTGTGTACACGTGTGCATGCATGTGCCTGGAGGTGTCTACACAGGCGGGTATGGGGCGGGGCACCAAGGCCATGAGGAAGAAGGGGCAGAGAATCACATCCACATTCAGAAACCTCTTAATTTATTGTAACCTCAGCCATGCTGTAAATCCAGTGTTCTGAGCATTAATAAATATTCATTTGTTAAAAAACAAAAACCTCCAGTGTCTCGTCTCGTAAAATTTTATGTCATAAAAATAGGTTTTCATTTTCATGTCATTTGTAAAACTGACATCCTCCCAATAGAACTGACAGTGTATTTGACCTTGACCTTGATGGGGTGGGACTGGCTGAAGTCCCCAAGCTCTTGCCAAGGTGGGGGATGGGATCACAGACCACAGACATGTCCAAAGTCAGCTTCCATGTGAAGATGTCCCATCACAACCATTACAAGATGGCAACCATTCCCACCCTCACAACGGAATCCTTGGGGGTACGTCTTAAGATGCTACGCCGAGTCCCTGCCCTCCCTTCAATACAGAGGGAAGGGGGGCTGCCTGTCTTCACACACACACTCGACACTACCCCAATCTCGGGCTGGCCGTGCTGTCCCCTAGAGCTCCCCCTGACCTGATGGCTTCTCACGCACAGTCTCCTATCAGGAGCCACAGCCAGCCTGCCCCTGACACACGGGAGGTGACAGGGAGACCAGCCGGACCACAGTCTGGTCTGTGGAGTCTGGGACCACATTCCGAAGGGACAAGCACCTTTGAGAACTAACCCAAGTAACTGGCCAAACACTTGGGGGTAGGGAAACATTTATAAATTTCCCACATCGACACTCCCAAGGAGCTGGAAAATGTGGCCAAGACTACCCTTCCTGCCTCCACTGTGAATGTGTGTACAACCTCCAAGAACCAGAAGCCCCCAAACAGAAAGGAAACCCCTCCCTTGCCTGACCCTAACCAGCCTCGCTCCCCCTGGTCCTGGAGGCCCTGGTACCTTGCCTGGCCGAGGACCTGCTAAGTTGATGGATGCCCAGGGCTGTGCCGGCCACAATGGGAGCCTCTGTGGGTCACAACTGGTCCAAGCTGATGCTTCTCTTGGGCCCACTTGGCCTTGAGGACACTGGGAAGGAGTTGAAAGCCAGGGGCAGCGAGGGACATCTGTAGCCTCCTGCCTGGCAGAGGACAAGCTGCATTCCGAGCCGTCGGGCTGCCACATCTGTCATCCTTACCCACGCCAGATTCAAGTAAAACTGTGCATTTTTCTTCTGATATAAAAATAGTGAGTTTTTTTTTTCCCCTAGCAATCTCTGGGTAGCCATAAAATCAGTACGAATGCAAAATATACACAGGGCTCTTTTTCCTCCTTAGAGAATCACCGTACAAAATATATAAAAGTATCTACACTTCTTTATATATAAAAGTCTGTTTGAAAGATGGACGGTCCTGAAAAGGTGGGGGATGCTGCTGTGGGGGAGGGGTCCTGGAAGGAACTGTTTGGGTGTCTGGGCCCAGGCCGGGAGCTCGGGCCCCAGGCCGGCTCCAACCCCCACGGCCTCCCATCTCCGGAGCCACGCCATGGCAGTGTGGCCTGGGGAGTTTCCCAAAGGCTTTGGCACAGGCCGGATGTTCCAACAGGCACTTAATGTTCGAGGCTGTCCCAGGTCTGCGTAAAATGTAAACTACACGGGAAAAGATGAGGCCGCCGTCCCCGCACCTGCCACCAGCTCCTGAGGTCGGGGCTCCCACTTGGGGGCTGTGGGAAGGCGGGTCCTGGGGCCCAAGGAGCATCACGATTTCTTGGTGATTCAAATGGAAGTCTCATTACTGCCTCTGTTCACGAGAAGGAGAGCAAAGAAAGTGACAGATGGACCACTGAATGAGTGACCAGGGGAGGATGGAGCGTGCTGATCCTTGGTGCCGCCTAGTTACAGAGGGGGAGAACGTGTCTGAAGGACCGTGACAGGGGCCCGGGAGGGGTTACCCATGGCCCAGGGGACTCCGAGGGGAGCTTCTCCATCCCCATCCCCCCACTGAAGGAAGCCCCAGGGTCCGACAGGGGTTGCCATCAGAGCTGACATTGGAATCTGGAGTTCCAGTTTCAAATCCACCCCTTTTCCTGCTCCAGTCCAAAGAGTCGGGTTGTGAAGAGTGAGGAAGAATGAAGGGGGTCACCCAGGGAGGCACGACAGCCCCAATTCAGAAGGATGGGGAGCAGCCAATAAACAGTAATTAAGTGCCTGCTATGTGCTAGCAGACACTGCCTGCTGAGCCCAATGGTGTCTCCTTGTGACTGGAGAGTCCAGACCCTCAGAAAGAGGGCTCTTCTGGGCTCCCCAGGGCCAAGGCAGGGAGGGAGGGGGCAGCGATCCAAGACAGGGCAGTGCCCGAGGGAGGCGGGGCACACCCTAGCCATCAGAACCAGGAGGACCCTCAGAGCAGTGAGCTGTGGGGAAGGGGGCGAGCTCGGGGGCCAGAACACACTCTCAAATCTCAGCTGGTCTCCTGTGGGACCTGGGGCAGGTCACCAAGCCACTCTGGGCCTCGGCTTGCTCATCTAATGTCACCTACAGCTCTAATGTGGTGACCACAACACAAGAATAGAGGATGTCAGGAGTAGGGGGGCCTCAGAGATCATGTGCGAGTACGTGAATGTGTGTGTGTCTGTGTGTGTGTGTGTGTGTGTGTGTAGAAGGCAGGTGACACAAAGCTATACCAAGCCTTTGATTTATGGTCTGTCTCATGTTAGGGCCGATTCCCCTAAAATGGGGTCTGTGTGGGAGGGGGCTCAGGGCTCCATCACATCCCAAGCTCAGGACACATGTTCCCTGTCATCCTGGGTCAGGGGTCAAACTCACAGCCCTGGCCTGCAACTCATATTTAGTGCAACTGGGAAGTGTTTAACAAAATAAATGAAAACCTAACAGGACATAGATAAAGTTAATCTGCGTTTTTTTAGTCACCCTTCAGCTTCAGGGCCCCCCCTGCTCTCAAGGACCTTTTGAAGGGAGAGATGATCACAGATGATCACAGGGATGGGTCCCTTTGTCCATCCTCTGGAACCTCAGGGCTGGCCCACACTCCCCGCCTTCCCCTGGGAGGGACTGTAGGATGGAGAGACAGAGGAGTGGCCCTAAGGGGCTCTCCCTGTACAGAAGAAAGAGGGGAGGGTCCTGTCCCAGGCCTCCAGGAGTAAGGAGCAAGCCCAGAGACCCTCCCACCAGCCCCACTTACTCTGAATCTGACCCGTCTGCGTGGACGGTCCCAGTGCGCACATTCATGACCACTCCATTCAGCTGGTCCTGAGAATGTTCCCTTGGAGAGTTTTTGATGGTCACTCCTGGGTCCAGCACGGGACAAATGCCATCATTGGAGCCCAGGGAAGATGTCCTAGAGGAGCTCATGGTCTGGTTGTAATCTGCTAGCTTCTCCCGGAGCCGGTTCTTAAGGTTCCGCTCGCTCAGGGGCGGGGGGTAGGTCACTTTGTTTTTCAAGATGCCTGTGATGAGGGAGATGCGAAGGTCGTCAGGCTCTACAAGGCACAGAGGGCCTGCAATCTGCCCTGGTGAAGGAAGCAGGGCCAGCGGAGCCGTAGTTTGGTGAAGATTTTAAGGTGTATAGCAAAGACGACGATAACAAGAAATCAGTCTCAAGCTGCCATGACACTGATAGAACAGTAGCTTCTTCAGGGAAGGGATCGTTTCATTTTTTTTCTTTTTATACCTAGCAAAGCACTTGGCATACAAATAGGCACCTACTAAATGCTTTTCAGTGACCAACAGTTGGTTGACGTTCCTAGAGCACTTTGCCACCTTCAAAGCACTTTTGCAGTAGAGTCAGAAGGCCCAGGTTCAAATCTTCTGACATTTACTACTCCTTGGACAAGTTATTTGAGCCTCAGGACCTGAGGTTCCTCATTAGTGAGCTGAGAAGCTCGGCCCCAGTGGCTTCTGAGGCCCCTCCCTCCCAGCTCTAAAGCAGTGGCCCTACGGCCAAAGAGGGAAAGAGGGAGGAGGCTGCCCCTCAATGCCCTCCCTTGGGATCCCTGGCCTCCTTCAAGTCCTGCTCAAGTATCACCTCCTACCGGGCCTTCTCTCGTCTTCCAAGTGGCTTGTGTCCTCCCCTGACATAACCATATTCACTCTGTCTATGGGTGTTTTCATTTCTCTGTGTGCATGGTGCTTCCCCTGGGAAAAGAGAAGCTCAGGAGGGCAGGGACCAACCTACTTCTGTGTTGGTGTTCCTAGCCCTTGTCACAGGACTTGGGACAAAGTGCAAGCTCAGTAAATGCTCATTCATTCATTCATTCATTAATTCATGGGAAAGGTCCTGTATCAGCTGATGTACACTGCAAGAAAGTGAGTGGTGACTCTTAGCCATGATGCCCCAAGTAAGTTGCCAAGGGGCTGCAATCAGCACAAGTGGAGGCTCATGGGTGAGAAGACCCCACAAGTGGGAGGGTCACAGGTGAAAAGGCCCCACAGGTGGAAGCTCACAGGTGAGAAGGCGGGCCTTGAGGTGCCAGTGGCAGGGATGGGGGCAGCTCTGTTACCTTTCCGCTGTTCTGTGTGTTGGTGGTTCGTCTGGGTAGCCGTCTGATTGTCCCTGGGCAGCCCTGGGTTCTCCTTGTCTGAGGGCACGTCCTTGCCGTCGTCCTCCTGGTCCTCCTGGTGAAGCTCCACATTCACTTTGGTCTCCACTTTCAGCTTTGGCTTACATCTAGTGTCCTCACCATCACTGCCCATCACACTGCCTGGGGGCCATGTGGCCTTGATGTGGTTGGACAGAGAGTCCGCTGGGGGCCCAGAACAACATGGCAGGCTTGACTGTAGGGAGACCTTCCCGACCCAATCTGGACTGTTGTTTACCAAACCCCACACGGGGACAGATTTCAGCTCAAGGTGTGTCCCCCTCCCCCTGCCCCCATTTCTAGTGCCCAAAGCTGTCCCACTGTAAGTGTCAGAGGGGATCCTGAGAGGTCAGGCGACTGCCCAGGGTCACACTATCAGATCCTTGTGATTCGAGGCTGGCCCTCTAGCCACTCCGCAAAACTGTTCTTACAGAAGAATCACAGCGGCTCACACTGAGGTGCCCATTCAGGACGGCTGATAGCCCTCCTGAGAGGGAGGTGGGCTGAGAATCATTGTCCTCAGGAGACTGAGGTCCAAACAAGCTAGCTCTCAGAGCTCTGACCCAACTCATGCCCTCTGGCTGCCAGGCGGCCTGCCAGAGCACACAGAGCGCAGGGTTGGCTGAATCAGGTAGACCAAGGTTCAAATCGTGCCTTGGACAACCTACTACCTAGGTGACTTTGGGCAAATCATGGCTCACCTCTGAGCTGTAGTTCCCTCCTCTGTAAAGAAGGGGTGGGTCACTGCAGGCCCTTACATCTCTCAGTCTGTCAGCCCAGTGTCACACAGTTCATAAGGGTCAAAGCTGTGGCAGGAACCCAGGGCACAGAATTCCAGAGTTCGGAGCTGGGGATCAGTAAGTCCAGCCTTTATATGAACGAGAATCCCCTCGCCAGCATCTCTAACAAGGGATCCTCCAGCCTTTGCTTGGAAGCCTCCAGTAACGGGGACCTCACCACCTCACTGGGACAGCTCGGAGGTTTCCCGGACATTTAAGCCTAATCCCTTCCTCTCTGCTCCCCTACTAGGAGTCTCCCAGCTAGCACACCCTGCCTCCCACAAGGAGCAGGAGTTGAGGAAAGCCCCTGGAAGCCTGGGAAGCCCTCATCAGATGGCACTGCCAGGAAGACCGGGACAGCAGAGGTCGTGCCCTGCCCTGGGCCAGGCTGCTCAAGGGCTGGTCCCCAACCTGCCCCCGCCTCCATCCTCACAGTCTCTGACACAGCAGGGCCGTCTTTCCCTCCAAAGAATTCCCTGATTCAGGGTGTTTTATAGACGAGGCAGTATGGGGGCTGCCTGTTCCTCCCCGCCCCTGGTTTTTATTGTTCCTCCTTTCTGCCAGCCCCGGCTCCAGGCTTCCCCACAGGGGGAGGGAGGGAGGGGGGTGCTTTGTACAGAGGCCGAAGGAGAGACTTCCACACAAAAGGACTCCCTCGGAGAAGCTGCGCATTTCCTGGGAGGCCTTTGTTCCAGGAGTTCCAGTCCCCGTGTCCTGCCCCCCCACCCCGGCCAGAGGAGGATGCCCCTTGGAAAAGCTCTCTGTGTCTGAGCAGGCTGAGGATCAATTCACTCCAGTCTATGCTTAGCAGTGGAGAGGGGTCAGACTTGGGCTGGGGGTATCGCAGGACCTGGCTCACGGGTGCCCCACTCTGAACTTCAGTGTCCTCATCTCTACAACAGCAGTGGGCAGCAAGATTGTGCAGGCAGCCAGTGAGGGCAGGCCCGAGTTAAGACACTTTGTGAACCTCAGGTGCCTAAGAGGACACTTGAGAGACGGCAGAAGGTGCAGAAATGTGGTGGAGACTTGTCCGTCTCTCCTTTACCCATGTGGCTACAGAGAGGGAGGCGCATGCCCCCAGAGGCTCCATGGGCCTTCCCTGCACCCCTCCTACCTTTGGGGGTGCTGTGGATGGGGCCTCGGTCACTCGCTTTACAAGAGCCTGGGGTCCACTTGTTCTCCTCGTCTGCCCCATCGTCCTCACTGTCTGACGAGCGCGAGGAGGCGTAGGAACTACTGTGTTCCTCCAGAGACAGCTCACTGTCTGAGTCTGAGTCATTGCCTGTGAAGCCAAAAGGCCCAGGAGGGTCAAAAAGGGGGCTGCCCAGAATGTGCTGGGAGAACCCTGGGGCTAAGAACAAGAGCAAAGCCCACCCCACCCCCTTCCTCCCTCTCCTCCCTCCCTTCCTTCCCTCCCCTCCCTTCTCTTCCTTCTTCCTTCCTCCCTCTGCTCCCTTCCCTCTTCCTTCCTTCCCTGATTCATTTGTTCATTTATTCATTTACTTTTTCACTTATTCATTCATTAGTTTCCTCATTCTTTGTCATCTGCTTTTTTAAAGTGGATTCACTGCATTCATTCCTTCACTGACTTGTTTACTGCTTCATTCACTTAGCCGTTCATCTGTATCATCCATACCAGCATAAAGCACCATCACTTATTCAGTCAACAAGCATTATAATCCCACTGGACTGTAAGCCCCTTGAGGGCAGAGACTGTCTTTCCACTCTTTCTGTATCCCCTGTGCTTAGCACAGTGCCTGGCACATAGTGGGTGCTTAAAAATATTTAGTTGTTGACTCAGTGCCTACTATGCGCGAGGCACTGTGCTAAGTACAGAGATGCACAAAGAGGGAAAAGCCAGTGCCTGCTCTCCAGGAGCTTCCACTCTAATGGGAGAGCCAACATCTATGCACTGGACACACAGCCGACAGAGATGCCCTGAGAATCAGGGTCCTGGGGAAAGGTTTCCTGCAGAATATGGGGTTTTGGCTGGTCCTGACAGGGGACCCGAGGATTCCTTCCTTCCCTGTCCTTGATCCTTCACTGACTCATCATTCCTGGGCTCCCTCATAGCTCAGCCCGTCACTGCTCCAACTACTCAGTCCCTTAGGGCCGAGTCTCCTTCTCTGTTTTCTGCCATGTCTGGGGAATGCTCTTTTGGGGGATCTGCATTTAGAATTTTAAAAATCACTCCCTCATTTAGTTACTCATTCACTCACTGCGTTCGCTAGCTTATTCTTTCATGGTTCATCCGTTCACACAGTCACTCCCACACTCATCTGTGGATTCACTGGACAGTGGATCAGGCTGGCCCTGGGCCAGCAGCTGGGAGGAGACCCAAGAAGGAATAAGACACAGTCCCTGCCCTCAGGAAGTTTGCTGTCTATTGGGAGGCCAAGGCCAGGGAAACCAGTGTGACAACAGAGGGGAGGGCAGCTAGGCAGACCTGTGAAGTCATGCCCACCATTCGAGAGAGCTGAGAAGGCCAAGGTGGGGAGGGCACCTGGAGTGTGACCCTGAGAGATGGGCTGGCCAGCAGCAGGTGGAGAGGGGGTTCTTTGGGAGAAGGTAGGGTGGGGTAGAAAGCATCTCATGTGTCTGGAGGGAAGGGGAGAGTGAGGGTCTCAGAGTCAGGGGTACACAAAGGGGCAGAGAATCTCTATGAAAGGGAATTGTGAAATAGCCTGGAAAGGAGATGGGAGGCAGGCTGTGGAGGGGGCCTTGAATGCCAGGCTAGCAAGGCCTTCCTGGAGGAAGGTTTCAGCAGGTAGAGCCTGAGAACAAAGGATGTTCTCAGGGCCCAGGCCTGGGGGCAGGAAAACATGGGGGAGGGTGCAAAATGTCTGGTTTGGCTGAAGCTGAGAGACCCTGAAGGGAAACAGGTGGAACAAGGCTAGAAAGGTCAGGGAGAGCCAGGCTGGGGAGGGTCCCGAATGCCAGGCCCTGGGCAACCTATGTTTTATCTCTGAGGCCTAGGGAACCCCCAGATCATGGAGTGATGGGGTCAGAGCTGGGTATTGTGGTAGGAGAAAGACTGATGGAAGACAGAGGATGAGAAGGGAGAGACGTGGGGAGGAGGGAGAAGAGACAGAGAGGAGAGAGGGAGACAGAGAGATGAGAAGAGAAGAGAAGAGAAGAGAAGAGAAGAGAAGAGAAGAGAAGAGAAGAGAAGAGAAGAGAAGAGAAGAGAAGAGAAGAGAAGAGAGAGAAGGAGAGAGAAAGACAGAAACAAAGACAGTGAGAGATAGTGAGAGATAGCAAGAGAGAGACAGAGACAGGAGAGACAGAGAAAAGGAGAGACAGAGACAGAGAGAGAAAAACAGGTAGCGAGAGATAGTGAGAGATAGCAAGAGAGAGAGAAGGAGAGACAGAGAGAAACAGAGATAGCAAGACAGAGAGAGAGAGAGAGAGAAGGTAAGAAGAGAAAGAGGGGAACGGGATAAATAAAGAAAAGCAGGGAGAGGAGAAGAAGGAGACAGATAGACAAAGAGATACAGATAGAGACAGACAAAAAAGCAGAGACAAGGAGAGAGAGCCAGAGCCAGAGATACCAGGATGGAGGGAGTCTCGCCCAGCCCCCAGCCCATGCCCTGAGCTCTGGGGCTCAGAGGGGCCGTGGCAGGGGAAGAAGACTCAGACCAGAGCAGCCACCGAGATGCCAAAGGAGCTCTCACCCCTGGGGTTTTTGCCATTCCTCCTCCGGAAGAGGTGGGTGTCAGGTTCTGGGCGGCCTCTTGCTTGGCCCAAGGACACACTCAGCTTCTTGGTCCCCTCCTCCCTGCAACAAAGGGGAGTGTCTCTGCTCAGGAGCCACCCAGGGGAGCTGGGGGGCCTCTCTCCCACAAGGGCCAAAGGGGCTGGGGAGGCTGAGCATCCTCCAGCCAGTCACTATCCTCACTGCAGCTCCAATCTGAGCCAACGGGCACCTGCAGAAAGGGATGGGATGGACCCCCTTCCTGGCTCGGCGCCCTCGAACAGGCTACTACCCCCCAGGGAAGCACCTGGCCCAGGGGTGCCCAGGGCCTGAGGGGGCAGCAGCTACACCAGCTCCTTCCCTGCTGCCATCTTGCAGGCCTTCTTCTGAAGGAGTCAGGTCTGCCCTTGGCCTGGGAGTGGCCCTGGGGCAGAAGCACTGACCGGCTCTCTCATAGGTGGGTGTGCAGATAGGCAGGGGGCTCAGGCTGACCTGATGGCACTGTCCAGTGAAGCCGTGGACTCGCCCAGCGCTGTGCGGTACATGTTGGGTTCTTCAATGTAGGTGTTGTTGCAGTTCAGGGACCGCTGGCAAGGAAAAGCGGGGTAGTGTCAGGGGTGGGGCTAGGCATCTCTGACTGGACAAGGGGCAGCAGCCCAGCTGGCCCATTGTGGACAATGCTGCGGGTCCCAGGGGCAGGGGCTGGGCCTTCCCTAAGCAGAGTGGTTACCAAGGACAGTGACATCTCATCCTGGCATTCAAGGCCTCCCACAGTAAGATGCCCACTGGGATCTCTAAACAAACTGGACCCTTCCTTGTCCCCAAAGCCAGCCTGGGCTTTAGTCTTATCTGTGGCTTTGGGATCCCTCCTGGCCCCCAGGCTCCTTCCTCATGGGAAGTCAGAGCTGGACAGAGCCCCCTGCTCCCTGACACCAGTGTGACCTTGGGCCAGTCCCTTCCCTGGTCTGGGCCTGAGACAGGACATGGTGGGACCAGCCAGTGGCTTCAGATGGGCAGAGCGTTTATCCCTCCATGGTCCAGGAAGGCCCAGGGAGTGGGGAGTCTCAGGAGCACTGGCCCGTTGTTCAGATCCATTTTTCTGGTCCAGCCTGTGATAGCACTGGCATTGGGGGCCCAGGAAGAAGAAACTCCCTCCCCCGAAGCCAGCCCCTGACTCTGAAACTCTGAGGCCATCTCTCTGGCCCTTCAGTATGCTAACTCTCCTCCTTCCCATTCTACCAATGAGAAACTGAGGTAAGTAGAAAAGGCAGAAGTGGGGCTAATGCTCGGTCTCTGGGTCCCCAGTCCCAAGGGTGCTTCTGCCATGCTCCCCACCCCACAGCTTCTGATGGCAGGGACAGGGGGCTGTCTGGGACCTCTCTGGGACCCCAGGAGCCTGAAGGAGTGGAGGTGGGGAGAGCAGCCCTTAGGGAGCAGGATGACTGGCGAGAAGCTGGGCCTTTGGGGAGCCTCGCTACAGACTGGCAGGTGGGGCAGCCTCGGCCTGTGAGAAGAGTCAGAGCCATCAGGGCCTTCCTTACAGTCAGCAGCGTGGCTCTGGTGGCCGTGGAGTCATCCGGGTGGGCCTTCTTCCCCATCAGAGTGACCTTCAGCTGCTTCTGGACTTCCTTGTTGACCACACAGTGGAAGAAAAAGATGGCGAGCCCCTGGAATGAGAGAGGGGTGCGGGAGGAGGTGTCAGAGGCTGGGCTTGGCCACCTCCCAGAGGGCCTGGATCAGCCACCTCCCCAACAGTCCACCTCAGCCACATCAGCCTGAAGGAGCATCACCTGGTGCCCAGGCTCTGCCTAGCCTCTGCCCTTACAGAGGCATCAGCCCCATGGCAGCCCCAGAGCCTGCTTTCCCAGAGAAGCTCAGGTTTCTGAAAGCTGCCAGGCTCAGAGGGAGAGTGAGCTCAGGGGTCCTCCGGGCAGAGGAGAAGGGGCTCAGACAAAAGCTCGCTTGGGGAGTCACAGGCCCTGGAGCTGCCCTGCCCAGATGAGGGTCTCTAAGAAAAGTGACTTCAGTTTTCCAGGGTTGAGGGGCTGGGAAAGTGAGAGGGCTCGGGGGACACCTGGCATTTCTTTTTGACGTGCTAGAGCCGGCCCTCAAGGGGCAGCGAGCCTGATGCCTCCGACCGTTCATTCCCGGCTTCTGTTGTCTTTGTGGGAAGTCTGGGGGGTAGTGGGGGCTATGATGGCCCCTCATTATGCCTGGAAGACCACACAGGGGTGGGGGGAATTGCGATGCTTTAACCCAAGCTCAGGCAAAAGACAGAACTGGGCCCAAGACGGACTTGAGCTAACGGTGGTTTAGGGGGAAAGGGCGTGTGCTAGAATTCCCAAGAGAAACCAAGACCCAGCTCCTGTTGGGGAGGTCCCCAAATACCCCAGACTGTGCCAGCCGTAAGGAGAGCATCCTATCCAAGTCCCATTCTACAGAAGAGGAAACAGAGGATGGGGGTATCACTCAGAGGGGAAGGGGGCGGTAGCAGAGCACTTGGGGTCCAAGGATCACAGTGCACCTGTAACAGGGAGGGTAAGTAGGGACAGTGTCCTGCTACAAGCCATGGAGGGTAGCCGTCAGCTGAGAGGCTGGCCCTCTGCCAGGCAAGCGGACGCTGTACGATCTCTCTCTCGATCTCCATCTGTGATATGTTACACATATGTAGAAGCATGTACACATGTGTATAGTATATGTACCATACATCAAATATATACAAATGGAGAATAGGATTACACGGAATAATTAATATATAATATCTCACATGTAATATGGCCTGGCTCCACCAGGTTCCTGGGTCTGTCATGGGACCAACATCTTTTCAAGGGCAAATAATATATACAAACAAATATGTATATAGTACTATATAGACACATGTATCTATAATATTATACATATTCGTATGTACACATATGTAATACGCAGAAAGAGAAAGACAGAGACAGAAACAGAGACAGAGAGAGGACAGGGAAAGAGACAGAGACAGAGATGGAGAGAGAAGGAGAGGAGAGAGAGACAAGAGACAGAAAGATAGAAAAACAGAGACAGACAGACAGACAGAGATAGACAGAGGCAGAGACAGACACAGAAGCAGAAAGACAGAGACAGAGAGGCAGAGACAGACAGAGAAGCAGAGAGGCAGAGAGACAGAGAAGCAGAGAGGCTGAGAGACAGAGATAGACAGAGAGGCAGAGACAGAGAAAGAGACAGACAGAGGCAGAGACAGACAGAGAGACAGAGACAGACATAGAAGCAGAGACAGAGAAGCAGAGACAGACAGTATAGGCAGTGGATTTGGGGTTGGAGGACCTGGGTTTGAATCTGAGCTCTGCTGTGTGACACTGGGCAGGACCCATTTCCTTCTCTTGGTTGGACCGGTTGGTGAGTTAGGACCCTTCTGACTCCAAAGCAATGAATCTGTGACTGGTCTGGCATCACCCACGATAACACCAGCATCCTTCTCAGCACTAGCGCTTGCTGCATCTCAGGGAGTTTGAAAGAGAACCGAGTGTGGCCATCAGGGAGCTGTCCCTCCCACAGCACTGTTTAAGGAGGCCGTGCCTCAGGAGACTGGCGAGGGGGGCAGAGAAGAAGCAAAGTCCGAGCACCTCCTGCATGGTCGGTGCTGGTCTCACCTGTAAGCAGCTGAAGACGGCAAAGAGGTAATGAAAGGCCATCGTGTCGCTGTTGACAGCCATCAGCCCCAGGAGCCACGTGGCGCTGACCAGCAGGAGCAGGAGGAAGGCTGTTCGGAGGCCAGAGCTGTGAAGGGAGGCCCCACAGGTGTTACCAGGGGCCTTGGGAGTAGTTGCCTCAGGCCCCCACAGAGCAAGTCTGGTGAGGTGCCTCGCTCTGTGTTCCCAGCATGGAACACGGGCCTGCATACAGTCGATGCTAAATAAATGTGGGTTCATTTAAGTGGAATGGATGAGGAGAATGGGAGCTTCTCTGTTAAATCTGGGTAGGTGAGAAAAGTCTCCTTCCCCATCAGTGCAGAGGACACAGAGCTGTCGGCAGACGTGTTTTGTGCGGAAACACAGAAGCGGGAGGTAGCTGTGGCTCTGGGCATCTACACTGGCTTCCTGAGGAATGGGGATTTCACAGGATCATAGACTCACAGTGGGGAGAGACCTGAGAGGCCAGCTAGTCCAGCCCCCTGATTTGAGAGAGGAGGAAGCTCAGACCCACAAGGGGGAGGGCCTGGCCCCAGATCACCTGGATACCCACATGGCTCTGGAGGGGCGTCTCTAGCTATCCAGTGAGGCAGAGGCTCAGGAGGCCTTCCTGCCTCTCCTGTCACTGGGAATGACCTTCGGCTTTCATCATCCACCCTGCTACCCTACAGGCATGGCTCCCCAACCTTGGGATCCCTGGCCTTGTTATCCTTCCTGCTCCCTCACCCTAAGGACCATTGGGACACACCGTTGGTCTCCCAACTGAACTTTCTTGTCTCCCCCAGGCTCTCCCTTTAGAATGTGCACCCCCTGAGGACGCAGTTCTGTCTCAACTTTCTATCGGTAGCCAGGAGAAAGTCAATGGGTGGGGGGGCTCCATGCCCCAACGTTTCCAGATTCACGTCATCCCAAACAATATGGATGACGGTCGAATCACCTAGTGAATGAGGCCATATATACAGCGGCCCTCATTTCCTCAGCTTTGTGCCCATTTCACCAGGTAGGCAGTGGGTGATCTCCAAGCCCCAGAGGGTTCTGGGATTGAGTCTCTTCTGGATTTGAAACTGTGACAGCCCCATGAGAACATGTGGGTCTGTGTGTCCCCCAAGGAGCCCCAGGCTCTCCCCCATGCTCACAACGTTGACATACATGATCCCGCTCCGGTCATAGGCACGGTGTTTCCGTCGGCAGGATGCTCTCGCTGACAGGACAAAGATGATGGTATTGAGCTGGGGAGAAGGAACGATGGTGATCACAAGGGAAAATCCTCCAGACTGAAGAGTGGGGGAGAGGTGTGCATGCAGCGTCCTCATCACTGAGATCTTCGGAAAGGCAGACCCAGGCCAGATGTGGGTCATGTACTGGGGGGCCGAGCTCCCCTCATCCCCACACTCACTAGCTGTGTGACCAGAGCCCAGATGCCCTAGCTCTGTGGACCTCAGTTTTCTTATCTGCAAAGTGGGGCTAATATTTGGCCATAATGATACAGACCCAGCCCCGACTTTACCTCCTGACCCCTGGCTTCCTTTAGGTCCCAACTAACAACCCCTCCTGCAGAAGGAAGCCCCCTGCCTTAGTTCCAGGGTCTTCCCCTATTAATTATCTCCTATTTATCTGGTATAGAGTTTGCTTTGTAGGATGTCTGCATGTGACTCCCCGTTGGACTGTGCACTTCCTGAGGGCAAGGCAGGATTGGGCCTCTCTGTACCTCCAGCGCTTAGCGCAGCACCTGGCACACAGTAGGGCTTGGTAAATGTTGACCGATGGATGATGGACAGAGGGAGAATGACCAAGGCAGCTGGCCTGGCCCAGGTACTCACGATGACCACGATGCCAATGGGCCCAGCAAAGCTCCAGATGAGGGTGTCGTGGACGGACAGCCAGCAGAAGTCGGGGTTCCCATAGCCTTGGGGGTCAAGACCCACAGCAAGCCCTGCATCAGAAAAGAGAAATGTCAGGAGGGCTGAGGGAGAATGGAGAGGAGGCAGGCGCCAAGGGAGGCATCACCCCTAGTGTGCTCTGCTTGGACTTCCCGGGGCCTCCCGGGTCACACAGGGAGTGGATGGAAGGGGCTACATTTGGAAGAAGGATGAATGACAAACAGAACACTGCAGCAGAAGCTTAGTTTTGGTGGAAACCCGAGGTGGGTGTAAAATGGGCCAGCTTCCAGCCCAGTCAGTGTAGCGCCCCATAGCCATCGACGCTGGGCGTGGCAGCCTCAGAGCATCCTGGAGGACATGGCCAGGGTGGCATTTCCCCCTGCTGTGGGCTTGGGGAAAGGCCGGGAGGGTGCCCTGGTGTCCGAGGACCTCTCCTGGGCCACAGGATCCTCCAAGACCACAGGCCAGCTCACAGCTCAACAGGACCAATGGAGCCCCAGGAGCCTTGAAAGAATCCAGGGAGGTTGGGGAGATTGTCCTCATCTCAGAGAGAGGACACTGGAGGGGGAAGGGGCTGGCTCAGGGTCACATCACTAATAAAGTCTGAGACAGGATTCCAACTCAGGTCACCCCAACTCCAGGTCTGAAGCACAGACAGGAAGTCTGCTATAAGGGAGACAGAGAGCTGCATCTATTTCACAGAGCAGTGAACTAAGGCCCTGATTGGGGCAGGGACCCGCCCAAAGGCAGAGATCAGCGAATGGCTGAGGTGGCCTCAGGAACCAGATCTCCCAACTCTGGCATCCCACGGGACAGACACGCTCAAACTCCTCTGGGCCTCACTCAAGCCTGGGACGCCGGAGGCAGACCCAGTACTAGCTCAAAAGGGGTGAACCTTTAAGGAATGTTCTCGGGGCAGGGGCGGGGAGGGGGGAGCCCCAAACAGTTTGGTGGGACAAAGTGATTTTGATGGAAAGTCGGGCTCCCTCTCAGCTCTGAACCCCAGAGGGGCCGCGGGCTGGCGCTGACCTGTGACGATGGCCGGGATGCCCCAGCCCAGGACATAGTAGAACCTCATGTGTCCGGAGTCGATGTTCCTGACCTCGGTCAGCATGCGGTAGATGTGCAGGCCTTCCACAAACAGCCAGGCGAACGTGCTCATGTAGAAGTAGTGAAGGAGGATGGCAATGACCGTACACGTGAACTGGAGGGGAGGATGCCAGACACAGCATGGTCAGCAAGGCCCCGCCCACTGCAGCAGCTTCCTGGGGTCTGCCCCTGCCTCCACCCTGGCCAGCTGTCAGGCGCCACAGGGCTCCAGAAGCCTCCGTGGCTCCCACTGGCCTCTACACTACAATACACCACAATGCCCCTGCTCAGCATTCGAAGCCCTGCAACATCTCTCTAGGGCGATGGTGCCCCCTCCAGTCCCCATTGATCCTACATGACAGCGAAAGGGGCTCTACCAAACCCTGTCGCTGCCATTCTGCCTCCGGCCTTGGCACAGGCTGCCCCCCCCAGGCTCCCCCTGCTTGCCATTCTTCCCTCAAGCTCCTGCGACCCTTAACTCCCTCCAAGCACCACTTCTGACACCCTCCCCCCACGCAATCATTTTGGTTTAACTCTGATAGATTTCAGACAAACAGGGACTTGTTCCCCTTTCTTTGCATCTCCACACTCAGCACAGAGCCTGGCGCATAGGAAGCCTTTCATAAATGCTTATTGACCAACTCTATTAACTTATCCATGAAGAGGACAGATACCCCTCCCCATCCCCCCCAGAACAGAAGACACCCGAAGGCAAAGACTATTTTTTCTGCTGCTGATAACAATAGCACACATAATCTAATGCACATAATAATAGTAATGACAATTCTGAGAGCTGGAGTCCCATGAGTTATCTTAGCTCCTCTTCACAACAGTCCAGGAGGTGGATGCTCTTAACACACCCATTTCAGAGACAAGAAGACTGAGGCTGGGAGGGCTGAAGTGCCTTTGTGGGGTCGCCGCTCTCGGGTCCAAGGTGGGGTCGGAGCTTGGGGCCTGGACCCCTCTGAGCGCAGCGCCAAGGCGATGGGAAGTCTTCCCTTCATGCTTCATCCGGCAGTCTACCTCCCGTTTCTCTTCCCAGCCACGAGAGGGGGCGCCTTGGGCTATGGCACTGGGATATGGAGGAATGCCTTTGTCTTGAATCCCGTCCTGGTGTTTTTGGGGGCCTGGGTCAGAAACGAAGACTCAGGCACAGGAGAGGGGCGCAGGCTCTCGGTCTTTGAGGAAGGAGACAAAATGGGAGAAAGAACGCAGCATTTGGAACTGGAAGAGCTGAGTTCGAGAGACGCTGCCAGACCAGCGAGAAGCTGCTGGCCCTGAGTCTAGCAAGACCCGGACGGAAGTTTCTTTGTGACCGTTGGGCCGAGGCTGGGGGACACCTGTCCGGGCCGCTCGGTCGGGCACCTGTGGGACTGGGCGGCCTCTGCGGCCCCTTCCCGCTCCAGCTCCCCAACCATAGGCCCATCCATACATGTCAGCGTCAGAGGTGGGGGTGGGTTTCTCCACACCCACCCAGCCCGTGGCCCTGGGCTTGGCGCCTCTTCCAGCAAACAACAAAGACAGAAATATTCAGGTTCATAAATCAATCGAGGGGGCCGATAATCCAGGGGGCAAGGAGGGGGACCAGGAGCCTCTCCCTGAAACGTGATGGTTAGATTATTGAAAGTCATAAAAAGCAGGACCTGTGCCAAGCGCCAGATTCTGGGCCCCGCCACATTCCTTGGCTCGATGCTCACTGGTGTGTGACTGGTGGGGGCAGCTTCCCGGCAGGTGAGCATATGAGTCACGGCCTCCCAGGCCCAGGAAGGGGCCGCCCTTCACACAGGGGCTCCCTGGCCTCCAAAGAGAAAAAGCCGGGAGCAGAAGGCAGCAAAGTGAACCACAGAAAAACGGGCTGCCCAGGTGCCGAGCTCCCTGGGGTCTGAGAGAACTCCTCTGGCTCAAGCCTGGCTGGGACCAGAGCGATAAGGCGGTGGGGTGGGTGGGGGTGGGGAGGTTGGCAGCCAGCTGGGCGCGTGGATGGAGCGTGGCGTGGGCCGCAGCCATTGGGAGTAGGAAGGGAGCTGGAAGTCATCACGGCCCCTGGCTCCTCTAAGGTGTCATTCAGCCTCTGCCTGAAGCCTTTTGACCAGCTGCATCATTGTGGGTCAGGAAGCGGGTCACTGTGGGACCATGGCCCCTGCCGTGGTCCTCGAGGAAACCCAGGGACAGCCGAGCTTCCTGAGTATGATGCACCCGGCATACAGTAGGCGCTTAAAAGCTCTTCACTGACTGATGTAGACCCTCATCCCTCGCCAGCTTCGAAGGAGCTGGTTGACAAAGGCCAAGGACTGCAGGGCTCTCCTCCCTTCTGTCCTGTGGCTCGCTCTTCACACAGTCACACACCCCCAGCCAAGGCTCTGTCCTGGGCCTTTCTCGTCTCCCTCTCTCCTATCTCACCACCTCCCTTGGATTCAACTATGGGACTAAGCAGATGGTATCCAGACCCACAGATCCAACCCTGACTCTCTCTGGAGTTCTAGTCTCTTTTGGAAATCTTCAAAATTCAAGGCATCTCAAATTCAGTGTGCCATGATTCATTATGTTGTTCCCCCAAACCTCTTCTGAAGCTCCCTGTTACTATAGAGATCACCATCCTCCATCCACCATGGTCAGCCAGGCTCACAGCCTGGGGCTGTCACCTCTTCACACGCACTCACCTCCAACCTAATTTGTTGCCCTGGGTTTCTGTTATGTCTACCTCCCGGCCCTCCACCCCCAGGCCTGGTTCAGGGCAGTCTCCCTATGGGCCTCCCTGCCTCTGGTCTCTAAGTCTGACCTTCTACATAATGCGCTCCTGTGGTTGGCCTTGAGGACCTCGTGCAAGGTTGTCCCATAGGCCTTCCAGGCTCTTCACGAGATGGCCCAGTTTTTAACACTGCCCTCCTTTCACACACTCCAGGCCCACTGCCTTCCTTGTACACAAGACCTCATCTCTGGCCTCCTGGCCTTGGCCCCCATGCCTGGAACGGTCTGCCTCTTCACCTTTGCCTCCTAGCTTTCTTCAGGACTCGGCAGCTGCTGGCACCTCCCCCACAGATTGTGCCCCATCTACTCTGGGTCTTGGGTACTCCTGGGGATTTACCCGGGGTCTCCCCACCCGAGGGGAACTCAACAAGGGCAAGGAGGGTATTTCCGCCTTGGTTTGCACACCCAGTTCTTAGCCGGGGATACAGTAAGTGCCTAATAAATGCCTGTAGTTCCCCTTCCCCCTCTGGAACCCCTGGCTCCATCCAAGGCTCAGCACAGTAGGCAAGTCCCAGACGAAGCCTTCCCTGATCCTGGTTACTGGCCCCCATTCATCTGCATGCATTTTACCGACAGGGTGTTCCCCCAAAAGAATGAAGGCCCCTTGAGGGCAGGGCCTGGTTTGTGGGGTTTTTGTCTTTGCCCCAGTGCCCAGCACAGTGCCAGGCACATGTAGGTGCTTATTAATGCTTATTAAGAGTTTGCCAAACTGAATGGAAGTGCCCTGGAGGCAGGGCTTGGCCAGTACACAGTATACAGGGGAGCTTAGTAAGTGAGCCTGAGGAGCAGTTAGGTGGCACAGTGAGGAGAGCACCGGCCCTGGAGTCAGGAGGACCTGAGTTCAAATCCAGCCTCAGACACTTGACACACTTACTAGCTGTGTGACCTTGGGCAAGTCACTTAACCCCACCTTCCCCCTCCAAAAGAAAAATTTAATAAGTGAGCCTGAGATTGTACTGTCTGGGGCCCAACCCTGGGCAGGCGGGGGCTGGACCACATGAGCACATGACCCAGAAGCCCCGCCCAGCTTAGATTATGGGATCCAGTTGGGCAGATGCTCTTGCCCACTGTGGAGCATACAGCAGGTGCTCAATACGTGCTTGTTCTAGTGGACTGAATGGATGGGTCGAGCAGCTAGGCCCGGATCCTGGCAACCTGGGGGGTGTGCTTACTGGGTTTTCTGTTTGGTCGATCCCAATCACAAAGACGAGTTGGGAGGAGAAGAGGGCCGCGATCAGATTCCGGTGGATGCTGTGGAGGTTGGCGCGGAGTGTCCGGAGCAGAAGCAGCAGGATGAAGGCCAGGAGCAAGGCAGCCAGGGAGATGGAGACGCTGGTGTAGGTGACGATCCTGAGGGGGAGGACCTCGCCGTGCTGCAGGGCGGGGAGGGCGGAAAGTCACAGAAGGAAAAGCAAAGGAGCACTGGCAGAGCCCAGGGAACCGGCAGCTGAGGCGGGGCATGTGGTAGGCAGGAAGGAGCCTGGAGCTTGAGGAGCACTGGCAGAGCTCAGAGGGGCCCTTCCCACCCCTGTCGCATCTGGCCTCAACCACCCAGGGATGCAGGGACTACAGAGGTTACTGTCCCCATTCCAAAGCCCAAGCAGCTGAGGCCAAGACAGCAGAAGTGACATGCCTGTGGTCACGCAGTCAGTAGATGTCAGAAACAGCATTTGAGCCCAGGTCTCCCTGCCCTCTCTTCATTATAGAATGCTGTCTCTTATGGATCATTATGCCCATTTCACAGCTAGGTACACTGAGGTTGGGATGGAAAGGGGGGGGTGAGATGAGACGGGTTGGGACAGACTCCCGGGCCAGTAGTGCCCACTAGCCAGATGAGGCCACACTCTTGTCTCAGGCTTCCAGGCCACTCCCTGCAGCTAGAAAGAGGGCCCTACCCATCCCCAGCCGGAATGAAGATGCTGGAGTGAAACATTAACCAGCCCTTGTTCTGGGGCCTCCAGCCAGGACCCTGTGGTTCTCAAAAAGCCAGAATAGGATCGTCTCCCAGTTAAGCCCTGTCTGGAGGCTGCTCCGGAGAATCTCAGCTCTGGGCCCTGGGCCCTGATGGACCCACTATCCTGGAAGGGCAAGTCTGATGCCCCTGCCCCACCCTGCAAATGGCCCAGTTTGGCAAAGGCTGTTGGGAAATAAAATGTGGGCTTTGTGTATGTACAAAGAGGTAAGTTCAGGGAGGAATTGAATGTTCTTAATAATGATGTTCTGAGGTCCCTCCCAGTCCTGCAGATCCCCTGTTCTAAGGCCCCTCCCAGCCCTGCCATCCCCTGTTCTCAGGTGCCTCCCAGCCCTGACATTCCCTGTTCTCAGGCCCCTCCCAGCTCTGCCATCCCCTGTTCTCAGGCGCCTCCCAGCCCTGACATTCCCTGTTCTCAGGCCCTTCCTAGCCCTGTCATCCCCTGTTCTCAGGCCCCTCCCAGCCCTGACATTCCCTGTTCTAAGCCAGGGTTTTCTGGCCTTGTCTGTGCCAAGGACCCCTCTCTGCTGAGATGGTGAAGCTTAGAGACCCTTTTAAAAATATTTTTAAAAGGAAAAAATTCTACTCAACGAGGAGCCCTCATCAGGAGATGAGGGGCCTCTTACCTCACGTTTGGAGACGTCCATCAGCACGGCCAGACTGCTGGTGTGGATGCACTGGCAGGTGATGTGGCTGCTGTTTCTGAAGACCAGCTCACAGCCCTTGGCCGACCAGCCTCCTGCGCCCTGGCTCCTGTGGCAGAGAAGGCCATCTGTGAGCCCCTGGCCTCCCCGCCCGAGCGCTTCCCCTGCCGTCCTCCCAGGCCTTGGAAGAGCAGGGCTGCAGCTGTGAGGCTCCTGGAGAGCTGGGACCAGCCCAGGTGGCTCCCTCCACCTGCCCTGAGACTAACACTCTCTGAGGTTTTGTGGCCCCCAGTTAGATCCTTGAGAGCAGGACTGTCTCATGTTTCCTCTGTTCCCAGCACTCAGCACACTGATTACTGGCACACAGTAAGCACTCCAGAATGGCTTCCTCCATTCATTCATTCATTCATTCATGACTCTGCTTCCCAGAGATGCCCTTCTTTCATAGACCAGAGCATTAAGGCAGGGTCCCAGAGCTCCTCTGGTGGCAGACATGGGAACCCCCACAACTGGGTCTGGTAACAGGGGTAGCCTCCCACCAAGGCTGCCTGGTAATTTCTGTCCACCCCATACCAGAGTTTGAGAACTAGGAACTCTGGAAAGGCAGGCAGCCTTGCCAGAGGCCTACATTGTCCAGCAGGCTGCTGCTCCCCCTCTCCTGCAGAGCCACGGTTTTAATCCGGGCCTGGGTCTTGGTTCTCAATGGGCAGTAGTCTACAGGGAGCCGAGGCCTTACCCACAGCCCACCGCCTCATTCTTTAGGAGGAAGACTGAGAGGCCCCTGCTAAAAAGATCCTTTCTTCATTCAGGATTGCTTAAGAAAGGACAATAAAAAACCCTCTGGTTGGGCACACCTTTTGTTACTGGGGCACCTTTCATCCAAGGATGCCCAAGCGTTTTATGGGCCCTGCTTAGACACAAGTCCGTGTCCTTCCTTCCATTATGTAGATGGAAAGTCAGACCTCAAAGCAACGAAGAGACCCGTCCAAAGTCGGAGAAAGAGCCCACGTTCTCTTCAACTCTGGGAAAATAGTCGCCCCCCCCCACCTCAGTTTACTCATCTATAAAACGGATGTAAAAGTTAATAGGGGTCTGTCTCCCCCTTCTGAAGATGCCTGGATAAAAGGTGTTTTATAAAAGCCCTGCAGCCGGTGATTAAAAGTAGTGACTAACTGCCGCTTCTCTGGGAAGACAATGAGATGCTGCCAGAGGCAAAAGCTGGTAGAATCGAGAGCCCTTTGGTTCCGCCTGGAAAACCCATTAGGCTGTTTTATGGCTGCTTTTGTTTTGACATCACAGACCTGTCAGGAAATAACCTCACGCCCACCTCCAGACAGAACCGCCCTCCTAACAGGGACAGACACTTGTCTGCCCCCATGGAGCAAGCAGCATCAGGTGCCTGCAGCCCATCTCTGTCCAGGACGGAAGAGGCTCTCCTCAGCTGTCCTGGGCCTTCCTCAGCCCTTCAGGTCCTCAGGCCTGGCTTTCTTTCAGTCACTGTCAGGCAGTCAACACATTTATTAAGAGCCTACCATGTGCCAGGCACTGGGCTGAGAGCTTTCATAATAATAATGATAGTAATAGTTAACATTTATTGAGTGCCTACTATGTGCCAAGCACTGGGCTAAGAGCTTTCATAATAATAATGATAGTAATAGCTAACATTTATTAAGCACCTACTATGTGCCAGGCGCTAGGCTAAGTGATTTACAAATCAGATCTCATTTGATTGTCACAACAACCCTGGGAGGGAGGCGCTACTGTTATTCTCATTTTACAGATGAGGAAACTGAGGCAAGCAGGGTTCAGTGACTTGCTCAGGGTCACCCCGCCAGTAAGCAGCTGAGGCCAGCCCTGAACTCAGGCCTTGCCTCCAGGCCCAAGGGCATGTGATTAGGCAGTCAGTGGGTCCCCTGCCATAACCCATCATGGGGCTTACCTCCCACGCCCCTTTCCACTGTGGAGGCTCTTGACTTGCTGCTCCAGAGCAGGTGGTGGTGATGCTGACACCTAGGCCCCAGAGCAGCACAGCCCCACCCCTTCCCCCTAATGGTACTGTTTCTGCTTCGGACAGCCCTAGCACTCAGAAGCCTCACTCCCTGAGCCCTGAGCTGACCCGAGGGAGTGGTTCCAGAACACGCAGACCGGCTTGGTTCTTTCTTCTGTCTCCAGCAGAGTATATTCCACGAGAATGGGGCGTCCCGACTGGCCAGGGGGCAGGACTCCCTCGCTGTACAGCAGAGTGCTTACGATTGGGGTGTTAATGATGGGCCGATGAGGCAGCCTGGAAGGAAAGCCAGGAAAGCACAGTCACAGACACTGTGAGGAAAGAGAGCGGGTCCTCCCTGCATGGAGATGAAGGCCAGGGCTTCTGCTTTCACCTCCGGCGGGCTGGGTCCAGAGGAAGTCCATATGGTCATAAATCTGAAGACCATCTGGTCCACCCCTTGTGTTTAGAGAGTCACACAGGGAGGGACCACCAAAGGTGGGATTAGAACCTAAGGCTTCTGCCTTAGCCCTACTGCTCCTTTCACTGGGCCACACTGTCCTTCCAGCCCTGACCTGTTGGTTGTGAGCCCTGGACTCCACAGCATCTGTCTGGGCCCCTGGGCCAAGGGACGGGGGACAGGGGTGGGGGGGCAGGGCGGAGCAGAGACAGGACATGAGGCTCTCAGGATGCTGCCTGGCTGCCGTGAGGGAAAAGCTTGGGTCTCTGCCCCAGGCAGGCATCGGGAGAGTGAATGTGGGCAGGCTCCCCTCCAGCTTGGCCCAGGATCAGGGGTGACAGAGCCCCAGAAGCTCACCGCAGGCTCCTCCGATCGGGGTCATACTGTTCCGGCAGCAGCTGCCCAAGGGAGCGGTAGATGAGGACCAAGGCCACAGCATGCTGACTCCACTCATCCGATGGCTGCTTCCTCTTCTTCAACAGAGGGTTATCGGTGATGGGGTCAGCGGGGTCGGCTCTGGGGGTCACTCTGTGCTTGGAGGGCTTCACCGTGGGCACATCTACAAGGTTAAGGTTAAGGCCAGAGCGTCAGAAGGGCTGGGCCAGACAGGAGGGGTGACCAGCCTGCAGATAAACTTGCCTTTGGGTGTGGCTGTCTATCCCCACAGGGTCCCCCCAGAACTGGAGTGTGCCCCCCCATCTGTGTCTGGCTTCTCAGCTCCCTCCTCTCTCCCATCCAGAGGGTTTTCTCCCTCTTCCCATTTTCCCAGACCCTCTCAGAGGTCCATGGGGTGGAGTGGGGGGGCACCGAAGAGGTCTAGGGCTCTGAGGGCCCTGCCCGGGCGGGGAAGGATCACAGACCACCTTGCAGACTTCCCAGAGCTAGGAAGAATCAGAGTTCCCAGGACCCCAGGTCATGAGCTGACAAGGATCTCAGAGGCCACCAGGGCCAACCCCCATGTTGTACAGATGAGGAAAGCAGCTTCCTTGGGGTTGTACAAACTGAGTATCTGGGTGGTCTGAACCCCAGCCTTCTAGAGCCAGTGCTTGGGCTTGGACTTGCTTAATGTTCTTTTTTTTATCGTCTTTCCTCATAGAGGGCAAGTCCCTTGGGGGGCTTGCACTGTGCTGAAATTTTGTCTTTGTGCTCCCTGCTCAGCACAGTGTCTGACATACAAGAGGTAAAGAGTAAGTAAACCGCCTTGGACCTACCTCTTCTGTCCGAGGGCTGAAAGAGGTGAGCGGGAAAGAGGACAGAAGACTCCAGGTCCTTGGAGTGGTCCTCATAAATCTCACTGAACCGCGGCACCCTGGCGCCAGTGAAGTTCGACTTGGCAAAGATGTCAGCGGCCAGGACTGTAACAGAATGGCCTTCATCAGGCGATGGGGGCCATGGCAGAACAAGGGGCCAACACACCCTCGACATCCTCACCAGAGAAAGGAGCTTGGCTGCCTCATGAGGAGCAGAGTAGCCCAGCCTAGGCATCCTGTGCAAGCACTGCTTAGAGAATTTGCTCTGGACTGCCTCTGGGGCCCCCCTGCTCAGAGGGGAGAGGGCAATGGGCTTGGCTCCCTGGGCTGAGGCAGGAGCAAAGGCCCCTGGCCTGGGGAAGGGGAGTGTCCCATTCATATCATGGACTATTTGGGCAGTATGGTGGAGCCCCAGCTCCCCAGAATCATGTTTTAAAGGCACAAGATTGCCAGGGACAATATAGTTATAATGTTAAAAATAAAAAAAAACAGGTTCATTGGTTAATCCAAGGTTGAGCCCTGTTTCAGCTGGATTCCTCTGTGTGATCAGAGGTCCCCCCAGGGCAGAGCAGCTTTGATGGCAGGTCTGGGGGGTCTGCTGACAGCCAAGGGCTATCCTGGCTCATGGTGAGGCTGACTACTAGGGCAGGTGCTCTAAGACAGATGTTTTGGGGCACGGAGGTGGAGGAGAGAGGCCCACATGCCCATAGCCCAAGTCAGTAAGATGGCTCCCCAAGTCTTCCTGGTCCTGCTGGACTTGGGCCAGTTTGGAGAGAATTTAGGGAGTAAACACCAGGACCCCATGTGCATCCCTCAGTCCCAGCAATGATGGGGCATTAGCAAAGATGGGGCATTAGCAAAGACCCCACATACATCCCTCAGCCCACAGCGTCGGCATTAGTGTCTTACTCATGTTGTCTGTGATGATAACAAAGGGCTTCATGTAGGTCCTTCTCATGTTCTTCACCAAATTGTAGAAATAATCTTCGAAGTACCTGAGCAGGTGTGCCGTGCCCCCCTCCGTCCTCTGGATCTGCTCCCAGGAGTCCCTGTGGGTGGGGTCCAGCAGGGCACTGCCTGTTCGGATGAGGTTCTGGAGGTTGGGGAAAGACCAAAGTCACCTCCGGGAGAGCTACTGCCTGGCACTCATCACCCCATCTGCTCTGCAGGGACCATCACCCCATTCTGCAGAGGTGGAGGCAGGGAAGGGTCCCCCAGCTTGTGATGCCCAGGCTGGCCCCACTGTCCCTGCTCCTAGGTAGAACGCAGCTGCCACCGGAGCACGGACAACATCAGCACCCCTGTTTCTCCTGCACTGGAGGGTCACACAGTCTGGGAAGCAGGAAGTGGCAGTCGAATTTCCCCCATTCAGAGGCGGGAAAGCTGGAGCCCAGAGAGGTCAGTGACTCAGTCACACAGCCTGCTCTGTCCCAGGCTAGCCAGGGTGACCTCAGGAAGGGCCCCCTCTGGCTTCCACCTTCCTCCTCCTTCAAGGACGCTCTCCAGGGTCCTGATGCGAACTGCAGGCCCTGGCACTCCCTGTTTACAGAGACGTTGCCATTCCTCCAACTCCAGATGGGCACTCAGGAAGCCCCGATGGCTTGGGCTCCTGACCCCTAACCCTGGAAGCGTTTCCTCCCCAGTCTGAGCCAAGATTCGAGATGAGGTTTTTAACTTATGAAGCAGGAAATCCTGTTTTCTCAGTCAAAAGATCTGTGTTCAAATCCTGCCTCTACGGCTTACAGGCTCATAGATTTAGAGCTGGAAGGGGCCTCATAAGATCATCTAGTCCAATCATTTCATTTTCAGATGAGGAAACTGAGGCTCAGAGACAGGCAGAGGCTGTGGAAAGAATGCTGCAGTTGGCATCAGGAAGGCCTGGGTTTGAATCTTGCTTCAGATACTTATTCCTGTGTGACCCTGGGTGAGCCACATCACCTCTGTGGATCATGGTTCTCTCCTCTGTAAAACAAGGCAGTTGGACTCGGGGCCCAAAAAGCCCTCCCCCGCCCCCAAATCTCTGAGCCTGTGATAAAACCCTTGTCCAAGGTCCCTCCGTGGTCACCGGGATCCGAGCCCTGCTCCTTCCTGACTCTGCCGCCCTGGGCAAATCGCCTCAGTTTCCTCATCTGTCAAAATGAAGGCTGGGCTCAGGGTCCCCGGGCTGACTAAGCGGAAGGGCCAGGAGAATGTGGGGGCCAAGCCCAAAGCCGCGTGGGCAGCAGCTCCCACCTCTCATCTGTACGGCTCTCCCTGAGAGTCCTTATTGTGTCCTTATTGTGAAACCAGGATGATTGTTCACTTTGCCCCGAGGGCTGCCAGTAGGGCAGCACTCCGTCACCTTTCACACCCCCAGAAATGGGGGGCAGCATTATTACTACCCGACTAACAGACCCAGGGACATCTGAGGATCAGCAAAAGAGACAGCCAAGAACAGAGTGGAAGGAGAAGGTGGTAGTGGGCCGCCATCTGCCCTGGCAGAGAGACTGCCCACACAGACGGGGCCGAAGCTTCCCCCCACGCAGCTCCCTACTGGACCGTAAGCTCCACGAGGGCAAGCCTCCCTACCTCATTGAACTCCACATCTCGGGTGGCCGCCAGGTCGAAGCCTTGCTGCTGGCTCTCGTGCCGAAGCACTCGGATCATGATCTGGTAGGCGGTGCGCACGTCGTTCCCGTACAAGACGGCCGCAGACCTGGTGGCATTCTCCAGCATGCTCATGATATGGATTGATTTGCTCCCATCGATCCTGGTCTCATTGAGATGGAGCTTTTCGTTCTGAAACGGCGAGACAGGAAAATGAACATTTTAAAGAAGCCGATCTGAGCTAACAAGTTTTTCATACGTAACCACTTAAAAGCGCCACAATTGACCCAGTGCGCGCCCCCAACCATTCACATCCTGGAGGCGCTCTGTGCCTTAGTGCCAATCAATCAATCACAAACATTTACAAAGCACCGACTAGGGGCCAAGCACCAAGGCACGTCCGTGGCTGTGGTTTTTCATGAGTGTGCCTCCTCGAGGACCTTGGCAGACGTGTCTCCTTCCTCTTAACCATGCCGGTCTTGGACAACACAGCCGGGGTCCATCCACAGACTGTACTCACTCTCCTGCTGGGGCAGGGGGACCTGCCAGAGCTTAGCCTCCCGTGGCACGGCCTTCCAGAGGCCCCATCACCTCCCTACTGCAACGGAGCTCAGCAGGTGCCCAAAGTAAACCCCAAGTGAATTCCAGGACCCCTTCACAAACGTGGGGAACCCCGGGCATCGGTGTCCATCCTGCACTGGCACTCCCCTCAGATGCCTCCACGAGGTCCTTGTCAGAGCATAACCTCCCCCAAGGGCACCCAGGCCAGCGGGGATTCGAACCCAGCCCCACAGATGGGAGCCTGGGAGCTGGGCTGCCATAGCAAGAAGGGCAGAGTGGGGCCAGCAGGGAGAAGACACAGCACCCACAGTAAACCGCAGCGCAGAGGGCTGTCAATGGATGAGGTCTTCAGCGGGGGCACCCCAGCTCAGAGCGCCACCCTGACCCTTCCCCTCTACGTTTGGCGAGTCATCCGCTACACAAAACCTCTGACCCCAGATTTGTGGCCCACTGACTTAAGCAGAGGGGAAGCCACCCTCTTACCATGGCTTTGAGGCCCATGAAGGCGGACGTGGTACAGTTGAAGAGCTCTGGGGGCAGCCAGCCCTTCTCACTGCTGCAGTGGCGGATGGCATTCCCTGGGGAGTCAAAGCAGAACAGTGTTTGAGAGCCGGTGACTGACCCACCGAACAGCCACGTGCCTCCTGAGCACTGGCCCAGGGCTGGAGCATCCCTGCCCTCCAGGAGCTCAAAGATGCCGTCCACACACAAGGAAACAAAGCAAAAAGAACTTGGAATAAATACAAAGGGATCTCAGAAGCGGGAGAAGCAGCTAACAACTGGGAGATCCGCGGTGGCGAGGTGGCCTGGCCGCTGAATGCAGCCTTGGAGAGAGCTGGGGATTCCAAGAGAGGAAGGAAGGAGCAAAGCATTTTAGGCATGGGGGAGCACCTAGGTAAAAGCACAGAGGTGGGAAATGGAATAGCAAGTGGCTAGAACACGAGAGGGAATAATCAATCTGAGATCCTTCTGGAAAGGTAAGTTGGAGGTAGGTTGAAAAGGGCTTTAAAGGGCAAATGTGTTTGATTCTGGAGGTAACAGGGAGTCAGTGAAGCTTCGTGAGCAGGGGTGCGACATGGTCAGACCTCTAGAGAGACGAGAGACCTGAGGCAGAGACTGATTAGAAGGTCATTATGACAGTCCAGAGGAGACGTGATGGGGGCCTGAATTCGATGACCATGTGAGGGGAGACACAAGGAGGGATACAAGAGATGATGGGGGAGATAGAGCTGACAAGGCAATTAGTGAACACTTCAACACATATTTATTAACCAGTACTACGTGCCAAGCCCTGGGATACAACAGCAGAAAACTAAACAGCCCCTGCCCTGAAGAAGCTCACACTCAGCTTGTACTAAGTCAAGGACACTATAAGTGGAAGAGGGAGCAGACTCTCATTCATGCATTTAATCATTTGTTCATTCACCCATTCATTCACTCACTCATTTGTTCATTCATTCACTCATTCATTTTGTTCATTCACTCACTCATTTGTTCATTCATTTATTCATTGCATTCATTCACTCACTTATTCATTTGCTCATTCATTTACTCACCTGCCCACTCATTCATTCATTTGTTCAATCATTCATTCACTCATCCATCCAATGAGCAATCACTAAATGCCTGTTTTTCGTGCAGGGTACTTGGCTAGCTGGCCCACGTAGAGGAGGAAAAGATCCAGACAGCCTTGTAAGGAATCTTCTGTACCCTGAGAGGCTGGTAGAAATCTTTTACTGTTGTGTGGGCAGTGCACAAGCAGAAAAGGCAGCCATGGAGCTCGGGGCAGCTGGCCTAGGTTTGCTACTGACTGTCTGTGTGACTGCTGGCCCATCCCGCCCCCCTGCTCTCTAGGTCTCAGTGGGGTGTCCCTCGTTCCTGGGGCAGATATGAGAGACACACCTGTTAGGCCCTACAGGTACCAAGGGGTGGGAGGCATCACTGGGCATCCCCTATGCTAAGGACCTCGGCGTCTCCCTGAAGGATTGTGCCCAGGATTCACCAGGGATGGCCCTTGCTCGGGAGTGCTTAGCCATCCTAATGGGCCTCTGGTCTGCCTGATGGCCTTCTTTCTCCAATAACCACGCTCACACTTACCCACAGATCCCTTGGGGCAGGGCACAGCCGCTGGCTGCCCAAACTTGGTCTGTGGCCACCAGATGCCAGCTTCAAATGCACGGGGACAGCCACTGTAGATCACTGGGGCACACAAGAAAAAAAAAACAACAAACACATGGGAATATTGCGTCTGAAATGAGAATCATTGCTCTCTTGAGGCCTCTTCCATCTCTGAGCAGTGCAAGTATTCTATGAAACGTCAGTCATATTCAGCATGGACCTTGGTTTCTCCATGAGTAGAGCAGGGGGTGGGGCCGGATGGCCCCTAACGTCCCTCTAGCTCAGCTCTAGGACGGAGGCTCGGCCCCACACTGGGCTTCTACTGGATTGGGGCATGGCATTGGAAGGCACTGGCTGCACAGGGAGGGAACTAGGAGAGAAACTTTACAGGGCATTTTATAAACCATTTTCCTCTCGCCCTCGGGGCCGAGCATTTCCATGAAGGCGGAGATCCCAGCGGGAGCCAAACCAGAAGCCCATATTTCAGACCCTTCCTGCGGATGAGGCAGTCACCAAGAGAGGGGAGGGAGAGGAACAAAGTGGGGGTGGGAAGAGGCTCGCTTGGGAACCAGAGGCCCAGGGCTGAAGCCTCCTTTGGCCCCTCTGACCGAGTGACCTTCTGCACATCCCTTTTTCTCCCCAGGACTCAGTGTCCCCCTCTGTATAACAAGGACATTTGTCTGGATGGTCTGAAGTCCCTCCCAGATCTAAGAGCTGATAAGCTTATGATCCTGATGAAGCAAAGTCCTTCAATACCCTAAAAGTGGGTGTGTTTGGGGAACATAGTTCCACTGGGTATTTTCAGCCTTCCATCTCTGCCTATGGCTGCACTGGTCAGCGGCCCCAGGAGGGGCGGCACCCACCTTCACAGCCCTGAGTGGTTACTTCGGCAAAGGGATTATCACAGCGGTTACACTGGCGCCCAATCACCCCTGATTTGCAGGCACACTGGCCTGTCTCCATGTCACAGGTGCGCGTGTGGGAGCCGTAGGGGAAGCAGTCACATGGGTAGCACGTCTCCTGGTTCTCAGGCTTGTAGTAGTTCTCCTGGAGGAGTGGAGAGAGAGGGGAGGGGAGAGAGAGGGGAGGGGGGAGAGAGGGGAGGGAG
>CM053623.1:228131623-228170520 GCA_028646595.1 Phalanger gymnotis
AAGGGAATCAGAAGAAAGGAGGGAGGGAGACAGAAAGAGAGAGGAGAGGGGAGAGAGGGGAGGAGATCAGAAGAAACGAGGGAGGGAGACAGAAAGAAAGAGGGGAGGAGAAAGAGGGGAGGAGATCAGAAGAAAGGAAGAAGGGAGAGAAAAGGAGGGGAGAGTAGAGAGAAAAGGAGATGGGGTGCAGGGGTGGGGGCGGGAGAGAAAGAAAGAAGGAAGGAGACAACAGAGAAAGGGAGAGGGGAGGAGGGGAAAAAGACCAAAAAGATATGGTTCAACTTCAACTCAGCAAGCATTTATTAAGCCCCTACTGTGTGCAGAGCATCCTGTCCTCAGGACAGGGGAGACACACAGTGAGACCTCGGCCAGGCCCAGCCCTCCTGGAGCTCCTGGTCAGATTGATCCTAAACTGTACCCTATGTACACCTATCCCTAGCCCTCAGGGCCCTCCATCCTCTGGTCCCAACTGCCCTGCCTGTCCTTAGCTCATCCACAGCTTCTCTTCATACACCTTTTCCACAGGAAACCATCGGGGTGGGAGTTAGGGGAGAAGTGACGTGATATCTGGGGATCCAGCTGGAAACCGGCCACCAGGAGGCCACCAGGAGGCCACAGGGGCTCACTACCAGCCTGCCTCGACTTACCTTGCATTGACACTCTCCATTGGTCTTGTTGCAGTCTGGGTCAAAGCCTTTGCTGACCTCACAGTGACAGGGGCCACACACAGGGTTCCCCCACCAGCCTTTAGGACATGGGAGATGGATTCTGTTTGGAAATGAAGGGTGCAGACTGAGCCTTTTGTCATCAGGGCCCCCCCAACAACCCACTGCCCAACCTGCAAGAAGATATCCGCCCCCCCCAAGAAGCTGGGGCAACTTGTAGACAGTGGGTGGCATGCACCCCGCCTCCACATTTACAGGAATGTTACTGCACAGGCCAGGTCACTACCCAAGGGCAATCACTGGACACCTATGTTTGCTCTGGACTTCCAGGAGACCTTCCTTGTTCTCCGGCCCCTCCCAGCTCTGACATCCCTTGTTCTCAGGCCCCTCCCAGCCTGACTTTCCTTGTTCTAGGTTCCTTCTCAGTTTTGATCTTCCCTGTTCTAGGTTCCCTTCCAGTTCTGACCTTCCCTGTTCTAAGTTCCCTCCCAGCTCTGACATCTGTTGTTCTCAGGCCCCTCCCAGCCTGACCTTCCCTGTTCTGTGACAACTTTCCCACAGGTTCAAACAGGGATGCTCATTGGGGTGTGGCCTCCCTCCCAGGCAGCAAAGAAATGGCCTCACTTGTTTTCACAGTACTGTCCATAGTAGCTCTGCCCACATTCACATGTGTAGCCGTGTGCAGAGCTCGGTTTTCGGACACAAGTTGAGATGTGTTCACAAGGGTTCAGGTTACACGCATCCACACAGTCTCTTCCAAAGTAACCTGGGAGGCAAGGAAGACCATTCCATCAGCCGCTGACCAATGGAGGGCTCAGTGTCTGACCCTCAGGGAGCTTCTGCACCCTTCCTCAGGGCTGAGGCAGCCACTGACTGCTCATGGTGGGGACTCCGGGATGTGAGGACACACACACACACACACACACACACACACACACACACACACACACCTACACTCTCACACCCAGTCCCTTGCCCCCAGTACCTCCACATGACAGAGCTCCCTGGGCACCTCAGGATGGGGAGGGCAGGGGAGCAGGATGTGGCCTGGGAGAGGGAGGCTAGCCTCTTGGCCCTGCCCCTTCTCAGCTGGGCAAGCGCCTCCCAGCCAGCCCTGCCCCATGGCTCTTACCTGGGTCACAGATGCACAAGTAGCTGTCCCAGTTGTCCGTGCAGTGGCTGTGCTCGGGACATGGGCTGGAGGCACATGGGTTGTCCAGGGCACAGCCCTCCTTCACCCTGACCTTCAGAGCATCCTTCATGTTCAGGGTCATGATGTTCGTGGACGTCTCCCCCATTCTCACTCCCTGTGGTAAGAGCGGCTGGCTCAGCTCCATGATGGGGGAAATTGGGCCAGTCCCTGCCTGCACCTCCTTGGTGCTGGGAGGCCTCCAATGATGGGGGACGGGCAGGGTGGGGCTCTGGGAGAGGCCGGGGTCTGCAGCCACAGAAGGAGGCCTCGGGGATCTTGGATGGAGCTGACTCTAAAGGGAACTGGTGTGCCAGGGTGGGCACTGGATGTGAAGCCAGAAGGCTTTGGTCCCAGGTCTGACGCTCTACCATGAGATGTGGAGGATGTCAGTCCCTTTGCAATTTCCCTGCTCTGGGCCTCAGTCTCCTTATCTATACAATGGGCCTTTCCTGAGTAATTGTGAGGAAAAGCCCTTGGCAAAGCTGGAGATGCTGCCTGTGGCTGGCAGGAGGAGCTGCTGTTTGGGATTCAAGTGAATGAAGGGCTCAGAGCAGAGACCACCGCCAGGGGGACCAAAGCACTATGAAATGGGAGGCATGGGGAGCCCCGGGTGGTCTAAGTTATTGTGCGGGTCTGTGGTTCCGTCAGCCAGGGAGCCTCTCCTCCAATGCCAGTGTCGGCCCCGGGCCTGTGCCCGAGGTCTCAAAGCTGGCGTGGGGCAGAGGCAGGTCGCCCCCCACTCTGCCTCCCACTAATGACCAGTTATTCTGGTACCATAAGGAATGTTGACTTTGAAGGATTCAGAGAGTCATGATAAGACTTCTGTGAACTGATGTAAAGGGAAATCAAAATGCATGATGGTAACCACCACAAAACAAGGTAATGCTGTGGAATCAAGACGGGGGAGCTCAGCTCTGGCCAAGCCCAGAGAATGGACCCTCCTCCTCCTCAGCAGAGGTGGAGGACTATGCGTGTGGAATGCTACACTGGATGAGGCTGGGCTGATGGTCAGTCTGGGCAAATCCTTTATTTCTTGTTTTATTTCTGTTTTCTGCTTTGTTTTTTGTTCTTTGTTTCTGAAAGTGGGGAATGAAATCTTTTTTTTTTTTTTGGAGAAGGGAAGGCAGGGCAATTGGGGTGAAGTGACTTGCCCAAGGTCACACAGCTAGTAAGTGTGTCAAGCGTCTGAGGCCGAATTTGAACTCAGGTCCTCCTGATTCCAGGGCTGGTGCTCAACTCACTGTGCCACCCAGCTGCCCCGGAATGAAATCTTAATGATAATGAAAACTACCATTTATCTAAGGCCGTCAAGGCGCTTGACATGGTGTCTCACATGGTCTGGAAATGAAGGCGAGGCTAAAACCCAAAATGAATAACGTGAGAAAGAAAGCGCCCTTCTGGATGGGGGCAGGGCTGGGGGGGAGCACCCATTGGGTGGGGCAGCTCCCTTTGGGGGGCCGTACCTGCATGCAGCCGGAGAAGCCCTGTCGGACTGTGACCTGGTCTTCAGAGAGGCCACCCACCAGGATGCTCCTCATCTTTAAGCCAGGAAGCTGGTTGCCAATTTGCACCGTGTTCTATTGGGAAGAGAAGGCAAAGGGGACGAGGGTTAGAGGTGCCTGCAGGGGGACAATGCCCACTCCTACATTTAGGCCTGAGACAGGAACCTCCACCATGGCTGGACAACAGCCAAAGCTCTAAGGCTCCGAGGATTCCTAATTAAAGCCTCCGCTCCCGGCACACTGGCACCTTGGCCCATTGGAGTGACCCAAATAAATATTTGGTGACGTGAATGAGAACTGGGAGGAGAAGCAGAGAGACCCTGAGCCCCTGGCCCAGGCACCTTGCCCTCCAGAACCCACCTGATCCAGGCCATAGTCCAGGGTCATGATGGCCAGGTATCTGATGTCCTTGCCGTCTTTGGCGCTCTTCAGCTCGATGAGCAGGTGGTGCCACTTGCCGTCACTCACACGGGACCTGCCCAGCCTCATAGAGGCCACCTCCGAGGGTCCATGGAAAACAGCAAAGTCTATGTGGCTATTCAAGATCTGTTGTGGAGGAAGTGGGAGGGTCACCCCTAGTCACAGAGGGGATGCTCACAGTATCTCATGGTGGCCGGGGCAGCTCAGCCTGTCCTGCTTGGGTGACCTTGGGCAAGTCATTCCTCCTCTCCCAGGCTCAGTTTCCCCGAGTGCAAAGTGGGGATAAGGTATTTGTGCTTCTGACCTCATAGAGCAGCAGGGACGGGGCAGGGGGTGGTCCCTCGAGGGAGGCAGGGCCCTGGACTTGCCGGAACCACAATGGATCATATTCTGGTTCATCAGACCCAAGCAGGTCCCCTTTCTGGGGCACCTGAGGGCTCACAGGGAGCTTTTGTCCCTAAACCCTCTGGAGGATGGGCCCGGGAGCCCCCTTTCCAGGGGACAGCCTCAGCAGCCAGGTGGGCAGCTCAGAGCTTCGCGGCCCAGATGCTGCCCAAACCTGAGCCAGGTGTATGTGTCACATCCACTTCCTTACCTCCCCCCAAGACCAGAGTCATGGCCTCAGAGGAAGCCTACGAGACCACTGCTTCCAAACCACGGGTGAAGGCAGTGTTGGAAGAAGCATCAGGAAAGCCTGGGCTTTAACCCTTAGCTGGGTCATCCTAGGGGGCATCTCTGAGCATTACTCCTGAGAAAATTGGATAATCTATATATTACAAGTCACAGACTTTATATCACATATGAGAGTCTGTTATTGTGCTTATTCTTAAAGGTTTGGAAACCAAGGCCTGATGTGAAGTGACTGGTCCAAAGTCACACAGCTAGCAGAGGCAGGATGGTAACTCAGGTCTTTTCTGATCCCTGGTTGCTACTGCCGTCCCTCCCTCCCTCACCTGCTTGGACGTATGTTTTATTCTCCTCCATATACAGATAGAGGCACATGCTGTCTCTTCTCCTCGAGGAGAGAGGCTGCTGCATTTCTGTCTCTGTTCCCTAGGACCTAGCCTAGTGTTGGGCACACATTAGGCCTCTCATAAACACCTGTTAGGTGATGATCCATTCAGGCTTCACATCTAAGGCCCTGAGCGTACAAGAAAGGTTCTGACCCAAAGCAGAAATGGCCTAGAAACCAATGGCTTCTGGTCACCATCAGGCCAGGGTGGGGGTCTACTCTACTGTGGGACAAGCCCAGGAAGGAGAAAAAAGCCAAGAAACCTGGCCCCAGGGGAGACTCTGTGCCTGTCAGAGAAGGGAGCTGGGATGTCTCTACCGGGTAATTCATCCTACTTGGGGACTGCAGGAGGCTTTAGAACGCCGGGGATGAGTTTAGGAGGGGAGCTAGGGCAGGAGGAACAAGCCTGGGGTCTGGTGAGGGAAGTCCTGGCCCCTCTCAATGAGAAAGCCACTGGGCCACATCAGATGGCCTCCAGATGCTAGGAGACCACGAAGCCCAGACTGGCCCTTAGCTGGGCATTGTTCCTGCGGGCTCCTGCCTGGAATCTCCCAGAGCCAGGGCTTTCCTTAGTACTTCTGGCAGGGAAATGCCCTGGGGTTAATGTGTCCTGTCTTTGGGGCTGATCCTGCCTTGGTTGATGCCCAGTCTTGGGAACATAAGCAAGCTGCATTCCCGTCTACCCCGGCATGATGGAGCCCTGAACATCAGGTACAGCCAAGATCAGCTTGCTCAGAAGGGCTGACTGTGGACCTGGGCCCTGAGGGCTGGATCACTGTGGGACGAGATGTAGACCAACCTGCCTCCTGGTTAATGGACTCGATGATATCTAAGGTGTCTTCTAGGATTAAAACTAAAACCCTATGACCTTTCTGAAACCTACTTTCTGTTCAGTTGTTTTCAGTTGTGTCTGACTCCCTGTGACCCCATTTGGGGTTTTCTTGGCAGAGATACTGCAGTGGTTTGCCATCTTACAGACAAGTAAACTGAGGCAGATAGGGAGAAGTGACTTGCCTGGGGTCACAGCCAGGAAGTATCTGAGGCTACGTTTGAATTTGGGAAGATGAGTCTTCCTGACTCCAGGCCCAGCGCTGTATCTATGTTGTTGGAACAACATAGCTGCCCATTTATCTGCCCTACTTATCTCATCCTTAAAATGGGCTAATAATCTCCTCCTTCCCTACTTCACAAAGCTTCAATGAGGAAAGTGCTCTAGGTGGCTAAGATGCCGGGAAACGTAAGCTGGGGTTTTGTTTGCTTGTTTGTGTTGGTCAGGACCTGCAGTTATTTGGGGAGGGGTGCACAGCCAGGGTGTCTGAGTCAGAGATAGGCCTGGAACACAGGCCTTCTTGACTCTGAGGTTCTGCGGTCCCAAGGTCCAGGACATCACAACCTCCATCACTTATGCATTTCACATGTGAGTGAGAGGAGGCTGGAACACCAGTCACTTGTAAAGCACAGGCTGAGTTGATTTAACTGTCTGGCATCTATCTTTTTGACCTGAGTGTATATTTTTCTCCCCAGATGAGGGTGGAGTCAACTTCCTTCTGTGCTCAGGCTGTTCAGGAAATGGCAGAGATTCACAAACTGACAGAAATAGAGCCGCAGTTTCCAAAACACCTGGGCTGAGCTATCCCAGAGTTCATGACTCCCCCACAGCTGGGGGAGCTCACAGCCCATCTTCTGACTTCAGTGTCAGGAATCATGGAGAAAGAAGACTGTGTAGGGGGAGAGACCCTCCCTGCCCCAGCCACAGCAGAGTGGTTCCCCTACAGCCCCAGGGGCCCGGGGCCTTTCAGCAGCCCCCAGACAAGCCTTTTACTGGGGGAACCAAGGGCCAGAGGTGGGGGCTCGGCACCTGGGAGGCTGAGACTCCAGCACTCTCGCTCCCAGCGGCCACTGGGGCTTCAGAAATTGCCCCCCTCTTACCTGGAGGCTGATTTTCGATGATGACCCTGCGTTGGCCTCCAAAAGAGTCCCACTCCCTTTCCGGGTCCGGAACATGAGGCCGAGGTACCAGGGCACTGAGATAGTGATGTCCAGATCCCCCCAGAACACGAGGCTCTCACCACTGAAGCGTTGGGGGTGGGGCATGGCTGTGGAGGGTACAGAGACAAGGGAGATAGGGGGGTCACTACCCTGGGATGTCCGGGGCCACCCTAGAGAGCAGAACATCCACAGGAATGATGGCCAGGTCTCCCGTAAGGCCTCGGATGCCAGATCTGGAAGGGAGCCCAGGACTCTGCAGCCGACCTCTCGCATCTTGTTCCCAGCTGACAGAAAGTGTGACAGAGACAAGTCTGGCTAGCCCCACTCCCACAATCCTGGAAGCTTGGGCTATCTCACAGTCCAACACACATCTGAACAGAAGCCCCATCACCCACATATACCCTGAAGAAGGCTGTGCCACCTGTGCCCGAATACCTCTACTCACAGGGAACTCACTACCTCCTGAAGCAACCTGTGTCCTTTTGGGGCAGCTCTGACTGCCAGCCTAACAATGCTTCTCAGCACCTCCCCGTCCCCAAGCAGTCCTGGTTCTGAGGGGCCAAGCAGAGGGAGGTGATCTCTCCTCTTACTGGCCATCTGTCTGGGGGCCCCTCATTCTTCCCTCTTCCAGCTACATAGTCTCAGCTCCTGGTGGGATCTTGGGAAGATCACGGGAGTCTAGACCAGGGGCCTCAGAGGCTGGAGGAAGCTGCAGCCGGGTGGGTGAGGGGTGGGCAGGAAAGCCACTCCACAAGGCCATGGTGGAAGCCCAGGCCTCCAGCTCCTCTCTGGCCATCCTATCCACCATTGCAGGCTGCCTTTTCTATTCTAGTCAGAATTACAGGATTACTCTATTTTGAGGACAACGAGAGAAAGCCAAATTTATCACTGAAAGAGTGGCCCAGGAAGGTTCTGACCCACAGGAATCCAGGTGACACTCCAGGCCAGTGACACACCAGCTGCTCCGGCCTCCTCTCCTCCCCAGCCCCAGAGTCCAAAGGAAAAGCAGCCCCCGGGTTACAGCAGCCATCCACCAAACATCCAGGCCGGCTTCCTCTAGAGGGAAGCAGAGTCCCACTGGCCCTTGGCTGTGATTTCCTGCTGGGGTGGACCACGAACGGACTTCATTTTCCTCGGCAGAACAGCCCACCAGCCCCATGATGTTCCCAGCGGGGCTGGGCAAGAGAAGGCCTCCAGCCACTGACCGCCCTGAGACCTGGGGCTCCCCCAGCCCTCCTGGAGCCTGTCACCTGACTGTTAAAAAGGGGAAAACCAAAGGTCCTGGCCCTGGCCCCCAGAGCGTAGTCGTGAAAATGGAGGAGGAATGAGAGAGAGCGAGGAGAGTGCCAGCCTGGGAGGAAGGCGGCCAGGGTCTGAATCCTGTCTCAGACACGGGTCAGTCATGTGGTTCTGGGCAGGTCATGGGCCCTTGGGGAGCCTCAGTTCATTCATCTAGGAAATGGGGGCAGGAGCATCTCATGTCACAGGGCTGGAGAGAGGTCCAAATGAGATAACGTATGGTGTTGTAACAGAGGAGGAAACCAGATCCTACACCCACCAAGCCAGCAAGCTTCCCCCTGCACCACACACAGTGCCACTGTCTGTGCTGGGGAGGCATCAGCAGAGACACCAGCCAGGGAGTCTGCAAGGAGCCGCTGTGAGGAGGCTGCCATGGGCACCACTGACCAGCGAGTGAAATGTGGTGGTGAAGATGGACCTGGGGGACAGTTGGGCCAGACACGGCTCTCCTATGGGGGAATGGGAGTGGGCAGAAGAGGGGTGGGTTTGTCTCATCTGGGGATGAAATTATTTCTATTATCATTCTGAAAATCACTCACAATGGAGATAATAGACTTGTCATGGCCACTCAGGGCCAAGTCAGAACAGTGTCCAGAGGAATAAGAGACAGACTTCAGAGGGGTGGGGGCTCCCTCATCTGGCACCAATGCAGGATGTCCCAGAATGCGGCGGAGCCTCACTTGGCTCATCACTAAGGTGAGAAGACTGAACTAAATTAGCCCGTGCCACCTGTGACATTCTCTGTTCTCTTCTCCTTAGGCCCCACCAGTCTCTGTTCTCTTCTCCTAAGGCCCCACCAGTCCTGACATCCCCTGTTCTCAGGCCCTCCCAGCCCTGACATCCTTAGTCTAAGACCTCAGAACAACACCAGACCCATCAGCTCCTCCCAGCCCCAGCATCCCTCCCCATTGCCCCAGGCCTAGGCCTTACCCTGCTCACAGTTCCTGCCCCCATACCGCAACGGACAATCACAGATGTAGGTATTCCATTTGTTCACACACGTCCCACCGTTCTGGCACCAGATCTTGTCACAGTGGTTCTCCTGCGCTGCACAACCTGCCAAGGACGGGTAAACTTTTATTCCAGCACCATGGGGCCAGGACAGATGCCCTCTCACCCAGTCCCCTCCATGGGCGTGCTCTCTCCTGTCCTCCCTGCCAACCTGGGTGGCTGCAGAGGCCCAGGTGACCATCACCCCACTGGCCAGATGAGCAAAATTAGGCCACACCAGCAGCAGGGTCCTGGGATGGGACTGGAACCCAAGTCTTCCAAATTCTATTTCCAGGGTCATCTGCCTATGTGGTGTTTACTCTTAACTTCAAACCCAGTTATTGGCAAATCCTGGGACTGTGACCAGAGAGAAGTGGGCCCAGCTGAACCAATCCCAGGCCCCTCCAAGAATACGAGTGAAAACTGAACATGTTACGGCTTCCGTGCCTGGCCCTGGGGGGCATCATCCTGGCCAACACTGGCCTGGAACCTTCAGGGTCACCAGGAGCTTCCCAGACACGGCAGAGCAGGGGGGAGGGGGCAGCGCCTCTGAGTCAGGCAGTCCTGTGCTTCAGACCCCCCCGGACCATGTTCTGCCTGGGTGACCCCGGGAGGCCCACTCCTTTCCCAGGGAGACGCTCCAGATGACAGGGCTGACGGCAAAGGGAAAAATCCTCCCTGGGGAGCAGTCGTCACGACCACTCCCTCTGACACTTTGTGGTTTAACTAATGCTTCCTTTGCCATGTGCTAGCATGGAGGGAAAAGCAAGTATGATGGAGCCCACTGGACAGGTGACCAAGGCTCAGTCACAGAAAATGAGCTACCCAGGGTCATGTGGCTAGGAAGCACCAGGCTGACACTCGCATCTAGGGCTTCTGACTCCAAGTTTGGCCCTCCAGTCACAGGATCAAAGCCAGACAGACCTCAGGGGCCACTGAGTCCAGCCTTCATTTTATAGATAAGGAAATTAAGACTCAGCGAGAAGCCCCAAAGGGGCAGGATTTGAACCCGGGTCCACGCACCAAAGCTTTCCCCACTATACTTGCTGATGATGCTTCCTTCCATCTGGCAACATGATGGCTCCATCACCATCATGGTTCCATCATCATCCTGGCTCCATCATACCACCCTAAGAATAGGCTTTTCTTGGGGGTAGGGGAAGACTTCTGGGAGTGTGCTACCTACTATACACCAGCCCCCTCTCTCTGGAGGTCCCAATGGGTGGGGAGACAGAACAAAGCAGGGCATGCTCAGTTCAGCTTAGTTCAGCGAAGGCCGCCATGTTGGAGGGTGGCTTCCTCAGTGTACCCCGGCCATAGCTGCATACCCATTTTCAGTCTGGGCCGCCTGTGCCCTAGGGCCCCCTTGGCCAAGAGAGAGAGTGCGAATACCCGCTCTGGTGCCATTGTTGGCAATGAAGCTCTCCATGTCGATGGCCTGGTTGTCGATGGAGAGGTTCCTCATACATCCAATGAACTGCCTGTTGTGCACCGGGAAGTCCTCAGGCAGGTTGGGGACACCCCCGAGAAGGAGGGGGCCCGTCAGGTCCAAAGACCTAGAGAAGCGAAGGCAAGCATTTGTACAACACTGACCCTGCTGGGGCCATCGGAGAACACCACTCCCTCACTCCAACACCTTCTGTGGAGAAGATGGTTCCTGAAAACCAGCTGTCAAAATGGGCAGAACCCAGCAGGAGAAGCCCACCAATATTCTGGCTGTTGTTATTACTAGCATTAATATTCATGTACTAATCATTAGAGTTAAAATAACCCACATGATCTGGCCCTTCCCTTTCTTTCCAACGCTATCACCGTTTGTAATGCACTGTGCATTCCACACTGTCTTAGGCAGTTGTTCTGCCCAAAACTCAACATCTCATCTCCCACCTCCAGACATTTGCCCAGGCAGTCCCTCCTGAAAATGCCTTCCCCCCTCATCTGTCTCTCTATCTCCTTGGCTTCCTTCAAATGAGACAATGTCAAATACCCAATGAGAAACTATGTACCCTAAAGTATTCAGTGCCTAGAACCTGCAGGCGCTTAATAAACATCATTCCAGTTCGTTCAGGGGCTGCCTTCTCTGGACACTGGCCACTCGTCAGGTTTCTTTCCCATATCTGTGTGCATTTCTCCATCCTGGGTGTATCCCACAGAGGACAGGTGGACAGTAAGCGCCTTGAGGATGGGCCATGCTGTGGTTTCTACCTCTGGGTCTTTAGAGCTGAGCACGCCTAAGTGCCCAATAAGTGTTTGACTGTATTTTAATTTATGATCTGTAATCACAAAACTTTAAAATGGAAGCTAACATTGCCTTTTGGTCCCATAGGCTTTAGTGCCAGAGGGACTAGGGGCTTGGAGGTCTGCTCAGACAGTCCTTACATTTTAGAGAAGTCTGTGGTCTACGGTCCCTTAGCACCTGGCCTTTTGGCACCAAGTGCTGCCCCCCCAACCTCTGAACGAGGTGGCCATGCTCTACGACCCCCACTTCGAGCTTCAATCCTGGGTACAGCCAGGGGGGTTGGGCACCTGGGTGGCAGGCAGCTTCTGCCGCCAAGTCAGAGGAGGGCACCAGCCTATCTCCCACTTTGCAGCTGCCCGATGCAGGGGAAGCCCCCCAGAGGCCCAAGCCCTCGGCTTACGTGGGCTTCGCCCGCCAGGTGTCCTGCCTGCTTGGAGGCCAGAGGGGCAGGGAAGCTGGCCTGGGCTGAGGCCCCAGTAAAGGGGGGTCAGGATCGCTGCAGCCTTTTCCTCCCTGGCAAATCCTGCCATGCTCTGGGCTTCAGGATCAGACACAGTGCTTTGTAAAGGACTTGCCAAGGTCACCCAGGCCCTGTGACTCCAAAGGCAGCCACAGCGCACCTCCTTCCCCTGGAAATGTGAGCACTTAGGGAGGCTGAGGCTGGGCTGAGATGCCGGTCTGACTCTAGTGATTAAAATGTGAATATTAATGCTAGTAAAGCAACATCCCAGAGAATATTGGTGGAGGGCTTTTCCTACTGGGTTCTGCCCATTTTGACAGCTGGTTTTCAGGAGCTAGTCCCAGCCAAGGGCCCCTCTGCCCATCCCCATCCCTCCAGCCTGGGCTCTGGCAGAGGAGAAGCCTCCTGATGGCTGCCTCCATCCCAAGGGCCTGAGGGAACACTTACTTCTTGGAACCTGTCTGGGTGCCCTGGGCAGCACAGCTGTAGTTGGCCAAGAGGCCGCCAAAGCGCACGGCCACGGCTGTATCGCAGTCATCCACAGACACCACAGCCACCTTCTCTCCAGAGGGTCCATGAGGAATTCCCAGCCTGCCAATGTGGGGCTGTGGAAAAAGCAGAACCAGAAGCCCCAGAGATTTAAATTAGTCATGGAAAGTTAGGGTTAGGATGGACCTGAGAACAGGGGATCTGGGAGGGGCCTTAGAATAGGGAATGGCTGAGCTGGGAGGGGCTTGAGAGCAGGGGATGTCTACACTGCAGGCCTAATGACTAGGATCAGCCTGGTCAGGTATGGCCCCAGGGGAAGCCAGGGGTTCTCCCCTAGACAAGAACAATCATGTTCCAGTAAACAACAACAAATCCTCTTCACTTGTCAGAGAGAGAGAGAAAGATGAGGTGGATGGGTGGCATCCAGCACCCACGGAGGGACAGCAGCCTGGGCATGGGCTGGGAGAGCCATATCAGGAGTCCACTGGTTGGACTGGATGGTTCTTGCAGCCCGTTCTGGGTGTCAGATGCTCAGGTCCAAGGAGAAGGCAAGATGTTCTGGAAGGAGGGAGGTGGGGCACCTGTTCCCCCAATCAGCCCTGCCTCAGTTTCCCTCTGCTGACTCCTCACGGCCCCGGAGGGTTCCATAAGAGACGCAGCCAGATAGCGCCATTCTCGCTCGATTCTCACAGCATGCCTGGGAAGGCAGGACCCCCTTTTATCAATGGGGCGCTAAGGCCCAAAGAGGCCTGTTGGCAGAAGCCTGGCACACACTCAGGACACTCGAGGGGGGTCAGTGGACAGGGATTTGCACAGGGCCACAGGCTGGCAAGGATGGAGGGTGGGAGGGGTACCAGAGTTCTCTGACTCAGAAGCCAAGCCCTCCTGGCTGCGGTCCATGGGCCACGGGCCACCCCCGGCCCCATGCACCCCCAGCACACAGGGAGCCGTCTCTGAGCTCCTCCAAGCCCACCATTAGCCAGCAGCCACCTTGTAATTTACATTTTTTGGGGATGGGTATCAGACAGGGAGAGGAAGGGCCTGGGAGCATTTCAGTTCAGCGAGGCTTTAATGAAGCTAAGCTCCTGTTTACCAAATTACAGTGGTGAGGAGACCAATGCTAGACACCGCCAGGAGAGAGGGCGGGCGGGCAGCCCGAGGGGCGCCAGGAGCCGGGAGCAGAGGAGGGCAGGGGAGCAGCCCCAAGCCAGGCCCAGGGTGGGAGGCGATCCTCGGCCACTGGACAGCGCCCTCCGACCCCGGCGTGTCCTTGGCCACTCATGGGACGCTCGAGGATCTCCGGGTTCCCTGACCTGGCTGCGAGAGCCTGCCTTTTCTCTGTATCTGATACACTCATGCCACCTCCCCACTTAGAATGGAAGCCCCTTGAGGGCAAGGGCCGGCCTGGCTTTTTCCTTGTGTCCCCAGAGCTGAGCCCTGGGCCTGCTACGTGCTTAATAGATGCTCACCGATGGCTGGGTCATGGCTTTCGCTCTAGAGCCGGAAAGGCTCCTGGCCGTCACCGATTGCCCCCCATCTTATGGAAGGGGAGCTGAAAATCAGAACAGTTCAAGGTCACACAGCCAGAAAACAGAAATCAATCTCACAGCATTTATTTGAACTAGGATTTGAGGCCTCTGCCTCCCAATCCATGCTGTTGCCACAGGATTGCTGACCTCACCGATGTCCCGGGCCCAGGGCAGTCATCTGGCTGAGGCCAGGAATCCTCTTAGCAGCATGTTTGAAGAGGGGACCCAAGTCAACGGAGTGATGTACTCCCAGACTCATGGATTATCAGTCAGTCCAGGGGTGGGGGAGCACCTACTGACCCCCTAAATGCACTCGAGAAACACCATGGCTGGTGATCTTCCCCTGCAGGCAAGGGAGCATTGACCAAAGCTGCAGAACCTCAGGCCTGGAAGGGAGTCAGCTTCCTTCTCCTCCCAGAGAAGGTGGGGGCTGCCTGGAGCTAAATGGGGCATATGAGGCAGCTGGAGAATGCAGTGCACAGAGCGCCAGGCTTGGAGGCAGGAAGGCTCATCGCCTTGAGTTCAAATGCAGCCTCAGACACTTATCGGCTGTGCTACCCTGGCTAAGTCACTTCACTCTGTGTGCCTCAGTTTCCTCATCTGTCAAATGAGCTGGAGAAGAAAATGGCAAACCCCTCTGGTACCTTTGCCAAGAAAACCCCCAATAGGGCCAAGAAGAGTCAGACAGGACGAAGATGACTAAGCAACAACCACAAAAATGGGGAACACGCCATCATTCTCAGTGGCTGCACGGTCAGGCCTCCAGCGATGAGACGCTCCCTGGTTCCCAAGGCCACCCAGCCCATTTCTGACCAGGAAGCTTTCTTTCCAGCGCTAGGCAAAACACTGGAAATCAGAAAGGCAAAGCCAGGCCTGCGCTCAAGGAGTTTACACTCTAATGGGGAGACCCTGGGGGATGGCGACCATGAAGGGGACGCCAGGCTGACTATTTGAGGGCCTGCTCCCTTCATCCCAGACTCATCAGGTTCATCAGCTCTTACACCTCCGTTCAATTATGTCACATTCACAGACTCATTCAGCCATCCCCAGATCGATGGGCATCTACTGGGGTCTTTGCTTCCATGAGAGATGTTACTATAAAGATTTCGGTGCACAGCGGGGCCTTTCTTTTTATCACTTATCCGTGGGAGTCTACGTCCAGCAATGGCTCTCTCCCTTGGTCAAAGGGTATAGATATTTGGGCCACTTTCTTCACATCATTCTAAACTGCCTTCCACAATGGCTGCACCGATTCACAGCTCCACCAACAATGCACCAGCGTGCCTGTCTTTCCAGAGCTCCTCCAACACTGACTACCCCCATGATTTGTCTTCGTTGCCAGTTTGCTGGGTATGGAGTCAAACCTCAGAGTTATTTTAATTTACATTTCTCCTATTATTAGCGGTTTGGAGCAAGCTAATTTCCTTCACAAGCTACAGTTACTAGAAAGCTGTTCCCTTTACTAAGCTCAAATAGGATTTCCTAGAATTCTTCCCCTCACCCCTGGACAGAGTTCTGCTGTGTCCTGGCCAGAAACATGTGGGCTCCCCACAGAAAGTCCCTGACAGAAGGCATCCTCTCCTCCCAGCGCTTTGGGGCCTGTGGAGATCTCTCCACAACAACAGCCCTGGCAGGGGACAACGTGGGGGGTCTTAGCCCCTTTGGCAGATGAGTGAAGTCTCACAGATGGGAGTGACTTGCCCAAGGTCACACGGAGAACAGGCTTTGAAAAACCTTTTTGTGAACTGAACGGAAGAGCCAAGAAGAGTGGGGCCCAAGAAAGGGCCGGGGTGGGGTCGCTGTGACTCTGGGGACTCCCGAGGGCGGGTCCTGCTTCTCCATCTTGGACCTGCCCTAAGCCTGCCGGGGGTGTAGGACCTGAAGCGAAGGGGCCACAGAAGGCTTGGTCTGGGCAGCTGGACTGGGAACTCTACGGGGCCGCCAGGGGGCAGTGTGGGGCAGCGGGAGGAGCGCCGATTTGGAGGCTGGGATGGCTATTTACCTGGGTGGCCACTGGCTGCCTCAGTTTGTCCCTTTGTAAACTGACCCTAGATCAGGAGCTGGACAGGTCCTCAGGTCCAGCCTCTTCATTCCATAAACGAGGAAGCCAAGTGGTGGGTCCTCTGCCTCCAGGGCCAGGGTTCTGGACCCTCCCTCAGAAGGCACTAAGTTTCCATGGATGCTTTGATGGTCTGGTGAAATGGATGGTACCTCTGCTAGGGCAGATAGTGCCCCTCCATGTCTTCTTCCTCCTGAGTGCTCCTCTGCAGGAGGGGACACACCTGGTGGGCTGACAGCCCCCCTGGGGCCTGCGGCTGCCATCAGACTCTCCCAGTGTCTCTGGTCTTGCTGGGTGCCTGGCCCACACTTTTTTTTTTTCCCACTCCTTTAGCTACAGAGCACATGATTCCCAGGCCTGCCTCGCAGGATGGGCTCTGGCCCTGGGGTCGGTGGATGGGACTGGGCTGGCCAAGTCCCCTCCTCTTCCTCCAAACCTCAGGCTCGTCCCCCACCAAGAAGCCAGTGTGTGGCCAGGCTCCAGAAGCCAGGGGGATGTCCTGCAGCTCTGCTGTCCTGGCCCAAGACAGGGCAGGCCCAGCCAAGCCAGGCCGTACTGAGGGGCGGGGGAGGGGCGGTGAGAGCCAAGGTGAGGAGGATTGGGGTTGGAGTTTCAGTTTCAACCTCCTGAACCTCCTGGCCTCAGCCCAAGCATGGGTGCCAGCCCAAGAAAGAAGGCCCTCGATTCCTGGCAAAGCTGGGGAGGCTGGGAAGCTTATTCACTGCTGTCTGGGACAGTCTCTCAACAGGCACTGGCCCCCCTGCAAGAGGAGTCAGACCCCTGCCGAAAACGAATACAGAGGAGGACAAATAAACCAGCAGGGGCCAAAAGCCTGAGACATTTACAGCTGGGAAAGGGGAAGGAGGAAGGGGCAAATAGCAGGCCGGCCTCATGGCCCTAGAAGAAGGGTGGCTGCACTGACCAGCACCACTGAAGTGGGTCTCGTGGCCCCACACTGACTGGCACCACTGACCCAGGCAGCAGTCCAGCTGGGCCGCAAAGTGGGCCTCATGGTCCTGTACTGACCAGCACCACTGAGCAGGACGGTGAGCCCCATGGCCCTGGAGGAAGGTCGACCACACTGACCAGCACCACTGAAGTGGGCCTCGTGGCTCTGCACTGACTGGCACCACTGAGCCGGGCAGCAGTCCAGCTGGGCCATAAAGTGGGCCTCATGGTCCTGCACTGACTGGTGCCACTGAGCTGGGCAGCTGTCCAGCCAGGTATAAAGTGTCCCCTCTCCCCCACCAGTGTTGGGGGCCTGTGGTCAGAGAAGACAGAGGAAGTGGGGGGAGGGCAGGGGAGACCCAGTCAGGGGGTTCTGGGCTCCAAATGGATGCAGCCCAGAAGGCCGTGCTGGCCTCAGTCTCCTCCTTCGTGAAATGGAGAGGACAATCCTGGGGCACACACAGAGGCCAAAGGCAGAAACCAAGCCCCTGCCTCCTCATAGCAATCACCTAAGGAAGGGCTAGACAAATTGGTCAGTGAACATGATGGAGAAGAACAGGGCCAGAAGAATGGGCACAGCCAGGGAGACACATCAGAGTCGAGACCCACCCAGGGAAGAGGGCCACGGTATTGTGAAGGAAGGCACCAAGCTTGGTCACTGTAGTGACTGCAGAGGAGAAAGCAGACCCACCAAGGCAGTGCAAGGACATCTGGCTTTGGAGGGGGAGAATCCGAGTTCAAATCCTGCCTCAGCCCCTTCTGCCTAGGGGGCTTCCCTCCCTGGGCCTGTTTCCTCTTTTATGAAAAGTGAAGACTGGCTGAGGAGCCTCTAAGATCCCAATGTCCACTCTGGGTCTGTTACCCCGGGGTCCTTTCACCACCCCCCTCTCATTCAGAGTCATTGGGGGTGGCTGACCCCGGCCTTGGGGCTGGACTCTGATAATTCTGGAGGACAGAGTGAGGCTGATGACTTTGCTGTCTTTGTTACCAGGAAGCTCAGGGACAGAGGGGATAAGCGGGTGTGGTTGGAAACAGCTTTGATGTGTAGACATCAATAAAGAGTGGAAAACATGTTTTTAAAAACAGGGAAGATCATTTTGGGCTGCTGGCCTCTGGGTGCCATGGGGGCAGCCCCTCGCAGAGAAAGAGTAGGACCGCTCGCCTCCTCCTCTTCTGCCCAGGCCCATGGGCCCATTTCCTCCCTGAAGGGTCTCAAGAGAGTACCTGGGGAGTAGGGGAGGAGGGGACCAGTCTTTCTTTCCAGAAGGAGAGTGCACTGGAGCAGAAAGGCATTTTCTACTTAACACATGGCTCACATTTCCCAACGGTTTCTCCACCCACTCTGGGACAATGGCCCGAGAAAGGCTGCGGGGATAGGGTTGCAGTATTGGATGGAGATGGGGCCAGCATTGTGGTTTTCAGGCAATGAGATGCTGCCAAGGAGGTGAAGTCCTGGTAGACAAGGGGATGGGCACCACTGGGGCATTGGGATGAGAGCCTTCCATGTCCCTCTGCAAATGAACAGATGGGCTACTAAGGTGGCGAGGGCCTTGGAGAAGATGGAAAACTGGTCAGTAGGAAGGGTTCTGGAGCTGTAGACAGGCCCTGGATTCAAATCCTGCCCATTTGTAGATCCAGCCCTGGATTCTAATACTGGACATTTGTAGACTGGGCCTTGAGTTCGAATCCTGACTCTGCCTATCAGTCTCTTCTGTGACTTTGGGCAAGCCAGCATTCATTTCCTCACTTGTGAAATGAAGTGGCTGGACTGGTCAACCCTAGCAAACCTTGACTGAGCACCTACTGTGTGCGAAGCACTGGATATAAAGAAAGAATAAAGATAGGACTTCTGGTGCCAAGATGGCCAAGTAAGGAAGGAACCCTCTGAAGCCCTCCCAAATCCCCTCCACCCAACTAGAAAACTGCCTCAGAATTGATGTAGGAGCAGGGAATGGCAGAAAAGGTCTGTAGCGAGGTCCCAGAGCAGCAGAAGCAGCCAGTCTCCCAGCAGGGGGCCTGCAGCCCGGGGGGCGATCCAGCCAGGCCCTCCAGTACCAGCAGCCCCCTAGCGGGTGAGCAGTGTGTGCAGTGCAGCAAGGCCCCACCCCCAGCACAAGCCACCAGCCAGGTCTTGACCCCCTGCTGAGCAGTAGAGAAACCCTGCCCTGGGGCTGGCCAACAGTGAGACCACCTCCCCACTCATGTCAGCAGAGAGACCCTGTTTCCATCACAACCCAGCAGCAGAGACCCACCCATGGGGCAGGCCAGCAGTTAAATCCCGCACATAGGTGAGGCCAACAAGGAGGCCCCACTGCCCAGTACAAGCCAGAAAGGAAACCTACCCTCTAGAGAAAGCAAGCAGCCCGAAGTCCAATGAAAGCCAGCAGCATGCCCCAGAGCCCCAGGACTAAAAGCATGGGACCGAAATGCAGAACCAGAGCCAGAAAAAACAAGCAAAAAACAAAAAAAGATCTTGACTATAGAAAGTTGCTATGGTGACAGGAAGGCTCAAGGCATAAACACAGAAAAGGAAAATAGTGTCAAAGATGGCTACATGTGAAGCCCCCCAAAGAAAAATGTAATTTGGTCTCAGGCCCAAAAAGAATTCCTAGAAGAGCTTAAAAAGGATTTTAAAAAGCAAATTAGTGAAATAGAAGAAAAATTGGGTGAAGAAATGAAAGTAATGCAAAAAAATCATGAAAAAAAATCAATGGCATGGGAAAAGATATACAAAATTCTACCTAAAAAATAGAAATTGGCCAAATGGAAAGGAAGTACAAAAAGTTCACTGAAGAAAATAATTCCTTAAAAATTAGAATTGAGCAATGGAAGTTAATGACTCTATGAGACATCAACATATGATCGAATAAAATTAAAAAGGGGAAAAAACAGAAGAAAATGTGAAATTTCTCATTGGAAAAACATCTGACCTAGAAAATAGATCCAGGAGAGATAATATAAGAATTACTGGATTACCTGAAAGGCAAGATTTAAAAAAAAAAAACTTAGACAACCTCTTTCAAGAAATTATCGAAGAAAACTGCCCTGATATATTAAAACCAGAGGATAAAATAGAAATTGAAAGAATCTACTCATCACCACCTGAAAGTGATCCCAAAATGAAAACTTCCAGGAACATCATAGCCAAATTCCAGAGCTCACAGACCAAGGAAAAAATAGTGCAAGCAGCCAAAAAGAAAAACAATTCAAATATGGTGGAGCTACAGTCAGGATTACACAAGATTTGGCAGCTTCCACATTAAGGAACCAGATTGCTTGGAATATGATATACCAGAAGGCAAAGGAGTTAGGGTTACAACCAAGAATCACCCACCTAGCAAAATCGAATATAATCTTTCAGTGGGGAAAATGGACTTTTAATGAAATAGAGGACCTTCAAGCATTCCTAATTTAAAGACCAGAGCTGAATAAAAAAATTGACCTCCAAAAACAAGACTCAAGGGAAACATAAAAAGGTAAAAAAGAAACAAGAAAGAGAAAATATAAGAAATTCAATAAGTTAAACTGTTTATATTTCTATGTGGCAAGATAATATTTGTGACTCTTAAGAACTTTATTACTATAAGAGCAATTAAAAGAAGTATATATAGACAGAGGGTGTGGATATAAGGTGACTTTGATGGGACGATACCCAAAAAAACAAAAAGGGGTGAGAAAGAAAACTGCACTGGAGGAAACGGGTGGGGAAGATTTAATGGGATCATTATCCCACATAAAAGAGGCATGAAAGAGATATTATAATGGCAGGGAAGATGGGGTGGGTGGTGGGCAAAGACTAAACCTTTTTCTCACCAAAATTGGCTCAAAGAAGGAATAGCATACACACTCAGTTGGATACAGAAATCTATCTTAACCCATAAGGAAATAAAAATGGATGGAGATAATGGGGGGGGGGGACCGATAAGAGGGAGGGTAAATTGGGAAAGGTGGTGATAAGAAGTAAAACACTTGTAAGGAGGGAAAGGGGCAGGGATAAACAAGAGGAAAATAGCATAGAGAGAAATACACAGTTATAACTCTAAATGTGAATGGGACGAACTCACCCATGAAATAGAAGCAGGTAGCAGAATGGATTAGAAGCCAGAATCCTACAATAACTTGTTTACAAGAAATACATTTGAAACAGAGAGACACACATAGAGTAAAGGTAAGGGGCTGGAGCAGAATTTATTATGCTTCAGCTGAAGCAAAGAAAGGAGGTAGTACTCATGATCTCAGACAAAGCAAAAGCAAAGATAGATCTAACAGGGAAGTGAAACTATATCTTGCTGAAAGGTACCATAGTAAGTCATATCAATATTAAACATATATGCACCAATGGTATAGCATCTAAATTTTTGAAGAAGTTGAATTATTTACTGGAAGAAACAGATAATAAAATTATACTAGTGGGCAACCGCAAGTTTCCCCTTTCAGAACTAGATAAATCTAACCAAAAAATAAACAAGAAACAAGTTAAGGAAGTGAATAAAATTCTGGAAAAGTTAGATGTAGTTGATCTCTGGAGAAAACTGAATAGGAATACAAAGGAATATACCTTTTTCTCCACAGTACATGGCACCTACACAAAAACTGACCATGTATAGGACATTAAAAACCTCACAACCAAATGCAGAAAAGCAGAAATAGTAAGTGCATCTCTTTCAGATCATAATGCAATAAAATTACATTCAATAAGACAATGGGAAGAGAGATTAAAATTTAATTGGAAATTAAATAATCTAATCCTAAAAAATAAGTGGGTCAAAGAACAAATTATAGAAACAATCAATAATTTCATTAAAGAAAATGACAACAATGAGACAACATACTAAAATTTATGGGATGCAGCTAAAGCAGTACTTTGGCTGCATATATCTCTCTATATATGTCTCTAATTGCTTACATCAATAAAGTAGAGAAAAAGCAGATCAATGAATTGGGTATGCAACTTAAAAAAATAGAAAAAGAACAAATTAAAAATCCCCAATTAATTACCAAATTGGAAATCTTGAAAATCAAAGGAAGAGATTAATAACACTGAAAACAAGAAAACCATTGAACTAATGAATAAAACTAAAATATTGGCTTTATGAAAAAAAACCAATAAACTATTGGTTAATTTGATTTAAAAAATGAAAAGAAGACCAAATTACTAGTATCAGAAATGAATAGGGTGACTTCACTACCAATGAAGAGGAAATTAAGAAAGGTGTTAGGAGCTATTTTGCCCAATTATATGCCAATAAATTTAACAATCTAAATGAAATGGATGAATATCTACAAAAATATAAATCACCCAGATTAACAAGAAAAAAATTTACATTTAACACAATTGTACCTGTATAACCTATATCAGACTGCTTGCTGTCTTGAGGAGGTGGGAGGGAAGAGATGGAGGGAGGAAAAATTGGAACTCAAAATCTTACAAAAATGAATGTTGAAAACTATCTTTATATTTAATTGGAAAAAATAAAATACTATTGAGTGCAAAAAAAGAAACAAAAAAAGAAATAAAATACTTAACCCAATTTTAGAAAAAGAATTTGAACAAGACATCAATAGACTTCCTAAGAAAAATAACCCCCAGGACCAGATGGATTCACAAGGATTCACTGTCAAGTATTTAAAAAAAACAAACAAACAATAAATTTCAATACTATATAAATTATTTGAAAAAATTGGCAAAGTTCTAACAATTCCTTTTATGACACAAATATGGTGCTGATACCTAACCAGGAAGAGCCAAAACAGAGAAAGAAAATTATAGACTCATTTCCCAAATGAATAGTGATGCAAAAAATTTAAATAAAATACTACCAAAGAGATTATAGCAACATACCACAAGGATCATACACCATCACCAGGTGGGATTTATAACAGGAACGCAGAGCTAGTTCAATACTAGGTAAATTATTAGCATCATTGACTATATCAATAACAAAACCAACAGAAATCCTATGATTACTTCAAAAGGTGCAGAAAAAGCCTTTGACAAAATATAGCAACCATGCCTACACTAGCAAGCATAGGAATAAATGGAGCTTACCTTAAAATGATAAGTAATATTTATCTAAAACCACCAGCAAGAATTATCTATAATGGGATAAGCCAGAAGCCTTCCCAGTACAATCAGAGGTGAAGCAAGGATGCCCATTATCCCCTCTATCTTTTAATATTGTACTAGAAATCCCAGCTATAGCAAGAAGAGAAGAAAAAGAAATTAAAGGAATTAGGACAGGCAACGAAGAAACAAAACTATCACTCTTTGCACATGATATGATGTTAAACTTAGAAAATCCTAGGGAATCAACTAAAAATCACTTGAAAATATTAACAATTTTAGTAAAATTGCACATAAATCATCAGCATTTCTACATATTACCAACAAAGCCCAGCAGCAAGAGATAGAAAAAGAAATTCCATTTTAAATAACTGTGGACAATATAAAATAGTTGAGAGTCTACCTTCCAAGACAAACCCAGGAACTATATGAACCCAACTATAAAGCACTTTTTTTAAATAAATAAAGTCAGATCTAAACAATTGGAAAAATATTAGTTGTTGCCAAGGCTGGGTGAGTGGGAGATGGCATATGACACAGTGGGCAGGGTGGTAGAGTGTTTGGGTCTGGGGAGGGACAACAGGGAGGTGGGAGAGCCTGGGGGTGGGGCTGAGGGCAGGGAGGCAGGAAAGCTCAGGGGTTGGGGGGTTTAACCCCCACCTCACCTGGTCAGCCCCCCACTCCCATTCCCGCAGAGGACCGGGTGGGGCTAGCTCTCAGTGTTGCCATGGCACCGTCTCATTTCCATCCCAGGTGACCATCAGCAGCCAGGCCTGGGCTGGGGAAAGGAAATGAGATAAGGTCTCTTTCCACTCCACTGTGGGGGGGGGGGGAGGAGGAGAGCTGAGGGAGGCAAACGGGACTATTTTCCTATTGCTGCAAGCAGACAGATGGATGGATGGAGGGATGGACACCATCTGTGGGTCGGCCACGAGGTTGTGTGACTAACTGGAAATGGGATGAAACACGAGGCCTCTGCTGCATCTGCAGGTGCCTCTGACCCTTTAAAGAGCCCGCTAAAGGCTTCGAATGCCGAGCCAGGATGAGGGAGTGATGGGGCAGCCACCAACTGCCCTTGAGCCGAGGGCAGGGACCCGCTTGTTTGGTCTGTCACCCAGGACAGCTCTGCTTACCCCGTGGCAGCTCGGCCATGAGGGCTGGGGGACGCTAGCTGAAGAAAGAGGGGCCACAGCCCTTTCCCACAGGATAACAATGGCAAAGTAACTGGCTAGAAGGGCCCCCAGAGGCCAGCTCAGCCAACTCCCTGAGAGAAGGGAAAGGCTTTGGCCAAGGTCACATAGCTGTTGATTGGTGGTTTCGAACCCAGGTTCCTGGACTCTTTTCCCCATCCCAAGCTGCCTCATTCATGAATAGCAGTTACGAAACATTTATTACCCCAGTGACTTGGGCTGGAGGCCCAGACAGTGCTCCTTACTGGTCCTCCAGCAGCCTCTGACATGACAGGAATCTGGAGAGATGATGGGGCCTGGCCCCAGCGAGCCCAGCAGAGAAGAGCCGGGAGCCGCGTTCTCAAGGTATGAAATGATCCTCTGCCCTGGGAGCTGGACCTGAATGGTAGGTGGGTTCCCACCCGACACATGATCCTCCCCGCTCTGCTCCACACAAAGGCCGCTGTGCCCGTGGGGCAGGTAAGGCAGGATAACATCGCAGGCCTGCTGGAAATCAGGCTCTCATATCTTAAGGGTTTCATGTGCTCGGCCAGCCCAGCTACGGTTTCAGGATTTCAAAAAGCCTTTTTCTCCCAGGATGGATCTGCTGTGGTCCAGGATGCTACTGAAACACTGCCAGGTTCCCTCAGTCAGCTGGTCCTGAAGCTGAGCCAGCCTGCATCCCTCTCCCCCAGGGGCTGTTCAGAGCCTCGGGCGGTACCAGGTTTGGAATCGGGAGCAGCCAGGCCTTTCCTGTCCCGGGCTTTAGTGGCCTCATCTGTATAATGCACTCAGTAGTCTCAGGTCCCTGCCAGCCCTGAGGGGCCGTGATTTCTTCCTTAAGAGAAACACACCAAGCCAAGTCGTGTGTTCTGGGGTAAAAGCACTGGTATGGGAACAAAGATTTGGGTTCAAGTTCTGGCTTAGCCACGTAGGAGCTGCAGGACCTTGGGCCTCATTTCACCTCCCTGTGCCTCTGTTTCCCTGTCTGTTAAAAGGAGGCTGGAGGGGACAGACAGAGGATTACCATCAAGGTGGCTCCAAGCATACTTTCATCTGCCCCCTCTTTGTGTCTAGGGACTCTGACATCCTCAACTAATTAGCCCTCTGTCTCCTGAGCAGACCAATTTCAAAAGCAGCATTCATGGGAAGTTTTATGTGCCCATGTTAATTATAACCTGCATTTATATGGTGCTTCAAGGGTTTCAGAGCCCTTTCCCTTCCAGCCTTCTTGGTCCCATTTTACAGGAGAAGAAACTGAGATTAAGAGAGCGAAACGATGATTAAAACCATGTTCTGCGTATTAAGGCTGACAAAGCACGCTCTCGGCGCCCACCTTGCCCAACTGTCACTGGTCTTGTTTTACAAAGAGAAAACCAAAGTGCAGAAAAGTCAATACTTAGAGCAATGGCTTCTGTTTCTTTTGTGGTTTGAGGTTCACAAGCCTTTTCCTGGTAACAATCCAGCAAGGGGAGGATGGAAATATTAGTCTTAATTTACAGAAGAGGAAGCCAAGGCTCAGAGAGCTCAAAAAAAGGGTCTATTCTTAGCCTGCTTTGCAGGTCTCCTAAGGGCTTTCCCCACAACGCTCTTGGCAAGTTGAGAGGGGACAGTAGAGTGAGTATCATTATCCCCATTTCACAGAAGAAAAGACTGAGGCTGGGGGTGGGAAGTGACTTGCCTGGAGTCACAGCGTTGGCCTCTTTGGACTCTACAGTTCATTCTCTAAGGAAGCTGCTAAGGATTCCCCAGACAGCCCCAGCAGGGCCCCCTGGGAGAGGACCTGAGGACTGAGGGTCGTTGGTCTTGGTCATTTCCAGATGTGCCCTGTGCCCCATGGGCCTATTCTTGTCAATGGATCTTCTTTCTAGGCATTCCTAAGCCAGACAGGGAGGGATGGATTTCAGTGAATGCTTTTGTTCTTTGTGAACACGATTTAATTCCCACTCAATGACTGACAATTGTCCTTCACCAAAGCAATACTCAAAGACTGGGGGAGGGAGGAGCCACTCTGAGTTTTCACATTGCCTCGCCCTTCCCCTCCTCCCAAGGTTCCCCCAACTTAGTGATGGGTAGAATTTAACCCAATTCAGTCACACTGAATAGAAAGCTTGGAGTCAGGAAAACCTCAGTTTGAAACTTGCCTCTGACACCTTGAGTCTTGTGGCCTGAGATGAAATTGCAGAGAATATGCCGATTTGCCCTGGAGGAGGGAGTCCCCTATGCCTATGAAACCACAGGCCCAGATGCCCAAATTAAAAAGAGGATGCGGGTCTTCATCAGAGTGGGGCCTTCCTCTCTCTGCCACAGATCAAGGGCCTCCAGGCCTCAGCTAATAAAGGGCTTCCCAAGCTAATGTGGGCCAAAACCCAATCAATCCACCCTCTGGGGACATATGCCTTTGCCCTCAGTCTGTTGTTGGGCCCACACTTGGAGGTCCCATGTAAGGCATCGGAAGAGGATGTCAGCAGAGAGAGCCTCAGGCTAACACGGGGAAGGAAGCAAGATGGCCTGGGGGTGGGTTTTCTCTATTAGAACTTCCAAGACAATCTTATCTACCTCTGGCAGCCCTGCAGTTAGCAAGGTGCTAGGCTCACAGTCCGTGTTTCATAAATGCTCAAAGATTGATTATAAGTGGCATGGCCTCACAAGAATCTCTTCTCTTCTTCCTCTGCAAATGAAGGAAGGGTATGAATTCTGGGGTCACTAAGGCCCCTCCATCTCTAGGGTTCTATAACTCCAGGACAGTAGTCCCAATCATGCATCACGCAGAGTAGTCTCATGATGAGAATGATCTCTTACATTTCTGTGGCGCCTTAAGTCTGGCCAAGCCCTTTACATCGATTATTCCATGTGACCCTCATTCCTCAAGTGCTTCTGGGCTCCCTCCTTTCCCTTCACCTCCTACCCTCCCTCCTCTTTGAATGTACAGAGTGCAGAATATTTTAGGAAGCTCAGTCTCCCCAAACCCCCTGAAAAAAAACACCAACTCTCCCTGAGATACCAAAATACATCCAAACTTGCTTGCCCACCCCCCAGACCCGAGAGGCTCCTAGGCCTCACCCTGTGGCTTCTGTGGCACTTGATTTTCACAGGCTTAAGCTAAGCCAACAGTGAGAAAAGATACAGAGGGTCTCAGCCCCAGCAGGAAGGAGATTAAAAGAGCTCCCTTCCCAAAAGGTATGATGAAATATTTAGAAAACCCAAAAGATGACAATAAACAACCAAGATAATAGATCCTGGGCCAGCAACTACCAGCCTGATGCTGGCCAGCCACTGACTTCTCTGGGTTCAGCTTCCTCTTCTGTGAAATGCGAGACAGCGTTAGGCCCTTCCTAGTCTCATTTTTTGTGTATGTGTGTGGAGCTCACCTTAGTACAATGCTCTTAAAGGCATAAAATAAAATACATAGGATTGCAAAGGAAATGAATTCTAAGGAAATGCAGCCATCAAAATATTTTTTAAATAAAACAAAGGCCCAAACTTCTGATGTAGAACCCCTGATTCATCTGACAGACAGCCTGAGTAAGGCAACACCAGGAATGATTTTTTTAAGCGGACCTGTGACTTCACACATGGAGAATGAGGAACTGCCCCCTGGGGTGCAGGTTGGCACCTGCTTGCTAACTCTGAGACGTTAGATGACTTGCCCGGGGTTGGCCGAGAAGGCAGGACATGAGCCCCGTTTTGCTGACTCCAAGGTCAGCTCTCTGCCTACTGTACCACACTGCCCCAGGACCATAAAGGATGCCAGGAAAAGCCACAAGGATCATCTCTAGATGCCCAAGGACACATCAGGCTGATGCGCAAGGGTCACCTCTAGAAAGGCCTAGGAGAAATGGACCCAATTTGTCCGACAATTGGGTATCTGACCAAGACCCACCAGAGACTTAGACAAACTGCCACAATAGAAGCAGAAATAAAATAAGATAAAATACATGGAGAAGGTCGGGGCAGCCACCTTGGCTGGGCTTGTGCAGTATTGCAGGGGCGGCAATGACAGCCTGCCCAAGAGCCACATTGAATGGCACTAGCACATGCCCACAGACCACCCCCCCCATCCCATCTCTCTAATTAAGAGCTCAAATTCTCTTGTGCTTTAAGGTTTACAAAACTTTTTCCTCCCAGCAGTCCTGGGAAGGAGGTGTGAAGTCACTGGACCTACTTTACAGGGGAGGAAACTGAGATCCATGGAAAAGGGGCGTGGGGAGGACATTGGCAGCCCCACAGGCAGGCAGACAAGCAGTCAATGAACCAGGGACACCCCCTTGGCAGCCCCAGGGCTTTGGACCAAGAAGGGGCTCTGTAAGCATTGCTCAAATTGAATCAAAGTCCTGAGCTACAAGCCCCTGGATCCTCATGGGCTCCCCGTGGAGTACAAGCTCCAAGCACTGTCACGCTGTCCCCAAACAAGTGGAGTCTGCTCTGGAAGGTCTGGCCCTGCCTCCGCCATCCAGCTGCCCCGTTGGTGGTGAGTACTTTGTCCATGGCAACCCAGAGAACAAAGAATAATAAAGAGGTCTGAAAAGATTGTGGCTCCTAGAAGAAGCGAATGCCCTAAAGGAAGATGTCTTTGAAAGGGAAGAAGAGACCCCATAGGATCGATGCCGGAAGGGGCCTCAGAAGACATCGAGGTCCCACAGTTAAGAAGAGGAAGAGGCAGGATCTTAACTCTGGTCCTGTGCGAGCATGACCAGGATGCCAGGGCCAGCTGGCCTCGTGGGGTGCTGGTGGATGCTGCCATACGTGGGCGCTTGGCAGAACCCGTGGTGAATACTTCTCCTCCAGAACGGGAGGGATAAGAGTGCTGACCAGGGCCAAGTTTTACTAGTCACAGGGTGGGGGGACAAGCTCTCCAAGGCCTGGGGGCTCCCTGAGGCCAATGGGACCTGCTGTGAGCCACTAAAAGGGAGAGGGCACAAGAGCCGATGACAAGTGGTGAGGAGGGTCTCCGGTGGATCTGGGCCCCCTTCCTGTCCTCCCCGCCCCCACTCCCATGGATGCACGAGTAAATTTGAACATCACAAAGACAGTAAGGACCTCGAGACCCACTTGGTCCAACCCAGACTTAACAAGGATCTCCTCTACAAAACTGCCAACAAGTGACCATCAGTGACAGGAAGCTCACTACCTCTCCAGAAGCCACCTCCACTAGCAGCCTGCTAGTAATGGCCCCTTCCCTACTTAGCTTCTGTCTCTCCTCTTTCCATCCATTTTCCACATGGCTGCCAAGATAACTGTCCTAAAAGTAGATCTGACCGCGTCAGTCATATGCTCAAGAATTGTCCATGGCTCCCTGTTGCCCTTAGGATGAAATACAAAGTGCTCAGCTTGGCACTTCAATCCCTGTGCAGTCTGGCTCTGGCCAACCTTTCTGAGGCCCCTTCCAGGTCTGGGTCTGGGACCTTAGGACACACGGGTGCCTTGAAGCACTGCCTGGGGACCCCATGAGATGAGAGACTGTCTGCAGGTGAGGACAGGTCCCTGAGAAGGCCCAGTGTGATCACAGGCTTTTTTGCTGCACCCCACTTTTGTCTGGCATGCTTGGGCTGCACGTCCCCCTTCCCCCTGAGGAGAGGCAGAGTGCCCCAAGATCATCCCAGGCCTGGAAGCTTTCCCCAGCGCACTCGCCCACCCACTGAGAGAGAAGGTACAAAAATGACATTTCTCATTGTCCCTGAATAAACTTCATTCCCACATAAGCCTCATCCGACTTTCTTCTTTTGTGGGAGAGAAATCAAACCACATTATTGGTGGAGGAGAGCTGAACCAAACCTGGCTGTTTCCTCTGTGTAATGACCTAAGGCACACTACCTGGGCCTCCTGAAAGATCTAATCCGTCCTTTCAGGGCTTCCTAGAAATGGTGATGAAAAGACCCAGCCCAACAGGGGAACTGTTGACTGGAATAATCCCCCAGCCCACATGCCTTTGCTTCTCGCATGGGCTGCTCCCTGCTCTCCATTCTGGGTGGTAAGAAGGCAGTAGGGACCCTGGAGAGAGGCCCTGGGCCAGGACCCAGAGGACCTAGATTCAAATCTCGCCTCTGGCACCAGCGCCCCAGTCACTTCCCCTCTGTGGGCCTCAGCTTCCCCCTGTGACTAGGCTGGACTCGATGGTCTCAGAGGATCCTCCCGGGTCTAGACTGATGGTGCCGTTCCTCTTTCCCATCAGGTCACCAGCTCCAGTGGGCACCTGGCACATTTTACTTCCAGCTCAGGGAGATGATATTACTTATGGGGGAGCCGTCCACAGGAGGTCTGGCTCGCAGATCCCTCCAAGCCAGAGGATGTCTCCCAGAACATGTCAGTCAGCTCCCTGAGCCTTTATAGAAAGCCCTTGGCTTGCACTAAAGCTGAGCTCGACATAGTGAGTGCTGCTGTGGGGATTCAAAGCTATGTCTTCTGACTCCAAAAGCAGCTTTCCTCCCGTTCCAAGATGGCACCTCTCTCACCTGCAGTCATCTGGCAGAAATGGAAGGCCTCCAATGACAAGGAAGCCCCTGCCTCTCCATTCAGCCCATCCCACTCCTGTCTAGCTCTGATCAGTAGACTCCTCTCCCTCCATCAGTCCCAAGTTTGGCCCTGTGACCTCCATCCTCATCATCCTTTTCTATATTTGCTCTACGTGATCCAGGTCCCTGCTAAGACACCATGCCAAGAACTAGACACAATATTCCCAGACTTACAGAACCCTGGAGGCCATCTTGTCCCCCTGTCCTTGACCAGGAAGGTCTTCATCAAGACCGCCATCAAGGGGACTTGCCGCGACAGGGAGCTCCCTATTTCCCAAGGACCCGCTGTCCTCTGAAGGGGCTCAGCTGAAATCTGCCTCTCTCTAGCTCTTCCTCGCCCCAGGTCCCCACCTGGGGCCCAGCAGAATGGGCCTCATCCCTTTCCTTATGACCATCCTTCAAGGCCTTGCCCACGGCAATCTTCTAAGCCTCCCTTTCTGGGCTACCCATCCCCCAGTCCCTCCAGTGACCCTCTGTTAACAACCCCAACACGAAGGTGGGTCAGAAGGCAAACCCAAAGTGATATATTTGAAAAACAGAAACCCTAAGGTCCAAACCCAATCTGCAGTGCTCTCTGGGGGAGCCGTCCACCTGCCTCTGGGTGGCCACCACCATGGGCCCCATTCTGGAGGCCTTTCCTGGGGGATGTATGCCTTGGGTGGAGGAGGACCAGCTGAAGGCAGAAGATTCCAGGGTGGTTTACATGAGCCCAACCCTCCTCCGGAAAGAGCTGAAGGGATCCCAGTTTCTAAACATCCCATAAGTCTGTAGAAGAAAATCAACAAAAGCCTGACTGGCCACCCTGTGGAAGCAGGGTTAGCTTGGAGCTGCTTGGCCCCAGAAGGAAGATAGAGAAGCACTGGCAGGAAGTCTTGGAGGCTGGGGTCACGCTCATCCATCTGCATGTGTGTCCCCTGACAGAGGGGAAGCTCCCCAAGGGCAAGGACTTCTGATTATCTCTTTGTATCTCAGGCACCTGGCAGAGTCTCAGTCTCAGTAAATGCTGGTTGATGGATGGATGTTGATGGGAGACTTGTTGGGGTATGGCTTGGCACCAGTGCCTTCCAACCCAGAGGCCAGGGTTTACATAGAGCCCTTTCTTAGGGTCAGAGGACTTTAGCACAGGAAGGTACCTTCTGTTCTTCTGCCCATTTTATAGAGGATGAGATTGAGTCACAGAGGAGTTAAGGGTCTTGACCAAGGTCATGTGGCTAGGCACAGACCATGCCAGGAATGAGAAGCCTTGTCTCCTGGTTCTAAATCCCGTGTCCTTTTCTGGTAGGACACTTCTTTATTCTGACCCAGATCCTATCAGTGGCAGGTGGCACAGTGAGGGGGCATTCTCTCGCCCAGTTAGAAGACCCCTCCCTGGGCAGGTACTGCTCCCAGGACCCAAGGTCTCTGGTGCTCCTGATGACAATGGCCAAAGAAACACCAAATGACCACCTCTTACCAGAACCCTCCAAATCGTGCCTGTGCCTTCAGCCTTCCTGGTGCCAGGGTTGGCCACATCAATGCACAGAAACCATCAAGGATTGACCACCCTCCTGAGCCTGGCATTCAAGGCTCTCCATAATCTGCTGTGAATAGGGCCTCCTCAGGCAAAGGTTGCAGCTCATCTGGATTACACTTCCTCTGGGATGTGGCAGTCGTTGAACAGCATGCCCTCACTGGGCTCCTTTTTTCCAGCATGTCCCCCATCTTCACTCACAGACACCCTTCCCATGCCTCCGGGCTCTGCACAAATGTCACATCCTCCCCAAATCCCTCCTCAGCGCCCCGCCTCGACCTCATCCCTCACACATTAATACCTTCAGAGTACCCTTAACAGATTCCAGTCTGAACTGTGAATTGTAGATGATCCAAATCAGACGTGTCTGTGTCTGTGTCTGTGTTCCATCTCCCCACACAGACTCCGCCCCCCACCAATGCTGGGCTCTCTACACAGCCGGAGCTTCCTAATTGCCCATACCAAACACATCAGGGAATGAATCGACGACGTGCTTACCTTATTATAGTACTGCACCTGCACCGAGTGCCACTGGCCATCGCTCACGCCTCCTGGGACCAAGGGGGCCACCGTAGTCCTCGTCTCCCCTGCAGGAGGAGGAAAGTTCCACAACAGAAGCTTATTAGGGGCTTGCCCTGGGAAAGGGTGGGCAGCATCCCTGAGGGTGCATGTTCCTTCATCACCACCCTCTGGGCAATGGTGTCAGTGTTGGGGGGAGGGGGCAGGGAGGTGCAAGGAGGACAGGTTGCGGGGCAGATAGACCAAGGGAGACCCTTCAGTCTGGCCAGCTCATCTCAGGAAGGGTGCTGACCTATAGAAGGGCATCTGTGTCCAGGGGGGGCACCGAAGACAAGGCTGAGACTCAGTATTGGAGTGGTCAGCCTGGAGAAGACCAAGAGATGACAGCAGTGCATGTGGGCATGGGAGGTCATAGATCTGAAAAGCTGACATGTGGCCAAGGGACTGTGAGACCTCAGAGACAGACCCAAGAGCAAAGGGGGGAGGTCACAGGGGTCCTCGGATCCTGGACGTAGAAGTGGGAGGTGCCTCAGGCCACCCCCATTTCAGAGAAGAGGAATCTGAAGTCAAGGGAGGAGAAGGGATTCACCCAGGGTCGCTCAGCTCATGTGAGAGGCAGGATTTGAACCCAAGCCTTCTGCCTCTAGAGCCAGCGTCCTCCAAGACAGACCAGCCTAGTGGGGCGAGCCAGACAGCTGAGTCTGAGCCCCATTCCTGACTCAACGTTCTTCTCCTCCTTGACTAGCAGAGGTAATTCAGACACCGTCTCCCTTTCAGGGAGGTGAAACTTGGGGAAAGTCCATGGCTCACTTGAAAACTCAGCAGAAGGGATTATTATTATTAATTATACTGGAGGGATTCCTGGGCAGGCGCAACCGCCAGTGGAATGCGCTTTCTTCAGGAATGGCTGAGGCCCCTGTTCAGAGGCCAGAGATGCAGACACTACCTAGCAAAGTGACCCTGGACAAGTCACCTCATCTGTGGCCACTATCTCTATCTAGATGGGGATAACGGGAGAACCTCCCTCCCGGTGCTGGAGGGAGATAAGATTTAAAGGGTTTGTCCAAACTTAAAAAGCTTAAAGCTTTCTGTTATTTTTAGTATTGTTGTAAGCTTAAAGGCGGGGAATGGGCATCCCTTTGTGCTCCTGCATGGCTTGGGGGGAGGGGGAAGGGGAGCCTCTTGGCTTTAATGAGATTATCAGGATCCCCAGGAGTTTGCCCAGAAAAGACCCTCTCTGATCCCCCATCTGATCCAGACCTAGACAGTAAGCCCATTAGCAGAAGTCTCTCTTCACACAAAGGCTTGGCTACTTATTAACAGGTCATTAGCCCACAGCGTCAGAGTCCTGGACTGGGAGCTCATTCACTGGGCTCCTCCATCAGACCGGACAGACTCCGGTCTTCTGCTCTGGGAGCTGCTGAGAAATGGAGACGCGATATTTGCAGCGTCTCCGCCATTGAAAGAATGCGCCAGTACTTCTCACACGGAGCTCTGGGAGCTGACCATGGGGGAAGCCAAAGCTGGCAGGCCCAGGAGGGCCTGGACCCCCAGGAAGGAAGGGCGCCCACCTGCGGAGAAGGTCAGCTGAATCTGCTCCTCGATGACTTCCAGGGCCAGGAAGTCATGCTTCTCATTGAAGCGGCCGTTGTAGAGGAGAAGGGCGTTCCTCTCTAGGGTGGCAAACCTGCAAGACAGAAGAAGCTGGGGAGGGGCCCCAGGAGAAGGAGCCTGGCCCAGGGAGCTGCCTATGGGAGGGGACACCAGCCTCAAGGGGACTAGAAGCAGTTGGAGAGCAGGGACTCTTCCCTCAATGTCTTTATGTCCCTAGTGCCAAGTGCAGTGCCTGGCCCAGGGCAAGGGCTTCCTAGATACTGGCTGACTATTTGCTTGTCCAAATTGTGCTCTGAGTGGCCATGGGTCCAGCCCAACTGAAGAAGTGGATGAAATTGTGGTTGACCTATCCAAGTTCTCCCCGACCCAGAGCCTGTCGAAATCAACGAGTGTCCGGCCTACTGGACACAGCAGCCAAAAGTGCCTCAGGGACCCAAAGGGCAAGACAACCCAACGAGGACTCAAGTTTCCACCAGCACATAAAGGCCCTTCCCTGCGAAGGGGCAGGTAGTCTTCATGGGAAAGAAGGCAGGGGCCCTGTCCCTGGCGCACAGCCAAGGCTCTTTCCTCGGATCACCGATTTGCAGACCCACCCTCCTGCCAAGTTGCAGGATAGGACTGCTGGTTTCCCCTTAAAATGTTAACAACTCAGCTCCACCAAGACCTTTCTGAAGCAGCAGAGCAGCTCAGTTCTTAAGGGAGTCTGCTTTTCAAAAAGCATTGCACAGCCTGTCAGTGCTTGTCAGTCTTTGAGGGGGCCCAGGTCCCCCTGCGGAATCTGTTCAGTTAGTTAGTATATCACACAAGGTATGAACTAGGAGGGGCCTGAGAACAGGGGATGGAGAGCTGGGAGCCCAACATGGGTCTGACCTGCCCCGTAGGACTCCTCCCACTCTGAGGCTATCTGTGCCTCAGTTTTTAAGTCCAAAGTTGTGACTCCATAAAAATCAGCTCTTGAGATTAAACACCCACATCTTGTTGCAGTGACCTCAGAAGTCACTGAATTGATCTGCATAAACCCAAGACTTCCTTGGCCCTCTCTAACCAGTGGTCGGTCCTCTGGCAGCTTCCCCAGGTAGGCCCTCCCACTCTGAGACGGCTCTCTGCATCAGGGAGAGTCTCCTGATCTCCAAAGGTGGACCTCCCCTTTACTCCTGGTTCTAGCCTCTAATGCCAAGGACAACAGGCTAGTCCTCTTCCAGATAAGAGCCCAGGAACACTTGGAGGCAGCTCTCCCAACACCCAGGAGTCTTTTCTTTGAGTCTCCACTGTGGCCTGAGGAAAACTCCCAAAGGATGTTGGGAGGACCGCTGCTTTGGCCCATCTGGGGCCTGGCCTGGACAAGGTGTGAACACAGGCCCCCTCTGCTTCCAGCCAAAGTCGACCATCAGCTCTACAAGTGACAGGGGATGGGAAGTTGACCCCCATCGGGGGATCACGGCCATCTCTTGGCCTGCTCTTCTCAGCCTGGCCCAGGCAGGAGGTGGCCAGAAACGCCACAGCCTAGAGAAGTCTTGGCTTGAGGTCTCCCCCAGAAGTCCAACAGCCCCTAGCCATGCAAACAGTTCCTTCTGCTGGGAAAGGACAGACCCCCTCCGGCTCTCCTCTTAAAAGACCCACAGGAAAGCTAGTGTCTGAGAGCCCAGAGACACAGGATCAGAATTTGGGTGCCGATGTGGCCACTGAAAACCCCATTTTGGCTGCTGTTTTGCAGATTCCATGGCAGCTCCCAAAGCCAGGAAACCACTGGGCGGCTGGAATGATGAAGACCAGGGACTCTGTGTCAGTCTCTAGCTTGGAAAAGCACATGCTTTCTGGCAAAAAGACTCAGCACCCCAACCGAAGGCTGAGGCCAGGGAGAAAAGAAATCCTGAGCTGCTCAGAACTCAGCAGGAGCAGCGAGCAGGCCCCAGAGGGAAATACCTGCTGTGCTGGTGATGGAAATGTGACGCCCCTGGAGGATTCACTGGAAAACTAAAGTCTGGGGCAATTCAGAGGCGTGCCTGGGACCCAACCCCTCCTCAGGTTCTTTCTAGGCTGAAGGTAACAAGATAAAATTTAATAGAGGCAAACATAAAGTCCGAGAGTCAAACTGTTTTTTAAAAATCCACTTCCCCAGTACAGAACAGGGGCCGTATGGCTAGGCAGTCATTGATATAAAAACGACCTGGAGGTCTTAGTGGACTGCTAACAACAGTATTCTCTGCCACCCAAGGAGATGGATGTGATCTCGGCCTGTCTTGAGGGTCCAAGTATCCTCAGCTACAAGGGTGACACTCTGCCCTGGTTGGCCATGTCTGGGCAGTTGTGTCCAGCTGTGGCCACCACGTTTTAGGAGGGACGATGGTGAGTTGGAGAATGTCTGGGAGGGGAGGGAGATCAGGATGGTGAAGTGCTGCAATAACAGGTCACAGGAGGGCTGGCTGAAGGAATGGGGGATGGTAGAGAAGACCTGGGCTGACAAGATCTTGTCTTCAAGTACTGAAAGGGCTCTCTTGGGGAGAAGAGGGAGAGCACAGAACCAGGAGCAATGAATGGGTAGATGTTATGGAGGGGCAAACCAAGGCTGGACATCAAGAACAACTTCTTAGCTCAACTCCCTCTGTTCCTCCACGGAAGGGGCTGCCTGGGGCGGGGGTGGCGCTGTGGCTCATCAGAGCCTTCATTCTCTGCTTGCCAGGGTCACACACATCAGGTGTGGGTTAAATGGAGCAGCTGCTGAGTTCCCTTCTCCTGCTGAGACCCCAAAGCTTGGCTGTCAGCGATGAAGACTACTGGCCAGAAAGGGGACAGCTCCAAAAGGAAGTAGTGAGCTCCCCATCTGAGAGCCCTTCCGGCAGGGGCCAGTGAGATATTGGACCAAGGGTGCGTGCTAGGCTCTGGGTCGGCCCTGACACTCTTCAAGGCCCCTCTGAGCTCTGAGGCTTAGGAAGTCTGGAAGATGCAAGGGTCCAGTCTCCCAGCTTCCCCTGCTTTTCCCTCACACCAGCCTCCTCCCAGCAGAGCCCGTGGGCATCAGACGGGCCCTCACCTGCCAGGGCAGCTCCAGGAAAGCTGAAAACTTTCATTTAGACAAAGGTCGAGAACCGCAATAACCCTGTCCTGGCTCCTGGCCTGTTCTCCGCTGAGACCTCTCTCTGACTTTTTCTGTACTCCACCCTCTGGGCACCTCAGTGTAAGCAACTATCAGTAAGTAACTCGCTCTGGTATGAGCCTGCCCCCTGCCCCCCCCCCCCCCCCCCCCCCCCCCCCCCCCCCCCCCCCCCCCCCCCCCCCCCCCCCCCCGCCTCTCCCCATCAATCCCATCAACCCCATCACACGTCCCTGCGGAATCTGGCAATTAAACCTAAGAATGGAGTCTCTAGGCATCAGGTCTCTAGGGTTCTGTGGGGTGGCTGGCAGGGCTGAGCTGGGCCTAGGGTTCTGAGGTGAGGCTGAGCTGGGCCTGGGGCTCTGAGGGGAGGCTGAGCTGAGCCTGGGTCTCTGAGGGTAGGCTGGTGGAGGCTGAGCTGAGCCTGGGGCTCTGAGGGGAGGCTGGTGGAGGCTGAGCTGAGCCTGGGGCTCAGAGAGGTGGCTGGCAGGGGCTGAGCTGGGCCTGGGGCTCTGAGGGGAGGCTGGCAGGAGCTGAGCTGGGCCCCATTCCTTGGCATTGTCTGAGAAGACCAAAAGAGGCAGTCCACACAAGCCTCTAAACAACCAAAGGCCAGAAGGAGAATTTGGGGAACATATGCATGAAAGACCAATTCCGGGGCAAGACAGGCCCTGGAAGCCAGAAGAACCTACATGGCCCGAGGAGCCTCTAGGAAGAGGCTGCTCTTCCCTCTTGTCCTGGGGTGGGGAGGGCTTTGCTGTGCCTCCTGCCAGGCCACCCCACCTATCTCTCCTTTCCTCCTGAATGGGCCCACAGCAGGGATGGTGAATGGTTTGACTTAGAAGCACCGTTAAGGAAAGACTGGACAGGCCCCAGGAAAAAGCTCGGGTGCCAGGGGACTGGCTGTCCTAGGACGCGGGGGGAACTCACGTGAGTGAGAGCGTGAAGTGGAAGCGCTGGCGGAGGCCCTTGAAGGTGACGAAGGACTGGGCGGGGAAGCTGCGCGTGGTCACCCCGCAGTAGGGCCTCTCATACTGGCCGGCCGGGCACTCACACTTGAAGCCGCCCACCAGCAGGTTAACACACTTGCCACCGTTCTTGCAGACGCCGGGCGCACAGCGGCCGGAGCGGGCATTCACCTCGCAGTGCTCTCCTGGAGATCATGGGCAGAGGGGAGACAGGAAGAACAACCGTTACTGTAGGCCAGAGCCTGGTGGAGGGCGGCATGGGAGCTATTCTCCCATTTTACAGATGAGGAGACTGTGGCCCAGAGCAGGCGAGTGACTTGGCTAAGGTCACACAGGGGCTAAGTGACAGAGCTGGGATTTGAACCTGGGTCCCTTGATTTCAAGTCCCTATACTTCCCAGTATGCACTGCCCAGCCATCCCTGGGTGTCCAGGTTGGACACTGTAGGAAGCTGTGGTATCTGTGTCTCCAACCTCCAAGCCTCCCATCTATCCCCTCCACACACTGCCTATCAATCCTCCTAAGATACAATGCTGACGACGTCACTGCTCTGCTCAAAGCTCTGCATTGAAAGTCTTTCATCTCCAGCTCATTTTACAAATGAGGAAACTGAGGCCAACAGGGTGAAGGGACTTGCCCAGGGTCACACAACTTAGAA
>CM053623.1:228171020-228187354 GCA_028646595.1 Phalanger gymnotis
TGACTAATGTGGAAATATGTTTACATGATTGCACATGTATAACCTATATCAGATTGCTTGCCGTCTTGGGGAGGGGGGTGGGAGGGAGAAAAATCTGAAACTCAATATCTTTTAAAAAATGAATGTGAAATGACATGTAATTGGAAAAAATAAAACACTATTTACCAAAAAAAAAAAAAAAAATCTGGAGCTACAAGTCCAGGAGCTAATCACCAAAATAATACGGAATTTTAAAGAAAATGTCTTGTGTCTCCACGTGAAAAATGTCCGTGAATGTGATTGGAGCCTGGAAAGACTGTGAGGGAAGGAGTTCAGACTGAACTGCTCCACCCCCAAGGACGGCTTCCTGGGTCCTAGATGGGCTGCGATCAGAACTGGTGGGTGTACTTCTTACATGGGAGGTCCCCAGGCTGACATTATTATAGTCTGGGGGCGGGGGCGGGGGGGGAGGTCTTCGAGATTTCTCATGGAACGTGAGTCGTTTGAGGATCTTAGAGATTGCATAGCCCAGCCTGCTCCTTTTATGACAAGGGAACTGAGGTAGGGGAAGGGGGAAGGGAATACAAAGCATTTCTAGAGTACCTACTATGTGTAGGCATGATGCTAAGTGCTCTCACGTGATCCTCACAACTCAGGGAGGTAGGTATTGTTATTCCCATTTTACAGCTGGGGATACTGAGGCAAATAGGTTAAATGACTTGCTTGAGGTCATATAGCTAGCAAAGGTCTGAGGCTGGATTTGAACTCGGCCTGTCCCTACTCAAGGCCCAGAGGTCTAGCCACTGCACGAGGAAGGCCTGTCACAGGACAGCGGGAGCCCAGGGATGAGACTCCTGGCTTCTTCCCCACCCTGCCAGGATCTTCTCTCCTTATCCGGCAGCTGCCCACCTCAATTTCAAACAGGCTTTTCCTGTAAAACTTTCCTCTCTTTCTGAGGCAGGTCAACGGCTTCATCTATAAGAAGAGTGGGGTAATGAGTTCAAATTTCTCTGTCCTCGGTTTCCACAGTAGCACCAAGTTCCTAACTCTCCCCAGTCAGTCCTCCATCACAGAGCTATCAATGTCCTCATGAGGCAGCCTGGTGTGGAGAGAAGGAAGCCGGGGGCTTGTTTCGGGGCTAGAAGATCCAACATCATCCCAATGTGACTAACAAGAAATTCCACACTTGGGCTCCAAGTCTACTTCACAAGGACATCAGGATCTGGGGCAGGAGTGTCTGGAGAACATCTGGGACTCTGAGGGGGCAGCAGTGAGACCTTGGGGGCTCATGCTACCATGTAAGACAGACACTGCGAAGCTAGAGAGTGTGGAATAGGGCGAAAAGCCCTGAGTGCACACCAAGAGAGGGCCACGGAGAGAAATGGGCACATGTAACTTTGGAAGGGAAGCCTCAGAGCAAGGCCCAGTGGGTGGCAGAGGGGCTGTGAGTGTCTACTACTTGTCCAGGAGGAATGGGGGGAGGGAGGGGCAGGGACAGAGGCAGGCTTGGGTTTGATTCCAGGGAGCCCTTCCCAAGACTGGAGCCGGCCCCGAGTGCAGCAGGCCCTCTGGGGAAGGGGGCAGTTCTCTGTCCTGAGAGGGTTTCCTGAGAAGACTGTGTGAGCCTGAGGGCTTCAGGAGGAAAGGGTTTGTAAACCTGGAGGCTCTACCAGGAGGGGAGTGAGCCTTCACACAATCCCCCACGAAAAGCTCCCATTCAATGAAATGGCTGCACTCCGTGTGTGTGTGTGTAAGTTTGACAGGAACTTAGAAGCAGAGGGGACCCCAAGGACAATGCATCATTTTACAGAGAGGGAAACTGAGGCCCCAGAGGGCATGAAGGGGCTCCCGCCTGGACTCTAAGGGACATCGGCCATTTCCAGGCTCCTTCTACCATGCCACCCAGCCTCCCTCACCCACATCTGGTAGTCAGCTTTCAGCCCTCCCTCATCATTTTGTTGGAAGTTCAAAAGTGCATTTGAGAAGGCATTCATAGCAAGCCACAGACCAGGCAAGTGCAACTGTCAGCAGCCAGGCTGAGGACCTGGAGACAGGCTGCAATCTGATAGCAATGTTTAATAATGGATGGCTCAACAGAAGAAACCCTGGGGATGGCAGAGAGGGGAAGGATGGGAGGGGTCCAGGGGCAGGAGAAGGTAAGCTCTGAAATAAGGAAAAAATGTGTTTGATCTCAGCAGTACAGCTAGAAATTTGGGGAGCCTTCTAAGAACCAGAGGCAAGATCTTTCCCCTCTCCGGGCCTCAGTTTCCACACCTGTGAGATGAGGGGATTGGCCTAGATGACTTCCAAGGATGCTCCCAGCCCTGACATCCACTGTTCTCAGGCCCCTCCCAGCTTTGACATCCCCTGTTCTAAGCTCTCTCTCAACTCTGACATCCCCTGTTCTAAGCTCCCTCCCAGCTCTGACATCTCATGTCTTAAGGTCCTTCTAGCTTTGAGACTGTTCTGTGTTCTAGAGGTCTCTTCCCCAGGTCTGTCATTTTTCAGGGGGACCACCCCAGCTTCATCAGTCACCAAATCACCTTCTCCCTCCTGGCTCTCAGGACAAACCTTGTCCCCTCCCCTTCCACCCCAAACTCTGCAGTTCCTCAGCAGTTAGGACAAAGGCTTCTCTCCTACACCTACAGGTCTTCTCTCTGTCCTGGGATGAACTTGACCTCGTTTCAAGCTCACCTGCTCCTCTTCCTACCTCCAATGCCTTGGGCTTTCATTCGCTCCTAACTAGGCTGGTTCTGCCCTTTCTAGGTTAAAGATCATTCTCCACGATAGAGAAAACAGAAGGAGAACCAGCTTCACCATGTGAGGCCTGGAGAGGAAGCCGTGGCATGAGGGAGAGAGGCTGGTAAGTCAGTCAGTGGGGCTTGGGTTCAAGTTTGACACACACTAGACGTGGGGTAGGCCTCAGCTGTCCTCACTGCCCCAGGCAGCTCTGGAAACTATGAATACCAAGCTAGAGTCGGAGGGGCTAGGTTAGGGGAGGGAATCCCCTAGGGGCTCCAGTGAAAGCACAGGTCCAGGGGCTGGGCTATCCTTGGGAACAGCCTTGGTTTTCCTGCAAAGATAACGGTGCCCCCAGACTTGATGGCCAGGTTTGGAAGCCTTTCAGCTCAGTCCTCAGCTACGATCCACTGAGGGCCACCTGCCTAATCCCTGGGGCTGCCACACTACAGGCATTGGACTGATGCTGGGGAAAGGAAATCATGCCTGCCCTCAAGGTTCTGGTACTCTACTGGGGAAACTGACAAAGTCACAGAGAGATACAAAGTATGTACAAAGTAAATAATCCTCCAGAAAAAGAGGGAGGGGAGTGGCTGGACTCCGAGCCTCTCTCCGAAGGCCCTTTCAGCTCAGGAGCTTGGAGCCTAAGTGTGGCCTGGGACAAGGCCCTTTCCCCCTCCTACACTGTGAAGTGAAGGGGGTGGCCTGGACCGCCTCTGTAGTTCCTTCAAGCTCAGCGTCCGTTCCTCTAATGCCCAACAGCTTGGAAATCCAGACACATTTAGAACACTCTCAGAACTGGATCCCACCGATGGTTAGCAGAGACCTACATACTGTGTTTGGGGCCTGGGCTCAGGATTGGGGGAATGGAAGTCACAAAGGACCAAACTCCAAGGCAGAGGCGAGGAATGCAACAGGTGCCCACCCAAGGGCTGCAGAAGGGAGTGAGAGGGGCCTGGGAGGAGTCAGCACTTCAATTTAATTCACTTCTTAGGGCTCTGTGCTCATAGGATGGAGCCAAAAGGGACCCCAGAAGTCATCCAATCTAAAGCCTTCATTTTGCAGTTGAAAAAACTGAAGCCCGGAGAGATGAAGGGCCTGTCAAAGTCACGCAGGTAGCGCAGAGAGCCACCTGAGAAACCCCCTAAGGAAATCTGGAGAGGGGGTGGTAAAGCTCCCTTGGCTTAGGGATGGAAGTGTCAGCCCCCATCCTGAGCTGGCCCCAGGGCCTGCTCTCTCTGGCTTGCAGACAATGTCTTACTCTGTCCCCACCATCAGCTCTGGCCATGACTGATCCTTAGTTTGGCTTCAGCTCCTCTAGATACCTCCTACCCTCTGACCTCCAGCCTCTACTCCCCCAAGGCTGGCTCAGCTACCAGGAAAGATCCTGAAGACAAAAGCACCCAATGACCTGCCCAGCTTCCTCCTCAGGGAAGGCCCCGGGAGACAGCCTGCGGTGGGGCCAGGAGCAGGCACTGGACCACAAAGGGCCTGGGTTTGAAGAGTCCTTTGCTGTGTTCTGCTCAACCTAGGCCTTATCCTGCTGGTGCCTAACACTGAGAAATTGCTCAATGAATGTGTCCATAACTAGACAGATCCCAGAGGTCAGAACGCTGCGTGGTTCTGATGAGGGTACAGTCTCTGGGAACCCCCTCGAGCTGTCCTTGAATCTTCCCACTACATCTGGCCTTCGCCTGAGGCCATAAGCCTTTCATTATCTAGGCCCAAATCTCTACCTAATCTAGCCCTCTATTGTCCAGCTGCTTCCCACCCTTGATCCTGATCAAAATATCTATATCCCAGCTCTGTCACCCTAGCCTTCTGTTGTCTTTCATCTCTAGGCAGACTTCAGCTATTTCCCACCCTGGAGTCTGACCTCACCCCAGTCACCCCAGTCCACTCTAAACCCCTCCTCTAGTCATCCCAGACTACTCAAGACCACCCCTCAATCCCTCCTATAATCTTTTGGTATATAAATTTCATCTTGCCTCCATGAAGGCACTCAGATTCAATCCGGCCACTTGTGAAAACAAGCGTCACAAAAGGGTGAGATTCCTGGGGTCTCGAGCAGCCCTCAAAACCTATGGTTCTCTACCTCATTCATTTTTCTTTAACCTCATCAGTTCCCCTTCCTAGATGTTCCACTTCCCACCTCTCAGCCTTTGTCCCTCCTCTTAGAATGGCTTAGCTCAAGGACCATCTCCTACCTGATATCTCTGGATCCCTCATGCGGTTACTGCTCCTCCCCCAAAAAGATCGTTTTCCTCCTATCTGCCCCCTCCCCCCAAAGTCAGTCACCTCCGGTTTTGCTGCATCTCTCCCTCTCTCATGGTGCCCCCAGGTCAGACTCTCATCACCCCCGGCCTGTGTGACGTCACTGAGCAGCTATGCCCAATGCCAGCCTCTCTCCTGTTCCATCCTCCACACCTACCTATGTTTGATTTACATTCGTTGTAGACTGCACCACCTGGGAGGTGGGGCAGGAGCTGGTCTCTTTTGGCCTGTGTCCCCCCAGTAGGGTGTTTGGCATACAACAGGAGCTCAATAAAAGTTGGCGCAATTGAACTAAACTCCAGAGACCCTGCCTGGAACCGGAGAGCAGAGCTAGGACCCAGATTCAAATCCTGCCCCTGCCACCTGTCCCTGAGATACTGTGGGCAAGGCCCTTCCCCATCCTGGGCCTCAGTTTCCTCATCTGTAAAATGAGAGGTTTAGACTCAAAGGAATTTGGCATCATTCCAGTTCTGGAGTTAGTTTTCTTTTGATGTGGGTGGGGGGAAGAAAGCACTTTTACCAAATGGAGCTTTCCAACAATGGAATAGGTAGGGCAGGATGGGGTAGCGGGGAGTTTGAGGCTTCCCTTCCCTGGGACTCTTCTAGTGCAAGTGAGATGGCCAGTAGTCAGGGCTTCTGGAGGACAGAAGGAACCAATGGAGATTCTGTAATCCAGTCTCAGCCCTTCCACTTATCAGCTGTGTGACTCCGGGCAGTTGTCAAACCCTCTGCGACTCAGGGTCCAAAGCCAGGAAAGGAGGGAGGCCAACTAGACACGTCCCCATGGTCAGGGTGGAATGGCAGCTAGTGGCTGCCCAAAGGCTGGATGGGCCACCAGTGGGGCTGTCCCTCCCTGCCCTCAAGACTCAGCTCTAGGGTCATCTTCTCCAGGAGGCCTCTCCTGAGCCCTCCCTCCCCAAACTGCCATAGAGATAGATAGGTGGATAGATATAGATATGATATATATCATATACATGTCTACATAATTTTGTCTATGCTTCTTTCTGTATATCTTGATTCCCTTGATAGAATGTACATTCCTTTATTTCCCTCTTGTTGTTGCATACTCAGCACCTTTCCCAGTGCCCAGCACACAGGAGGCACTTAATAAGTGCTTGATGAGCGATCCACACTTGCCCAGGCACAGTTTGCTACTACCATGGTCCCTTGTGCTCTGCCTCTGGCATTTCAAAGTCCCTAAGGTCTTTCTAGAGCCATCAGTCTGGCCTCCTTGGGGCCCCTCTCCCTCCACTATGGGCTTGAAAGTGATTGCCCAGTACTCTGACACACCCAGTTTTCAATGTAAATAGTAAAAGGTTCTCCAGTGCCAGGGAAACCATTTGTGGTTGGTTTCTCACTCTATTGGATGGGCTTACCCACGTAGACACTGAGAGCTGAAATCTCAGTAAACCAGAATAAAGAGGCCATATTCTGTGTTTGCCTACGACCAAGTTTGGCTTTGTAAAGTGTCCTGATGTGTTGGGGCCTGGAAGTGCCTGGAATCCCTGGTGCCAATGACCTTGGCAGCACTGACTGAGTCATGCCACAAGTAACCAGCTCATCTGAGCCCCCTCCTTTCCTGTCCTCCTCAGCCCAAACTCCTGTTTTTGCCCTCGTGGGCTCTGGTTTCAGAGAAGAAATGGGAAAAGCACCAGCCTGGGAGGCAGAATCCCCGATTCTGCCCCTTCACAGCTTTGTGACCCTGGGCAAGTGTTCAGACCTCTCCAGGCCCCAGGAGACTCCTCTGGAGAGTGAAGGGGTTAGATTCTGGAATGTAACTTGGAATCCTAATATCTGTAAAGTGCTTAGCACTGCCCTGCATACAGCAAGCGCTACATACATGTTAGCAATTATTATTATTAATCAGACCAAGAAAATGGCCAAAATATCCACACCCATTGACTCAGAGATCCAACTACCAGGCATATACCCCAAAGAGTTCAATGACCAAAATAAAGGCCCTGGATAGACCAAAGTATTGACAGCGACACCTTTTGTAGTAGCAAAGGAAACACGATGAACACCCTGATACTGGAGGCCAGCTGCACAGGCTGTGGGCCACAATCACTGGCCTAAACCCACTCACTCAGGGTCCCCAAGGGCAGCTGGCAACTGCTCCCCTCAGGGGTCAAGGAGCAGCCCTTAGGGCTTAAGGGGGAATTTCTAGTACTATTGCTCAAATGCCTCCCACCAGTCTGCTCTCCTCAGGGACTATCAGTGGATATCGATTGGCCAGCCGGACGACACGGAGTTTACCAAGGTGGTAGACTGAGCAGTTGGTATAAACCTCCCACCCCAAAAACAAGAAAGCCCGGGTCACACTGTCTCACACTGCACACACCAGTCCTGGGCTCGAGCTTTGGCTAGAGTTTGTGTGGCAAAGCAGTGAACTCACAGCTTCCTGGTACTGGAAGTCCTTTTGCCTTCCCAGGGTCTACCCCAAGTCTTTCTTCCATATGTGTGGCCTTCTGCTCAGCTCTCTGCAGAGTCATGAAGCTGCCTTCCCTCAGTCTACCTAGTTTGTCCTGGGCTCCCAATGTGGATTCTGCTGTAAGCTACTGCTCTCTTGCAGACACAGAAAAGATGATCTGGAAAGTCCCAAACCTTCCTACCTTCTGAAGTTTTACAAGGTCTACCTCTGGTTAAAGCCAGAAAAAGCCCACTCCTTCCTCCTTCCCACCCAAGTGACTCTCTTCCAGGGCTTGGCTGGAACCATTTCCACAGTTGGGCTAGTCCATCCCACCAAAGTACTGATTCTGAAAGGCTTGTTATTTTATCCAAACCCACAGGCTAGGACTAGGTCTCTTCAGCTAATCCCAACCCACTTCCTGGGTAAGGTGCCTTCCTCTTATCTGGCAGCTTTCACTCCTTCCCGATTCAGTGAGGATTTTTTTTTTGGAGGGGGGAAGCAGGGCAATTGGGGTTAAGGTCACACAGCTAGTAAGTGTGTCAAGTGTCTGAGGCTGGATTTGAACTCAGGTCCTCCTGACTCCAGGGCTGGTGCTGGATTTACTGTGCCACCTAACTGCCCCAGGGAGGACTTTTCAATGTCGTTGATTGTGGATTCAATAGAAATGATCTCTCCTGATGGGTACCAGGCCTAGAGGCTCTTGTTACTTTAAGTGGGCCGGATGAGTGATTTAATTGACTTTCCTACCCTTTCATGTGAATGTAAGAGAACATTACTGTGCCTTAAGAAAGGCTGGAGTCAATGAACTGTGGATGAGCTATGGAAGCTAATGGCTTCTCAAAAAAGGGGCACCAGAAAAAAACACAGGTAAGGATGATGCCGAGGACAGTGAAAAGGTCACCAGGAATAACAGAAGCAAAGCAGAATGCTGGGAAATTATAATCACCGGGTTGGAGCCAAGCTAGGCCCCAGATGATAATCCGTTCATTCATTCAGATGTATTTATCCAGTGGCCTACTGTGTGGTAAATTATTAGGGATACAATAAAAACAAGATTGCTTATGTTCTGAGAGGGGGGATAGAGTAGCACCCATTAGGGAGCAGGGGCCAGGGAGGAGCACTTGGGACCTGCAAGTTACAGAAATGGTGAGTAAGCTCCGGGGAGTAGATTGACACACCCAATCCAGGAACAATGGCAGAGTCAATGCCACCTTGGTCTCTGGCTCCAGAACTGGAGGGGTGGGAAGGAGAGGGCTAGTGGTGAGTGACAAGGCAATGCAGGAAGGAGCTGGAGAGGAGGGAGGGAGGTGCAGCATCGAGGGGCTCTCCTGGCCCAAGTGCCTCTCACCTCTCTGGACATAGTCTGGGAGGTTAGCTTTGCTGATTTTTCCTCTTTTCTATTCTTTCTAAGTAATGACTTTTGGGGAGGGGAGAGGGAATGGCATTGGGGAAGGCAGCTGATGTAAAAATACAACATAACAATAAAATGTGTTTTTAAAAGGAACAGGTTAGACTAGAGACATCTGAGCTCTCTCCCAGCTCTGGGACTGTCCAGGTCTAAGGTCCATGGAATCCTGGTGGCCTCCCTGCAAACTGCCCTCTCCAGAACTGGCTGCAGGGGGGGTCTGGACTGGCTCCTTGCCTCTGCTCTCCTCTCTCTGCCCTCACAGCTGACCAAAGGATCTTACTGAGCCACAGTCACTTCCCACCTCATTTCACTTGACCCCTTCTGAGTCTCAAATAAAACACCAATTCCTCCACCTGGCATTCGAGGCTCTCCACAATCCTACTTCAACCTGTCTTTCCAGGCTGATCCATGACAGAACTCTGTGCCACTGAACTTGCCCCACTCCAAATTCCACTGACCACCTCAGGGCCTTTGCCCAGGGTCTCCTTCAAGGCCTTCAAGGCTCAGCATGAGGAGCTTCCTCTCCATGAAGTCTGTCCTGATGCCCTCAGCTGTCAATGTTCTCCCCCTTCTCAAATCACCTTGTATTTACTTATCTGTGTAGATGCTGCTTCCCTCATGGAGCTTCCCCCAAGGTAAACTCTTGTCTTTGCATCCTTAGAGACTAGCATAAAGCCTGGCACACAGTAGGTGCTTAATTAATGCACAATGAATGGAATTTAAGGGTAAATTTGGTGCCAGAGCCTTAAATGCCAGGAAAGGAGCCTAACATTTACTTGGCTGGCAAGGATGAGCCCCTGGTCAGAGAGGTCTGTGCAGCCTCTGCCCTGTGCCCAGTATAGGAACCTTTGTACACCTGACAATCACCTCCTTGCTGCCACCCTCCCACCAGGCCCAGAGGCATCCATGTGGCAAGGAAAAAAAGGCCTCTGGGCATCAGGTCCAGAACAAAGGCCCAAGGTGGCCAGGTGGACACAAGCTTGGAGGATTCACCATCTCCCGGAAAATGAACCCTGAGGAAGGAAGGAACGGCAGTGCTGGGGGTGGAGGAGGGGGCAAGGATCTTCCAGGTGGTGAAGGGGTCAGAGAAAGCCCGGGGCCTGGCAGGAGGCCAGGCACATGCAATCGGGAAGGTATGCGGCATCTCAGGGCTGTGTTTGCTTTCTTGGTCGGTGTCCAAGGTTTCCAAGGTAGCTGTTGGGGAGGGGGTGAGGGAAGGGGCCCAGCACTGTTTGCTGTTTGCACAGAATTAGTCATGGGGGGGCACACATAGGACCTGCCCCTGAGGTGGGGGGCGGGGGGCCACAATTTGGAGAGACTAAGGCAGTGAAAGTCCTCGAGACACCCAACAGTAACAAGCCTGCAATTCCCGCGTTCTGGGAAGGGAAGAGTTCCATGTTCCTGCCCCAAAAGGGGTGAAGAGGAACCAAGGTCGCTGCAGTATGTGCATGTGGGCATGGGTTCTAGGCTCAGCTCTGCCAGGAATTCCTTCCCCTTCTCAGGGTCAGTTTCCCATCCGGGAAACAGGGGATTTGTACAGATGATTCAGCCCTGATGGGCCCTCGGGCTCAGGTATTGCTCAGCTAAGTCCTGATTTGTCTGCGTAAGGAATCCCATGAAGGGGTTGGATATATTCAAATTTGCTCTATTCAGGGTTATAATTACATGTCAAATATAATCATCGGCCCCTTCCCAATGGAAACATGCAGTTTAAATTCGAAGAGTGTAACTACTCATGGGATTTCTTATTCTTCCCAATCAGGACCTGGAAGTCTATTCTACCGTCCCTCCCGGCTTGGACCTTTCTGGTTCTGAGACCCCCTCCCAGCCCCAACATTCCTAGGGCCTATATTCTAAAGGCTCAGATTCTGAAAGTCTGTCCTTCCCAGAGGGGAGCAGGAACTCATTCTAAGACTTTCTACTGTCCAATCCTATGAGTCCTCAGACAGCGACCCCTTTGTAAATTAAAAAAAAAAAACCCTCCAAAACTTTCATGGGGGAAGGGAGAGAGGAGAGTGGGTCAGCTTGCAGAGGGTCTTGATTCAATCAATAAGGACATATTAAGCTCTTGTGTAAGCTGCACCAGGCATTGGCTGGGCTAAGGGTGAGATACAGCGTCAAAAATGAAAGAAAACCTTCCCTCAAGGCACTTACCCTCCAAGGGAGGTAGCATGTCCCTACATGCTTCATATATAGAAGAGGTACAAAGCGGGCAGCCTGGGAGAAGAAGCCACAGCAGCTGGGAGGTCCTGGAAGGGGCTCTGGCAAAGGTGCGTTTGGGCTGGGTCATTAAGGAAGGTGGGATTCCAAGAAGCAGAGGTGATGAGAGGATGTGTCCCAGGCATAGGGACCAGCCAATGCTGGTCTGCAGACTGAGGACAGAGCATCGAGTGTGAGGAACAGCAAGTCAGATGGCTGGACCAGGGAAAGCAAGGAGCGGAGCAGGGGAGTAAAGGCAGGCGTTGAAGAGGCAGGGCATGAAGAGACGTAAAGACCAATCAGAAGAGTCTAATTCTAAGCGGTCACCGGGAGCCATGGGAGTTTAAGGAGGGTAATGTGGGATCAGCCCTGCACTGTGGCAGCTGTGAGGAGGAAGGGCTAGAAAGGGGAGACACATGAGGAGTGTATGGCAATGGTCACCCTGGCCCCTTTCTTCTGGGTTCTCGGGGGCTGCTCAGGGTCCCCCCCAAGGTGGGGCACCCAGGTCTGTGCCCTCCCACCTGATGCTCCAAAGTGGGTCTGGACAGTGAAGAGGCCCAATGCCATAGCCTCCTCCATCCAAGGCTAACTCTCATTGAAGCCAGGTGGATGTTCTCAGAGGCTGGTCCCATCTCCCGGCTGATTTCCCCAACCTTGAAGACATTAAACCCCCTAGATCTTTTCTAGCTCAGAGCTGCCCCTCACCTGTCCTGTCCTCATGGAAGGGGGAGATCCCCCAGCACCCTGGTCCCGGAACCAGCCTCTCTTTAGGTCACTGGGATCCCATTCACTTTGCAGGGGGCCTTAGGAAGAACAATTTCCCTTTTCTGGTGATTTCAGGCCTGTAAGCCTGCATCTCTCGATGACTCTGAGGAGAGATGTTCAACAGATCTTGTCCCCTTGCTCCAGATGAGGAGGTGCAGCTCCCGAGAAATCTGCCTCCATTGACTAGGATGTGGAAGTCTGGCTTCTGGCCCGAAGGCAATGGGGAACCATGGCAGGTTTGTGAGAAGGGGTGGGACCTGATGAAAGCAGGAGATGAGTGGGGCAGGTGTGAGCAGGACGCCCCATTGGGAGGTGGGGCTATCTCAGCATTCCATCAGGGTTCAGGGACATTTATTTGATTGAATGTGGAACGAGAACATGTCCAAACTAAGAAGGGGCTGGATTGTGCTGAGGATGAGAGGCAGCTTGGAAGCTTGGGAGTTCACCTTCGCCTTCCAAGGGGGAAGCAGTCCTGGCAGACATGGCTCCTGGCCAATCTTGGCCCCTCCGAGCCGCTAACCCCCTACTTGGCATGAGGCAGCGTGCCCATAGTTGGGGATACAAATGCAAACCAAAGCCTGCTCCCGTCCTTACAGTCAGCATTTTACAAAGGAGGAAACTGAGGAGCAGAAGGGAAAGGGCCTGAGAAGCATGCGAGCTCAGAGTTCAGAAGGCCTCGGATCTAACCTACCTCCTAGCACACCTGAGGAGTGATCAGCCAAGGAAGGATGAGCAGCTCACCATCTCTTTGGTGGAAGGGTGGCCAAAGTAAGTCTTAGGCTTTCTAGGTGGGGGTGGGAGGGGCTTATAGATCATTGAGTCCAGTGGAAGAAACTCAGGAGACAGAGCAGTTTCTCTAAGACTGACCCCCCCACCCCCAGTCAGTAAGAGTCAGAGCTGGGATTTCAATCTAGGCCCCTTTGCACAGATCTGGGGCCTGCTCCTTACCAAGGCAAAGGCTTTTACCTGCTAAAGTGATCCTCTACAATGATCTCCTCCCTGCTCTATTCCTTATTTCCAAACTTGCTTTGTCACGGGCTCCTCCCTTTCTGCCCCCAAACACCCCCATATTCCCCCATTCCCCCCTCCCTTGACCCCTCCAGCCCTGCTAAGTATAGTCCCATTTCTCTGCTACCCTTTGTAGCCGAACTTGAAAAGGCGTCTACAACAGGGCCCCTGCTTTCATCCCTTAACTCTCTTTAGACCTCTTACAGTCTGGATTCCAACCTTATCATGCCAGCACAACGGCTCTCTCCAAAGTGACCAATGAGCTCTCAGCTGCCAAACCCAATGGTCTCTTTTCCATTCTCATTCTCCTTGGCCTCTCTGCAGCCTTGGACACTGTTGGTCACTCTCCCCTCCTCTGTACTCTCTTCCCTCTGGGTTTTTGGGATACTCCCTCCCCCCTCTTCTGGTTCTCCCCCTCCTTCTCTGACAGCTACTTCTCTGTCTCCTTTGCTGGATTCTCCTCCAGGTCACACCCTCTAACCAGGGATGTCTCCAGGGGTCTGCCTGGGCCCTCTGCTCTTCTCACTCTATGCCACTTTACCTGGTGATGCCATCAGCTTCCAAGGATTTAATGACCATCTCTAAGCTGATGACTCTCAAATCTATCTATCCTGCCCCATCCCCTCCACTGACCTCCAATCTCCCATCTCTAGTAGCCTTTCAGACATCTCGAATCTGATGTCCAGTAGCCATTTTAAACTCAGCATGTCCAAAATAGAACTCATCTTTCTTTCTAAACCCGCCCCCTCCTTACCTTTCCTATTACCCCAGAGGGAACCACCATCCTCTCACGCACTTAGATGCCTCACTATTTCTCATCTGCCCCCATCCAAGCTGTTGCCAACACTCGCCAGTTTCACCTCTGCAACATATCCCCAAAATGCCCCCTTCTCCTCTGACACTGCCACCCTCCTCACAGACCCTCATCCCCTCACACTTAGATTTATTGCCATAGCTGCTGGGGTGGGAGTGGGAGGCCCTGCCTGCCTCAATCTCCCCTGCCTCCAGTCACCTCCTCCAGTCACCAAAGGGATTTTTGTAAAGCCCTGGTCTGACTATGTGACCCTTCCTCAGTAAAGCCCAGTGGCTCCCTAGGGCCCGCAGGACCAAATACAAAATGCTCACTTGGCTTTCAAAGCCCTTCCCAACCTGGGCCTCTCCTCCCTTTCCAGTCTTCTTCCACCTGACTCAGTCCTCTTGTATCCAGTGGCTTAGCTTCCTGGCTGGTCCTCACAGGAGCCCCTCCATCTCCGCCTTCCTGGCCCCACCTCCTGGCCGGCCCTGGCCTTCCCTAAGTCCTAGCTAAAATCCTTTCTGCTCCTGGAAGCCTTCTCCCACCCCTCTTCATTCAGCGCCTTCCCTCCACTCAGCAGCCCCATTATCCTGGATAGAGCTTGCTTTGTTTACCGTTGCCTGAATGCTGTCCCCCTCACCACCCCCCAACTTAGATCTTGAGTTCCTAGAGGGCAGGGACTCTCTACTGCCTCTTGTATCTCCAGCACTCAGTCCTGTGCCTGGCATATAGTAGGTATTTAATAAATGTTGACTGATTGATTTCCTCCTGAGTGTTAGTCCAGTGCCAGAGCCTGGGGCAATGCCCCCAAGCTGTGATGGGCAAATCTCTCCTTCCTCACAGGCAATGGTCTAAATCTGAATGTCCCAGAATCGGTCCTCTTTGTTAGTTTAGCTCCCATCTGATAAAGCTCATTAATGCATCATTTTCTCTTCCAGGCAGGCCAGAGGAGAGTGATGAAAAGTCATCTCCGGCCTCAGCAAGGCCTTAGTGAGGACTGAGGGACCTTTGTCTCTATGCCCAAGAGTGTGGAAAAGTCCTGCTGGACAGGGCTGACAGAGGCGGCATGCAGGACTGACCTCCCAAGGGAGGCCTGGCACAGTGAGACACAGGTTTCCACAGCTAGCCCACAGCCATGCCAGGTATAGGAACTGAGGCTCCCTGGTCATCTGGGCTAATATGGAGAAGGAAGCCTGGGCCTGGCCCTGACTCTAAAGGCCTTGGCTAGGTCACATATCCCCAGACTGACTTCCTCATACATACAATGAGGAGGCTGAATGGGATGGTCTCCAAGCTCCTTCCCTCCCAACTCTGACATTTGGGGTTCCAAGGTGCCTTGGGCCTATAACATTTTTTCTTGTTATAGGTCTCTGGTGATGTATTCCAAGCTCCTTCTTCCATCTATGACATTGTGTGTTCCAAGGCCCCTCCCAGCCCTGATATTCCATGTTCTTAGGCCTTTCCCATCCTGGATGCTCTATATCCCACATTCCAAAGTCCATTCAAGCAAAGGACAGAGAATGTCTGAGTTGGAAGGGGCCTTAGAACACAGAGCAGAGCTGAAAGAGCTCCTGGAACAGAACAGAAAAGGCCAGAAGAAAGAACTTAGAACATAGAGCCTTGTATTTTATAACTAGGAGGGACTTTAGGGCCTCAGAAAACAGAATGCCAGAGCTGAGAGGGCTCTCACAATATAGAATGTCAGAGCTGGGAGGGGCCTTAGAACAAGGAATGTTGGGGATGCGAACGCCCTTAGAACAGGAGATATCAGGGCTGGGAGGGGCCTGAGAACAGGGCATGGCAGAGCTGGGAATGACCTGAGAACAGGGGATGGCAGAGCTGGGAGAGACCTGAGAATAGGGATAGCAGAGCTCAGAGAAGCCTGAGAACAGGGGATGGCAGAGCTTGGAGGGGCCTTAGAACAGGAAATGCCTGTGTTCTAAGGTTCCTTCTAGCTCTGTCATTCTGAGATTTTTTTTTCATTTCTTTCCCCTTGCCCATGAGCTCCCTGACCCCAAATACCACAGCAGTCATGTCAGCTGCAGATATGTCTGTGAAATGTTCCAGTCTTTTAATCTGTCAGGAACTCAATATCAGGAACTTTTTTTGGAGCTTGTGGGAAAAGCGAGAGGCCTGAGCTCTTTAAACAAGAGACAAAAACTTGCCACAATCCTGAGCATCTGAAAAGTCCACTATCTCAAGGAAGGGCTGGATGTAGCCTGAGAACATGCCAAAGTTGGGCCAGAGCTTGGGTTCTCTTGGTCTCAGCAAAAGCTAGTCCCAGGGCTGGCTGGAGGCCACTGAGCTTCATTAGACACATGGGGCAAGACTGTAGCATCATCATCATTATTAACAACAATGGCAATGACAGCAACCACAACACAAACTGATGCTAATTCATGGAGCAGTTAAGGCTGATGGTAGGCATCCATCACTGGATGTCTCCAATGTAACCCAAAGTGCTCTGTCTGCCTTTGGAGGGAGCCCATGAAATGGCCAAGTGCCCCAAACAGAATCCAAAGACCCACCATGGGCAACATCAGTGCAGATGCAGCCAACAATAAGGTAGAGCCAATGTCTGTCCAAATGAGACAGATTTATGGGAACAGAGGGGCTTATGATGATGACTCAGAACCAGAAACTACTGAAATTCAGGGGCCCAGACTTAGTGGTCAATGGGCTGCCATACAGGGGAACTGTGCAGTACATCACCATGGGCTGTAAAAATTTAGCTCCTCCTGAATACCCAGCAAGAGATG
>CM053623.1:228187854-228204149 GCA_028646595.1 Phalanger gymnotis
TGGGAAATAAGATATACAGGCAATGGCGTATGGAAATCTATCTTGCCCTACAAGCAAGTAAGGGGAAAGGGGATGGGGTAGGGAGGAGTGGAGTGACAGAAGGGAGGGCTGACTGAGGAACAGAGAAATTATAATATATGCCATCTTGGAGTTGGGGGGAGGGTAGAAATGGGGAGGAAATTTGTAACTCAAAATCTTGTGGAAATCAATGTTGAAAACTAAAATATTAAATAATAAAATATGAAGAATTTTTTTAAAAAGTTCTTTTGTGGATCTAGACTGACAGATGGCAAATCCCCAGGCTACAAATGCAAACTCCACTGTATTCTGGGGAATACACCTGATAAACTGGACCCTAGTCACAGAGCAGGGCTAGAAGTCACACATCTACATTGACAGGTCCACTGCTAGTTTAGAGTCTAGAATCCCCCTGGGTCTCACGGAGAAAGCATCCTTTTACTCTTCCCCAATCAATTCACTCTCCCATTCCTTATGGCAGCTGTTCCAAACCTTCTCATCTCTCCTCAAGCCTCCCATGGCCCCCACTCACTGTTCCCTTTCAGGTATAGATGCTTGATGAACAAACCAAGGCCATTCGGTCGAGAGCGCCCTCTCTTCTCTCCTCATTCCGAAGCCCTCAGGCACCTCCTTCTCCTTCACACAGGCCTCCCACAAAGCAGTAGTCCTTCTCCTTCACGAGGCAGACACCTCCATGAGCGCCTCCATCCTGGCCCTTACAGCCGTTTCCAGCCCCGCAGGCTTCCCCTTCTCTCTCTTGTCTTTAACATCTCAGGGCTCCTTCTCTGATGCCCCAACTAGACTTTGGGCATCTTGAAGGAAGGGACCAGGTCTCCCTAATCTCGGCTTTGTCAGTGCCCATCACAGGCCCTTTCACTGAGTAGGAGCTTAACAGATAAATGTTTGGAATGAGATATGCGTCGATGCAGGCCTTTTTCTCTTCAGGTCCATGGCAATGTGCCATGGGTGTTAATTGCATGGAACTGAAGCCTAGAAATTGGAGGCCTAAGTGCCCTGGTCAGGATGGCTTGTCTCATGAAGGCAGCATTGCAGACTGAAACCTAACCCTCCCCAAGGAGACGCCTGTAGGGTGTAGGAAGTGGAAGGGCTAGGCCATCATTCTGAGGATGCTGTCAACACTTGGTCTAGGTGGGGGCCTCTTCTCTGGAGGAGGCATTCAGAGCCTGGGGCCTGTTCTTTGGAAAAACCTTCATCCTCCAGGAATGGATTTGATCTTTTGGAAGCAGCCCAAAACCTTTCAGAGCCAAATCTGATGAAGGAGGTGGAGGCCAGGGCAGGGAACACCAGTGAGTGTGGGAGATGACTACTGAGAGATTGCCTTCCATGGCTCGAAAGCAGGACCTTAGGACAGACCCCTGAAAGGGGCTCCTCCCAAAGTCCTGGCCCTGAGACCTCATGGGACCCTGGGGCTGATGCCAGCTGGGAGGCCCACTGAGGCTAGAGTCCTCCCTTCTGACTCCAGAGCCAGTTTCTTCCACAATCTCAGGCATCTCCTTCAGCCCTGGGAGGGAGGTGCTATTCTTGTCCTCACCATAGATATAGACAACAATATTCAGGGAAGAAAAGGCACACACCCAGGCTCACACAGCTGGCACGTAAAGGAAGCAGGATTCCAACCTGGTTTTCCTGCTTTTCCCAAGCCTGGGTTGGCATCTCAGTGGGACAGAAGTCCCTTTGCTTTGGGGTGGTCTGTGTGTGCCCAGCTCCAAGCTTGGGACGTGGTACATAGGGCACATGTGCCAGGACTGGAGGGGCCCTGAGGGCCAAAGCCTCATGCTCAGGGCTCTCACACCCCCTCGGCCACAGATAACACCAATATCCCCCTTGCTGAGGTCCTTGGGTGCAGACCAGAGGTGACCAGAAAGGGGAGAGGTGGCTGGGGGGTGGGACAGGTGGAAGAAAGGGCCTGGAACCTGAAGGCATTGCACCTGACTTCAAATCCCAGCTTAGGCCTTCATTCCCCTGTTCTGAGGCCACTCCCAGCCCTCCCATTTCCTGTTCTCAGGCTCCTCCCAGCCTTGACATCCCCTGTTCTCAGTCCCTTCCCAACCCTGACATCCCCTGTTCTCAGGCCCCTCTCAGCCCTGACATCCCCTGTTCTCAGGCCCTTCCCAGCTCTGAGTTCCAATATTCTAAAGAAGAGGAAAGTCTAGGAGGAGGTGAGGAGAGCATGGGAGGGGAGGGAAGGGAAGTGGTTGAGACTTGTCAAGAAGCCATTGACTGATTCCTACCATCTTCCAATACCCACACCCCCACAATTTATAAATAAGTGGATTGTTTGTTGGGCAGGAGGGTGAGATGTCTTGGGATGTTGAATCCAGGATTCCAGCCTTGACTCTCCCATTGACTGGCTGGCTGACCTTGGGCCTCCCTGAGCCTCGATGCCCTCAGACAGCACCAGAATCAGGGTGTGCTAGTAAATGTTTAACAACCAGATCTCTGGTTGTTAAAATAAAATGTACAGAGGGCACCCTTTGAAGTTCAGTCCTCATTACAATGCTTTCTCCATCTCCAGCACTTTCTTGGTCTGGACAATCACCAAGACAAGAAATCAAGCCCAGACCTGAACCATCTGTTGAGCTGTGAGCACTAAACCTTCAGGGTTTAGAATCCCCCCTTTCCTTTTCTACTGTCAGTGACCTCCCCTGTTGGCAGATGTAAAATCTACTGAGGCGTAACTGCCAGAAGGCAGTTCCAGAGCTCAGGAAGGACATTAGGACAGGGAATATCAGAGGGAGAGGGGCCTTAGAACAGGGGATGTCAGAGTTGGGAGGAAGCTTAGAACATAGAATGTCAAAGCTGAGAGGGAACTTAGAACAAAGAATGTCAGAGCTGGGAGAGGGCTTAGGACAAGGGATGGCAGAGGTGGGAGGGAGCTTAGGACAGGGGATGTCAGAGCTGGGAGGAGGCTTAGAACATAGAATGTCAGAGCTGGGAGCAAACTTAGAAAAGGGGATGTCAGAGCTAGGAGGGGCCTTAGAACAGGGAATGTCAGAGGCGGGAGGGAGCTTAGAACATAAAATATTAGAGCTGGGAGGGAACTTAGAATAGGGGATGTCAGAGTTGAGAAGAGCCTTAGAACAGTGGATGGCAGAGCTGAGAGGGGCTTGAGAACAAGAAATGTCAGAGCTGGGAAGGGCCTTAGAACAGGGGATGGCACAGCTAGGAAGGGGCTCGGAAGTCTTACCTAAGCCCCTCATTTTTCAGATGAGACAACAGACACCCAGAGATATTATAGGAATGAGGGCCGCCAGGAGCAGAGCCTTCTAAATCAGAAAGAATTCAAAGGCAGCCCGGTGGCTCAGTGTTTAGAGCACCAGGCCTGGGGTCAGAAAGACTCATCTTGCTGAGTTCAAATCCAGCATCAGATACTTACTTGCTGTGTGACCCTGGACAAGTCACCTTACCCTGTTTGCCTCAGTTTCTTCATCCATAAAATGAGCTGGAGAAGGACATATCAAAGCACTCCAGTGTCTTTGCCAAGAACACCCCAGGTGGGGTCACAGAGAGTCAGATAAGACTGAACAATAACTGGCCGACAAGCTGCCTGAGGACCAGCTGGGCTCAGGACAGAAGGCTCATTACTGAGCGCCAGCTATAAAAACTTAGGATGGCATTTCTTAATGGCGGTGGGAATGGTCACTGATGCCTTTGGTGGCGGAAAGGCCCCACCAGGGCCGTGGGGATGTTGGGAGCACGGACAGTAACCTCATGACCCCAACTTCCCTTCGCCAGCACCCTGGAGAGAAAGGCATCCTGGCCCTGTGGCTGGGGCCAAGGGGACCTCCAGCATCCTTTGGAATTTCATGACATTTTGAAAGGCCCCCAATCATTTCAGAAACACAAGAAGAGAGCTGTCAAACATAATTTTTTTCTAGCATTAAATTCCACTTGCTTTTCCCGCAAGTTAAATTACATCCTTCCTCCATCCAATTACTTACTATCATGTCCCCTGCCCCTCCGCTTCCTGCCCCACCGGATGGGAAGGTGAGGCATTCATTCCACATCTCCTTGGGCATGTTCCAAGCTCAAAACCACGGAGAGCCCCCATAGCCCAGCTTCCCCAATGAGCAGTAATACAAAACTCTCGAAGACAGAAGCACTTTCATCGGGCCTGGCCGATTAGAATTACAGCCATGGGACCTTCCAGCTTCAAAGCCAAAGGCTGAGGGAGGGTGGGGCCATTGTTCTATGAGTGTTCCCAGGGAGGAAAGCTGACCACATTTGTGGAGCTCACAGGCTGTTCTTGAAAAGCCTTCTCATGGGCTCTGGCCAACCCCAGCCGTGGCCGTGCCCCTTGTCCTTGATGACAGATACACATTTTATCTGTCAGTATTCTTCTAAGTAGGGCCTTGGTAAGGAAAGCAACAAGGCAGCTCAGCCCGGGGACCCGTGCCTCCACTGGGCTACCAACGAGTGCTTTTGGGGGCAGCTGCCCAACGCCACACATGGCGCGCTAACGTGGGCCTTATAGGATGGCTCAGCCACTCATCAGCTGCACTGCCTTGGGCAAGGGTCCCCAACTCTCTGGGCCTCAGTTTCTCCTTCGGAGGAAGAAACAGACCTAATGGAAAGAGGGCTGGACCCAGGGGGAGTCAAGGGATCTGGGTGTGAGTCCCAGCCCAAACAGGGTTGTATGACCCTAGGCAAGTCACCTGCCTATCTTTAAAAAGGGAATTACAGAACTCATACTAGCTACCTCCTGGGGGCCATGTTGTGGAGAAAGAGCATGGTCAAGCTTCCCACTCTCTAAAAGGGGGCGCTATTGTCCCCATGGTCATTCCTGCCAGCTCCTGGAGGGCCACCATTCCAGACTCCCCAGAGCTCAGTCCCAAGCTTGCGAGTTACACAGTTCAGGTGGCAGGCATCCACTCCTCTTGGCACATTCAAAACTAACACGAAAGGAGGCAGAGAGTAAACAACCTGCATCCAGGAGCCAGGAAGCCTGGGCTCTGGCCTCAGGCCTGGGGGATAATCAGTCATTTATTCAGCACATGTTGATCAACTATTGAGTCTCAAACCACTGGAGATTCCAACACAAAAATGGGATGTTCCTGCCCTTGAGGAGCTCTACTCTTTCTCAGGAGCGGGGAAGACGATGACAGACACACCAACGAGAAAGTGAAGAACATTAACAAACTGAGTCCCGAGTAAGTCCTGGAGAGCGGGAAGACCTCTGATGATGGAGGGATCTGGAGAAGCCTGAAGCAGCACTTCACAGGGAAATTTCCTCATCTCTAAAGTTGGGACAATAACCTTGAGCCTCATGTTCCTTGTCTGCACAGGTGGTTATGATAAACTGAGCCATGATATCAGGACATCCATAATATCTCAACATCTAGTCTTAGGAACTGAGGTCATGAGGAGAGAGGACTCTCTCCTACTTGGTACTAGACACTAATTTGACAACTTTGGAGATGTCCAAGCCAACGATGGGAAGGTCATTGGGATCAGAAGTATCAAAGAAAGGGTCTACAACATTCCCTCCAAACTAGATTAAGTGTAATTGGGAAATATTTAACAAAATAAATAAAAATACAACAGAACAAGGATATGGTTAATTTGTGGTGCTCTAAGTCAATATACAACCCTTAGGGATCCTTATGCATGGGGCAGTGACCGCCAGTTTCTATCTGAGTCTGACACCACTGATCACATTGATGCAGCAGTCATCTTGGGAGGGACACAGATGCCATATCCAACCCATGACCTCTCTCTTCTGCATCCCCACCCAGGAATCATCCTACTTGAGCATGAAGACCTCCAAGGATGAGAACTCACTAGGCTTCTCAAGGTAATCCATTCCACTGGCAAATCCACAGAATTCACCCAAATGGGCTGGGCTACTACTAACTACCCTGCTTCCTGAATTGTTAAAACTAGGTGAGGGGTGGTACCCATCAGTTGAGGAATGGCTGAACAAGTTATGGCACATGCATGTGAAGGAATGCTACTGTACTGTAAGAAATGATGAAGGAGATGGTTTCAGAAAAACCTGGGAGGGCCTGCATGAACTGATGCAGAATGAAGTGAGCAGGACCGGGAGAACAATGCACCAATAACAACACTGTAAAGATGAACCACTTTGAAAGACATTGCAACTCTGATTGACATAACAACCAACCACAATTCAAGAGGTCCCATGGAGAAGCATGCTGCCCATCTCCAGACCAAGAGCTGACGTGCTCAGAGGCAGATTGAGGAGGATTTGTTTTAGATGGGGCCAATGTGGGAATTTGTTTTGTGGACTATTCATGTTTACAACAGGTTTTGTTTCTCTTGTTTTCTCAGTGGGGGAGGAGGAAAGGAAAGTAGAAGGGAGAATTCAGACCTGGAGATTAAATGGAAGAAAGGAGAGAAGGAAGGAAGGAAGGAAGGAAGGAAGGAAGGAAGGAAGGAAGGAAGGAAGGAAGGAAGGAAGGAAGGAAGGAAGGAAGGAAGGAAGGAAGGAAGGAAGGAAGGAAGGAAGGAAGGAAGGAAGGAAAGAAGGAAGGAAGGAAGGAAGGAAGAAAAAACTTGGCTGGGCTAGGATCTTGGGAGGCACTCAGGATGGAAGACAGGCAGTCAGTGTAGATACATGCCTGTACTCCCTTAATTCTGTTCACTAGGATTACTGCTCCACCAAATTACTCTTCTCTTTTCTTCCTTCTCTTCTGACTTAGAGTGGGAAGGAGGCTCAGGATTCAGGCATGGGGACAGGAGGAGAAGACAGAAGGTCTAGGGGTAGCCCATCCTATTCCGCTGTTCCCCACTCCAGTCCAGCTGTTTCCGATCACTTGTTGAGACCCCCACAAACCCAGGTATTCCTGAGCTAGACTTCCCTAACCACTGATCCCCTTCTGGGCTCTCCCAATTCCTGGTTGCCCTCTCTCTTCCTGCTGCTAAATGCCAGCTAAGTCTTTAAATCCACATCCTCTACCAGGCAGATTCCTGTTATGTGCCGGGTAAAACATCCCAGTCCCAGATAACGACAACAAGCTGACTTCTCCTAACATGTTTGTGCTAAACACATCAAACAAGATCATGGAGATATCCCAAAGTTATCTCCGGTATGTGCCGAACACCAGCCTAATCCACCCTGAACACTCCTTGAAAGAGCAGATTATCGTCTGGTGAAATGGTCAGAAGCTGGCTTCCCAGATGGCCGGAGTTTCCTGTCCCACATTTTACCAGGGAGGCAGCAGGTATAGTGAGCTGAGCTCTGGATTCAGACTTGGAGGAACCTGGATTCAGATCCTGGCTCTACCCCTCACTGCCTGTGTGACCTTGGGTGAATCACTGTGTTCTCAGGGACGATGATTGTTCCAAATTAGACTTCAGGAAACAGACTCTTCCTGCTGGCCGGAAATCCCCGTGCTAAGAAAAGGGAGCCTTGTGAGAGCCGCTGCGCCACCCCTGAACACCCACCCCAACAGTGTGGGGGCAGGATGGAGAGAGAAATTTGCCTGGAAAGGCCAGATTTGGGCCTGTCCTTGCCACTTCTTCTCTGTGTGACCTTGGGCAAAGTCACTTTTGTGGGTATCAGTTACCTCACCTGGAAAATGGTCTCTAGGGTCTCTCTCAGTTTAAACAGCCTATGTTCTTAAGTTCTTCCCAACTCTTTCTAACACTCTTATAAACAAAGCCAGATGCCCCTCCCCCCCTTAGGGACATAATTAATGGGGGTGGTTTTCTTTAGTCTTCATGTAAGGAAAAAGTTCCTAATTATGGGGGGGGCGGGGCAGGGGCAGGGGCAAGACCAAAACCAGGATGGGTGTGGACAAAGGAGTCCAAGGAAGCACCCGAGCTTCAGGAACCACCTCCTCCTAGAAGCCCTTCCTGATTCCCTCCCTAGGGAAATGACTTGGTCTATACTTCTCTGTGAACTTGCTGTTCCCTCCAGTAGAGGCCTGGGATTTCCACCACTTAGCACAGTGCAGGCACAGAACAGCTGAGCCAACGTTTGATGGGTCCTCCTTCCCCCCATGACTGATGGACGCTGGTGTAATCATCCTCATATGACAGAGCCTTGGGAATTGACTGTCCCAAAGTCACGTAGACAGTAGTGCCCACTCAGCTGGGATGGGTCAGATGAAGGAATGGAACCTTAGAGAAATGTACCCACCTAGAGCAGGGTCTATGACCTTGGGTCTGGGTTATTCTTTTTTTTTTTTTTAACATTTTGATGATTGTATTTAACACAATTTGTTTCCTTGGGGACCCTGTGATCTTATTTGATGCATTTCAGAACATGCTCCTGGAGGCTTCTCCAGGCTTCCTGCCCAGGGGATTCAGGGGGAAGAGCCTCAGACTTAGAGAAGCACCCAATTAAGAACCATCAGAGGGCCAGCTAGGTTGTGCAGTGAGTAGAGCACCGGCCCTGGAGTCAGGAGGACCTGAGTTCAAATGTGACCTCAGACACTTCACACACTCGCTAGCTATGTGACCTTGGGCAAGTCAAGCCCAATTGCCCTGCCTTCCCCCCTCAAAAACAAACAAACAAACAAAAAAGAACCATCAGAGACCCTGGCCATCACACCTGGCTCTGCAGAAAAAGAAGCTGAGACCAAAAGGGTCTAAAGCAATTCTCCCAAGAATGCTCAGGCAAAAAGTAGCCGAAGCAGCATTCGAACCTTGGTCTCCTTCCAATCCGCCCCATCACCTGCGCCTCCACAACTAGGCATGTGCCTGCTCGCCCAGCCTGCTTTCTGCTCTCTCCCTTCCCCTCCCCACCTCACCCCTAACCCTCTGTATACTCGGATCTCCTTTGAAGGAAGCCCCAGCACCTTTGGGCTCTGCACCCAGGCTGCCCACTGCCCGCCCCGGCCCAGGAACCTCAGCCGCCTACCTGTGTAGTCAGGGTGGCAGGCGCAGGTGTAGCCTCCCTCGCGGCTCCTGCACAGCCCGTTGCTGCCGCAGGGGTTAGAGTAGCACAGGTCGATCTCAGTCTCGCAGTAGTCCCCGGTGAAGCCCGGGGGGCAGCGGCACCTCAGCCCGCTGATGGGGTGGATGGGCCGGAAAAGTACGGTGGTGGAGCTGATGAAGGGCGCCGAGCTGTCGAACTTGAGCACCGACACGCATTTCATGTAGTTCTCACAGGGCTCGCGCAGGCAAATGTTGTCGTCGAAGGGTAGTACGCGTTGGGTGGAGATCATCCTCAGAAGGGTTCTGTTCAGGTAGATCTGCTCCTGGAGGTCCTCGGACGGGAAGAAGCGGTTCCGGACGCCCCCGGGCAGCAGCGCCGAGAAGGTCACGTTGAGGATGTTGGAGCTGACGTCCGTGTCGTTCTGGACGTTGAAGACGAAAATACCGTCCGTGGTGGTGGACAGTACTGCGGCGACGCCCTCCACGAAGAGGGACAGCAGCGGGGACAGGAACTTCTCCTGCGACATGTTCTCCAGACGCACGGTGATGCTGTTGGTCAGCATGTCATCTGTGATGATGGTCACCCGCAGGGTGCAGAGGGCAGTGACACTGTGGATGCCATCTGCAAGACAATGACACCAGGCTTAGGTGGGCAAGGCTGAAACCTGGCCGCAAAGAAGGTACAGAAGTCTCCCTACCTTCTCTGCTGAGGTGGCGGACTAGGGATGGGAGACACTGCATACGATCCTGGACTTAGTGGAAATAGTTAATTTTGCTGAACTTTTATTCTCTCTCTCTCTCTCTCTCTCTCTCTCTCTCTCTCTCTCTCTCTCTCTCTCTCCCCCCTAACTGTAAGGGATGGGGGGGGGTAGTATATTGGGAAATTAATATGACATAAAAACAAGAAATCAGTAAAACTATTTTTAAAATAATTTCCCAAACTCTTCCACCCAGTCTAAATTCTTAGGATAAGAGAGTTCAGTGCCAAGGCACATGTAGGCTGGTATGTTGACAAATCCATCTATCCATCCATCTATCAATCAATTGGAAACTTTTCTTAGAGCATTAATAAAAATGATGCAGCTTTCAGTAGGATTCCAAATAATGGAGTCATTGAGTGCCTCATGGGAACCACCCAGACAGGGGCACAAGACCTGGGCTAAGACACAGTCTTGGCCTCCAGGGAGCTCTGAGCCTAATTCAGAAAACACACAAGACTGGCTGGGGCTAATAATGACCAGTGCCTAGATCTGAGCCTCTGGGTATGTGGGCCGGCCAGGTTGGGTGATCTATGATCCTAGCAGCTGCTCTTGTGGCCTTTACGCTCCAGTACCCCCGTGACCCCCCCCCCACACACACACACTCCCATCCCCCCTCACTGGGGTGGGCTCATAGGGGGCATGGACTCAGAAGGGACCCACCAGGATTCCATTTCAGGCACTCACTGAGGGGTACTGGAGAAGGTTAGTTTCGAGGGTCTCCCTTCCATCTAAGGAGCCCAGTGAGGCCTTGGGATAGCACAGAGTCTGCCCACCTCATTTACAGGTGGAGAGATTCCCCTGGAGTCCCACAGAGAGCCAGGGACAGAGCTGGGGCAGGAGGCACATCTCTGGCCTCCCTCCCTCTGGAACATGAGAGCCTCTCAGGTAATTAAGTGTTAAATTGTGTCATGAATACTATGGGCTTTAGGGCATAGAGCAAAATTCCTGTTTAAACAACACAGAAACCAGCCCCATTCATCTTTCTCTAGTAGGGACATGTACTCGATAGGAGGACAGTGGCTATTTACAAAACACACATACATTCACATGCACACGAACATGCACACACACACACACACACACACACACACACACACACACACACACACACATCCCATAGATTCCATGTTCCTGACTTTCAGAAATCCTCAGCATCAAACCTAGGGATGGGAGATGGGAGATGGGAGACAACAGGGTAGTGTAGAGGGGACGGAATAGCACCAACACCTCTCAGCCTGGATTCAAATCCTGAGGTGTCCATTCCTTAACTGTGTGACCTCAGGAAAGTGCTTCCTGTCTCTGGGCCTCAACTTCCTCACCTGTGAAATGGGGTCAGAGTGCTGGTGATGATCACACTGTACAGAAAAAGGCAATGTTTTATGGCACACACCTCACTTGGGGAGCAGTCAGGCTTGGCATAGCCTTCCGTTTCCCAAATGCTGCTGCTGAGTCTGGCTTGACCCCCATAGGAGCATGTCTAACGTGCCCCCTGGCCCCCAGCACTGCTGAGGGGCTGCCTTCCACATGGGGCCCTTCCTGAGCTTCCTCATCATTGAGGCTCCCCAACCCACCGAGGCCCCTGTGATGGCTTTGTATCTTGTGCCAGCTTTTCTGGGCTGGGAGGAATGGAAGCTCCCTGAGGGAAGCCCAAGCTCTAGAATCCAGTCGCCTTGGGCTCCCCTCATTGTTCAGCTAACTGGAGCTTGCAGGAGGAAGGAATAGGACAAGGGCGATTATCATTTCAGAGACCTCTCCTGGATCTCCCGGCGACTCACAATGGGCACCCCGGCTTCTGAGGAATGACAGAAATGCGCCAGAGCTGTCTGCCCCAATGGCCTGGAAAGGAAGACATTCCCTAGCCTCCATGGGTGCTGCCTGGCCTGGCCTCCATCCATCTTGGGAGCCAGGGCCCTGACCCTGTGGGTTATGGTCCTTCCCTCCCTCCCTCCGAGGGTCTGGCCAGCAGCAATCTGCTGCTGCTGCTGCATCTGGGGATGCTCTTTCTCATCCAAACGCAGAGGGAGTGTTTAGGGAGCTGCAGAGTGGGTCATTAGTATTCACTACCCCATCCTCTCCCTTTGGGCACTGCCAGGGCTGCCCCAGGGGCTGGCACCCACCCCACCCTGCAGCCCATGGAGGATGGGATTGGGCCCCTCTCCTAAGAACCAAAACAAAGCCTCTCAGCCCTGGAATACAAAGCTCTTTGAAATAAAGAACTTAATAGAGAATTAATTAAAAATGACAAGACGATCATAAAACTAGATCCCCGAAGAGGTGGAAGAATTCAGAGCCAGATGAGAATCAGAGCATCCACCCACCTCAGTTGACAGAGAAGGAAACTGAGTCCTGAGGCCAGAAAGCAGCAGACAAGAATCCTGGGCCGGGAATCACAGAGCCCTCCCTTCCTGCCCCTCAGTCCTCAATGGCAGCTGAGTTAGAGGGCATCCAGGGGAGGGGGAGGGGATTGGCATCTTTCTCAAAGGAAAATCAGGACGAAGATTGGGAGGGACCTTACTTTGGCGGGGAGCTCACTACCTCCTACTGCAGCCCACACACAGGCTCACATATTGTGCCCAGCTCTGCCCCCTGGAGCCAAGCAGAAAAAGCCTAATCCCACTTCCATATGAATGCAATCATGGTCCCCACCCCAGAGGCTCTTTCTTTTCCAGATTAAAGGGCTTCTTCACATGACATCACCTCCAGTCCCCTCATTCTCATGGTTACATTCCTTGGGTTGGCTCCAGGATGTCAGGGTCCCTCAGAAGAGGTAGGGCCCAGCCTAGAAAAGGTTCAGAGCACCCAGCTAGAAGGACCTCAGTCCAACATCCCATTTTACAGAGGTGTAAACTGAGGCACAGAAAGGGGCCGAGGATCTTACCCAGGGCAAATAGAGAGCAAATCATCAAAGACAAGTTTTAAATCCAGGTCCTAGACATCCAGTGACCACCATTAATTACACCAAAGAGATCTGAGTCTGGACTAGGGAACAGCCTGGCTGTGATGCTCATTACCCATGTGGTAGATTAGATAAGTCATTTGGCTTCAGTTGAACGCTTCTGTTAAGTGCATGTTTCAGTTCCTGCCAGAGCTAAATCTAGGATCTCTAAGGCCAGGTGAGAAAGTAGGTTGTCCTTTGTCCTGAAAAAGGTACTTGACGTGTAGCAGACCATGCTGGACCGTAGGGCCTCTCTCTCTCTCTCTCTCTCTCTCTCTCTCTCTCCACATACATACACACCTCTATATATGTATATGGATTCACATATGTGTATATACATGCATGCATATTTCAAAGACACGCATCGAAGCTATACAACATTCCCATCATGGGACGCATAGAACCCTTTTTTGCTCCATCCCAATGACCGCAGGTCTGCAACATGTTCCCACAACACCAGAAAAGCTCACCACGGAGAAGTGCTTATGAAGTAAAAACAGACCTGCTCTGGCTGCTGGGGGTGGGGGGTGGGTCCAGGGACTCAGGGCCACCCCAGGAATGCTGAGGCCCAGCCCTGAGGCAGCCCAGTCCCCCACTGCCAGGACCCCCAGGGACTCATTCTTCCCTTCTCTCCCCCCACCCAGCCCCCCAGGCTGGGACCACCATTGGAGGTGCTCCATCCCACAGAAAACCATTTGCTAGAGATGGAGCCCTTCCAGGCTTCCAATTACACTCAGACAGGCCAATGTCCCCACTTCCTTCTGTGGTCACAGACTTTCAGAGCTGGGGTGGGGGTAGGGGTGGGGAGAGAAGTCAGAAGCCACACCGGGGCAGGCATCTCCTCTACATCCCAGACCAGTGATCATCTAGGCTCTGCTGGAAGACTTTCACAGATGGGAAACTCACTACCCCCCAAGGGGATATGCCACTTTGGGACAGCTCTGCCAACAGGACCAGAGTTAGAGTTGAAAGGGCCTTTAGGAGTCCTGTAATCCAATCTCCTCATTTACAGAGAAAGAAACTGAGGCTCACAGAGGTTAATGACTCGTGGTGGGTCATACAGAGAAGTCAGAATCTGAACCCAGGTCCTTTGACTGAAAGATCTAGATTTTTGCAGCCCCTTCTGACTTCACCCACTAGGCCACGCAGCTCCATTCTAATACAAATCACAGTATTGCAGTTCTCTGTGCCCCTTTGAGCTTTTCAAAGGGCTTCTGCATTTAGATTGTTTCATTTGGGTCCTCTGGCAGCTCTGTGAGGCAGGTACTGGTATGATCGACATTTCATGGATGAGGAGACTGAGGCTGAGAGGCAGCTTAGCAGATGTGGAGGTGACATCATTCTCTAGCCCATTTTCCTTCACTCTTTGCTGATCCCGGAGGAGCGGCAGAACTTTCCAGGATCAGGCTGAACATTCCAGAGTTGGGTTAGTTTTTGGTTTTTTCCCTAAATTGCCTATGGGGCTGGGCTGGGCTGGGGACCCACAGATGCCCAGGGAGAACATCGGTGGAGGGCCACACACAAACGAAAAGCAAAACAGAAAACATTCCGTTCTTGGTTTCTAAAATTAAGAACAGGGAGAGGGGGGAAAACCCTCGATGAATAAACAGGAAAAAAAAGCCTTCAAACCAAACTGAAGGGAAGAGGCAAGGAAAAGCAGGTGAGCCACCCAGGGAATGAAAAAGGGACCACAAACACACAGAGGAGCCTGAGAGCAGGAGGGGGGAACCTCCCACAACCCCCAACAACAACAATGAAACTACAGAATGTCAGAGCTGGGAAGGACCTGAGAACAGGGGATGTCAGAGCTGGAAGGGGCCTGAGAACAAGATATTCCAGCTGGGAGAGGCCTGACAACAGGGGATGTCAGAGGTGGGAGAGGCCTGAGAACAGGGGAGGTCAGAACATGGAAGAACATTAGAACAAGGAATGTTAAGTCAACAATAAGCATTTATTAAACCCCTACTGAATGCCAGGCACTGTGCTAAGCCTTAAGAATACAAAGACAGAAGAAGGGGCTCACAGTCCTAAGGGGGAGACAATATGCAGACATCTCCTTACAACAACATATGTACACGGTAAATTGGGGATAAACCTGGAGAGAAGGCACCACTCTTGAGGGAACTGAGAAAGGCTTCTGCAGCTGAGGGTTTTTGACTGACACTTGGCAGGTGCCCAGGGTGCCAGGAGGCAGAAAGGTCTGGGACGATCCAGGCAGCGGCTTGAGGTTGGAACCAGGAGAACCTTAGAACCTTAAATGGAAGACCTGGGCAGGGGTCTTGGGGTCCAGACCATTTATTTTCTACTTTTCTACAGGAGCAGATTGGGACCCCGACAGGGGAAGGCCCTGGCCATGGTGCCCCAGGCCAGACACCTCTTGGGGCTGGAGAAAGACAGACAGGCTGGCGGGCAGGATTTGGGGAGGAAAGTGTTAATCTGATGGTAAGCAGCTGCTGTCACACCCTGGGGTGCCTTTGGGCTATTGGCTCCAGAGTAAGTTTTCACCAGTTATTACTGCCCTTTGAAATGCTGATTAGTTCTGACTAACCCAGGACAGGCACTCAAAGGCTCTAATCCAGAGACCTGGAAAGGCTTGGTTTAGAAGGAAGAGAGCAGGGCCAGGGGAGGGGGGACAAGAGAGAAAGGTTTGCTCCAGGCTGTCAGCTAAGGTGCCAAGTTGCCCCCCCTCCAAGCCCTCGGCTGGGTCGCGGGTCTAATGGGGAGCCAGAGGCGGGCAGAGGCTCCTCTGACAGACGGGGCAAGGCCCCCCCCCCAGTCCCGGTTGGGAATGGGTCCCACCAGCATCTCACACACACTCAGCAAGCTCAAAAAGGAAGTTCTCTTTTGTCCCTCAAATGCGTCTGCTCTCCTGCAGGAGTCCCTCTATCTTTCCAGCCACACAGGTGTGTGGCCGCCTCCCCCGCCCCTCCACTCCCCAAGCAGCAGCCCAGTCCCAGCCCCCCAGCCTTGGCCATGCCTCCAGCAGCCCTCGTTACCTCCCGCCCACAGAAATAGACTCAGATTTCTCTCCCTGCTATCTCCAATCCCCAATGCGCAGCTGCCAGACTGGCTTTACTATGTGCCTGCCTTGTTCAGAAACCTTCAGGAATTTTCTCTCATCTCCAAGATAAAACAGATGCTCCTTATCCCGGCATTCAGAACCCTCCATTAACACGACAAGCATTTGTTAAGTGCCAATTGTGCCCCAGCCAAGTGGCTCCAACCAGATCTCATAAGGGCAGTGGAGAGAGCCCAGGTGCTGGAGCCAGAGGGCCTGGGTGGGACCCTAGTTGTGTCTCTCCCTCCCTTACTGAGTGATCTTGGCCTTCCCCTCTTTATTCCTCACCCCACACTTTACTCTGCATTTTTGTATTTAGTTTTCTGGGTTCATGTGGTCTCTCCAGGTAGAATGGAAGCCCCTCGAGGGCAGAGGCTTTTCATTTTTTCTCCATACGCCCTGTGCCTAGCCCATACTGACCAATGACCAGACTGTGAGTTCCCCAAGGTCAGGGCCTGCACTCTTCCTGGCTCTCTGAGGCCCAGCACCTGCTGGATCCAAGGACCCTCCTGGTGTGGCCAGGGCTGCCCCCCCACTTCCCAGGCTGAGCACCTGCCTGCCCTTCTGGCTTCCGGGTGAAGAGAGATGAAGCTGAGCTGCCCAATGCTGTGACCAGAGGCTGAGGGAGGAAGCTCCCTTTGGGGACGGGAGCCCTCAG
>CM053623.1:228204249-228256495 GCA_028646595.1 Phalanger gymnotis
CTGCCTCAAGTTTGGTTTAGGGAGGGGCTGGCACAAAGCCCAGATTCATGCTCAGAATGGAGCAGGATGGGGGCGGGGGGGGGGCGCCACTGTGGCCAACCTGTGGAGAGCTCCCTCGGGTGGGGTGGGGGGCAGGAGTGTAGCACCCTCCAAACCATCCAGGCAAGTTCTGGGACCTTCTGAGGTCATTTATCCAAACCTCTCAGGCTTAGGGGGCAAGGGACTCCTCCAAGGTCATGTAGCAGGTCCTGGAGAGAGCCTGAGGCTATCCAACAAGGACTTAAGTGCCTACTATGTGGCAGGCATGGCCCAGAGGAGACAAGGAAACTTTCTAGCCCTACCTAAATAATTAAGAGCTATATTACTATTATCATTGAAGACTATTACATTCTACTTAAGAGATGTACCCGGATCACAGATAACTAGGTAAAAGAAATCTGTAAAGAAATGCATCATGGTGGGAGGGAGGGGAGGCCAAAAACTTAGGAAGGTAGGAATGGCCCCTGGGATTGAGCCTTGAAGGGCACAAAAGTGAGGAGGGAGAGCCCGAGCCAGAGCACTAAGGGACCATGCACCTGGAGCATGGAGACAGGGAGAACGATTTGTGATCAGCCTGGAAAGAAGGCTTGGTGCCGGGGATCGCTGGAGGAAGTGGGGAGCCAGTGAGGTTTAGTGAGCAGGGGTGGTGCTTTGGGGAGATCTCTCTAATCGCAAGTGGAGGCCACGCAGTGGGGTGGGGGGAGGCTTGGACTGAGAGGGAGAGGAGCCCTTGGATGAGAGGGAGAAGACTTAATCGGTTTTCCGGCCTCTAGCTTGTGATTTACCCAGACTCCCGGAGCTTCTTCCAATCACCCAGGGATGCCTCGCTGGGCCTCCTTCACCCAGCTCTTTCACACGTGCGGCTCTCAAGGACAAAAGTAGCTATTAGCCTTGGCAGGAGACTGGGAGCGGCTTCTCCTACCAGGGATCTGGGCTTATCGAAGGAGGAATTTGTCCCAACAAAGCCAAGACTCTCAGACTAGGAGGGAGAAAGCAAGGCAGCTGCCTCCTCCAGAGAGAATCAGGCACTGGGGCTCCCTTTGGAGAGAGGCCCAAACAAAGGCAAAATGAGTACCTGGTGTCCAGGCTAAGGACCAGGGAAGGTGGGGGGATGGGGGGTCTCTGTCCTGAACTCATCCTCAGCAGCAATAAGAGAAACGGGGTTCAGGCTCTTGGGGCACACAGAAGTGGGACCTCCAGGAAATCAGACTCTAAGGACTGAGTTCTATAACAGCCCAGCAGTCTGGTGAAGCCCAGAGTCCATGGAAATGTCGGGGAGGGACACAGAGCGATGCCTGGGAGTCTGAGGGCCCTTGGACCATCCAGTGCCAATCTGAGGGGTAGAAGACCTCCTGCTGCTTGGCTCCAGAGGCAGAACGGAACCCATCGGAGCTATCGAGAGCTCCATTTGGAGCCTGCTCTAAAGAAGAATTCCCTTCCACTTAGAGTGGAAGGGCCTGCCTTGAGAAGGAGCGAGCTCCCCACCAGGGGAGGGCTCCAAGCAGAGGCTGGCAGACTCTGGTTGGTGAAGATCTCCAGAGAGGAGATCCCCACTCATGTCCAGGTTGGGCCACAGAGCCCTGGGATGTGGAAAAGACAAAATCAGCACTCTCCAACAGGCCTAGACAGCCAGGCACCTTCCCCTTCAGGCAGGGCCTTTGCCAGGCAGCTCCTACGCCTGCTCGGCCTGCTCAGGGTCTTAGAATTTGTGTCCAGAAGGAGCTTGGGGCCCAATTCTCTTACTCCACAGACCAAATGCCCAGAGCCCAGGGAGCAGAAAGGACTTAAGGCATCATAGGGTCCCAGACCCAACCCTTCATTTTACACATGAGGAAACGGGGGTGGGGGGTGGAGAGAGGACAGGGCTTGTCCAAGATCTCAGCAGCTAAGGCTAGATTCAAACCCAGAGCAGCCTGGGAAGGAAGAGGCCTCGTCCCTCCCCACCCAGGTGCCAACGGCCCAGAATCTTCACCATGAGTCTTTCCTTTGGCTTAAACATCTCACCACCTCCCCCCACAAATGCCAATGATTCTTCCCACTGTGGGTGTCTGAGGGTTCACTGGACCTCCAAAGCCCATCCAGTCCAGTCTCCCATTTGATGCTTAGAACAGCCGGGTGGAGCAGACAGAGGCATAATACAGGGTCTGGTGGAAACAGCCCCGGAGCTGGAGTCTGCGATCTTGGGTTCAAATCCAGCCTCAACTATTTACTACCTGTGTACCTCGGGCAAAATCTGTAACTTCTCTGAGTGTGCATTTTTATGCATGCATGTATGTGTATATGCATATGTATAGGATATATGTGTGTATATGTGTGTATGTATATATGAATGTGCGCATATATGTCTGTGCATATATGTGTATATATGTATATGTATGTGTGTATGTATATGTGCACGCATGTATATGTGTATGTATATGTGCATATATGTATGTGTATTATGCATTTGTGTATGTGTGCATATATGTGTGTGCATGCATTTGTGTGTATGTATGTGTATGCATATATGTGTACGTGTATATATGCAAGCGCGTGTATGTGTATATATGTGCATGCATATATATGTGTATATGTGTATATTTGTGTGTATATGTACATGTGTGTATGTGTATATATGCCTGTATGTATGTGTATGCATGTGTGCATATGTATTGCGTATTCATGTGCATGTGTATATGTGTGCGTGTATGTATGTGTATGCATGTATGTATATGTGTGTAGGTATGTGTGTATATGTGTGTGCGTGTGTGTATATGTGTATGCATGTACATATTTGTGTATTGTGTGTGCATGCATGCACGCACACACATACATGTTTCTCTTTCAGGGTTACAAGGTACTTCACATACTTTTCTTCCTTTTACCCTCATAACTACCTTGGGAGGTTAGTGGTCTCATCATTGACATTTTACAGATGAGGATACTGAGTCTTAAGTGAAATAAATTACCCAACGTCACTCAACTAATTCAGAATTTGAGGCAAGATTTGAATTCAGGTCTTCCTGACTCCAAGTCTAGCACGCTATACACTGGGCCACCCAGCTCTGCAACTTAATAAACTCAGAAGAACTTCATGATTGGAATCAAGGATTTTAAAGTGTAGAAAGCTAGATCAGAGGCAGAGCCCCAGTTCTGGAGAGCCAGGCTGCCATGTTGCCAGGCACAAAGCCAGATCCCTTGAGAAGCCAGGACAAAACTGGGACCATGCTCTGGCCTCAGAGTAGAAAGCCTGAGCCTGCCCTCTCCCCCGGCAGTCCTCCTCCTCTCCCTCCTCCTCCTCTTCTTCCTCTTCCTCTTCCCTTTCTTCTTCCTCCTCCTCCTCCTCCCAGTTCTGAGGGCACAGATCCCCAAATTGCATTAGACTCTTTCTAAGGTAATGAAGAGCTCAGACGAAGTTTTATCTAATAATGACTATCCTGTTATTAAGCGATTAGGGGATGGCAGGACGTTACAAGCATGGATGGGTGTCTTCGAGGAATGGGGGAGACCTGAAAGCTACAATCAAGCCTTGGCTTAGCAGAGATCACAGCTGACTTAAGCTGCTGCTCATTCCTAATTAGCAGCTTGTCCTCCAGAGGCCATCTCAAGAGAGATCCCAGACAGTAACCTCCTCCTCACTAAGACCTGGCCCATCCTTCAAGGAGTGCCATGAAGACACTGAATCCATAACCCCTGGGCTACCTGGCCAACCTGGCTTGACAGGTGTGTGAGGCAGCCAAGGAAGGAGAGGGTCCCCAAGGCCCAGAACTACCAAGGGCTTCTCATAACTCCATCAGAGCTGATGCAGATTGAACGCAAGCATTCCTTGAGTTCAGGACAAATGGAAAGCTCCCAGCCTCACCATTAAGGAGAGAAGAGACCAGAAAGCCACGTGGTGTCTGGGCCCCAAGTTCAGGTAAAGGAGAACATAGCTTAGCTCACCCTGTTGTGTAACTGGCATTTGAAGAAGAGACCCAAGGAGTGGGAGCTGGAGCTTGTGATGGAAGCCATCATGTCCCACAGATGAGGAAACTCTCAGGAGGGCGGGATGGGATGTCTTCTAAGGTCTCGAAGGTCTCCCTCTAGACCCACGACTCTATGAAATGCCTGAAACTTGCCCTGGAAGGTATTTATCACCCTTCTTGTTCCTCCCCAAGGGCCCTTTTAGGGGCTCAAGGAAGAGGAAAGGGGAAGCCTATGCCCAGGATGGACAATTAAGGAAATGTTCCCACCACCACAGCCAGGGCCACTAGCCCAGAGGAGGGGTGTAGGTTTATAGGCCAATTAAAATTTCCTACCAGTAACTTAATTCTTCCAAAGTAAGCAATTACTCTCTGTTTACACCCAGCCTCACTGAAGGAACGGCCCTTCTTTCTACCTAGGATAATGAATGGCCAAATGAGTCCAGCTCCCAATTCTTCCATTAATCAGAAACAGAAGAAATGCCCTCTGGGAATGGAGGGGGGCTTTGCTGTTTAATGATCACTGGGCATGGGGTGGGGTGCTTTCCCATGATGGAGCGATGTTTGTAACTATTAACCAAGTGAATGTCCTTCCTACCCAGCCAGCTCCTGAGCAGAGGAGGCTGATCTCCCCAGGGGCAGGTGACTCGGCTCCAGACCCATCAAACATTTACCCAGCTTGGGGAGAGGCCCCTGCCCGGCCTGAGCCTCCATTCAGACACTCTACAATAGCTTAGGAAATTACAGTCTTCATGAGAGGGCAGCCAGGCCAGCAGCCCCCCATCCCAAGAGAGAAATGCTTCCAGCTATCAAGAATTCAGTCAAATTCAATCCAACAGGCTTTGTTCTGTGGCCAGGGTTAGGACACGGGGTACCAAGGGAAACAGCAGTAGCCCCTGCCCTCAAGGAGAGTGACATACACAAGTAAGGAGAAAGAGAAGGACAGAGACAGGAGAGAGAAGGACAGACACAGGAAAGAGAGGGAGAGAGACAGACAGAGAAAGAGAGACACAGAGACAGAGACAGACAGACAGACAGAGACAGAGAGAGACAGAGACAGAGAAAGAGAGAGGGAGGGAGGGAGAGAGGGGAGAAGGAGAGAGAGAGAGAGAGAGAGAGAGAGAGAGAGAGAGAGAGAGAGAGAGAGAGAGAGAGAATTAATGACTGGGTGATCAGGAAGGCCTCATGTTGGACACCACATAGGAACTGTGCTGGGAAGCTCAGGGCTCTATGAGGAAGGCTCAAAGAGGTGAGACATGGAGGAGGGGAGGAAGGGGGGAGGGGAGAAGGAGGAGGGGAGGAGGAATGGGCAGGGGAAGGGGAGGGGAGGGAGAGAATGCTGCAGCATCAGAGGACTGGAGGTCGAGGCTCCTTGGCCATCTCTGCTCTCACTTTGACAGATCTTTCAACCCGTCTCCTCCATCATAGCAATGCTTCTAGTTTCTGTCTGCAGTCAATGAAGATGGACAAAGCACTTCCCCACAGTAGCCCCTTCGGGGAAGGGTCAGCATATAGATGATTCATTCTCTCCATTTTACAGAAGAGGAGGCCCCAGGAAGAGAAGCAAGTAGCCCAAGGTCATGCCCCAAGACTGCTGGTGACAGCATCCAGACCTAAGTCTCAGGACCCCAAACCCCGACTTTCCCAAACTGTATTGTGGTAGGAGAATTCTAGCCTGGAGCAGGGCCCTATCCTAGGCATGACCTGGGTTTGAATCCCTCCCTTGAGAGAAACGGCCTGTTCTGCTCAGGAGAGCTCTGTGTGGCCCAGCTCAGGTCTCCTTCCCTTGGGCTCCCCCTTCCTCTGCTCCTGGGCACCCCACCCCGGCCACAGGAACATCAGTGTTCTCATGGAACCAGCCACTGGGAAAGAAGTCGGTTTGATGGACAATGCCATCCCTGCCCAGAGGCCGCTCCCACCTTTTCAAGAAAAAGACTTGAAATGAGAAAGCAGGCTCCACCCTACCCCACATAGGAGAGCCCCTTCCCAGGTTGGAAGTCTGGGGTTCAGCACATTCCCGGGGCTCCCTCCTCCAGAGAGACCTCAGAGCATGAGTTCGAAAAAAACCTCAGGTCAGTTAGACCAGCCTGTCCCTTAACACAGATCCTGATTACAAGAGCCTTGATAACTGGCCTCTCCTTGAAGACCTTCAGGGATGAGGAGCTCTCTACCTCACAAGAAAGTTGATTTGGGAAGCTGTCATTGTGACCAAGGTTCTTTTCCTGTAAAAGGTGGTCCCACTTGGGTCAGTAGGACAAGGCTGAACTTGGTCCTACCTGATCTGTGTGCACATCTCCCCCCCCCCCATCTGTGTGTAAAGGCCTCTGGGTCCCCCCTGCCTCCACTCCCCTCTCCCCAGCACTCACTGCAGTGATTAGCCCCCCGACCCTTAACACTCATTCTGAGTCAGGCCAGTTCATCCAAGGTCTGGCAGCTTCCTTCCTGGTTACTCCTCCAGTGCCCAGCACCCAGTTCACATTCCTACAGTCTCTGCATCAGTCCCTACTGCAGAGAGCACGGTCCCCACCACACTGCTACCTGAGGAAGAACCTTCAAGGACTCCCTTTGCCTTTGGGATAAGATACTAGCTTCTTGGTCTGGCCTTTCAGACCGTTCCCAATCTGCCTCCAGACCACATCCCCAGGCTTATTTCTGAGGTGCCTGTCTCAGGAGAAGGGAGAGGATTTGACCAAGGTCACGGTGCTACCTGATAGCAGGGTCTAGGGTCAGCCTCTGTACACAGGCCTCCATCTAGTACCGCCTGCCTCTACTAGACAGCAGGCTGCCCCTCCTCCAATCTGCATTTTCTGTTCCCGTTGGGGCCTCATTAAGCTAATTACCCATCTGTAAAAGCTGCATCAAATTAGGAACCTACAAAGGTGTTTCATTTCTAATTGTGGTGCGAAGCTTAAGGGATTGGCACATTCAAGAGCTCGGCAATACTCGGGAGTGTAACACTCCCATCCAAAGCCGAGGTCCTACCCCCAACCTTCCGAAAACCTTCCCCCAGGAAGCTCCAGGCGACTCTGCCAGACTCCACGTGGGCGCCCATCCAACACAAAGAAACCCTAGTGGTTTTTCCACCATAAATATTTGAGGTCCCACAGACCAATCCTCTTTGCATCATCTACTTCCCTTCATTTGTGCCCTGTGAACGGCTGGTGGAAGGTTGGTGAAGGGATCAGTGGTGGCCTGACCATGTTACTGCCCTGCTCGCCTTCAGTGGCTCCCAAGGGCCACTGGGTGGGGGGGTGGACAGGTCGCTGAATTTCACTGCCATTTTCTTCTGCTTGTGTGAGCTTGGGAAAGTCCCTTTCCCATTCTGGGTCTCAGTTTCTCCAACTGTAAGAAGGTGGCAGGGGGAAAGCACTGATTGTAGAGTCAGAGGGCATCTAGAGGGCGCCATAGTGTACAGAGCGCTAGGCCGGGAGACAGGAAAACATATGTTCTTGAGTTCGAATCCAGCCTCAGATACTTAGTAGCTGTGTGACCCTGGGCAAGTCATTGAACCCTGTTTGTCTCAGTTTCCTCATCTGTAAAATGAGCTGGAGAAGGATATGACAAAGCACTCCAGCATCTCTGCCAAGAAAATCCCAAATGGGGTCATGAAGAGTCAGACATGTCTGAAACCACTCAACCACACAAAGGAAGGAGGGATGGTGATGTGCACCAGTGGAGGGGGCCTCCCATGGTGGAATGACACCCTTGAGTCACAGAGGTGCTGAGGTAGCCAGACTGAGGGACAGGTGGGCTTCTCAGTGCTGCTAGGAGGATGGCAAAGGCTGACATTCAGAGATTCATCCACCTGGGCTGGGGACATGGGTCTCAGTGAAGCAGCTGGTGGGACCAGCCGGTGAAGGTGGATGCTGGGAGCTGGCTGTGATGCCAGCCCAGCCACCGCTGGCACACACACACACAATCAGAAGGAAACCAGGGTCTCCCAGGGACCCTGAGCCAATGGAAGCAGAGCCCAAGGCTGCCTGGCACCTGCCCGGAAAATGCCACAGGCTCCAGCTGCTCCCTGCCTTGCACTTTTCATATATGGACACATGGAAGCCTCAACTCCATCAAGGTCTCAAGGAAGCTGGGCCAAGGTCTGCCCCTAATGTGGCCCAGACTGCCCCACCTCCAGATGTATGCAAAGCAAATGTCACTGGGCCAGTCCGTCAGGTTTCCAATTTCATTATTGATATAAACAGGATCGGCCTGGCCCATTGCACAGGGAAGGGAGGTGTGAAGGGGCTCAGAACATGGAGCCCAACTGGTCTCAGTTGCTGTCTACACAGCAGGTCAGCAAGACAGAACCGTTCAATGTCAGACCTGGGCTAGCCCTTAGAACAGAGACTGTCAGTACTGGGAAGGAACAAGAGACAGGGAACATCAGAGCTGGGAGGGAGCTGAGAACACAGGGAATGTCAGAGCTGGAGGGGTCAGAGAATAGGGAAGGTCAGAGGTGGGAGGGAGCTTAGAATTGGGAATGTCAGAGATGGGAGGGAGCTGAGAACAGATGTCAGAGCTGGGAGAGAGCTTAGAACAAAGGGAACATCAGTGCTGGAGGGGTCAGAGAACAGGAAATGTCAGAGGTGGGAGGGAGCTTAGAACATTATCGGATATCCCCATTCTAGAGATGAGGAAAACAGGTGAAGTCAGAGTCAGGAAGGTCCCTGCCAGGTCTGAAACTCTGTGTGTGTGTGTGTGTGTATGTGTATGTTGTGGGGTCAGGGGTGAGTATATGTGTGTGTGTGTGTGTGTGTGTGTGTGTGTGAGAGAGAGAGAGAGAGAGAGAGAGAGAGAGAGAGAGAGAGAGAGAGAGAGAGAGAGAGAGAGCAATCCTCTAGGAAGCCTGCCCCTTAAGAACAGGACGCTCACCCTTCCACCTCTCCAAGGGCCAGAGATCCCAAGCTGACTTCTAGGACCATGCTGACTGGTAGCTCCCCATGGGCAGCCAGTGCTGGGATGCAGGGAGACCCAAGGAACCCCAGCAGGACCCACCCCATCTTTCCCTAATGCGGGCTGGAGGAGCTCCTTTCCATAGACCCTTCTCTAGGCTGGGGCTCACCTCCATCTGTCATTACCCCAAAGGGAGTAACTAACCCTAAATGCACTCTTAGGACACTGGTTCCTTTAAATTGCCCCAGGCAGAAGCTCCCCTGAAAGTTTTCTACTGAGAACATGGGACCTTTTAAAAACAATCCATAGATGTGTATCTCTGGCTGATGAATCAGAGCTAGACAGAGCAGAAACTTCCTGAGGGCAAGGCAAAGTGCACAGAGCACAGGGCCTGGCACTGAGCCAGCCCACAGTAAAAGCTTATTCTTGATTGGATGCCAGCCTGTATTTTCATCCCTCCAGACAAGGCAAGATTAGCCGCCAGCCATGGGAAGCAGAAAGGACATAGACTTTCCCATGCAGACCACAAATATGGGGAGCAGATGATTCCAAACACACCCAGAAATTCCCCAAGTCCCCCCACTAACTATGGGACAATGAGGAGGCGCCGGATGGTTTGGCAGCTCCTCAGCTGAATAAACTCCAGAACTTCTAAGGGGCAGCCCAGCTCACCCAGCCATTCTTGGTCCTTCTCCCTGAGAGGCCACACAGCTGCCAACCTCGAGGGTTGGTGCCCAGGTCCACTACACAGGAGCTGCCAGGATGCCAGCTCTTTACCTCCCCAGGCCCATCGTCTTCTGCTCCCTAAAAGATTGCAACCATACAGCCAACTGCTCATCTGCTTGTCTAGCTGAAGATAGAAGGGAAGAGAGAGGAAAGAGAGATGGGAGGAAGAAAGGAGAGGAGGAAAGGAAGGAGGGAATGGAGAAAGGAAGGAGGGAGGGCAGGAAGGGAGGAAGGAGAAAAGGAGGGAAGAAGGGAAGGAAGGAAGGAGGAGGAAGAGAGAGAAGGAGAGAAGTAAAAAAGAGACCAGAAGGAAGGCAGATGTCTCTGGAAGGCTTTTTCCAGGCTTTCCCAGCACATACAGAAGGTTGGACTCAGTGACCTCTAGGGTCTCTGCCAGCTCTAGAGGAAGGTTTCTGAGACCTAGCTTAGCCTGGTTCCACCCAAGGGGACCCCTGTGTGATTGTTGACAGGTATGGCCCGTTCTCTCCCCTGTCCTCTCAAGACAAGGCCGAAGGGAAGAGGGGCTCTGCTCAGCTCCACCAGTGGGCCCAGCAGGTGGTTCATGATGGAGGGGAAGGGGCCCGAGACCCAGGCCCCATATCACCTGTACTGACCACCTGCATTTCTCTAGTACCTTAAGATCTGCCAAGCGCTCTCCTCACAACCACAGAAAGTAACAGGGCCAGTATTGTTCCTCCATTTTACAGATGAGGGAACTGAGGCCTTGGGTGGTCACTGGCTAGTTCAGGATCACCCAGTGTCATCTCCGCGGTCTGGCCATCTCTTAAATCCAGGCACGACTGAAGCAGGAAGGGCAGGCTCTGAGCTTGGGAGTGGGGAGTGGGGGTGGGGTGTAGCCTGTCCTCACCTTCCCAAGCTAGGCTGCGGGAGATTTCGCAGTTCACAGGCCCTGGGGCGGGGGGAGGGACTCCCTCCACCATCTCCTTCACCTTCGAGGATTCAGGCCAGGCACGAAGGCCAGAACGAAGGGAGGCAAGGAAGATTTGAGAGGCCAAAAAGGGAAAGGAGGGGAGGAGAAAGGGAAGGAGGAATGAGGCAGCTGGGGCAGCGCACATTCCCCACGGCGCTTCCCAATCTACAAAGAGCTCCTCCAAGAGGTCTCCCGGGAGCCCCCCAAGCCCCTTCCAGTGAGGAGGGAGGGCAGAGACTGAGGTGAGGAGACAGGCCAGGAGGGTTTGGCACTAGGATGTAAACCTCCTTCTTTCTGGAGCCCAAGTGTGAGGCTTTCTCCAGCTTCCAGGTAGGGGCCCGGAGGCTTTGGGCTCCAAAGGAAAAGGGGTCTGAGAGAGTTTGGAACAGACCTTTAAGAGGAAGGGCAAAGCAATGTAACAGAATTAGGGAGAATTAAGAGCAAAGAAGCACCAGAGGATGAAGAGACGGGGGACTGCAGAGTCAGTGCCTAGGGGAGCAGGGTCAAGGAGGCCAGGAGATCAGATACCTGGGATCAGAGACCCAGGATCCCAGGGGATCAGAGACTTGGGATCTCAGGAGATCAGATCTGGGGCCCAAGGGACTAGAGGCCTGAGATTCCAGGGAACTGGAGATCAGAGATCTGGAGGAGCCCTGGCTATTCCCTAAGGCTGGAAGCCAAGGTAGTTAGTTGCCTGTCAGTAAAGACTAATGATACCACTTCAGTTCTGATTTGGACAACCTGGGCAGTGAAGGAAAGTCCCATGCTGCATGGCGTCAGAGGGCCTTGATCCAACATCCCAACTTTTCTTTGGGTCTATTTTCAGTCAAAGAAAAGGCAGAAAAATCCCTTGAAGGTGTTTTCAAGGCTTTCCTCGGCAAGACGGGCCAAAAGCTGGCTGGCCATGCTCAGCGGCGCTCAGGCCAATTAACTTTTCCCAGGAGGTTGGTAGTCTCCAGATAATGGATCTCCGGGAATGAGTCAGCATCAACTTTCTACTTAGAGCCATAAAATGTAAGAACTGTTCCTGGAGGGCCTGCAGCCTGACTCTGACCTACAAGGCTCTCAGCCCAGAGCAAACTGGCTTCAGGAAAGGAGCTGCCTACCCAGCACTGGAGAGCCAGGGCAGCTCAGAGAGCCCAAGGTGGCTGGCATCCCTGGTGCATGGGGAGATGTCCCCCTACCTCCCAAAGCTGATGGCAGGAAGGGGCGTAAAGCCATGGGGACCAACTATGGAGTGAGAGCTTCTCATCTAAGCCTTTTGTTTTGTGGAGAAGGAAACCTTGACCAGAGAGGTCAGGAAAGCCTCCCACCATCACACAGCATAACCTAACCTGCATCTAGGACCCTTTCTACTAGCCCACGCCAACTCAAAACTTCTTCTATGGCTCATGGAGCGTAAAGGAACCCTAACATTTTGTCTTGGGGGTTCAGGAGCTGGATTTCTGTGCTCCCACCCCCGTGACTTCAGCCCCTCACTGTCTGATTCATACACTAAGCACTTCAGAGCCCACCATGTACCAAGCCCTGCCAAGGCGCTGGGTGTGGCCGAGCCCCAGATGGAACCCCTCACATGCTACTGTCCGGTCTCTGATGGGTCTAGAATAGGCCTGGTAGTTCTAAACAAAATCAGCACCTCCCAGCCCACCACCCAGACCCCACTAAATGGGGTCTTCCCATTTTATCACTCCCCAATCCAATATTTGTCCAGTCCCATAGACTTTTCTATATCTCCAGAGTCAGACTCAGGTCTCTGTCCCCATGGTTGGTGCCCAGGAAGTCAGCATCAACTTTAGCATGACTCTAAAAGGATTTCTTTTCTCTCTCTGGAATCCCTTCCTCCGTCTGACCCTCCTAGGCATCAAAGGTCAAAAGCCAGGCAACCTCTTCCAGACCAACAGCAAATGCATCAGTGGAATTCCTTGAAAAGCGAGCAGCAGCAGCTGGGCATGATCCGGCTGATCTCTGCAGCCTCTAGTCAGAGGAGACACTTAACTTGGCTGTAGGCAGAGGACAGAGTCCGCCTTTGCCTTCGCTCCCTTCCCTTCCCTCTCAAGTCTCGCTATAAAACTTCAGTACTGTTGGCTGCCCACTGGTGTGGGAGCTGGGCACCTGGGAGATGGACAGGAATGTGGCTGTTTGTTCTCCCAGACCTCGAGCAGTAAAGGGCGCTGAGCCTTGGGAAGTGAGCCATTGTTCCCCAAAGAAAAATTCTGTGGGGGGCTCCAACGGCTGCCCACCCCCCTATAAAATATAATGAGCCCAAGCTTCCCTGGTTCCTCTGCCTCCTGAAGAGAAGACCCCTCCCAGCCCTCCACCTTTCCTGGAATGACTGAGCCCCATCGGGGGCAATTAAGAAGATGGATTTGCTGCCTTCCTCCTCAAATGGGTTTGCAGCTTTGGCAAATGAGCTCCAGGCATCAGCCCCAAAATGTCCATGGCAGGAACTGGGAACAGCTCACCCTAAGATCCTCCTGTAGATGGACCAAAGGTGGGCTTTGGGCTCATATTATCTCCCCCAGCACGCAGGGGATCAAAAGCACAAAAACGTTGACTGATTCCGACCCTTTGACCTGCCCAGACTACTCAGATCCCTTCTTCCGTAATGACAAGGACTTGTAAGTTCTTCATCAATAAACTGTGAGGAGATTGGGCTAGGTGGTCTCTGAGCTCTTTCCCTGCGCTCTGACATTCCATGTTCTAAGGCCCTTCCTAGTTCTTACACTCCAAGTTCTCTGCTCTGTTTCAGTGCTGACATTCTGGGTTCTAAGATCTTCCTAAGTTCTGAATTCTATGTTCTATTTTTTAATTTTTTTTTCAATTTTTAAACATTTTTATTTAAAGTTTTGACTTCCGAATTCTATCCCTCCCTCCCTGAGATGGTACACAGTCTGCTATAGTTTATACATATGCAATTATGTAAAACTTTTCCATAACTGTCATTTTGTACAAGAAGAAGCGAACAAAAGTGAATTCAGTGTTCTAAAGGTCCTCCCAGCTCGGACATTCTCTGTTCTCTGTTCTAAGGACATTCTATGTTCTATGTTCAGTGTTTTCTTTGTTGTAGAACTAGATTGCTGAGTTTAGACTTGAGTTCTACTCCCAGCTCTGTGTGACTTTGGGTAAGTCATTTCAGCTGCCTGGTCTGCTTCCTTCTCTGCTGAAGAAAGCAATTAGAGTGGACAGCCTCTGAGTTCCTTTTGGTCTCAGACATTTTGCATCTGTGACTTTTCTAAACTTTGAAGTTAGCTCACTGCCCACACACACTGATATTGTCCATTCCTGCCCCAGGAAGGCAGGGAGAAATCACTGGGACCTTGGAAAGGGAAAGGCTGCGGAGGTAAGTCAGAGGTCCTGGGGGCAGATCCGGCCTCTGTCACTGGCCACAGCTGTTACAAAGCCAAAAAGGAAACAGCATCTGCCCTTGGAATGCCTACAGCATCCTGGGAGAAACAACACGTATCCAGAAAAAAAAAGGCAAAGTGAAGGAAGGGAAGAGAGGGAGCACGCACCTCAGTTAAGTCTTGGAAGTCGTGAGGGATTACAAGAGGAAAAAACGAGGACGAAGAGCATTCCAGGTGGGCAGGGTGGGAGGCACAGCCTGTGCAAGGGTATGGAAGCAGGGAAAGAGGATTAGAAGTACAGGAGATCAGTTTGGATAGAACTTAAGGAATGCGGATGATGAGAAGTCAGTCTGGAAAGAGAAGTCAGAGCCAAATTCCAAAGGGCTTTAAAAGTCAAACGGTGGTATTTGGGTTTGAGTCCAGTGACTTGACCAGGGTCACTCAGCTGCTAAGTCTCGGGGATGGATTTGAACTCAGTACTCCTGAGTCTTTCTGATGCCAAATCCAGCCTCTTTGCCAAGAGAGACTCCTTTCACAATCCAGATGCCCTTCCTCTGCCACATCTGTCCAGTGATGGTATCACAGGAAGAAAAAGAATGAGATGATTTTGGCCATGACACCTTCAAGGAGAACCTCAGGCAGCTCTTTCTTTTCTGCACGCTCACCACGTGATCCATCCCAGAATTTGGCAAAGGAGTGACGTCAGGTTTCCTGAGCCGCATAATTAGCAGAAATCGACCTTTCCCCTTTCTAGAAATCAGGCCATTCCCTGTCTGACCGCCCCCAGTCTTCAGTTGCCTCCCTGTGCTTGGGGGACCCCTCTGAGATCCTGATGGGGCTTCCCCACTCACCGCTGCAAGGTCTTTCAGGGTCCCCGGCATGGACTTTGTCTGAGCCTTGAAACGTTGGCTCAGTAGAACGGCTTTAGTGACAGCTCAGCTGGATCTGAAGATGGGACCGAGGTCCAAATTTCACGTGGGCATTGGGGCTGCTGCTTGCTCATGTGACCTTGGACAAGTCACATCCCCTCTGGAAATGCTTCCATAGGAGGAGGAGCTTGGAGCGGCTGACCTGGGAGGGCCCTTCTAGCTCCCAATCTTAGGATCCTCTGGAAGGCGCCAGAAGTGGGAGACGTTTCTCCTCGGCCCTCTTTCCTCCCCAGTTCCCACACGGGAACAACACAGGGGCTGAGTCATCCTGCTTTTCCTCTTTCATCCATTAACATTACACCATCTGCCCCCGAGCAATGGGTAGCAGCTCCCTTTCCCAACCTGGGTCTGAACCCTAGAAAAAAGCCCTTCTGGTTGAGGCTGAGACGTCTTCACCGCTGGCTCACCCCCGGCCTTGCCCCGGCTCACCTCGTTTGCTCAGCTGGACGCTCCTTTGCCGCAGAATGGTGAGGGGCCAGATTCCCACTCTCCCTCTCCCGCCTGCCTCCTCTCTCCGCTCGCCTTCTCCCTGCCCGCCCCCTCGCCTTCTGTCCGTCCCTCCTTCCCATTGTTATTGTGTGCATGTTATTTTGTTCCTTGTGGGGGCTGGCGGCCGATCCCCAATTTCTGATCTTGGTGCCAGACTACTTTAGCCAAAGCTCTACTCAGGTGAGTCAGTCTTGAGTCAACAAAGGTGTCAGATCCTCAGAGCCTCAATATAAATTATAGCCCTGGCCTCTGAAAAACCAGCATTCTCCTGCCTGTAGCATTAAGAAAACAGTTTCATGGTTCTCGCTAAAAGATGGGGCTCAGCCTCTCTGCAGATCTGAGATTAGGAAGGGGCTGGGCTCTGCTGCCTCCAATGCAGGCGTCTCAGAGACAGGCACATTCCATAACCAGGCAAAAGCAGGATGCACCACCCCCTGGGGCTGCTGAAAGCCCCCAGAGATAAAGCCCTGGCCTTATTGCTGAAGAGACAAGCTGATGTCACCCCCCAGCACCAAACCTGGGGCCTTACCCACAGGAAGCCCTTCAGAGTCTGCGCGAGAATGAACAAATGAACACCGGGCACCACAGACAATTCTAGAGGAACTCCTGTGAGCTCTGGATCGGGAGGCAGAAAGCCTGAGTTCAAATCCTTGCTCCTTTTTGACTCTGAGAAAGTCGTGCCCCCTCTGAGCCTAAATGTCTCTGACACCATGATATCTGAGATGTAGCTGGAGGAGCTATAGATCTGGGGGCCCTCACCTGGACCTCAGTTTCCATCTCTGTCAAATGAGGCATTCATTCATCTCCAAGCCGCCTTCTAGCTTCTCATACTTGGATCTGGGGCTCTGGGGAAGATTTCGGTCCTCTCCACCTTCTTCCATGCAAGGACAAGGTCAGAGATCACGAGACAGGCAACAGGAGATAGACCTTGGGTATAGTCACCTATTATTCCTTTTACATTTCTTTGACAAAAAGATTGACTACAAAGAAAAAATGAGAATGCCAAGACCAGGAAAGTCCTTTCCAAAGGTGGCCCAAGAGGAAGGGGGGAGGGTGAGACCCCGGGTTAGGCCAGATGAGGAGGCAGAGCCTGGGGTCTCCATTGCTCCATGACTGACTGACAGCCCCAAGTTGGTCCCGGGATCCTGGCCCTGCCCAGTGCTCCAGCAGAAGGCTTGCTTGTCATCTGAGAAGAGGCTAAATCATGGCCCAGGCACTCAGAGAGCAGAGGAGTGTCTCAGGCACTTGGGAAAGAATTCCACGGGCCATAAATTAAAAGTAGAATGCTTCGGGCTGCCAAGAAGAAGTCTCAGAGTCCTGTCATTATGCGCATTACGTGAGTCCAGATGAAGGAGGCCTGGAATCGGCCTGACAGACAGGCCACCTGCTCGCCTCACTTTACAGCAGAGGAGACTGAGGCCCAGGTGGGCCCTGAGATTACAAGGGAGTTGGCCTCCACACCATCCTCCTGTCTACTATCCCATGTGCCTCCATTACATGGCTCCCACAGTTGGCGAATGCTCCGTGGTGGCCTGGAGGGAGATCTGGAGAGACATGGTGAAGCCATGGCCTAGGGATCATGGGGCACAGCTCCAGTGACCCAGCAAGACAGGAAAGGTAGGGACAGACCAGTCACAGATCCACTGTAGGCGCTGGCCAAGCACCTGTCCTAGCCTGGGCTCTGGCAAACACTGAAGGGGAAACAGGGCTCCTGGTGTGGCCATGCCACAGACACACACTTAGGAAAATCGAAAACCCCTGGGGAGGTCTGGGAGACAAGGCCAGAGAATTGAGCAGCCATGGGCAGGGGGCTCCTTTGTCCCACAAGAGCAGACTCAACCCTGAAGGACAAGGCACCACCTTGGCACAGACACAGCCTCCTCCACTGCTGCCCCCCAGAGGCAGGGCCCTATCAGGCCCTGCCTGGTTGACCACTCTAAAGACAAACAGAGGCCCAGGACTCAGCGTGTGGCTGAGGCGTGAGGACCAGCCTGGTCGAGTACAAGAAGGCTCCTGGGTATGGGAGTGACCGGCCATCTGAGGCTGATTCTTCAGGCAGAGCCCTTCATGCCTCCTGCATCTTGTCAGAGAGGGAGGTGGGGGGGCTACGGGGGAGGATTGAGATATACCCTTTCTGTATGGCCAATGCAGTGGTGTTTTTGCTTTACCACATATCTTTGTCATAACAGGGTTCATAGGAGAGAATGATGTTAAACACAAAAGATATCAGTAAAATATTGTTGGGCTGACTCTAAGGCAGGGCAGGGCCTGGAGCTACAAAGCATGAAAAGAGGATCCCTGGAGATGACCTCATGGACCTTCGACACAGTCAAGAAGGCCCCTCTGAACCAAGCGGGGGTGGGGATGTTCTGGACAGTGAGGAGGCATTTGCTAGCTTTGCTCTCTTCCAATCCTTTGAGAGGTGGGACCATCACCCACCTGAGGCTTGGGAGGGGGAGAGGATGTGCTGGCAGACTGAGGGGATCAGAGCAGGTGGACTTCTTGGGGGAAGTGGCAGTGGGGTGGGGGGAGCTCTAGCATGAAAGAGACCCCTGTGGTAGCTTCCACATGAGTGAGCAGCTGTCTTCCTGGGAGCAATGTCTACAAAACTAGGCACTCTTAGCTACCATCAAGACTCTGACCTGCAAACAACAGACTGCAAGTAAATACTAAGGAAGTGGGAAGCCAGTATCCATGGTGGGAGCCAGGATGGAGCAGGGAGGAGGGTCGGGGAGAAGAAGGAAAACCAGCCTTGCTCTGCCTGCCCCTCCCCACGTCCCTGGGGACCCCCGGCTCCAGGAGTCACAGAATCTGCATCCCCACAGCCAAATCGGCACTTCCATTTCAAGGGCCCCTTCCTTTGAAAAGGCCCCACAAAGGTGCATCCTTCCACCGCCCACTTCACTGCGGGAATGTCTCCGGCTCAGTTTCCATCACTATGACAACCCCCTTCTCCTGCCAACCCTTTTCTAGCCTAGACAGCTCAGGCTTGAGAAAGGGCATGTGGTGAGGGGCTGCCAAAGCGGGGCCGAAAGCATGACTGAAGAGGGGAGGGGCAGGGAGGCTGCCATGCTGGTTCTGAGGGCAACTGGGAAACAGGCTGGCATCTTGGCACAAGCACCAAGCCTGAGAGATGGAAGAAGGAGGCAGGGGAGAAAGCCAGGGCTCATCCTCACCCCTCCTGGGGGCTGAGGGCCAACACAGACAAAAGCATGGATGTGGGGGTGGGGGAAAGGGCAGGGGAGGGAGATGGATGACTGGAAGGCAGAGGGTCAGCGTGAATGTGGGGGTGGGGTGGGGCTCTTCAGTCTGAAACCACCAGCTCATCCAGGGTTCAGATCTCACCAAATTACTCAAACTAATCATTCTTTTGCCTTTCATTCAAGTCCATCCATCTACAGGTAGAAGATACCTTGGAGAGCAGAACCTAGAATGTCAGAACCAGAGGGACTTAGAACAGGGGGTGTCAGAGGTGGGAGGGTCCTCAGAACAGGGGGTGTCAGAGGTGGGAGGGTCTTCAGAACAGGGGGTGTCAGGGCTGGGAGGGAGCTCAGAACAGGGGGTGTCAGAGCTAGGAGGGACCTAGAGATTATTCCGTCCGCCTCCCTTCTTTTATAGACTCAGAGAGAGGGGAAGGAGCTGGACCTCCACAGGGCAGGTAGCAGTCTTTCACCAGTGTTTAAATCTGGCTAAGACACTGCAAAGCTGAGCTGAACAGAACCAGTACCCAGCACCTAGCCGGTCAGAGCAGAGCTGGGCCCAGACGTCCAGGCCTGGCCTTCTTCTCTGATCCCAAGGAGCCTGAAGAACAGGTCTGGCTTTTCAGCTGTCGAGAAGGAGGGTATTATTTACCTGCACAGTTTTGTGGGCTGGCCAGTGAGCACAAAAGGCCATTCTGGCTCCCCCCACCCACCCACCCACCAGCTGAACAATGGAGCCACCCTTATCAGAATGCGCCTGATTTCTTATTCCCATCTGCCCAGTAGTCCAGCATTTCCTTGTCTGGAGGCAGGGAGGCCCATGGTATAGGTTGGACAGCTCCAGCCCCTACCTCAGGGCTTCAGGCTTTACAAACTCTTTCTTTGAAATGCCTTATGAAAGAGGGATTCTTTTCATTTTAGAGACAAAGGCTCAGAAAGGGACTGACCCTTGTCTCCTGTCATAGAGGCGGGACTCACAAGATGGCGGGCCAAGACCACTGTTCCTTCCAGTCCCCAAGCCCTGAAAATGCCTTTCTGTTCCCAACCACTTTTTGCCTGGTTCCCTGGGCCAGACCTGGGGCTCTGGACACTGGGGGGACCTAATAAACGTGTATGGAATGAATAAACTCCATTCTGTCTTCAAGAGAGGGAGCTGTGTGTGACCAGACCCTCTAGCTTCCTCCCCTCCCTTCTAGAGTGCCAGGGCATTTATTTATAGGGACCTGGAGAGCCAGTGGACATGGCCCTACCAGGATGACCCAGGGCTGACCCCCGTGACAGCTGACAGGCACCAGGAGCTCTGGGTGTGGGCAGGGAAATGATGCCAAGAGGCCTGGAGAACCTGGCTCTGTGGCCAGAGTGGTCTAGGGGCCGAGGGGCCAGGAAGAGTAACCTTAGATAACTTAGAATGTGCGCAGACCTGGCCAGACCAAGGAGTAGCTCTTCACGGCCCCCATTTGGCAAATAAAAGGGAGGTTCTGGCCCAGCACAGTAGAACTGACAGGAAGCAGGGCCTGGTCTTCCAACTCCAACCACAGCTTCTTTTCATACTTTTCATATGCGGTCTTTGAAACCTGGTTTCCAAAGCAGTTCTAAAACTTCCTAGACATGTGTGACCTTCATCTCTAGAGCCCTCGGCTTCCTCATCTGTAAAATAGGGATAATACATTGTCTGTTCCTCCCCCCACTGAGAATAATGCTTTGGAAACCTTGAAGTACCTGAGAAGTGAAACTGGGGACCACAGAAAGTATAGAGCCCCCCATTTTACAGATGAGTGAACTGAGGCCAAGAAGAGGAAAGGCCTCATAACAGAGGATGTCAGAGGTGGGAGGGAGCTCAGAACAGGGGACATCAGAGGTGGGAGGGAGATCAGAACAGGGGATGTCAGAGGTGGGAAGGAGCTCAGAACAGGGGATGTCAGGGCTGGGAGGGAGCTGAGAACAGGGGATGTTGCCAAGGTCAGCCTGGCAGTAAACACCAAGGGCAGGACTGGGATGTCCACAGGGTCAAGATGAGGTTTGAACAGAGGTCTCAGTCCAGGGCTCTGTCTGCCCCACCACGGCCACCGCTGCCCTCCTGCCCACTGGGAAGGGAACTATGGGTAAGCCTCAGAGTCCTTCGGGAACGGGGACTCTCCTCATCATGGTGCCACCACCACGAGGCTTCTCAGCTCCAGAGACTCAGGGCAGAGTCCTGGGCTAGGGCCCTCCCCAGCTGCCCTTGTTTGGTGGTTGGTGTTCTGGGAACCTCTGTGTCGGGGAGGAAAGGGCTGCTCCTGGTGACCAAAGAGACGGTCTGTGTCAGAAGCACACTCTCGGTGGGCACCTGGACTTTCTTGTTATCATTACTACCATAGTGCTTCTCAAATTGAAAAGGCACAGGCTTACAGGAAGGAGGGTCTCTCTTTTGGTCTGACTGCACCTGGAAGAAGCCTCTTAGTACCAGTGAGAGAGAGAGAGACAGAGAGACAGAGACAGAGAGATGGACAGATGGATGGAGAGACAGAGACAGACAAAGAGACAGAAACACAGAGAGACAGAGACAGACTGACAGAGACAGACAGACTCACAGAGACAGAAACACAGAAAGAGACAGAGACAGACAGATAGACAGAAAAAGAGAAAGACTGAGGGAAACAGACAGACAGAGACAGAGACAGATAGACAGACAGACAGAAAGAGACAGAGACAGACTGACAGAGTCAGAGACAGACAGAGACTCACAGAGACAGAAACACAGAGAGACAGAGAGAAAGAGACAGAATCAGACAAACAGAAACAGAGAGACAAAAAGACAAGAGACAGAGAGACAAAGACAGAGAGAGATGGAAACAGAGAAAGAGACAGAGAGAGGGAAAGAGACAGAGACAGGCAGGCAGAAAGAGAGAAACAGAGAGATGATGTGTATTGAAAAGGGTCCACGGGAAATGCTAACCTAGCTCAGCTGGGCAGTAAGCTGTCAACTCTGAGGATGAACAATGCCTCCCACAGACACACTGAGACCCAGATAATAAGATCTTGCAGCTCAAAGCAGGCAGAAGCCTTTCATCACTGCAGTGCCTGTAACCAATGCTATGGGCCACTCTCAGGAGCTCGAAGCAGCAACGTCTGGAGCACAGAGGTGCCCTCAGAGGTGGAATCGGGCTCTGAAGCAGAGGGCTTCTGCACAGAGCCATCTAAAACCCACACACACAGCCCAGTGGCTCCTTGAGATGAGAAGGATCCCCAAAGAAGGAAACTCCGTCTTTAAAGACAAACGGCAGGACCGCCATTTTGAGTCAACCACCTCAATCTTTGCCACAGGCAAGTCCCTGCAGGCAAAGTCCTCAGGCTTCCAGGGGCTTCTCCCAGGAATTCCAGCCCCCACACATCTACATTGCCAGACCCTGCACCATGCCCCCCATCCCCCACTACCCACCACTGCCGGATGCTTTGGAATACCTCAAAGCCTCACTAAGATTTCTTTCAATTCCTCCAGTCTAGAGACCTTTGCACCTTGGGCAGGCCCTAGAAGGCCGGGTTGGATAACAAAAGACAGCCCGGTTTATATTTAGTTACCTAGGTTTGTGAAAACTAGAGCAGCTTCAGTCCTACAGTGCATGTGAAGGGGGGAGATACAGGGGTCAGGGATAGAATAATGAAGCAGCAGCTGATGCTCCTGAAGTGCTTTAAGGTTTATGAAGTGCTTGAGATGGACGATTTCATTGGATGAGGGTGATAAGAAAGTCATAGAGGATCCTATTAATAAGGATCATAAGAAAAGGCTGTCTAGTGCAGTGGCTAGGGAGCTTGCCTCAACTCTGACCTCTGACCTGTTCTAGCTGTGGGGCTCTGGGTGAGTCACATGACCTCTCAGTGCCCCAGCCCCGCCCCCAGCCCCCCATGGCTGTAAGCTGCAGAGAAGGTGCCAATCTGCATTGGTGAGGGGGTTTCCTCCTTGGGAGTCCCCTAAACCACTGAAATCAGAGGTTCCATTTAGAAAGAAAAAAGGATTGCAAAATACTTTTGCTATATTGTCTTATTTGATCCAGACAAGAATCCTGTGAGGAAGATGCTCTTATTATCCCCAGACAGAAGATAAAGAAGCTGAAACTCAGAAACTTTAAGTAGCTTGGCCAAGGTCTGGGACAGGATTTGAACCTAGTTCCCCAGACTCCAAATCCTGGCTCTTTCCACTACACCTGCTGCTGTCCAGCACTAGCATGACTGATAGAGGATCCAAGACCAAGGCTTCAGAGGGAAGGCCTTTTCTTGCTCCTCCCTTCCCCCACTCCCATTTCTCCTTTCTTCTCTCCTGCCCATCCTTTGCCTTTGCTCTGGGCACAGAAAGAACACCCAGTGATGAGAAGCTGAAAAGGAGAGACCCCTGGGAGAGGGGCAGCCCAAGAATCGTGAACACCCTCTCCGGGGCCTCTGAACAAGAACGTCTTGGGGCTGGAAGACTCTTATGAACAGATGCAGAGGGAAGCAAGTAGCAGCAAGGAACACAGTGCACACAATGACTGCAACAAGAGAAATGGTTAGATGGACAATGAGAAAAATCCAAGTGACATCGTGAAGTACTAATGAGCCAGGCTGGCCCGGAAGAAGTGAGGGAGCAAACAGAGGCGAAGGCAGTGCCCAGAGAGCTGCCCTGGAGCTCACAACCAGCCCAGGCTGGCACTTCCTCATCTATCAAACCAGGGGTCTGCAACGGAGACAGCAGTGACCCTTGAAGGGTTACTAGAGCGTCCATGTCCTCTACCTCAGAGATCCTGAAAAGGGTCTGGAAGTCAAGGAAGCCTGGATTCAAATGCTGTCTCCGGCACTTGCTAGCTGTGTGTGCGTGGGTAAGTCACTTGGTCTCAGCCTCAGTTTTCATCAAATGAGAACAACAGTACCGGCTGGGACTGTTATGAGGATTAAATGAGATGATGTACGCGACACGCTTTGTAACCCTTAAAGGTCTGTATAAATCTGACTGTTATGTATTTCATTTACTTGTTATTAATAGCCATTGCTCATACCCCAAAGAGGACATTAATAGCAAGAAATGATCCCCAAGGACAAAAATATTCACAGCAGGCTCATTGTGACAACAAAAAGCTAGAAGCAAACTGCTCCCGCATGACCGAGGAATGGCTGAACAAACAGTGGCTTATGACTGCTGTGATCTATTACCAAATACAGCAGCTATGAGGAACCTGGAGAAAGCCAGAAGTCTCCCATGACGTGAGGACGATCAAGGAAACAGAAACAGGCGGACAATGGACGTTGAGACAGAGTGCAACGATGAAATACCCCTCCCTCCCCCCCATCCCCCACCCCACCCCGCACTGCCGCCACCGCCACCAGGCAGCAGCCGGACAGAGCCCAAAACAATGTTGAAGTATCAAGATAGCTACCCGCCCACCTATGTGGCAGCTGCCCCCAGAGCCAGGCGCAAGGACCCAGCCTTACTTCCTTGTCACACCCAGCAAACTCTCTAAGTTGAAAGGGGCTCCATCAGCCACTCTTGGGACGCTTCGCTTAACGGCTTTGTTTGGTGGGATGTACTTTTTGGGCGTGTAGCTTGGGCACTGGCCAAAGAAAATGTGGCAACGAAAATAAATAAACAGGGAAAAAACGAGGGTGGGAGATTAAATGATATTCAGCGCTCCTCCTAGCTCGAAAACTGAGGATTCTATAACCCAAAAGCTAGAGAGGGTCAAGAGCTCTGACTTGCCAGAGCTGTTTGTTATGAAGTTAGAAATCACAGGGTTTTCTCTTGGGGAACCTTCCAGCCACACAGTGGCATCAGCAGCGTGTCTGAGGGGGTCCTAAAGGGAAAGTTTGCAATGAGCCTCACCAATACTAGTTCATTGGCTCCTCACAACATGGGAGGCCGGTGCTTGGCTAATTGGGTTGTTGGCCAACGGCCTTCCATGTCACTGCAGGCAAACCAGAATCCGAGACCCCATGGCACTGGAGTTTCTCACTGCTCATCACCAGTCCCTGCCAGTCCCCAAGAGGGGCCCACACTGGCCTGAATGTACAAGACCCCAACTTCTGCTCCTTTTGACCATGGCTCTCAGTAATCCCTGGGGCCTTTGTCCAGCCCTCCTAGACAAGCGGTGCCGGCTCTGTCCTTTCTCTAGTTTTCTTACTCGTAATGTTGCCTGGACCTGTCCTTTGTACCCACCCAACTCTTCCCCCCGATCGCAGCTTTTGGAGTGTTTGTCCTTGTCCTCACTAGACTATAATCACTCTGAGGGCGGGGCCTATGCTTTCGCTAACTTTGTGTGCCCCCCCCCCAGTGCCAAGCACAGGCCCCTGGGCACAGTCTCTGCTTAACAATCAACAAGCATCTAGTCAGCGTCAACCTCACACCAGGTGCTAGGGATAAAAAGATAATCTCTAGCCTCGACTAAACTGAATTATTGGATTCTCTCTTCCTTTAAAATGACACCCCCCAAATCAAAGCTGACTTGGAGATTAATAGCTAATCCAGATTCTTATTCTTTTCCCCACTCCCCTCACTTAAAAGACTCAGAAGAGCCAAATGCTGCAATAAGCTGCCAAAGCTATGCCCAGCTTCCTACCTTCAATCAGCTCAGGGTTGGAGCTTCAGACTGGAGGGAATCTGATTTTCTTGCCACTGAAATGCTAAACTTGAAATCTTCTGGTTTTGGAAAGAATTGTCTAAATTTAAAGAGGCAGTCAGGAGGTTATAGTGGCCAAGGGGCAGGAGCCCTGGGCACATGAGAGTAGCACAGTTGGGGTGACCCTCTTCCACTTACTGAGCATCTGATGAAAACGGAGAGGGGGATTCTTGCCCTGCTCTGCCTGGGCTGAAGTGGTAATGAAGCAGGGATTATTCCCCCAGAGAATGACTTCCCAGAAAGTTTGTTATGGGTTTCTGCAGCTGAGCCACCTCCCTCCCTCCCTCCTCAGAGTTCTCCCGGTTCTCTGTCCAGGCCGATCCTGTGAGTCTTTCCTCCATTTGGCCTGTAAGTCCTTGAGTCTAGGTCAATGAAAGTGAAAAGTACGCCTGCCTTTTACCTAGAAATCCCCAGGATGAAGCTCACTTCCCTGCATGGGACACTCGTTTAATAAATTCTGTTTACATTATCATCCATCTAAAAAAATTTATTTTACTTCTTCTGGGATTCCTCAAGACAGGGAACTACCAGTAAAACAACTCCTTCTATCAACACAGATTGGTGACCTCTCTCAGTAGAGACTGGATAGTTGAGACATGTTGGAGGTCCCAGTTTAGGTCAGGCACTGGATTAGGGGAAGAGACCATCTGCCTCGAGATGCTGCGATCATCATGACAGCTGATGTTTATGTAGGTTTTTATTAAAAAGTGACCAAGTATTCCCCCAATAGCAGTACTGTGAGGTAAGGGGGCATGTGTTCTGAGCCCCAGTGTACAGATGGGGGGCCCTCTGTGGTGGACTTATAGTTTGCATCGTTCAAGATAGATAGGCATAGGTGGGCTGCAACCTGTGTCTTTGGAAGGAACATTCCCATTGAGGAAATCCTAATTCCCATGGAGCAATTGAGTTCAGAACAGGAGACAAGTCTCTGGGAAGTGTCAGGGCTGCTGTGATCACCCAGCCAATAAGGGCTGGAGCATGGGGAGATATGAACCTCTATGCTTACGTGAGAGGTGGCTGGAGTAAGCAAGGAATGAATGAATGAACAAATGAATTAAACTATTTGCCCAGTGCTGTGCTAAGGAAAGCTGGCTTCAGGTCCTGTCTCTACCATTTATTTACTGGCTGTGTGACCCTGGGACAAATCCTATCACTTTTCATGCCACAAGTCGCTCTCTAAGACTGCAGAGAGGCACTGGCCTTTGTGAACCTCCCAACAAGTTTCAAAGAGATGGGAAGATTTAATAAAATGGAATAAGAAGATATCAGCAGTAGGAGCAGCTCCAGGCCATATAATCACTTGGTACTTCATAGGTTTCTATTAATCCCCTAAGGCCTGCCTGGCTCAGCCTAGCCCCCACTGCTCGACACTGTCTCAGGAGGCAGGGCCAAGAGCCAGGACCCTTCCAGAGACGCTAAGGGCCCACCATCTGTTCTAGGGGCTCTCCCTGCTCCAGCCAGCCCACAGAACATCTTTGGCGGGAGTTCTAAGCACTCTGAATTAAGGGAGAACTCTGGGGCTGCCCTCAAGGGGCAGAGAAGGAAAACAGGGCTGGCTTTGGGGTAACAATTCTAGGTATGAATCTCAGCTCTGACACTGGTTACCTTGATGACCTTGGGCAAGTGGCTGCCTGCTCTGAGCTGCTGTTTCCTCCTTGGTGGTGAGAGGCTGAACTGGATGTTCTCTGAGGTTCCTCCCAGCTCTTCCATCCCCTGTTCTAAGGCCCCTCCCAGCGCTGGCATCCCCAGTTCTAAAGTTCCTTCCAGCTCTTCCATCCCTGGTTCTCGGGCCCCTCCCAGGTGTGTCAGCCCTTTTATGTTTTAAATTCTTTTCCCACTCTGAAAGCCTCTGTTCTAGGCTCCCTCTAATTTTAGTAATTCTTCTTCTTTTATGTCCTCCAAAGCCTGCAGGGTGCCCCATCAGCCCGTGTAGATCCCAGCAAACTCTCGTCCTTCCCGACTCACAGGGGCTTCTCCCATTCAGGCAGGACAGGAACAACACTGGGGAAAGAACATCCCAAGGAGCAGGCAGTGACGTGCAGGAAGGGCATCTCCAGGACAGCTGTGAGGCAGCCTGTCCGGGGATTTCCAGATAAGGAAGGAGAGTCCGAGGCTCTGGATTTCACAGCTCCTCTTTATCCCTTTCCCTTTCTTGCCTACGGGATCCTACCCACACCTGGATGAATCTCCAGGTGAGTCCTGGGAGGCGCAGCTTTAGCCCTAGGAACAAGAGGGTGGGGGTGTCTTAGCCAGATGAGCCGTCTTAGGGGATCTGAGAACTTCATTTAGACAGAAATATTATTTAAGACCTGTCTGAAGTCATCCAAAGCCAGCTCCGAGTGCCAGCAAAGGGAGGCTTCCAGACAAAAGTCAGTGCTCAAGGGTGGCAGACAGTCAACTTACTACGGGCTAGGCTAAGCCTAGGGACAAAGGGAGAAAAGTTTGATAGTCCCTGCCTTCAAGGGGCTCACATTCTAATGGGGGTGGGGGAGACAGAGGGGAGCGAGAGGAGGTGGGGGAGGGAAAGAGAGACAGAGGGAGGGAGACAGTGGGGAGGTAGAGGAGGGGAGGGGGGAGGGACAGAGACAGAGGAGAGATAGAGAGAAACGGGGGAGAGAGGGGGAGGGACAGAGACAAAGACAGAGACTGGGGAGAGAGACAGAGAGAGAAACAGGTAGGGAGAGAGAGGAGGGAGAGGGGGGAGGGAGAGAGAGAGACAGAGAAAGAGGGGTGGAAGAGGGAGATGCAAAGAGAGAGGGAGAGGGAGCGAAAGAGAGAGGAAAGAGGAAAGGAGATAGAATTGTGGTTTGATATAGATGATAGATACATAACAGATTGATGATAGGCAAACACAGATAAAAGATGGATCATAGACATGGATGGATGGAGACAGAGACAAGCACACATTCACACGCATGTGTATACTATACCCACATACATGCACACATGTGGTTTCCCATCCGTACCTTGCAGAAGCTGGACTAATGAGCTCTAAGCTTCCTGCCACTCTGAACCCTACAATCTGGGATCGATATCTGCCTTTACTTTGAGGACACGCCTCTTGGTATAATCTATCCCATTTTAATTGAATTTCCTTCCTTCTTCAGTCCTCACATCTATGGGCCTCAGTTTCCCCATTTGGCACAGTGGAAAGGACTCTGTATTTGAAGTCTGAGGATCTGGGCAAAACTCCCAATCTTGACACCAACTCCTTTGTGCCTTTCTGGGCCCATAAAAGAAGTCTGGACGGCCTCTGGAGCCCCTTTCATACCTGAGTCTATGGGCCTGACACTCATCCAAGTCACCAGCTCCTCCACAGCCACCCTGGGGCACTTGGACCGGGGTCTTCCTGACTCCTATCACCGGCGCACACTTGCCACTTCACTTATTCACATCACAGCTCAGCACAGAGAAATGAAATCCAAGGTAAGTTTAGGAGCGAGAGAATGATGGATCACCACTAAGAGGTGAGGGAGGGCTCCCTTAGGCTGCTGCTCAGCCTGAAAGTTTCCCTCCCTCCTTCCCTCCCTCAGAGGCTTCTTTCTATTGACACTGAGTAGACCACATAGGTCCCCCTGCCCATTAAACTATGAGCTTCCTGAGGGCAGTGGCTGGTTCTGTCTTTATTTGCACCTTCCACACTTAGCACAATGCCTGGCTCACAGTTAGCAATGCTTATTGTCTGGCTGGCTGACTGGCTGGCTGATTTCTATGGGACTGATGGAGGAAACAGTCTTCCTTTCCCAAAGATCACAGATGCACCCAACACACACAACCACCCCACCACAGCCCTGACCTATAACAACATTGAGCTGAATAGAAAGGAAATCCCCGTGCATGGGCAATAACCTCCAGGATTTTCCATCCTCTCTCCAGTGATAACCGAGGGAAACATTCAATTATGCCTTAGAATTTTCCATGGCGGCATGAAAGGGCTGAACTGGGAAGGCTCAGGGAGGCCACAGCTGTGTGCCTTGGCCAAAATATGCTGTATTCCTGCCCCTCCCCCCCCCCAATTCTCGTCATAAACACCTGCCTGTCTTGTATCTAAGTAATACTGATGACACACAGTAGGGAGTCTGCTCCCCAACCACCCACAAGCTCGAGGGAGCAGTGTAAAGAGCTGCCCCACAAAGCCATTTTGACTAAAGTGCAAACTTGTCCCCTAAGGTCCTGGAGCTCCTCCTTACTCAGAACAACAGAACAGTTTGGGGGAGGAGCAAGCAGACAAGCCAGCAGCTTGCCGCATAGCCTGGAAAGCTTCCTTCTGTCGTGGTGGTTCCAGCTCAAAAAGTGGCGCCGGGCCATTTTGGAAAAGAGAACCAGGACCGCGCAATACCAACAGCAATGATAGCTGCTTTATAATGCTCTGCTAGCCCTGGGATCACTTCATTCCTGCTTTTCCCCTCCACAACTGGCCTTGAGATTCCAGACATTTTGCTCTTCCAAATGAATTGTTATTGTTTTGATGAGTAACATAAAGTGAGCCTTCAGGAGTGGTTATCCATGTGATGTTGGGCAAGGCACTTAACTAAGCTTTATAGTCCTCCATTCCCTCCTCTATAAAACCTAGGGTTTGGACTAAAGAGCCTTTAGGGTCCCTTTTGCCTCTAGGTCCCTCTTTGACCCTAGAGCTCTATGTCTAAATCCCTAAATTATAAGATTGAATTATAGGATCCCATTCCCAAACACCACAGAGGTATAATGTTTGCCCTCACATTATTTAATTTAGAGACCTCTGTCATGTTTATTTTGTTGGCACAGCCCAACCATGAGCAGTGAATCTCCTTCCAATTACTTATCTTTGTTTATTTCTGTAAATAAGTACTTTGCAGTTATGTTTATACAACTCTTGCATATGTCTTGTTAGGGACAGTGATATTTTAGAGGGAATTCTTAACCAGGTGTGGATGAATTGGACTCAACAGCTTTGAGGTCTCTTCTAGCTCAGGAATTCTATGATTCTGTGATAGGATTTTAGAGCCTGGAAGATTCTTAGGGACCTAAATCCAAGGTTATTTTCCCCAGGGAAAAAATGAAGGTCCACAAAGGACATCCAGAATTTGAACATAAGTCCTTTGACTCCAAATCAGGATACCACTCAGCCTTCCAATAATGAGTTACTGTCATTGTCAATTACATGTAATTGGAATAGCAAGACATGGCTAGAAAGGCTTATCACAAGACTAGCCAGTTCTCCTGGCTTTGGTCACCCTATTTAGTGTCTCTAGGGTCATTTCCTCACCTGTAAAACGAGAAGAAACTAAAAATACATCCTGTTCTATGACTCTGAAATCATGATGCTACCTCTTACTAGCTGTGACTCTGGGCAAGCCCCTTCTCCTCTCTAAAACTGGGCTTCCTCATCTAGAAAAATGGAGGTAACAGCATTCGAACTCACTACCTCTAAGGATTGTTGTTGTTGTTGTTGTGAGTGTGTGTGTGTGGGGGGGTGCTTTGTGATGTTGAAAGCCCAGAGAAATGGAAGTTGGGGCAAGATTCAAATCAACAAACATTGATTAAGCACTTACTGTATGCTGTGGGGTCTATTCCAGAGCCTTGAGAAATCTATCCCAAAGCAACCTGTCACCAGGTTAATACACAAATGTTTTGGATTATGCTCCCACCCCCAAGTTACTGATTGCTTAGAACAGAGTTTTATTTTATTACCACACTGGAGGTGTTTGGGTTAGGGTTAGTTCAGCTCCTTTCTTTTACAACTGAGGCCCAGAGAAATTGTGACAAATTCAAGGTCGTGCAGCAAATAGCTGAGCAAGTGCTAGAACTGTGTTTCTTAATTAGCCCATTGCAATAAGACCTAAGGTGATCGGGGTGGGAAATCCCCTCCACCAATCTCCTCAGCCTTTCATGCAGCACCAGCCAACCAGGATGTGCCCAAGACAAGACTTGAATCCAGGTCAGCCAGCCTCTAAGGCTGGCCACTCTACACACCCTCTAGCAGGTCTCATCTGGCCCTTACGCTGAGAGATTCCTGTTTCCAGACATTGCTGTTCATGTGTCAAATCTTCCTTTTCTAAGAGATTCTCTTAAACCCCACACAGCTAGAACAGAGAACCACGGGCAATAAAACAAGCCTTTCCAAATGACCACTGAAAAGGAAATGATGTTTCTGGCCCCAAATACAATAAGAATATAATTAAAAACTTGAAAACCAAGCACCTTCCTTCCTGGTGCCCTTCACCCAATCCATCCCTTCTCGCCTTCTCCATCCACTTGTCCCTGGCTCATCTCTATTTTGTAATTCTCACTGCCTCTGTCTGTTTCTCTCTCTCTCTCTCTCTCTCTCTCTCTCTCTCTCTCTCTCTCTCTCTCTCTCTCTCTCTCAACTTGTCTCAGCTGCCAACAACCATAGCCCAGTCTCCCCCAACCTTCCAAATGTTTGCCCCATCATTCTGTCCCTCCCAGCTCTCAGCCTCTCTCTCCTTCCATTCTCATCTACACCCTTGGAAAAAGCTGGCAACACCACTCCTTCCACTGCCTTTCCTGAACTCACTCCTCAGCCTTCTGCTCTTGCCAGAGTCCTCAAAGATCTCACTCACCAAACCCGACCTCATCCTTGTGCTCTCTGCAGTCTTTGTTTCTGTTGGTCACTTTTCTTCTTGAATATCCCTCCTCTCTAGTTTTCTCCTGCCCTTCTGAATGCTTCTTCTCATTCCCTTTTACCGGTTCCTCTTCCACAGGGTACCTACTAACTGGGAGTGTCCCCAGAGGCTCTGACCTGAGTCCTCTCCTCTTTTCTCTCTACACTCTCTCTTGGTGACTTCACCAGCTCCCATCACTATGCAAATGATTACCAGATCTATAGACTGGCCTCTTTCCTGAGGTCTAGTCTCACATTTCCCACTGTCTACTGGACTTTCCAAATACATGGTATCTAGGTTTCTCAAAGGCGACATGCCCCAAACAGAACTCATTAGCTTTCCCCACTCTTCTTCTGAACATCTCAGCTTCTGTTGAGGGCACCATCACCATTCCCATCACTGAAGTTCAGAGCCCCTGAGACATCCCCAACTCTCCCCCTTCCTGTCTCCCCAGATGACAAAACCTGTCCATTCCACTTCTGTAACATCTCTTCGTTTTCCCCTTTCTCTCCTCTCACTGGGTCTACCACCCTAATTCTCCAGCACCTGCTTCAGGCTTTCATCAACTGGTCTACTGCACCCCAGAAGCACCACATGGGAGAGAAGTCTTTTTACTCTTATAAACTAGATAATGGAATGGAGGCTTGGAAGGGACCCAGGAGACCACCTTCTCCAGTCTTTCATTTTATAGGGAGGGAACTGAGCATAAGAGAAAGTAGATGGCTAGCCCAGAATTACATAGCTCACAAACAGAGCAAGACTACCTGAGAAATGCCCAGGGCTGCCCACTGCCTCCATGGAACACTGGCTTGGAGCTGTTAAGCAAGCGGACTTAACTGGCAAAATGAGGAAGATGATGCTTGACCCCCTTTGGTCCAGCAATACCACTACCAGGTCTGTATCCCAAAGAGATCATAAATAAGGGGAAAGGACCCAGACAGACAAAAATATTTCTAGCAGCTCTTTTTGTGGTAGCAAAGAATTGGAAACTGAGGGGATGTCCATCCATTGGAGAATGGCTGAACAAGCTGTGGTATGTGATTGTGATGGAATACTACTGTGCTGTAAGAAATGATGAGCAGGATACTTTCAGAAAAACCTGGAAAGATTTACATGAACTGATGCAGAGTGAAGTGAGCAGAACCGGAAGAGATTTGTATACAGTGCCAACCACACTGTACCATGATCAACTATGAGGACTTTGCTCTTCTCAGCAACATAATGATCCAAGACAATTCCAAAGGTCTCACAAGGAAAACTGCTATTCACATAAGAGAAAGAATTTATGGACTCAATGCAAATCGAAGCATGCTTTTTTCATTTTTTTTTTCATGGTTTTTTTTTTCTTTTGGTCTGTTTCTTCTTTCGCAACATGACTAATATGAAAATGCATTTTACATGATTGCACATGTATAACCTATATCAAATTGCTTTCTGTCTTACAGAGGAGGGAGGTGAGCAAGGGAGGGAGAAAAATTTGGAACTCAAAATTTTCAAATGAATGTTAAAATTTATCTTTACAAGTAATAGAAAAAATAAAATACTATTGAAAAGAAAAGAAAATGATGACTGAGCAAAGCATCCGGCAGAAGGGCCTTCCCCCAGGCCCTTATCTCCCAATGCTAACATAGTAAATAACTTGATTGGAGTGAGCCGTGCCCTATAGAACCAAACCACATGCTATTTAGATTAGATAGCCAGAGATAGGCTGCCGAAGCGCTATCACAGAGCTGAACAAGCAAAGTCAGAGAAAAGAGGCAGGCATCAAATTCCTCCCCCAGCTCACCACGGCCCTGCCCCCGGCAGCCCCCACTGCCTCCGGGAACATGTCAACACCTAGTTAATCTGTTTTGGCACAATCGGGAATTATAAAATTGGCTCTGTAGTCCCTCAGGTTGGATTGTTTTCCACTAGGCCTTGTATTCCTTCCATTTACAATAACATGTTTTTAACTGAATAATTAAAAGTTGATTAAATTTCCACTGTTTGGGGTAAAAAGCTTGGCACTTCCTGAGGACCTACCATATTCCTGGCCCTGCAGGTGGTGCAAGAGTAAATGCCCTCCTGCCCTTCCTCCCAATGCCCAGGTGAAGTTGGGACACTGAGAAGGGAAATGGGCTTTTTCCCTTTTGTATCCCCAGAACCAAACACAGGCCTGGCCTACAGAAGGGATTTAAAAATCAACAGGACTGGAAAACAAACAGAATTTCCTTTTCTGGAGCAGCGTTCTCCAAACGATTTTGATCAGGACGCCGGTCAGCAATTTTTTTTTTCTGGTGGATGTGCTGTGGTCCAGAGCAGCAGGGATTTTTCCAGTGGCACCCACGAAGCAGCTACTAGTACATCTAAGTGAAGGTAAGGGTGTAACTTCCCCGAGGGGCAGAGAAAGGAGGAAGCCTGGGAGGCAACAACAGAGGCAGAGGGGAGCTGGAGGCTGTAATGAGCAAGGGAGGTGTGGTCTAGACTCAAGACTGGCCATCCAGGGAGGGTGGGACGTGCCCTCCTCCACTCCAAGTGATCCCACACCCCTTGGGATGTTTAAGAGTTCAGGAGCACAGCACTGAGATGTGCTGAGATCTCTGATCAGTGACCAGGGCTGGTCCAAGCCCTGGGTGCTCTACCTGCATGACCCTGGGCAAGTCACTAAACCTCAGTTTCCCTATCTGTAAAATGAGGATAATGACCCTTTAGTACTTTCCTCACTGAATTGTTTTGAAGCTTGAAGTATAGGTCTGTGTGTGTGTGTGTGTGTGTGTGTGTGTGTGTAGAGAGAGAAATAAATAGATATAGACATACATATAAAGATATCTATATAGATATACATATATATATCTACATGTATATATACAATCTTCCTAAGTCCTCAGCTCAAGATATAGATAGCTCTACCTACATCTATCTAATTATTTATAAATATGTATCTATATGAGACAGACTTTTGCACATATTAAATCAATCTAGAAATGTCAGTTCTTATCACTCCCATCTGCCAGCTTCAGATGAAGGATACCAGCCGTCGTCCTCCTTTGGAAAACTCAGGCCGCCTCCTTCTCCCAGGGCTTCCCACTCCCTTCTCTCTCTCTCTCTCTCTCTCTCTCTCTCTCTCTCTCTCTCTCTCTCTCTCTCTCTCTCTTTTTCTTTCTCTCGCCCATTCCCAGGTCCTATTCATTCCATCTCTCATGTCCCTGCCCTGCCCCCTCTTTCCCTCCGCTCAACACCTTGTCCAGATCCTCCCTGGCACCTACAAGGGACCTTCCCCTGGTCACTCTTTGTCCCCATCCACCTGACTGACTCTCCTTTACACACACACTTGGTCAAGTGGCTCTGCCAGTGGGGACCCCGCCTGCCTCCCAATCTAACAAACTTGAAACCCAAGAGTCATCTCAGTGCTTCCTCTCACTCCTTTATTCTGCACCGCTCCCCGCCCCCGCCACCAGCCCAATCTATTCACAGATTCGGGATTCACTAGAGACCAGAGGTGGGGGGCTCCTTGGAGGTCCTAAAGCCCAATGCCCATGTTTTAGGGAAAAAGAAATCAAGGCCAGAAGCTAAGGGGAAGCCTTGCAGATGTATCTGCTCATGGGGTTCTGTAGTCAACACACAAGCCTAAGTGGTAGAGCCCAGCTTGGGAGCTGATTGTTAAATATTCAGTGTGAATATTCACACCTCAGAAATAGGGATGTGTTACAAATCAGGGCTTGATTTACTGTTTTGTTAATTGTCTAGACTTAGGAATATGATGTAGAAAGTGTGAATAAGACAGATTAAGCCTAGAAGAATGTCCTGAGTACATTTCCCCCTCCCTCCCCAAAAGCCGGTTGTTAAACACTGGCTACATGGCTTGTGAGCCCTCTTCCCCCCACATCTGCTCCCTGCTACCCCTTTATTTTCCTTATTGATCAATCCCTTCTCCCTCCTCAGCCCTTGCTTCTGCCTCTTGCCTCCCACTGGGTCAATTGTACAAAGGTTTAGGAAGCACCCACTTCTTGGTTTGGTGCTGTGGCCCAGCCCCTGACCTCAAGGAATTTCTGAGCTAGTGTAGAAGCCCAGCATTGCTTCTGCCTCCACATTCACACATCCTTCCTAAGTTCTCAGCTCTGGGAAAGCTGCCTTGTCCCCCTACCCCCTCTTTTTCCTTTAACCAGGGGGATAATTCATGCTCCTCTGGCCAGCCTTCCAGGCCCCCCACATCCAGACCCCCCCCCATTCCTTGCTGACCTCAGCCCGTGTTGTTCTCCTCCAAACCAAATGAACAGCTCCCTCCCTGGCCCTCCTTGTGCATTGTTCTCTAGGGTTAAATACCCTCCCTCTCTCCCCCTTTTGTGGCTCTCATAAAAAGTCCACTCGGCAAAGGCCAATTCACTTAGCATAGATTTAGAGCTGGACCTTAGAGGTCATTGAGTACAACCTCTTCATTCTACAGATGAAGAAACGGAGGCTCAGAGAAAAGAGATGACTTCCCAAAGGCCACACAGATAGAAAATCATTCTGGTCACCAAAGTCCTCTGACCAGTCAAGGACCCAACACCAGCAGCAGAAACAACCTCTGAGGCCCCGGAGGCTTTGCTGCTACTCCCCAAAGACCATGGGACCTTTCCATTTGACCAGAGCTGAAACCTTCCAAGCTCCCCCTCATCAGAATGAGAGCTCCTTGAGGGTGGGGACTTTCTTACTGTCCCAGGGCTGTGCACTCAGAGAGTAAAATTAATAAATGCTTTACTCACTCATTCATCCATTCGAGTATCAGAAGCAGTATTCGCACCTGGATCCTGACTCCAAATCTGGAGTTCCTGCACTATATACTGTCTGGTTGCACTGTTTTTCCAATAGACATTTGCTACCTAACACTTTTCCTATGAACCTTTGGACTCCAGTTCCATGCCAAGGATGAGTAAGAAGTTTTTAAAAATTCCCCTGGGGCCACGGACAACAAGGAATCCAGCCCTTCCAACAAGAGATGTGTGGATTTTGTCCATGCACTCTGCATGTCTGATAGCATCTACCTCTGTCCAAATCTGCACAGCTGGCAAGCTTCTCCTGCTGGGCTCCATGGAGCTCGGCCACCATGAAGCAAACCACCGACAGCCACCTCTGCAGCCAAGGCTCCCTGCCTGCCAGGGCCACCGCCATGGCCAGGCTGGGAACAAGCCCAATCTGTCACTAACAAGCTTTCCTCAACTGGTTTCAAGACTCAGATTTCCCAACCTGCTCCTGCGTTCTCAGGGCAAACACCAATGGCTTCCTGAAGCTGAGGAATGTTGGCTCTACACAGAGAATGGAAAACAAAAGTGAAGGCCCTTTCAGAAGAAAGTGGCCCCTCACACCAGAGGGGGGGCCAACCCTCTTTCAGCTGAAGGCAGCAAAAGCCTATCAGCCACACCCCCTCCTTTTAGCCTCAGAAAAAGGCGAGGCAAGTTCTCTCATGAAACAGAACAACCAATCTTGGTCCAGAGAAACAGATAAAGAAACAGCCCTCCCTCTTCTTGGGAAGAGAAGAGGTCTACAGATGCAGAATGCTACATACAAAGTCAAACCCATGTGGCCTCTGTGGGTTCTGCTTCACTAGGGAGGAGCAATGATATGTCAGAAAATGAATGTTATGTACAATACAAAAAAAATAAACCCCAAATGAACAGCAGCCTCAAGGCAGTCGTCAGGACCTCACCCCAGGGAGAGGAGGGCAAGCCTGGCATCTGTCACAGACCTGTAGGGTCTAGAGGTCAGGAGCTCTGAGGTCACCTAGGATGGCCCATTAATGACTCCAAATCAAGGTTCATCATACCCCTCCACTACAAAATGTCATTTGAGAGGGGTGCAGCCAACCAGAGGGAAGGAATCGCAGCCTGGCAGGCCTGGGCTGCAGGGCCTGGCTCGGCTTTTTCCTAACTGTGGGACCCCAGGAAGGTTCACCAGACTTCTGTTTCCTCATCTGGAAAAATTGAGAACTAGGCAGGCCCTGAGGTCCTGTCCAGCTGGAAATCTCCAGTGCTGGGGCCGAGCAGACAGAAGCCTGGCCTTGGCATCAGGAATCGGGTTCTAAGGATTCCTAACTGGGTGACCCTGGGCAAATAACTTCTGCTTTCTAGGCCCTCAACTATAAAATGTGGACAATAAGCTTTCCACTCCTTCCCTCAGGGGCATGCGGGGAGGGACCATGGCAGAATGGGGAGAAAGTCCTTTGTGACTAAGTGACCCAGTACTTGGACACCGTCATTACCAGTGCTAGACTTCCCTAGACAGAGCGGATTTTATTTAGGACAAAGTCTGAGGTCCCCTCTCCATCCCTAATAAGAGGCAAAGGAGAGAGGCAGACAAGATGATCTGGAAACATACCGATAATCAGAGCTGACCCATCTATACTTGTTGGTGTGAAGTATGTATTCTCTTCATTAAACTTCACTGGAGCCCTGTGGACTAAGGAACATCATCTTCCTCATTCTACAGATGAACAAACTGAGAGTCAGACAGGGGAGGGGATTTACCCAAGGTCATTCTGCTAGTACAAGGCAGAAGCTGGGGTAGGGGGAGGGGAATCCAGGTCCCTCTGACTCAAGGCACAAACAACACCTTGACAAAAGCCACTGAGTAAAGGATGGACTTGGAGGCTATCTTCAAGAAAACCCCTCAGGCCTTCAGGACTTCTAAGGTATCGAACATTAGGCACAATCGGATTGATGCCCTGGGAACACAGACCTTCAGACGTGAAATCAAAGGATCAAGAAGTCGAAGGGGACCCCAGACCACCTAGTTCCCAATAAGAAGGCATGTCCTCTCCACTCAAGATTTCAGTGACAGGGAACTCACCCAGGCAGGAAATCCAGAGTCTAGTCCTGACTGTCACTAGCTCCATGACTCTGGTGCTGACTTACCTCATCTGTAAAACGGGAAGTAAAATGGGACCAGGGAACCCCAGGAAGCCTCTGAGACCCTTTCAGAGGGCCCTCTAAGTCAAGTCTACTTTCATAATAATGCTGTTAGAATTTCTGCTATGTGGCAATAGATATAATACATAATAAACTTTGGAGAATCCTCAGTAATTTTCAAGAGTGTCAAAGCATCCTGAGGCCAAACAGTTTGAGAACCTTGGACTAGGTGGCCTCTGGGGGCCTCCCCATTGGCCATGTGACTGGCCTAGCAAAGCCCACCTCCAGGGACTGCCTCCCCAGCCTGCAGCATGGCGCCTGTCAGTGAGTCACCAAACTTGTGTGTAGTTACAGGAACGACTTCCCAGTTACTAGATAAAGCAGCATAGCCAGAGGTGTAAACAAACTGAGCAAGGAAGGAGCTTCCCCCGATTGGCTTTGTCCCTGGAGAAAAGAGCAGAATCCCTACCCCACCCCCCTTCAGAGCTGAGCACATCCCACATCTGGCCTCAGTTTCCTCATCGTGGCTTTCCCAGCTCTAACCCCTGTTATGTTTCTTTTCCGCAGTCGCCTTATTACAGTACAGCACAGAACAGACTGCATGCATGGACTGGGGTGTGGTTTTCTTGCCTTCTCAGGGGATGGGAGGGAATTTAGAACTAAAAATAAAAGTAAATTTAATTAAAAAATAAAATTGGTCTATTTCACCAAACCTTCATTTCACGTTTCTGCTCTAGTGACTCTGATTCTGTTCTAAGGCCTCTCCCAACTCTGACGTCCCCTTTTCTAAGGCCCCTCCTAGCTCTGACATCCCCTGTTCTAAGCTCCCTCCCAGCTCTGACATCCAATCTCATGTATTCTAAGCTTCCCAGCTCTGCCATTCAGTGCTCTATGTTCTTTTCCCTCCATCTCAGCTTCTGGCCCCAGTGACAGCCAGCTGAGGTCGCTGCTTGGGACAGGCCGCTGTGGCCTCGCACAGCCCCCCTTCACTCTCCCTGTCTGATCTTCTCCTGGGCCCTCGATGGGCTGCCTGAGGCTCTCCAGGCACCATATGCTGGAGGGATCAGAAATGAACTAACACAACTAGTCCAAGCCTTCGTTTTACCTAAATGGAAGTCAAGAGAGTCTTAGAAATCGGAGCAGAGCCTGTCCCACAGTCACCCAGCCACTCAGCAGTAAAGGCAGGATCTGACCTTGGCTCCAAACCCTGCACACTTGAGACTTCTCCTAATTGTTCCTCTCAAGCACCTGCAATCACCAGGGGCTCCCCTTCTCCTCCGGAGGGTTCTGATGTTAGGAAGAGGTGAAACCTAGCCCGGCAGGCTGAGGAATCGGGTTCTAGTCCTATCCTAACATTCATTAGCTAGGAACCCCTAGGAAGTTACTTTACCACTCTAAGCCTCAATTTTCCCATCTGCAGAATGGGCATAAAGACAATCTTTGCCTTAACTCATCAAATAAGACAATTAATGGCTGCTGAGTGTGAAGTGCCCTTGACCAAGCCACAGGATCGTTCTAATGATGTTCTCACGATGATCATTCCCCTTCACACCCACATTCACTCTTTTCTCCCACCAGCCAGGATCATATTCCCATTTTACAAATGGAAAAGCTGAGACAGAGAAGACCATGCAGCATGGTGCCAGACAAACAGCAGGTGATTAATAAGTGCTTGTTGATGGACTGATTGGGAGCTCTGATCTTTGGACTTGAGGGAGATGGCCAGCTGGGCCATTCCAGACTCACCCCTCCCTTCCACAAGGCAGAACCTTTCACTAATTGGCCTCTCGCTATGGCAAGGAGATCTACGATTTTGGAGGACAGACCCGGTCATGTGTCTCACAACTAAGGATCTCCAAGCACAAGGTATTAATCCCAGGCCTGGATGGCAGCTAGGAAATGCCTCCGAAGAGAGGGAAAGGAAGCAAGACTTGGGCCACTGCCCACCAGCTCTGCACAGCGCCTTCACAGAGTGGGCTAATAGAATCAAATTCTAAAGAAATCCAAGTTATCCTTTTAAAAAATAACCATGATGTTGTTCAATTTTGGCTTTGAAGTATTTGTAATTAGCAAGGGGTGGTTTATCAACACAAAGACTTGGAGTCAAAAGGGCCCCCAGGTGCCCCAATTCCAGCCTCTGCTGAAGCCCAGGGAAGACAGATGACAGCCAAGGTCACACACACAGGGAGTGAGCAGCAAGGGCCCCGGAGAAACATGCCAAGCTGAGCGATGCAAAAACCCTCAGTGTTTCTCATTATCAAGAGTAGCTCACACTTATGCCAGGCTCTCAGATGGGCTAAGGACTTTCCTTCTCAGAAACAATCCCCGCAGGAAGAAGCCCAGTTTACAGGGGAGGCCTGCTGGCCACACCTGGGACCCTCTGACTCTGAATCCCCCACAGCTCAGGTGACTGGCCCAGACTGACAGAGCCAGTAATAGTGGGAGCTGGGAGGCCCAGAAGAGTCTGCAGCCTCCAGAGGCAGGACCCTCTTCCCACACACAGGCTTGCCTGGCCTCTCCTATGCCTGCCGGTAGCAGCATAGCTGCCTCTGGTGACGCCACAGCCTCCAACCTAGGGAACACTCGACAGAGCCTGAAGGTGCTGGCCCAGGCCTCAGCAGCTACCAGCCATAATAGGCCTGGCAGGTCACTGCCCTTCCTCTCCCTCCCAGTCCAGTTGGCCCCAATTCTTACCTGACACAGACACTTCCATGAGCGCCTCCAGAGGCCGGTTGTTGTCTAAATCTCGGCTGAGCTGCAGCTCCCCGGTGTCTGGGTTGAGCAGGAGAAGGTTGAGCTCGTTGCCTTGCAAGAAGGTATAGTTAAGGCTGTCGGAGAGGTCAGGGTCATGGGCTGGAATTCGACCAATCACTCCCGTAGGAAAGCTATTGGACTTGTTGGTCACATAGTTGTTGAAGAGGACCTGGAAGTCAGGGAGCACTGGGGGGTTGTCGTTCTGGTCCACAAGGCGGATGTACACAGTAGCTCGACTGACCAGCGGGGCCGAGGTGGCCTGGACCACCAGCATGTACTCCCGCCTGCGCTCAAAGTCCAGCTCCACCAGGGCGCGCAGGTCCCCACTCAGCAGGTCCAGCTGGAACACCTCAGGCACATTGCCTTCCACGATCTGGTACATGATCTGGGCATTGGGGCCCTCGTCGGGGTCAGTGGCCCGGATCCTTGCCACTACCGAGCCCACCGGGCTGTTCTCCTCCACAAACAGCTCCAACTCATCCTGGTCGAACACTGGTGGGTTGTCATTAATGTCCAGAACTGTCACCTGGATCTCCACAGAGGCACTGAGCTGGACCGGGCTGCCCCTGTCCATGGCCAGGGCCCGCAGATTGTACACAGCCACATTTTCCCGATCAAGCCGGCGCTGGGTGCGGATCACCCCAGATGTGGGCTCAATGTAGAAGTCACCATCGCCATCATCGCCCCCCTGGAAGGTGTACTGGAGGCGGCCGTTGAGACCAGAGTCTCGGTCTGTTGCAGACACCTGCAGGACGCTGGTTGAGGGAGGCGCATCCTCAAAGACAGAGCCTTGGTAGAGGTCTCGCAGGAAATGAGGCGCATTGTCATTGGCATCTAGGATGAGAATCTCCAGGGATGTCGTGTCTGATTTCTGTGGGATGCCATTGTCTCTGGCGGTGATGGCCAAGGTGTAGAGTGTCTGGTCCTCGTAGTCCAATTCCATCAGGGTGATGATGGTCCCAGTGTCTGGATGAATTTGGAACTGGGGCACCGGGTCCTCCAGAATGTAGGTGATGCGGGCATTCTCCCCTGTATCTTCATCTGTGGCACTGATGGTGGCGATGGAGGTGCCCACAGGCTTGTCCTCGAGGACACTCACCGTGTAGTGGGAGCTCTGAAACACAGGCCGATGGGTGTTGGCATCGGTGACATTGATGAAGACCTGGGCGGTGTGGGAACGGGTGCCATCAGAGGCTGTCACCCCCAGGACATATTGCCTCTCTTGTTTATAATCCAGTGGCAGGGCCAGGGTGATGAGCCCCCCGCCACTCTGGCTGCTCAGGGCAAAGCGGTTCCGGGTATTGCCACTGGTCAGCTGGTAGGTGATGACACTGTTGGCATCCTGGTCACGGGCACGCAGGGTCAGGACGCTGCTGCCCACAGCTGCGTCTTCATTCAAGCGCAGCTCATAGATGGGCTGGGTAAACACTGGGTCGTTGTCATTCACGTCCAGGACTGTGATGGCCACGCTAGCTGAGGAGCTCATAATAGGGGAGCCGTGGTCCACAGCCTCCACCCCAAAGCGGTAATGCTCCACCTCCTCACGGTCCAGCTCTGCACACACTGTGATCCAGCCAGAGCTGTTGTGGATCTGGAAGGGGAAGTCATTCCAGGCGGAAGGGTCGTCAACCGCTGTGATGCCGGCCCCAGTGGCCACATCCACCAGGCGATAGTGCAGGCGGGCGTTCTCCCCAGAGTCCGCATCCACAGCCTGAATGTGCAAAACAGAGTGGCCCAGGGGCACATTCTCCAGCACCGCGGCCTGGAAGGGGCTGCTAACGAAGATGGGAGCATTGTCATTGACGTCCAGCACCTGGATGTTCACCAGGCCCGAGGAGTTGATGAGGGGAGGCCGGCCCCCGTCCTGGGCCTTGATGCGCAGGGTGTACTCCCGGATGGCCTCATAGTCCAGGGGGTTGATGACATCCAGGCCCCCGCTCAGGGCGTGCAAGTAGAACTGGCCCTTCAGGTTGCCGCTGACGATGCTGTAGTGTAAAGCTGCATTCTGGCCCTGGTCCTGGTCAGTGGCCTGGACTCGAAGGATGGCGGTGTTGACAGCCACATCTTCTGGCACCTGGACCACATAGCGCTTCTCACTGAACTGTGGGTAGTTGTCATTCTCATCCTCCACCACGATGCGAACAGTGGCGGTGGCGCTCCGGGGACCAGGATTGCGGCCCTGGTCGTTGGCCTCCACCAAAAGTTGGTACTCGGCCACTTCCTCTCGGTCTACCACAGAACGAGTCCTGACCACCCCAGAGCGGGAATCTATCTCAAAGGCCCCATCGGAGCCCTCCAGTAGTCTATAACGCATGTTGGCGTTGGATGGGGCATCACCATCTGTGGCCCGGATGGTCAACACCTCATAGCCCACCTCCAGGTTCTCCCGGACAGTCTCTCTGTACTCGACCTGCTCAAAGACAGGACTATGATCATTGGTGTCACTCACGGTCACTGTGAGGTAGGTGGCCCCTGAACGCTGCGGGGATCCATGGTCCACTGCTGTCACTTTCAAGACGTGTGTGTCTTTGGTCTCCCGGTCCAGGGGCCGAGTGGTGCTAACTGCCCCGGTGTCTGGCTCGATGTGGAAGTACCCACTGGAGCGCTCGTCAAACAGTGCCTCCATCTGGTAGGTCAGACGGCCGGCCTCGCCCTCGTCTGGGTCTTGAGCCCGGAGTTCTATCACAGGAGTGCCTGCTGGCTCGTTCTCAGGCACAGATACCTGGTAGCTGGGAAGCTGGAACTGAGGGCTGGTGCCTCCGGCCGCTCCTCTCCTGGCCCTCCTGGTCCCCGCAGGAAGTGTCCCTGACGCCTCCAGAGTCAGCTCCAGCAGGAGCTCGGGGGCCCTTCGCAGCAGCAGGCGCCGCCATAGGCCTAGGCCTGGGCCTGACCTGGGAGCACACACCAGGCGCAGGCGGGCCGTGATCCCTAGCTCCAGGCAGATGGGCTGGAGGGGGAAGGCAGGGCGGCTGCTGCAGCCTCCGCTGCTGCCATCCTCCCCGCCCGAGCTGAAGCTGTCTACGCACCTGCAGTCGGGGAAGCTGGTCAGGGCCTCCAGAGCAGCCCGCAACTCCTCGGAGCCGCGGCCCCCTCCCCCGGGGTCCGGGAAGCACAGATGGGTAGAAGAGGGGGAGGTGGCGCCCGGGCCGGTTCCCAGGACCGTGCGGGCGGCCAGATCTGGGATGCGCTCTGGTTCCCCTGTGGCTATGGTGACGGAGCCACTTGTACGCCGGCTGCGGGAGCAGCCCCGGCCTCGCACAGCCACTGCCAGGGCCACAGCCAGCACCGTCGGGGAGCGGCGGGACGCGATGTTCACGTGCAGAGGCAGCTCACAGGCCCGGGATGGCTGCCTCGATCCCGGCAGCCACAGCCTTCGCCCCCACTGGCCCAGCCGCAACCGCCCGTCGGAGGTCAGCTGCAGCATCTGCCGCAGCCCCGGGGCCGTGCGCTCCCAGTTCAGCGTGTGTCGCCAGGCAGGGCCCAGAGCCAGGGCCCTCAGCCAGGGGCCACGGGTGGCGGCTGCCGTGGGGTGCGCGGGCAGCTCCCCGGAGGCCGAGGCCTCGGGTAGCAGAACCAGGACAAGCAGGGCGCTGCCTCCGAGCAGGAGGAAGGAACGCAGCAGCATCTCGGGCTCCAGCGGCTGAGGCCGCGGCGCCATGGCCGCGAGCCCCAATCCATGCACCCGCCGCGGCCGCCTGCCAGGCACCTCATGCGGCCGGCCCCGGCGGCGCGGGGAGGCGGGGACCCCGGGCTCCACTCCCAGCCCGCCGGGGCCCAGGCGCGGGGAGCAGCCTCTTCCCGGCCCCGCTGCTCCTGCCGCGCAAACCAAAACTTGCCTCCAAGTTGCTTCCAAGATGGCTTCTGGGTGCCTCCCCTGGGAAGGCAAGAGAGTGGCGGCCGGGGCCCCGAAGTGGGCGCCCGATCCTGGTCCCGGCCGGGGAAGAGGGGAAGAAAAGAGAACGTGCCGCAGCTGCCCAGCCAGGGAGAGCAGCGGACAGTGCTGTGGGGCTGCCGCAAGGGAGGGAGCGGGCGGCGGGGCAGGCAGCCGGGGAGCAGCCGCTGGGAGCTAGGCACCGAGCCTTCGGATTCTGTTTCTCTGGGCCCAGGAGCTCCCTCTTGGGCTCGGGCTCTCAGGCTCACATGGCCCAGCCCGGGTGAGCAAGCAGCCAAGCAATCTAGCCAGCTAGCGTGGGAAGCCCGGTCGACCGAGCCCTCGGGGCCCGGAGTGGAGCGGGGCGGGGTAGAACAGGGCGGGGCGGGGCGGGGCGGGGTAGAACGGGGCGGGACGAGGCGGGCAAAGACTAGCAGACCGGATCTCCCCCGGCCTCACTCAGCCAGCGGGGACTCAGCCCAGGCCTCCTCTGGCACTAGCTGGGACTCCGGGGTTCCTCTCTCCCGGGACTCAGAGTGGGCGGCTCAATGACCCGCTTTCCTGGTCCCCCAGTGGCTACCTCGGCCTCTCTGCCACAACCCCCTTCCTCTCCCCTCCCACCCGATCTGGTACAACCCCCTCCCCACCTCCACCCCGCCCTCGGCTCCTCCCAGCTCCCTGCCCTCGGCCCCCGAAGTATTGTTCCTAGAGCTGGCCCCGGGGGAGAGTGATTGAGAGGTGCGGGTTGCTCAGATCGCTATGGAAACCTGAGGTCTCTAAAAGCGGCCCCAGCCCAGGAGGGAAGGGGCGGAGAGCCGCTCCCTCCCCGCCCCCCCCCCACCTCGTCCCTCCTGCAGTGCCCAGCAACCCGAGGGAGGCCGGGTGCGGGCGGGCCAGGCGGGGCGGGGCAGGAGGGAGGAGATGGGAAGAAGGGACCCGCCGGCCTCTGCTGCGGCTCTGTTGTCAGGGAAGAGGGGTTCTGATAGTGTCGGCCGATCACGTCTCAGCGGCTGGGGAGTGGATGGGGCGAGCCGGAGCCTCGCAGGAGAGCTGAGCCGCTCTGGAAGGACATTTACTGATAGCTGGAGTCAGGACCCCAGCCCAAGGTCTCGTGGAATCAGGACCTCAGCCCAAGGTCTCCGAACTCCTAATCCACTTGGCTCACTTTTGGAGGGAGACGGGAAGGTGTTCAGAGTTTCCCTTGTAGATTCAACGAAATCCCGTGGCCTGGAAGAGATCTTAGAATAAAGAAGCTAGAGTGTCAGGCAGAGCTGGGGCAAATCAGACAGGAACCTTAGAAGAGAAAGTTACAACTGGGAAGGACCTAAGAATGCACAATGTTACAACTGGAAGGGCCTGAGAACAGTGAATGTTACAATTAGAAGCAACTTTGGAATACAAAGTTTCAAAGGGAAGCGCACTTGGAACCCAATGCCTGCACCACACTGCCTCCGTGTGGAAGAACCGAGTAATGTTCTGGGGGAAGGCCCTCTGGGGGAGTCCGAAGTGAAGTCTGGGGCTCCTGGCCGCTTACGGAACGGGGCTGGGAGCCAAGGGCTAATTGAACCTACGACCTGTGTCCACTTTTAGAGAAGCGAAGCCGCCGGGCCCGGGAGCTGGTGCCCCGTGCAGCCTGCCGCCGCCCTCCTGCCTCCCTTCTCGGAAATCGAAGACAAAAGTGCGGATGAGCTGGGGCCGAGAGAAGCCCGGCCGGGTTGGGGCAAAGGTGCGAGGGATGCCGCCTAGCTCCGCAGTCCTTCCCCCTGGCGCTTTGCCGCTGCGTCAGGCGGCCCCAAGGATTCCCTTGGACCCCTCTGTCTGTCACTTTGGGGGGCAGAGATGGGTGAGCCAGCCTTTTTCTGCCCTCCTCTCCTCCCCGTCCTTGTCCTCCACTTTTCACCTTTCTCCTTTCTCCTCTTCACTTTCTCCTCTCTACTTTCTCCCCTGCACCACTTCCTTCACTCCTCCCCCTTCCACCCTCACCTGCTTCTCCTTCCCCCTCCCTTTCTCCTCCTCTTCTTCCCTTCCCCTTTCTTTTCCCTCCTCTTTTCCCTTCTCTCGTCCCCCTCCTCCTCCTTGATGAGGCTCACAAAGCTATGTTCCCACCTAAAGGCCGGTGTCACGCCTGGCCTCAATGGCCCCTGGGGTCAAAGAGGCCCTTGTTGGAGCCTGTTAAACATTTATCTCCCTGAGTAGCCTAATCTAGAAGATGAATTGTTTTCCACCAGCTGGATGAAAAAATAAACCTGCCTAAACTTTGAATACATGGAACCAGTGGCTGGGCGGTTTGCCCACTCCATGGCTCACAGACCCATCAGTCAGAAGGCAGTCAATAAACAGTTATTAAGCGCCTTCTATGTGCCAGGCTTTGTGCTAAGTGCTGGGGATGCCAAGAAAGGTAAAAGACAGTCCCTGCCCTCAGGGAGCTCATCGTCCAGGGAGCCAGACAACGTGCAAACGACTGGGTGCAAAAAAGATATACACGAATGGATTGGAGATGCTAGACCAAGGGAAGGCGCTGGAATGGAGGGTTGGGGACTTGCAAGAGGCCAGGATGCCAGGAAGCAGAGCTGGCAAGTGAACAAGGCCAGGCCTGGGGTGGGGGTGAGGGTAGAGAGGGCAGGCTCTCCTTTCTGCTGAGGGAATTTCACTTCCATTTCCCCTAGCAAGCCATGATTGGTTGGCAACTTTGGGAGCCTCTCCCCTTGGGGAGAGGAGTTTGGGATGTGCCCTGAGGGCCAGGAGAGTCACCTAGCCTGGGGATTTCACTTCAAGTCAAGCAACAACTAAAGCCAACTCTAGTGTGTAAGACATGCTCCAGGCTTTTCTTTCCTTTTCCAAGAAAATGACATTTTAAAAAGTCCTTTAAAAGTGCTTCCTTTTATTTTTCCGAAGTGCTGGCTGCTGTGGAGCTTAAAGCCGGAGGGAGCCAAAACTCAGACATGGCCAGACCTCTGTGGGATCTTGTAGGCCATTAGGAAAACCAAGGCCTAGAGAAGGGAGCAGAATTGGCCAGTCATTCAGTGCTTAGAAGCAGCTCTCTTTTTACAGGACCAGCTGAAGTTGTCTTCCCAGAATCTCAGAGCTAGAAAGGACCAGGGAGATAAACCAGTCCACTCTTCTCCCCTTTTACAGAAAAGAGAGAGGAGAGACAGAGAAGCCAAAGTGACAGACCAAAGATCACTCAGACAGTAAATGACAGAGCTTGGTGTCAGTCCGGGGCCTCTGAGAGGAAGCCAGGAATCTTGTAAAGATACTGGGTGTGGGGCTAAGCCCAGTTCTTCTTTTGACTAACATCCTCCACCTGGGTCTCAGTTTCCTCATCTGTGAAATGAGGACCATAGTACCCATAGTGTTTACCTCACAGCATTGTTATTCAGGATAGTGGAGTTCATGTTGGTAAAGCACTTGGCTAGTCTTAAAGTGCTATATCAAGGTCGGCCATCATCATCGCTTTCTTCATCACCACCATCATAGTCATAAGGGAAGGCATTTGGAGAACATAGCTCTCAGGTCAATTCTGGCTCTGAATCAGAGAGTCCTGGGACTCCAAAGCCAGGACTCCTTCCACTTCCCTCCCTGCTAATGGAATGAGGTTTCCAGTCTTTTCTGTCTTTTTGCTTTCTTCAAATGGACACAATGCAACGTGTGTTGGTTTTCAGTCTGTATAATTAAAGCTTTCTGTTGAAACTCACTTGGACTGTTTCTTCCCAAGGATTCCAACCCAGCAGGATGGAGACTCTGAAAGAACAGGTTTCTAGGAAGTATCTGCTCCACACTGCCCAAGCTTACCCAGGCCAGGCAGCTGGGCATCAGACTCTGGGAATCAAATGATAGATGTAAGAGAGGCCTGAACTGTGTTATGGCAGCAGGATCTGAATCCTAACTCAGATACTATGTTCTCCCTGTTTGTGATTGTTATCCCTTCTGGAAAATAGATGATCCCTAAGCATCATCCCACCTCTGGCCTTCTCTGTTCCACCTGTATTCTCTCTATTTCTGTTTCTGTCTTTGGTGTGTGTGTGTGTGTGTGTGTGTGTGTATGTTCTGTGTTATAGTGGCCAGTCCTAGAGGTGATATTCTATATTCTGAAGTCATTGAGCTCTGATAGTCTGTGTCCTACATTCTAAGGGCCTTCCCAGCTCAGACACCCCGTGTTCTGAGCCCCTTAGAGGAGTCTACAACTCTATGGTCATGTTCTCATTTTTACTGCAGTTGTTTGTGTTCAGTGTAGAGTTATTTGTATATTTGCATTCTCTTCACTTTTATCAGGTTCTTAATTTTTTTCACGTCCTGGCCTGCTTTGGCAGCCTGGTGATGCCTTCTCAGAACAATGATCTTAAATGCAAAAAGTAAACTACATGAATTGCAAAGGAAACCAATTATACGAAAAAACAATTATTAAAATATTTAAAAAGTTCCCAGATGCCAGATTAAGGGGCCCTGTGTTACATGGTAAGCTCCCCAAGGAGCCTTATTTTGTATTTTGGGGGGTTTTTTTGGCAGGGAAATTGGGGTTAAGTGACTTACCCAAGGTCACACAGCTATTGTGTGTCAAATGTCTGAGGGTGGATTCGAACTCAGGTCCTCCTGACTCCAAGGTCAATGCTCTACTCACTGCTCCACCTAGCTACCCCCTTATTTTGTATTTTTATACCCATTTCCTAGGGCCAGAGCCTTGAACCTATAAGGAATGTAATGAACACAGCCTTCCTGAGTTGGACTGAGTCTGACTTCGCTAGAGCCTTGAGGTGTGTCCTCTCGTGTAGGTGACTCCTAGGACTCCCTTCCTAGGGGGGATCCCATCCTCCCGCCTTGGGTTTTCTTTGTTTGTTTGCTTACCAACAGACTGATGGTAGGAACAAGGAAGCTCAGATGCATCCTAGCAGAGAGAAGGATCTTTAGATTCCTCCCTCCCCCCACCCTTCCTCCCTAATGGTCTGCGTTTGAATGGCTATAAATCAGGAAAAGGCAATCACAGACCTTGTTTTCTTAAACCCTACCAGCCTGCATCGCTGCCCATGTCCAGACACATGTTGTACATATGTGTATTCCCACAGTCCTAAGAAGCAATTTTAAGGTCTCATTTCTAAAGTGTTTAAACATTTCTGCAACTCTTTCCCAACTTCTCCCAGATATAAGCTCCCTGAGGACAGGGAATATTTTCTTTCTGCCTGTGAATCACCAACACCTGGCACAATGCCCGGCTCAGGTAGATAGTTAATAAAAAAATACTTGTTGAATAGAATTGAGAGCATACCTGTGAAGAAGGGAAGGTAAGTATTTTATCATTAAGAAACCGAGTCTCAGAGATGCAAACAAAGAGGCAGTGTAGCATAGATGAGAAAGCACTGGACCTGGAGCCAGGTGATGAGTAGGAAAGAAAGGCAATTGGCAGGACTGTGCTTGAGGGGAAAGGAAGGTAGATTGGAGTCAAGTGGTGAGGGGTCTCAATGCCGAAAGGAGAGCTTGGATTTGTTCCTAGAGGCAATTGGAAATCACTGTTGTTGTCCGTCCTTCGTTCTTTCGAGGACCGTGACATCAGGGAGGTGAAGCCATGACACCCAAGTGCCTTGGATTTAAGTGAGGCAGGGCTGTGCAGAGTCACCAGCCCCACTTCCCCCTCTCGGAGCCATCTGGGGCTGGTGGCCAGACATGAATCAGGATGCCTGGAGATTGTCCATGATGTAGTGATTTGTTTTGTTTTCTGTTTTTTTTCTCTTAAAGACCAGCCCCAACCCCAAATCACAGCTTGGCTCCCGACTGGCTCAAGGAGCCACCGTATCTTATTAAGCAAGGCAGTGACGAGATCAGACCCACATTTTAGAAAAATCACTTTTGCAGCTGTGCAGAAGTGTGTCTCCTTAACACATAGTTAGAGCTTTACAAAGAGCAGCTCCTTGGGTCCTCACAATGGCCCTGGCAGGAAGGTCAAAGCAGGATTACTAATGAACTGTGTTTTACAGAAGCTCAGAGAAGTGGTGACTTACCCACACTGACTCTGCTCTCCAGGGTAAGGATTGCATTTGAACCTGGCTCTTTGCCCCACCCCACCCCAGTCCAATGCTCTTTCCATGATTGTGTGCATTTGGGTTTTAAACAAGTCACCTTTCTAGTAAGGCAGCATGGGATAGTAGAGCATTGTTCTGGGAGTAAGGAGGCTCTGGGTTCAAGTCTTGCCTCTTATATGCCTTGGCAATGTGTCCACCAGTGAATGTTTTCCCTCTTGGTGCTTCTGGCAACTTTCTGGGAAGGAAAGACAACTCTGGGCTGCTGGAATCCTAGGGCCTCTGCCTATGGAAGTTGAAATTGAGGCTTCCCCGTGGAGAAAAGTGACTGTTGCCATTGGGGTGGGGGTTGTTCTGTACCTGTCTCCATCTAGCATTGGCTTGGATGGTTTTTTCTGTGTTGGCTTCGGTGCTCCCCTCTGGCCAGGTGTCAGCTGCCCGTGCCTGGGGCCTTCATGACTCACAAGAGTGCTGAGAAGGAGTCTTTGCCAAGGCCTCCCCTTCCTTCGCCCCCATGTTTGCCTCTTACACTAGGAATAAAGCCCCACCTGTTGCTTTATGTTGCCTCTTCTCAGGTTCAGGGCAGATTCCTGACCTCCCAGGTCATGAGATCAGAGGTTTGGAGCAGGGGAAGGAAGCCTACAGGCCAGCTGGTCCAACAACCCCCCACCCCCAGCCCTGTCTTACAGAGGCGGAGACTGAGGCTCAGAGAAGGGAAAGAACTCCCAGGGAAGAAGCAGAATCTTTGGATGGGAACTCTCTTCCTCCCACTCTGGAGTTAGCATGCATGCTCCTGCAGCTCTGCACTGTCTAATCCGGCCACAGCAGTGAATCCCTTCCTCTGGCTGCTGTATCATTCCAAACTTCTCAAGGCAGCACTTGGGATGCTTGGCTGCTGTCCAGCTCCAGGGCTAGCCCACATCTGTCTCCTATGAAGACAGCTCAAGAGTCATCAATACAAGGTGCTGATCTATACCAGGAGGTATAGGTACCTAAGGGCAGGACAGCAAGAGTCTAGGAGAATGAGAAAGAGGGAAGG